>OY282521.1:2413011-3613011 GCA_958296335.1 Urtica urens
AAGGCGTTCGGTTATAAAATATGCAGACGGTATGAACAGAGCAGATACTGTTGTCCGTTAGCGTGTCAGAACAACTGCGTTTGCACCAAATCAAAACCACCAACATGCAGCTGCTACCTCAACGTTAACGACTGCACCCCCAACGTCTGCCCTAAATCCCCCGCCACGTTGCACTTTGAGGATCTTCTTCTCAACGCCAAACACGCTTAGTCCTTTCCAATGTCTTTCATCTACTCATAGCTTACACACCTTTCCTTCCTAAATAAGTGTGACCTCATATCTATCGTTTATAATAAAAATCGAATCTACGTCCGTGTTGCCATTCGGACATATATCGCTTATAATTTGACAAAGAAAATAAGTTATCAAAAAGCTGGATCCCACAACCATTTTTTTTGGATAGTGGAATCCGAGGTTGAGGAATATTCTACAACTTTTAAACATTCGGCGTGAAATGTTCATATTTTTCACACCGGATATCTATGGGTTTCGGAATATTCAACAACCGATCAATTTTCGGTTGTAAAATTCAATTTTTGTTGGAAGATCCGTCGCCGCGGCCATGTTATAACCGTGCCATGGCCCACTGTCCCACAAAGATAAAGGGATCCGTTGTAGGAGACGACACCGCGGCGTCAAAATAATGTAACCGCGGCCTGAGGATAGACAACCGCGCCAATATGAAAAGGAAACAATCACTTGACATCAATAACAATTATGGATATACTCTAGCTCCTCACAGCGTGAAAAAACGCCTCATCACGCGATTTTAATACTTTATATTTTTTCATGACAAAACCGATTTTTTCATGATCATTATATTTTTTTTAGTCTTTTTCAATAATGAGCAATGCCCGTTATGGAAAAAGAAATCATGACTTTGGAAGAACATTGTTACCATTTTTTACAAAAACAATTGACAAAGTCTTTTGTTTAAAACCAACTTAAACGATGAACATTAAATCCATTGTTCAAAGTTTTAACGATGAAGAATTGAACAACAAAGGATTGAACAACGGACTTTGTTCGTCTTTTAAACCCTTAAACAACATGCTTTTCCCAACGTTTAACCCATAAAACGTAGTAGTCTTATCAGATGCGACTTTAGACTGTCGCATCCGATAGTTGAAACGTAACTTTCAAATGCAACTTGTCGCATCCATAAGTTTTCAAAATTTGAGGGCGCCAATTTGTGTCACTCGTAATAGGACAACGATTATTTTCCGCAGATAGTTCGACCAGAGGATGAACCAGGTGATCATATCTACATCGAGGGTTCTAAGAAACAAGCCTCGCCGGTCACGAGAGTCAGACGACGCCTCAGGTTGGCTAAGGTCATCAGTGGGGGTGGATGAGATGGGTGACCGTCGCTCGGGTCGTCAAGGGGTATCCTTGATTCCTCGGAAGCCGTCTCGATATTCTGCTTTCATTTCTTCGTCTTTTCGATGCTTGTATTTTCGGAGAAGTATTCGTCTTTCTGGAGTTTACTAATCCAAAACAGGATCGTTTCGGAGAGTATCGGACCATTTATTATACTTTTTTCATAATCATTCCCTTCTTTGACCAGCCCCTTAAGCGCAGGGAAGGGGAAGCCGTACGGGCCCCATGGGCGCGACAGCCTTGGTCGGCCCCTGCAGCCGCGGGCAGCCTTGACCAGCCCCAAGAGTATGGACATAGGGGCCAGCCGGCCCCATGGGCTAGGAGCTGCCTTGGCATCCCCACTCGCGGCAAGAGAGATGGAGCCGTCCAGCCCCTACGAGAGAGGTGCTACCTAGCCGCGGGGCCGCCGAGGAGAGGTGTCGGTCGTCTAATCTTCGTGGCGTGTGCGGAGTACTGAGACGCACCCGACATTCCAGGAGGGATATTCGGATTCTCTCGAACAAAAAATTGACTTCCGCAGCTAATTTTATCCGATAGCACCAATTTTTCCATTATTTATTAATCGTTGCATCTGATAGTCATTTAAATGCAACTTTTTGTTGGATATTAAACTTGATTTGGTTATAGTTTTTGGGCCTAGTCATTTCTATTGTTGTTCGGGCCTTATATATTTTGGGTCTATTTTAGTTGTAATATTTTCTAGAATATTCTTGATATGTCTAGGAAATTTAGAGAGACAAAATTCTAGACTAATCTTATATTTTCTAGGATACTAAAAAATTAGGAGAATTCTCTAAAAAAATGTTGTATCTAGAAATTTTCATAAACTAGTATAAATAGGGGCATGTACTCAAGTTTTGTATCAATCCAAAATAAAGAGTTTTCCATTTTATAAAGAAATTTTCCTACCTCTTTACTTTTCCTAAACATTTTCCAAAACACCCAACATATCTAAACACTTCTCCACACACTCAAGACTTCCTTCCAAAACTTATAGCATCTATTTTGACTATTATATGCGACCAGTCGAGTACAAATAGTTAAAGTTTCCCTACGAGAACAGTCTCGCCTCTTTTCTCTCGCATTTCGACTTCACTTCATTTTTTCCACAAATCCATCAAAAAATAACCTGGCCTCCTTGAGGTATTTTCTTTAAATCTCTAAAAGACACCTCCAGCCATCCCTCCGCCCTCCGCAACCCACTTCCACTATAGCCCATTTCATCCTAGTGCCTCCACATTCACCGTAATTGAGAGACGAGCCTTTGCACGCCATTGTACCCTATAAACTGGGTCATACACCATCATTCATTGTTATTTATTTTGACGTTGGTGAGAGTGCAAGTGTATCGGAGAGTTAGAGTTAGGAGGGGATAGAATGAGACAATATTTTAAATATTTTGGTTATTCAACTTGAGGGGCGATTTTGCTCCAAATAAGGAAAAAAAAATTGTATATAGTTTAAATTAGAGATATAACGTTAATAATTTATTAATTTTAAGTCTAAGTTTCACAAAAATAAAAGGGTAATTTTCGTATATACCCAACTAAACTATAACTAATTTGGATATACCCAACGTTTTGTAGACAAGTCTTAAATATCCAACGTTTTGTAAACAAGTCGTAAATAACCAGACGAAAATACCCAAAAAAATTATTAAAAATTAAGAAAACTATAAAAAAAAAATTAAAAATAAACGAATTTCTCTGGGTATTTACGACTTGTTTACAAAACGTTGGGTATTTACGACTTGTTTGCGAAACATTGAGTATATCCAAATTGACAATATTTGAAGTGGGTATAGGCCAATATTTTGAAAATAAAATGCAATTTTAACGCCATGGTTTAAGTAGTACTGAGTAACCTGAATTGCCAAGACGCGAATGGAGTAACATTATTTTTTATCTTTTGAGATAGAGTAATATTAACTTATTTAGAACCCAATAAATTATTTAAGGAGAGCGGCATGTCACATATTAATTAGTCGCTAAAGTGAGATAACGTTACAAGTGGATTTTTTGTTAAAACGAAGCTGCATTAAACTTATAACAAAATAGTGAAAGATAAGCGTTGGTAATTAAAAAGAACCATATTAAACACACAATCTTTCAGCGTATAAATACCGACCTAGAGACCACCATTATTCTCATCCACATCGACACAAAGATAAAAGAATAAAGAATTAGTCAAGAAAAGGAATATGGCATTCGGCAATGTTTACGTGGTTCTCATTGTGCTCGTAGTGGGTTTAGCTACCATATCCAATGCTAGGGTTGACCTCCGTGATTCATCTTTGAAGCCCACTGCCGTTGCTACAGGTAATGTTTATATATGCATGTCTCAAAATGCATTAATATTTTTTTGCGCATGTACAACTATATATACGAACAACACTCTACTCTACCATGAAGAAAAAAGGAACTAACTTTGACGATGTTCATACTGTATTGTAGGAACGGTTCCAGGGGAGGGCGATAACTATTGCTCGATCTGCTTATGCAAGAAGGCGTTCGGTTATAAAATATGCAGACGGTATGAACAGAGCAGATACTGTTGTCCGTTAGCGTGTCAGAACAACTGCGTTTGCACCAAATCAAAACCACCAACATGCAGCTGCTACCTCAACGTTAACGACTGCACCCCCAACGTCTGCCCTAAATCCCCCGCCACGTTGCACTTTGAGGATCTTCTTCTCAACGCCAAACACGCTTAGTCCTTTCCAATGTCTTTCATCTACTCATAGCTTACACACCTTTCCTTCCTAAATAAGTGTGACCTCATATTTATCATTTATAATAATATCCGAATCTACATCAGTGTTTCCATTCAGATATATATCGCTTATAATTTGACAAGAAAATAAGTTATACACTACTACAAAAACGGGATTCCACAACCCTTATTAAGGGTTGTGGAATACGGGGTTGTGGAATATTCTACAACCCTTAAAAATCTGGCATGCAATGTTCATAATTTTCACACCGGATATCTATGAATTGTGGAATATTCAACAACCGATCAATTTTCGGTTGTAAAATTCAATTTTTGTTGAAAGATCCGTCGCCGCGGCCATGTTATAACCGTACCCTGGCCCACTGTCCCACAACAGATAAAAAGTTGTAATCTAAGCATTTGATATCAAGGCAAATAAAAAGTTCTCCTTTTTACAAAACAATTTTCTACCTTTCTAACATTATCAAAGCTTCCAAATTTCCAAACACATTTTCCTAAACACCCAAAATATTTAAACACTTTCTTCACCTACCCAAAACTTTCTTCCAACGCGCTCTACTCCCTCCCGCCTTTATCCCTTCTTTTTATAAAGTAGTTGAGCAGCTTATTGTTTCCACACGATCGAGTAAAATAATATGATGAAATAAGCAACAAAAACAACATTAAAGGGCACGCAGATTTAGTGCTCATATTCCTTCATAAAGCAGCTACTCAAGGAGTCAAAACCGAAATATTAATTTTGTTCAATAAACCAGAATATTAACTGTTAAACACAGTGTTGACTAAAAATCCGTGCATTTTTTTTATTGATTTGAAAATTTGACGATTTGAATCGAAAATTAAAAAATTAAAAAATATTTCTGCACATAATCATGTAATACTCAAAGCAGAAATAACCGGATATGATATAAGCAGTTATTTGAAATTTTTGGAACTACATCTGAATATAAAATCAACCAAAATTAATAGAGATTTACTTGTTCATGTGTGTCACTAAAACAAAATATTTCTGCATATAATCTTGTAATTATGAAAGCGGAAATCACCAATTATGATACAAGCAATTATTTGAAATTTTTGGAAACTAAATCTGAAAATTAAATAAATTAAAATTAATCGAAATTTACTTGTTCACATGTGTAACTAAAACAAATTACTATCAGCAAAAAAAATTATGCCGTTAACTGAATTAAACCAATATTTAAACATTTAAACCGTATTTAACTTAGAATTTGTGGCATAACTTCGGTGTAAAATTCCTTGAAGAAATAACTGTATATTTTTTAAATATAAAAAAAAACTTAATTTTTTTTAAATAAATCAAAATAAATGTTAAGTACAGTGTTGATTATTAAAAACATTTTTCAGCACAATTTTTGGTTAATTTGAAAATCCAGCTTTTGAAATCAAGAATTAAAAGGATTTAAAATATTTCGACACATAGTCATGCAATAAAAGAAAAATATTAAGACACAATAAGAAATTATTGTTTTAAAAATTCCACGCGCAAGCGTATGAGGTCGTAATAATAATAAATCGTAAGAACGGGTCGATCCCACAAGGATTAATTAAATAATGAAATTCAAAAACACAAGTTCGAAGATAACCAAAGGCTTGTAGTTATGATTGCAAGAACGAAATACTTCAATAAAAGATGAACGAATGAGTGAAAGATATAGATAAAAGTAGGACTATGGTTTCACGAGTTTAACTTTGGGTTGCGATACATGATTACTAAACACATTCACTAACCTTCACACTTTGCTACTCATACTCACAGTAGTTATGTTGCTAGCGTTTAACAAACTCATCTCTCAATTTCAACCCCTATTACATACTGCCAGCAGTAAACAAGAGAATATTCACACGAGTTGATAACAACTTAGCTATGTTTAGCCTAGGAATGCATTACCGTAATTCAAACCAAACACGGATTTAAGTCAAGCAAAGTTAAAAAAACAAAAAAATTCAACATATGGAATCCAACACCTCACAGAAATTCGCTACACAATGACATGTTTATGGATTTCATACGTGTTTATCGACTTTATATTATCGACTTCATATTTCGTTTATATTTTATTTGAATTCGATTAATATATTTTAATTATTAAATTTAATTATATTTCATAATAAGTAAATTAATTAATAATATTTTAAATAATTAAATAATTTGGGTAATATACGAATCATAATTGAATTTAAAAACAATACCGTTTCTAAACTTTGCCGGGTTACATTTAGAAGCAACAACGTCCATTCTAATGGCTTTTCTAATGCCACGTTAATAATTTTTCAAGAACCTTTAGAAGTGACTACTCACTTCTAAAATATGGCAGGTAATTTTTAGAAGCGACTAGTCACGTCTAATGTTTACCCGTCATGTATTCTCACGCTTTTTTGCGTCTTTTTCGAACCTCTAGAAGCGACTCTAGGGGCGAATTTTCATTTTTAATTTTGTCGCTTCAAAATATTTGAAGCGACTTTAGAAGTGACAGACCTTTAGTAGCAAAGTTTTAGAAGCGACAATGTCACTTCTGAAGATCATTTAGAAGTGATTTTTTTTTTACTTTTAGAAACGACTTTTGTCGCTTATAAAGAATTTTTTTGTCCTAGTGGGAATGATTAGTGCATGGTGAAACGAAGAACAAAATAAGAAAACGCAGAAGACAAGAACTAAAAAGCTACATTAAAATTTATTAAACTAAAAAACTGAGTTCAAGATATTAAAAGAACAAAAAGAAAAAGTGTGATTGTCGCGAAGGTGGTGCTCTAATTTATCTCTAAAACGCTCCAATGATAACAAAACTAGAAACAAAAAAAGTAAAAAGTGTCTTCTACAGATTACAAAAAAAATGGTTTTCAGCTCTTTAGGTTGTTTTTGAGTCATCTAGGTGTTTAAAATGAATCTGACAGCCCTTATTCATCAATTAACTTCAAAGTCGGATTCTGCATAATCGGCTTTTGTGTGGCGCACAAACTGTCTATGCAGCTCGCGGCATAAGATGTCATGTTTGTGTGTTCCGCGCATATACCTCTGGAGCCGATTTGATCATTTTCTTGTATCTTCATCACGGCGCGCGAATTTTAGATATTTCTGCCCTTCGTCGACTTGATCCCAATGCGATCTGTCTCAACTCTGAATGACTTCCTTATTCCATATAAACACCATTGAGCTCATGTTCAACCATTTGAACTTATAACTCATCATAAACATACTAAAAGCAATCAAATTACTCGAGGACTTGTCAGTTTTCGGTTTGGAGTACAAAAGTTTTACGCATGATCAATGCACCTATCAATTATTAAAACATAAATTACGAGATGTGATATAAGAGGTTATTTGAAATTTTTAAATCTAATGAATAATAAAATAAACCAAAATCAACTAGTATCTACGATGTTAGGAACTATATCTAGGATGTACCACGTTACATTAATATATCCCTAATTTAAGAAGAAAAAGTAAATAAATAAATAACCAATAATATTAATTATATGTAAAAACTGATTTATTTAGAAAATAATTAAACAAAATTCAGAAAATTTTAGAAAAATTGTTTCAATATAAAATTAAATCCAGAAAAACGATCACGTCATCAAATTTGACTACTTTAAAAAAATTTAAATATGAGTTAAAATATTATTTTAATGTTTGGATTGGTCTAGTGGTATGCGCATCAAGCAAGGGTAATTGATCACACATAGCGTCTGTGTACAATAAATGTGATACAATGTGATCGCCTAAACTTGTGAAATGTAACTATAGATGATTATTGCGAGTATCATGCTAGGTATTCAAGCTAGACCTTAAATATTAATACCACCGTAGTGCTATATCGACTATCGTATATATATAATCTTGAAAATTACTCAATCCATCATGTAATTATTGATACAAGAGTGATATGTCGGGTATTATTTGTATTCTATTTCTCATAACGCGCACGGTAGTAATTACTTTTTAATAAAAATGCAATAAATGTCCCACTTTGATTTTCAGACTATAAATTTCAATCTAGAAACAACCAATTTTCCTCATATAAATACAAAGGAGAGAAAAATATATAACATATGGCATTCAACAAGGTTTACGTGGCACTCATTGTGGTAGCTGTTGCCACAATATCTGATGCTACGGCTGGTCAGCAGGATTCATCCTCGGAGCTTCTAGTCACGGTATATCACATCGATCTCCTTTAACCCTTTTTCGCGTAGATATTTTTTGAAATTTTAATGAATATCAATTACTCACATCCTGCTCATATGAAAAAAGATTGCTGTGTATGTTTATGATTCGTCATATGATATGGTTCTTTTTATAGAAAAGTACGGTTAGTACAGAAAACCTTTGCCTGATCTGCAACTGCAAGAAAGCTTTCGATGTCGAAATATGCCTTCTAACGCTGCGAAGGGTTGGGTGTTGCCCCATGGGATGTGGCCAGTCCTGTGTTTGCAACGGATCAAAACCGCGAATATGCTCCTGCTCGATCCGCATCGAAACTTGTACTCCGTCTATGTGCCCTAAAACGGTATCTGCACTCGAGTTCCAGGATCTTTTTGTCAACAAAAACACTTAGTCACTCTCACAGCATCTTTTCCATTAGCTATATCATGCACACATGTTGGCTTCGTCTACTTCTCGTCTTCGAGCTATTTGAAATAATTGCAACCTCGTATCTTTTATTTGAATGAGTATAATGAAGTGTTTTGCAGATGGTTTCTAATTCCATGTAAGTGTCAATGTAATGTTGTCACATTTATGATTTCGGGTTATACAATATAATAATGAACTGTTTTTTTTTTCGATAAGGATTAACAAAGTTCGAGTAATTGTTGTGAAATTCGTCGAAGTTGAAGACGTCGAGGCTTGAATCACGCATGAATGCGCTTTCCTTATAGTATTTCTTGCACCTCGAAAATGTCTTTAAGGTCTCTGACAAGAATACCGCAGGATACGACAAGTCTAAATTCGGACGGCACCAAGACGTAGTGAAATCCGAACGTAGACAAGAACGTTTTTCTGGAGAAAGTATTTCAGAGAAGAAGAGAGAATAGGTTCGGAAAAACCCAGTACCGATTTCTGAAGCACAGCGTTGCTTATAATGAAAATCGTTTCTGTTTGCTTCAAATTGTACCTATTCGTTTGAAAACGACAGTTATAATCGCAAACGACACGACCGTTGGCCAAACGACCGTTCGCTCTAAACGACACGACTGTATGTTCGAACGACAACCGAAAAATAACCGCCGGACCGAGGAGTCGCGTCCGTAGGCGCACTTTGTCCGAAGTGCCAAAGTGCGCCTACAAAGCGCCACTAAAGCCTCTACGCCCGAGCCCGAGCCCGAGCCCGAGCCCGAGCCCGCGGCCCGCGCTCGCGCTTGCTCGCGCAAGCGACGCGCGAGAGAGTGACAAATGTCATTCCCTTGTCTCCACTTCATTTAATAATTGTTATTAATTGGTACATTTATTAAGTGCTCTACTTCATTGTATTTGTTCCATGTGGGACTCTTTCCCACACACATTTCTCTCTCATCCACATACACTATTTTGTCTTTAGTGAACAACCAATGGAATTAATCCATTTAAATAAATAAAATTCCAACAATCCCCCACTTGTTCAGAAAGACAGAATAGAATCCAGAATAGAAACAAAGAATGTTAGTACAGATAAGTATCTTTCGATTTGAACTTATCCTTAGTAAAAGCAATACAAAATTTCATCGGAGTTTAGGTAGCTAAGCTTTGAACCTATTTTCCTAGTGATAAAATCGGTATTACCCTACACACACTCTTTAGGGTTCTTTGTCTACATCACTCGCTTAGCACCATCCCGTCTCGTGAACTTTTCATGAGAGAAACTCCAACTCTCAATTTGGGACGGCACCATCCCGAAATTCACATAGGTGAAGTTCTTACAGTATCTCTGTTACTTATAGATACTTGTCCACAAGACTGAACTTCATTAAGAGTTAACAATACTCAACCTCCAGTTGTAACAGCCAACATTATTATATAATGTTGCAAATATCCAAATCAATGACTTGTTCGTACCCATTGAACCTAATGTTAGTCATTTCCTAATGTTAGGTTGGGTTGCCATCATCGTCAGATCACTACTCAAGGAGTTTAAGACCCATGCCTCTCGAGGTCGATTTCACCAAATCTCTTGCAAGAGGTTTAGTGAAAGGATCCGCTATGTTATAGCTTGATCTCACGTATGTGAGTGAAATGACTCCATCCTTGATCAATTTCCTCACATAGTCATGTCTAAGACTAATATGTCTAGACTTCCCATTATACACTTCACTGTATGCTCTTGCTAAAGTGGATTGACTATCACAATGTATCGACACAGTAGATATGTCATCTTTAGCCAATGGAACTTCTAAAAGAAGATCCCTCAATCACTCAGCCTCTTGTCCTGCTGAAGCCAGAGCCACGAACTCTGATTCCATGGTCGAGTGAGTAATACACGTTTGTTTCTTGGATTTCCAAGAAATCGCACCCCCAGCTAGTGTAAACACCCAACCTGTCGTAGACTTATTATCTCCGACACTTGATATCCAACTAGCATCGGTATATCCTTCTAATACCGCAGGAAACTTTCCATATTGAAGACCAACATTCTTGGTTTTCAAAAGAAATCCAAGAATTCTCCCTATAGCCCTCCAATGCTCACCACTGGGATTGCTAGTAAATCTACTCATTTTACTAACTGCAAATGCAATGTCGGGTCGAGTACATTGCATCAAATACATAAGACAACCAACGGCACTTGCATATTCCAATTGAGCAACGGCTCTTCCATTATTCTTTTCAAGTTTGACACTTGGATCAAATGGGGTGTTCGCCTCTTTGAACATTAAATGTTTGAACTTATCAAGCACTTTTTCAACATAGTGTGATTGACTAAGTTCATAACCCCCACTGGTTCTACGCACCTTGATTCCCAATATAGTATCAACTTGTCCAAGATCTTTCATTTTGAAAGTGGAAGATAGAAACCTCTTCGTTTCTAATATTCCTTTCATCTCGTTGCTAATGATCAACATATCATCAACGTAAAGACATAAGAAAATCACAATGTTTCCATGCACTTTTGTGTACAAACACTTATCACAAACGTTAGGGACAAATCCATTCGAAAGTATGACGGTGTCAAACTTTTGATGCCATTGTTTGGGTGCTTGTTTTAATCCATATAAAGATTTAACAAGTTTGCAAACCTTTTGTTCATTACCTGGAAGTACATAACCTTCCGGTTGCTCCATGTAAATCTCCTCGTCGAGATCTCCATTTAAGAATGCCGTTTTGACATCCATTTGATGAACATTCAAGTTATGCAAAGAAGCCAAGGCAAACAATACTCGAATTGTAGTCGTCCTTGCTACT
This sequence comes from Urtica urens, assembly GCA_958296335.1. NCBI lineage: Eukaryota > Viridiplantae > Streptophyta > Magnoliopsida > Rosales > Urticaceae > Urtica > Urtica urens. Next base: position 2,424,521 of record OY282521.1, read on the forward strand.
GGTGCATATGTGTCAAAATAATCTATTCCTTCACGTTGTCTAAAACCTTTGGCTACAAGTCTAGCCTTGTAAGTGTTAAGAGTACCATCACTATGATACTTCTTTCGGAATACCCACTTACACCCAATCGGTCTCGAACCTTTAGGTAGTTCGACAATTTGCCAAGTGTGGTTTGACATAATAGAATCCATTTCATCTTGGATAGCATCTTTCCAAAAAGCAGAGTCACGAGAAGCCACAGCTTCATTGTAAGTCTTAGGATCATCTTCCACGAGAAGAATTATTGGAATCTTTCGAGCAAAACTCTCTCGATCTCCCTCAACCAAGAAGAAGGAAATAAGTCGAGAATCTATTTCGTCAGGTCCAAGATTCTTAGTCTTACGGACTCTCTTGCTAATCCGAGGTTCGGGTTGTTCTACAACGACCCTCGAAGAACTCTCCTCTTGAGGCTCTTCGTTTATGGAAACATGAGACTCTTTTTCTTTCGAATTAAGATTCTCAAAAAATTCCACATCTCGTGATTCTACTATGACATTAGATTCTAAATTTAGAAGTCTATATGCCTTGCTATTCGTAGCATAGCCAACAAAAGCACTTCGTATCCCTCGAGGACCCAACTTGGTCCTTTTAGGATCCATGTTTTTATAGTAGGCTAGACACCCCCACACTTTGAAATACCCAATACTCGGCTTTCGCCCTTTCCATACCTCATATGGCGATATTTGGGTTTTCTTTAAAGGAATTCGGTTTAAAATATGACATGCAGAAAGTAAAGCTTCACCCCACAAATTAAGAGGCAATTCAGAATGTATTAACATAGCATTTATCATCTCTTGAAGTGTCCTATTTTTACGCTCGGCTAAACCATTTTGTTGTGGTGTACGTGGTGCGGAACATTCATGAACAATACCATTTTCTTCACAAAAAACATTAAAATCACTAGGAAAATATTCACCGCCCCTATCACTTCTAAGGACTTTAATTTTAATTTCTAATTGATTTTCAACTTCAGCCTTATACACCTTAAAAGCATTAAACGCTTCATCTTTATGCTTCAATAAATAAACATATGTAAATCTAGAGCAATCATCAATAAAGGTAATAAAGTACCTATTTCCTCCACGAGTTAACATGCCATTAAATTCACATATATCCGAATGTATAAGATCTAGCAACTTAGAATTTCTCTCTACACTATAAAAAGGTTTTTTAATCATTTTAGATTTAACACAAATTTCACATTTATTAAACTTATCAAATTTGCATGAAATTAAACCACATTTAATTAATCTTTTCATAGTGCTAATTCCTATATGTGCTAATCTATTATGCCATAAAGAAGGAGAATCAAGCATATAAGCAGAAGGGGAAATTTCATTAATAACATTGTCAATAATACATAGTTTGACCATTCCTTCACTGGAATAGCCCTTGCCAACAAATACACCATTACGGGTCAAGATAAGCTTGCCCGACTCATACACAGATTTGATCCCTGGTTTGCCTAAGAGATCACCACTAACAAGGTTCCTACTCATTTCCGGGACATGTAACACATTGGTCAAAGTGACCTTCTTCCCGGAGGTAAAGTTGAGATCCACGCTTCCGATGCCGACGACCTTTGAACGGTGTTCGTTTCCCATCTGAACTTCTTGTCCTCCATTGACTTCAGAGTAGGTGTGGAAGGCAGCCCTATCGTAGGTAACGTGAACGGTGGCACAAGTATCGTACCACCACCCTTGAACCTTGCCTTTGACCGCCATGAGTTCGCTCACCGTAGCGACTATATCAGCATCGGTCATAGTGACGTCGACCTCTTTTTCAACCTTGCGGTGTCGACAGTCTCGAGCATAGTGACCGGGTTTTCCACACACATAGCAAGCCCCTTTGGCCCCCTTGGACGCGGATTTGTTGCCGGAAGCAAACTTGCCGGAGTGCTTGAATTTCTTCGAGTCCTTTTTCACTTCCGAAGAATTTCCTTTCTCCCACTTCCTTTTGCCTTTCGCGCTCACCGCGTTGGCCTTGGAAGTTCCAGCATCCGTCTTCTTCTCTCTCATCCTCGATTCCTCCTCGATTCGAAGATGTTTCTGGATTTGCTCCAAAGAGAAGTCCTCGGTGTTGTGAAGAAGTTTCTTCCGATAACCTTTCCATGAATTGGGCAACTTTGCAATAATTGCACCAACTTGGAAAGTCTCCGGAATATCAATCTTCACGGCCCTCAATTTGTTGACAACAACTTGCAACTCCTGCACTTGTGCAAGTATTGGCTTATCATCAAACATCTTGAAATCAAAATAACTCGAGACAAGGAACTTTTTGGTACCTTCTTCCTCCGCCTTGAATTTGTATTCGAGTGCATTCCAGATCTCCGTCGCCGAGGGATTGTCGGTATAGAGATCGTAGAGGCGGTCAGAGAGGGTGTTCAGAATGTGGCCACGGCACAGCAACTCGTCCTCCTGGCGTTTCTTCCGGTCCGCCTTCAGTTCCTCAGAATCATTCTCCGTCGGCTCGGGTATGGGCTCCAAAGTCGGGTCCAGCACATAGAAGATCTTCATGGCAGTGAGCAAGAAACGCATCTTATCCTGCCAGCGAGTATAGTTGGTTCCGTCGAAGCGGTCCAACTTGACGAAGTCTTGGTTCATCACATTCAGGCTTGAAACTGTCGCCTCGGTCGCCATTGCAACAGATACTATAAGATTGTTGTGAAATTCGTCGAAGTTGAAGACGTCGAGGCTTGAATCACGCATGAATGCGCTTTCCTTATAGTATTTCTTGCACCTCGAAAATGTCTTTAAGGTCTCTGACAAGAATACCGCAGGATACGACAAGCCTAAATTCGGACTGCACCAAGACGTAGTGAAATCCGAACGTAGACAAGAACGTTTTTCTGGAGAAAGTATTTTAGAGAAGAAGAGAGAATAGGTTCGGAAAAACCCAGTACCGATTTCTGAAGCACAGCGTTGCTTATAATGAAAATCGTTTCTGTTTGCTTCAAATTGTACCTATTCGTTTGAAAACGACAGTTATAATCGCAAACGACACGACCGTTGGCCAAACGACCGTTCGCTCTAAACGACACGACTGTATGTTCGAACGACAACCGAAAAATAACCGCCGGACCGAGGAGTCGCGTCCGTAGGCGCACTTTGTCCGAAGTGCCAAAGTGCGCCTACAAAGCGCCACTAAAGCCTCTACGCCCGAGCCCGAGCCCGAGCCCGAGCCCGCGGCCCGCGCTCGCGCTTGCTCGCGCAAGCGACGCGCGAGAGAGTGACAAATGTCATTCCCTTGTCTCCACTTCATTTAATAATTGTTATTAATTGGTACATTTATTAAGTGCTCTACTTCATTGTATTTGTTCCATGTGGGACTCTTTCCCACACACATTTCTCTCTCATCCACATACACTATTTTGTCTTTAGTGAACAACCAATGGAATTAATCCATTTAAATAAATAAAATTCCAACAGTAATCTCTTTAACAATAGAAAACATAAATTATTATATATATGTGTTTATATTCTATTCTCCGCGCGTGTAGACATCTTAAATAAAAAAATTGGCAAAATGGGCAACATTTACTACTTTATTTTCAATATGGTCAGCGTTTCGTTAAACTTATGTTAATGGCTCAATTGCGTACGTGTCGAATTAATTAACTATATTTATTTTACTAGATTTTCTTTTAAATTTTGACTATTAACAGAAATTTAACTTGAACCTCGACATTAACATAAATTTAAAATAGTAAAACTCTTTGGAGTAAATTATAATATAACATCATTTTATTTAATATGAAGTACACTTAATATACTCTAAAAAAAATTCCACAAGTCTTCTTAAAACTAAGATATGGATACGAGAAACAAAAAAATTCAATAAAACGGTATAACTTACTTTTAATGAAGGCCGAGCTGACCGCGTGTTCCGAGACTGCCAACTAGGTACTTCCATTCTCATAGTCAGGGCTCAGGCGAAGTGTTCCTCCAGGGACTCGAAGTCTTTGTTACATTACTATTTCCACTCAAATTGTTGGATCCTCTGGAAGTATCAAAGAAATGTACACCGCATTCGTTCCATATGTAGACCTTGAGATGAAAGACTCAACTCACTGCCCCGATGCGTTCAGCGAGTTTTTGCATTTCCTTTATATTCCTAGGATGTCGTATGTCGAGTAGAGGATTAACCTTCTCGGGATTCACTTCTATATACCTCTTCCATGAACGATGTATCCTAGAAATTTACTTACAGAAACACCGAAAGTACATTTTGAAGTATTAAATTTCATACGGTATTTTCATAAAATAAAGGATATGCTCAGATCTTCCATATGTTCGCTTCTTTTTTCTACTTTTTACTAGCAAGTCATCGATATATGCTTCTAATGTGTTGCCGAGTAGGTCTGTGAACATTCCGTTTACCAATCTTTAGCATGTTACGCTTTTATTTTTCAGTCCAAAATGCATCATTGTGTAATAGTAAAGTCATGGATTTGTAATGAAGGGGGTATGATCGTGGTCTAGACTATACATAAGAATCTCGTTGTAGCCCGACTACGCGTCCATAAAACTTAGGGTTCATGTCATGTTGTGGAAATAACCAGTTGATCTATCATTTGCATCCAAAAACGATTTTTGGGACAAGCTTTATTTGAGATCTATAAAATCTAGACAAGTCTTCCATTTTTCATTCGATTTTTAACCAATGCAGGATTAGTTACCCAACTTGATATTTCGTTTCTCAGATTGAATTATTTAAGATCAACTTATGTACTTTTTTTTCAAGGCAGAGTAAGTCTCGGCCTCGCTTCGCACCATTCAGCCCATTGTCACGAACCCTGCTCCTTCTCAATCCACCGCATCCGTTCCATCTCAGTCAAACCGTCTTCTCAGTCAATTATTACTACAAAAAATTGTTAAATGGCAAACTCAAAATATAATAAAACTATGTATTACATTTGATATACTTATATAATTATAATTAATAATTTATATTTTAAAATATTTATTTATACAAAATTCAAAACAATTTCATTATATATTATTGAGGACCCCTATTATTAGCTTTGATGGGAAGATTTGACATCAACTTCTGTAGGTTTTACTTTAACAAAATACTATTATTCGTTGTTTGAAAAGAATTTTCTTTTAAAAAGTAAATAAATATTTGGTAAAATTTTGTAAAATAGTTGTAACAGTTTACCAAAAGCGGATTTAGTTTTTGGTAAAAAATAAATTTTTATTTGTAAATAATTATTATGTATGTAAAATTTAATTCATAATCATTCTTGATTTTTAGTATATAAAAAATATTTTAAAGTGGGTGACTACAAAATTATATCACCCACACTATACAGATTGATGTTTCACTATGTCGATCTTGCCCGTCACAGAACATTAATTGTGTGAATAAATGTGTCAAAACTGCTAAGAGAATAACTTTTTTATTTATAATACTCAATATATCTACAAATTTAATTAGAAATACTCATTTACACGGAGAAAATGAATGCAACAAATATTCCGCGAATCACTATAAACTATAAAAATTGTTAGGTATATATACACAATTGTGCACAACCGTCAAAAAGTATCAAAGCATCTTCCCAAAAAATTTATCAAAATTAAGACACGTGAAAAGCAACTATCTTTTCTTCTTTTTTTTCTAATTTGAAGTTACGTGATATTAACACTAAAATATCACCAAAAACGAGTATCTCTTCGCATATAACAAGTTTTGCTTATTTTATTATTAAACTAGTTAGCGAAGATTGCAACGGGACATGATTTGCTATATCATTGTACCTGAGCTTTCAACATTTCAACAGAAACTCAAGCCCAATTATTAGCTACCAGCTATGTTCTTTTTGTTGATTAAAATGCTACGAACGGTTGATTATGATAGTAAAACAATATTATTAAATGCCTAAAAGATACGTAAATTTAAATAGTAGGTGAGGCGTGATAAAACAGTGATTGATCTTTGTCGACTAGCTTGCTCATAAGAGCTTCTCCAAAATTCTTAATTTATTTTGGATATGTATTTATTTAAAATGACACAGATTTGAGTATTAATGAAGACCAATTTTACACTCATGAAATACCCGTTTCTATACAAAAACATATACGTGCCATGTAATGCTCGGCACTTCGAAACTGATCACAAACACAACTACGCACGGCATTGGTCGACAAGCCAACTTATGAAATTTCAGTCTCTAGCTATATTATCCTTTTCAGCTTATATATCCATAATATAAACTTCATTAGAGTTTGTAAACAAATATAGGCATTCTAAACTAAATTAAGTAATAAAACAGTAGCGAGATAAGTTTCCAAAAGAACGTAGATTACTACGACAGCTTTTGTTAGTTTTCACGTTAAAATTCAATAGAACATGACTAATCTGTATTGTAGTTCGCATTTGCAAATTGCTATTAATCTATTTAGTACTCTGCATATTTTTAAATTTAACTTTTATCTTCCGTTGTGTAAGGGAAATGTTACCGCTTATATTCTTCGAAGCATATTTTTTCCTGACTCTACACCCACTTTAAATGTTGGTAATTTGAATATAGTCATCGTTTCATAAACAGGATACAAATAGCCATTGTTATATGATATCTGTTTAAAACTAAATTTTAGTCCAATCGATCCCTAACATTTTTTTTAACTTTTAGTTACAACTTGTTGACAATTTAGTCTCAAAGTTTTTACGAACAAATTTCTCTAACTATTTATAATTTATTAACTAAACGTTGAATATTTCTAAAATGATATTAGTATACATGAGTATATACTAGACTTACCCTTATTTTTTAGTACGGTAGAGAGATTTATAATCTATGTGAAAATGTTCCGTATATAAAATAAATCATTATTTTCAAAAGCTACTTTTAAATATATAGAACCCGCAAAGTAATTTCACTTAAATTTTAAGTAAAATGTGCTGCAATTAGTCAGTCTCCTAACTTGCTTTAGAATTCTATGCACACTTTCATTTTATTAAGAAAAATAGATGATTGGACCGAAATAAATTAAATGACTAAATTAATTAATTTTTATATAAATTAAATTAACTAAAAAATAGTTAATTTAAGTTATTTCGATCTTCTTATGAGGTTAACTAATTAGTTTAATTTTCTTCATTATGGCATAGACCATAATTTAATAAAAAAAATTAATTAATTTTTAAAAGTAAAAAACAACACTTTATATATTGTTAAAAGGTTAAGAATTATCTGAATATGGAAAATGTGATTACTTGAAGTAGAATATGTATATATAGAAAAAAATTATCTAAGCAAAGCAACCAAAACATCACAAATTGGAAAATATTCAACTTTTTGTTATTTTCTGCAAATCATCAAACTGATTACGTGACATTAAATTTGTAAGTCTTTGTTACTTGTTTGTCATTTTGTTTAACGCCATATATAAATAAATTTGGGAGTTTTCAAATTTTGAATTTTTTTACTATAATCTTTTTCGAAATTTTGAAACATTAAATATTAAAATCGGTTGAAAAAAACAAGCTGGAATATTTTGAATTATTAGATTCTTTATGTGTGTAAATTATTTGACGTGACTATTTACACAAAATTATTCGACTTGTCACATCTGAAAGTTTCCAAATTTTTAGCGGGCCAACATGCCCCATCTTTCTCTTTTAATTGACATGTCAGATTGAATTTTTTCTTTTTTATTTTTAAAACATAGTTCAAACAAATGCGACATGTCGCATCGAAACGACTTTCGGATACGACATCTCATCGGGTAAATAGGGTTTTCTTCAAAGTCAGTATCCCCTCTTTTCTTTCATATTTCGGAAAAAATCCAAATATAAATCTCTCTCTCTTTCTCTCCCTCCCTCCACCAAGCCGCCACGACCTCCACCACAACATCTGCCTCTAACACCTCCGGTAAGTCTCGTACCTCTTGCTATCTCATGTCTTAATCTCGCTCTCGATCTCTCCTCTCTCTCGATATCTCCGCAAGACGTCTGGCTGAACTCCACCGGCAACAACTCGTCACTGTTGTATTAATATTAATTTAAATCATAATATATAATGAATAATTCATTTCATTTAAAAAAAAGGATCATATGCAACTTGTCGTGTCCGATAGTTTGACGGCCAGGTAAACTAATCACATCCGAATATGATTAGTCGCATATGATAGCTCCACACACAAAAAGATAAGAATCGAAATTTTTTAGTCTAAACTTGATGAATTTTAAATGTGACGAGTCACATATAAAAGTTTTGAATATGAATTGTCGGATGTGACAGCGTCCCATCTATTGTCGCATCAGGTAGTATCATCGATGCGATAATTAGACTTTCAAATGCAACTTACGTCGAATCAGAAGCCTATTTCTGTCCTAATGTTTAGGGTATGGGACCATGATTATAATTATGCTTATTCAATTCATGAAGGCAAGAAACCTAATCATGATTTCCTATATTATTAGCACTTATAGTATATAATTTTTATACATTTAGGTTTCTCCGTTAAATGTTGCTAATAGTCTTATAAAAATTAAAAAATGTTCTAATTATAAATAAGAAAACGTTAGTGATATCATCCATTGATTTTATCTAGCAAAACTAAGCAATCTATATAATATTGCGCTCTTCTTTGATAAATTAATGGCTAAAATATGATTATTTGTTATTAATGGTATTTTCGTGCACTGGATTATGACATTCAATCCACTTTCCATGTAGCTTTTCTAGCAATGAGTCAAAGTTTAATGGTTTATTTCCTCACCGAATACGTATGAAGCTCTAAGACAATCCGAAATTATGTAACCTTTTTTACTTGATTTACAACACTACGTAATCGGTAATACCAATTGGAATCTTAAAAATATGAACTCTCCGCCGCCTCCAATTATAATTTTTTCATATTATAAATATGCATTGAGTCGATAACTTTATCTGCAAAAACATTTTACCAAGAACAAATATACTTCTCCCATCAAACATTTTCATTCGAAAAAATAAAATATATTAAATCACTCGAAAACTTACAATATGGTTCTTAGAGCTCATTTTCTGATATTGCTCGCTGCTGCAATGTTCTCCTTTGTTCACGGCAGCATGAATAATAACTTGATAGAATTCATCCCCGCAATCAGCGACGATCGTTTTGATAAGTTGTCTAGCGACGAGGAACGAGAGGTCGATATTGTTCAAGATGATCCTTCATATTTAAGCAATCTTGAAGATGGAGAGTTCCAGGGCTTGATCAAGGAAAACTCTGATAATCCGAGTCCGACTCAATGTGCTGAATTACTTTCAATTAAGACGGTGAATGTCATGAGTTTTGGAGCGAAAGGCGACGGAAAGCATGACGACTCGGCGGTAACTATATTAATCACTTTCTAAGGCCTTTTCAAAAATAAAAACATTGGAGTGCAATGTAAGCTAGACATTAAAAAAAACACCTTGTTTAAGTTTTGAATTTGATTTCTTTAAAATAGGCTTTCGAAAAGGCCTGGAAAACGGCTTGTTCTTCCACTACTTCAGCTTTAGTGGTTGTGCCGAATGGTCGCAATTATCTTTTAAAGCCAACAACATTTTCTGGTCCTTGCAAATCCAGTATCACTTTCCAAGTAAGTTCCGATCTCTATAACAATTTAGTAGTCATCATATATTCCGAGCTCACTTGAAGTTGGAGCAATCCATTTCTGATTTCTTTTGTTTACATATGCACTGAAACTCCCTATCAGATGATGGGAGCATTACAAGCTTCTACAGTTCGATCGGACTATAAAGATAGGTATTGGCTTCTCTTTAAGGATGTCAATCATCTATTAGTTCAAGGTGGTGGAACAATCAATGGAAACGGGAAAATATGGTGGCAAAACTCATGCAAAATCAACAAAAAATTGGTGCGTTTCGTCCAAATTAAACATTATAAATTATTATTAAAAAAAAAACATTATAAATTTATTACATTCTGTTATATTTCTTACACTGATTTTGCGATACTTCATTGTTTATTCACAGCCATGCAAGGGTGCACCAACGGTATGTCTTTTATATCCCTGCTCCAAAATAAAATATAAAAGTAAAAATAAATAAATAAAAAACCACGCCATACACAGTATGATGACCCAATATATTAAAACTATTTCACGATTTTGCTATTTTTATTTCCTTTACAGGCACTCACTTTCTATAACAGCAACAATTTGGCGGTGAAGAACTTGAAAATCAAAGACGCACAACAAATACAAGTTTCATTTCAGAAGTGCATAAATGTTGACGTGTCTCATATCACCGTAACTGCACCGGACGAAAGCCCTAACACCGACGGAATTCATGTGACAAACACCCAAAACATTCAAATAAAAAACTGCGTAATTGGTACAGGTACTTATACATACATGCCAAAAACAGAAATTGAAAAGGAAAAGAATAAAAAATAAATAAAACCCTAAAAGTTTTCCGAGTTCAACAAATTCTAAACGCCGTTCAACTGAATGATTCAGGTGATGATTGCATTTCGATTGTGAGTGGATCCAAAAACGTTCAAGTGACAGACGTAACATGTGGACCTGGCCATGGAATAAGGTTATATATATTCCGATCTACTAGAGTTATTACGATATATTACATAAAAATTTCCGTGAGTAATCTTATTGTGATATATTTAGCATCGGAAGCTTGGGAAAGTATAAATCGGAAGCTCACGTGTCCGGAGTCGTAGTAAACAGAGCTAAACTCACTGGGACAACAAATGGAGTTAGAATTAAGACATGGCAGGTAAGTGATAAAAAAACAAAAAATTGATTATGTGCCCATTAAACTCTATAGTGTTATAGCTAAAGTTTTATAAATAGTTGGTAGTCCAACGTGTTACACACATTTGTTGTACATATTACCCCATTTGATTATTTATTTTGGACTAAAATGGTCCCAAAAATTTCATAAACATATTAAACTGAATACTTACCAACAATTTACAAAAACGTTAAATATTTCAAAATCCGTAAATGTTTGTATGGGCGTTTATATGGGGATATATCTCAATTAACTTTAAAAAATGTTAAATCAAATTTAAATACATTTAGTATCAATATACTAACTTGTCATCTATGCTTACATTGCAGGGCGGCTCTGGAAGCGCAACAAACATACAATTTCAGAACATCGTAATGAATAATGTGAAAAACCCCATATTAATAGACCAACAATATTGTGACCAAAAGACGCCATGCACAGCCCAGGTATAATGTTAAGATAAAGATATCATATTTCGGTACTTTGAATTTATTTTCATAGATAAATCAAATAAAGAATCCATGACGGCTGTGTATTTTGAGGTCGTCCCTTACCTGTTAAACATCTAGAATAGTCCTAAATGATCACAGGAATCGTCCTTGATAATATTTTTGTTTTATAAAATCGACAAACTCGCAAACAATCTTTAATGATCATTTGATACTTTTTTTTTTTGAAGAATGATCATTTGATACTTATAAACTTAATATTCCATGAATTGTTCAAACCCATTATATATCTCAAATACTGATAAAAGTGATATTTTTTCTCTGTCATGTTTATATGCTACTGAATATTGTCAATTAATAAGAGAGTTATTGGCAACAAAAAATAGTTAATAATTTCATTTTGTTACAGTTTAATACATATTCTTTACAAGTTATGGAAAAAAATTACTGAATGTCGTAAAAGCGTAATTTGATTACTAGATTGCCATTAAATTAGAAGAAAGACATATGTACGCATCTGAATAGTAAAATAATTTAGATATATAAAATCATGATTCACACACTAACATATATATAAGAACCTATCCCATATATATAGAACATATCCCATATATATATATATATATATATATATATATGCACGCACGCGAAAGGGGAGAAAATATATTAATTTTATTTATATATATTTAAATAAATAAATAAAAATATTTATTTTTAATATTTTCAGAATTTTTAGATGTTTATTTAACGTATATTTTCATCCAATTTAACAGTTAGGTAGGCACGGAAATACGATTTTGTAACCCTTACATTTTTTAGCAAATTAAAAAAAAAAACAAGTATTGAACTTTAATAAATCAAAAGTATTTAATGCTTTTACTGCTAACAACTTTTAACGAAAACAAGTCCTACTCTTTAGGCGCCAATTTGAAATATAGTCAAACTTCCACTCTTATTTACAAGACTTTCAAAACAAAACAAAAAAAACTAATATAATTGTTGAATGTATAATTGCCACAGAAAAGTGCAGTTCAAGTGAAGAACGTTGTATACAAGAACATCAAAGGGACGAGTTCTTCAGACGTGGCCATAAAATTCGATTGTAGCAAAACCTACCCTTGTCAAGGAATTGTGCTCCAAAACATCGGCCTCACACTCAAAAGCCAAACTAAGAAGGCTGAAGCTTCTTGCAGCAATGTTAAATTAGCCTATATCGGAGGAGTCTACCCAAAGTGTTATTAATTGATATGTGAAATTTACGAAGCAAACTAAAATAATACCCACTTGTTAGTACGCAATAAATAAAAGTTATTACTGAAATGCTACAATATGTATGACTCGGGGAAGGATATGAACTACTGCTTTCTTTTGATTTGCCTAGTCTTCAGTTTTTTAGGGTTTCTGCAATCATACGGCATAACATCATATTTGGTGTAAAAAATATCTCCAACCACATTACATTTTTAATACAAAATACGGTATTATGAACAGTATCATGTCATATTTAGCGTGGTACTGTTCATCCGGCATATTTTTTGTTTTTTTGTTTGTTTTTTAATCATTTTATACTTATAATTATTTATTAAAATATATATATTAATAAAAATATATATATAAATTTAATAATATAATAATAATAAATAGTATTTTTTGTGTTAAATTTAGTGTTGTAGTTGGAGAGGAAAATGTTTTGACACCAAATTTGGTGCTATAGGTTGGAGATGGTAACAACAATTAAGAGAAACTGCACAAAATAGCCTATTCAAACTATAGTAATTTATAAATAATCATAGTTTCAATATTTTTAAACAAATAACCAATCTGAATTATTTAGGCAATTATTTCTTATCCTGATTTTTTTAATATTAATTTTATATGTACAAATAAATATAAGTTATTTCCTGTTTTAGAATAATGAATACTAATTGTTTCATTCCTTCTTTACTTAATAAAATACTAATTATTTGGGAGTTTTTGTAGTGTTGAATCTCATTATATATAGCTCATTAAGTGTTTAAATGTTCTAATTATATTATATATAATAGTTACTAATGTGTATAGTTATCTTTTTGCATTCCGGTTTATTTCAAAAATGTTTTTTTATAACTTTTGTTTATTAAAAAGCAGCAGCAAACTTAACTCTTTTGTAAATTAAGATTTGTTTTGGGTAGTTTATTTTCTTTATTTTACAAATAGAATCATATGTTTCAATGCCAATTTGTTTGTACATAAACTAAATAATATTGCGTATTAGAAATAAATCACTGAGTAATTGCTTACAACCCAAAGTGTTTGTTGTTCTAAAAACATAATTCAATTTCTCTCAGATAATGCAAAAAATCAACGCCAGTGCAGTGGGGAATTCTTCAAAAAAAAAAGTCCAGTGGAGAATTCAAAGCTCAATTTTGATGAAAATCCAATTATTAAATAAGTCCCAATTATTACTTACCACACCAGCAGCCAAAAAAGAAATTAGACTAGACGAATTATATTTATTAAATGAGCTCATTCGCTATTCATGTAAAAACTGTTACTAATAGTCCAAACTTACAATGACTACCTATAACGATCCGGAATGCATTTCTTCTCAACTTTTTTGCTTTCTTTGCTAATTAAATCATCAAAGTAAACAAATAAACCAGAGGATTAAAAGTCCAAAAAATCAATCAAGCACAATAAATACACCAATTGTAGCACAATAAAGACACCAGACGACGATATAAGACCATGGGACCCGGATTTCGTCAAATTCATTCTAACACTACTTGCGTCGTTTTCATTTCTCAAACGACGAGGAGAGAATTCTCATTGGGCCTAGAACCAATGAATAGGAGGGAGACTTGATCTCTTGAAGCTCATCGTGAGGAAGGATGTCTTCGCGAGGAAAGCTCGTCGCGAGAACGGACGTCTTCGCGGGGAGAGCTCATCGCGAGGAAAGCTCGTCGCGAGGAAGGACGTCTTCGCGAGGAAAATTCGTCGTCGGGAGGACTCCATCGTGAGGAAAGACGTTTTCGCGAGGAAAGCTCGTCGTCGAAAATCTTTATAGATACGATCGAGTTTAAATAGGAAATAAATAAAAGAGTCGAACCGAATGAGATAATTACGCGATGTATTCAGTAAATCTTGGAGAATATCTCGTATTTTAGGTAGTTGAGATCCGAGATTAATAAGAAAACCCTAGCAAACCATTTGGGTAACCAAGGGTCTATAAATACCAATGTAAACTCTTAGGAATGGGGGCGATTTTGGTGAGAGAGATAATCTATTATCATACTTTGAGTTTACCAGAGATATTATATGTAACCCTTTAAGCTTCTAAACTAATAAACGAGAGAAACCAAGTCTCATTATACATATAAATTAAGGATATTGCGGACCTCACATTATTTGTTTATTAAAACTTGTTAATTTATCCTTGTAACTGTTTCAGAGGAGTTGGTGCAAATCGCCCTCTACAGGACCGATGCCACTTGATACACTTTCCGCGGGCTCAAAGAAGTGTACAACCAATCTCTACTCCAAAAATTCAGAGGCATATCATCGTCGTCACTGAATTTGTGAATGCGTCATCCAAACTTGTGTAGGAGAGTTTGAGACTTTCAAATTTCTTGGTGATAGGGAAGAGTTTTTCAAAACCCCACGGAGACTACACATAAAAATAAATAAATGAAGCAAAATAACTAGACGACGATAGGGCCTCCAAATAAGTCCTCAGCCCCTCTCCGATCACACTCTCCACCATTCTTCCCTTGGAATTCATTGCTGACAGGAACTACTAAAGAAAAAAAAGACAAAGCAAGAGAAAAATAAAAAGTTTAATAGGTGCAATCTCTTACATATCAAATTACTATGTTTTTTTGGGTGAAACCACTCTATTACACATCTTTTCAACAAGAGTCTTGATCTTTGATCTTAATGTCAAGTAAATGTGTGATTTTTAGTCACAGAAACTGTCTATTGTAACATTGTTTCGTAGGTATGAGACCTTGTACATCGACATAATTCATAAAATTCGTTATTTTAGGTAAGGCAAGACAAATTGAGCTGGATAATACTTTTACTTCGAGCCATGCCATAATAACATATGTTGCAGATAATTCATAAATTTTAGCAATTAAGGCAACATGTTCAAACAGAGCAGCTACAAAAATAAACGGAAAGTAAAATCTCCATACTAGAAATTTTGCAAATATACTATCAATAAGTAAAGTAAATCTATCTATCCTTCAGAAAACTAATCACATCATGCAACAAGACGTACCTGAAATAGAAACATATTGCCATTGAACTTTTCTCCAAGCTATGAGTGTCTTCTTATCCACTTATGCCTTCAAATTCCACAGAGATGAATACAGAATCAGGAGGGATGTGAGATTTACTAATCACTAGCTTTCCTCTTATTTTGTACAAAACAGATAATAAAAATTAATGAAAAAAACATGTACCTGAGATCATGAAACAAAGATATCACCATTGATGCTGATGTAGGGGACAAGTGCGATGTAATTCCAGTACTCTCCGTTCACCGGCTCACACTTTTTTGCAAGCAAAGGGCACTCGTCTATGCACAAGCGTTGAAGACAGTTCGGGAAATATTTTGCCCGAATCGTCTTCAGATTCCGACAGTTTGTTATGTCTAACTGCATAAGATGTATTATTTCTGATATGCTCTTCAACCCGTCACAGTTTTGGATGATTAGACGCTTTAGAGATCCGGCTAGCCCATCCAGTCGGATGCTCTTTAACTCGTCGCAGCTGTCGATATAAATTGTTTTTAGAGAAAGGGGAAGCCCAATCTCTAGCATAATCTGGCAGTTTCGGCAACCTTGGATCGATAAATCTTCGAGAGTGGTTGGAAGGTCTTCTCCGGAAACTCTCTGCAACTCATCGCATCTGGAGATTATCAAATATTTTAGAGAGACAGACATCACTTCTCCTGGGACTGTGTGTAACTTAGGCAAGTTGTCTAAGGTGAGTTTTTCCAATGAGGTGAGTATTCGAAACTGTTTTTTGTCCAGCGTTGTCAGACATGGAAATCCCGATATTTGAATTACACTTATAGTTTTTGGAAGCAGACCTTCCTCTGGAAATGACTCCAACTCCTTGTTGCTGCTTTTAATATCAAAGGCTCTCAAATTTGGGAGCAGCGCTAAACCCCAATTATCGCGGGAGGCGATGAATCGCTCACAATTGAATATTTTGAACTCGGTCAAGCTGGAGGGAAGACTATCTCCGGGAAAGGATTCAAGCGCCAGACAGTCACTGATTATCAAAATCTTCAGAGAGACAAGGAAGCTGGTCATCTTCTCGGGTAATGACTTCAAGTTCTTGCAATTTTTTATCCGGAGAAAAGTGAGATTCGGGGCGAACAATCCTCCATCGGGAAAGTAAATGAGACTATCGCACTCCCTGATATGAACTGATGTTAGAGATAATGCCAAGCTATGTTCTACTGCTTGGAGACACCTGGACATTGAAAAGGATTCTAGACTTTCAGAGCCTCCAACTGTGAGTTTCTTGAGCTTGGGAAAGTATTCTATGGGTAAAGACTGAAAGGCATCACAAGTGTGTACGCTGAGATCTTCAAGCGACATGTGAGGACGGTCGAAATCGATCTCTAGCCCTTTCCATTCTTGTATGACTAGATATTTAAGAGTGCCAGGAAGAGATCCTATTGGTATTCGTACTTTGGAAGAACAGAGAGAAAACTCCATGTATTCACAACATTCCAAACTCTCAATAAATGATTCCAATTGCGTTATCTCTCTATAACAGCTTAAAATCAGGATACGGACACGAGGAATTCTCAGGAGACCGAAAGCAAGGCTCTCACAACCCGAAATTCTGAGCTTTGTTAACGATGGAAGGACGCAAGGCAAAACCCCGTTGAGTTTTCGACAATCGCATATATGAAGTTCCGTTAACTGAAGAAACGCTTCAGAATCGGATTGAAGCCACGTGGCCCAAGCTTTCATGCCACTGAACTTCAGAATCTCGAGGGATCGAAACGGATTCATAACACGAGAACCACTCCCCTGATAAAACTCAGGACCCACATTGACCAATGCGTCGAAATTCGAAATGTCTAAGGTTTTCAGATATGGAAGTTGCCCTAGTGGTGGCAAGGAAGTACAATCTCTACACTTTGAAAGCCTAAGTGAGACTATACCGTCCAATGAATTGTTGAACCCGAGCCAATTAGGAAACGCCACGCCTGTATACCCATGTATACTAAGCTCCGTTAGGGTTCTGTTAGGTTTGAGCATCTCAAGTACCTTCCTTGCGTGCTGTCTATCATTATTACGATCATCACTCCATTCAAACGACACAGAATCGATACGCTTCATCTGTAACAGCTTGGAATCATCGTCCAGTAATCCGATCCCGACAGCTCCAACATTTTCCAAATTCTTAAGATAAAGCTTCCCCCGAAGATCCAAAAGTTCTTTCAGCTCACCAATCTTTGTACCATTGCCTCTCCCGACAATGAAAGTACTCAGCGTTTGAAGCTTCTTCAGTTTACTGAGCTGCTTTGGCATCTCAACAAGGCCATCGCAATCTCGAAGATCCAGGTGTTTCAGATTAACCAGACGATGTGTGTGTTTAGGCAGATGCTTGAGACTCTTACAACACCGTAGCTTTAGTGTCTGTAAATTGAAAAGATTGCAGACTGATTCAGGCAACTTGGAAATGTTGGTGTAAGAGACGTCTAAATAGCGGAGATGCCTTAGTTTTCCAATCGAATCAGGCAACTGTTCAATGTTATGATACCCAAAGAAAGAAAGAACTCTCAAAAGCTCCAAGTTCGACAGCAGGTCGGTCACGATCCTCTTTGATATCACACGAAAGCAATATTTTCTCTCAACTGATAGAAAAGTTCGTAAGTTGGTTGCTTCGAAAACATCGCTGAATCTCTCGTAATGATCAACGTCTCTAAAAGTATACCCAAGATGGCGTACCTTCTTCTTTTTAACCAGCTGACTTTGCATAATTCCATCTTCCAAGTGCAAACAGTACTCTACCGATACTGATTTTGCCAAGTCGTGTATCAAATCATGCATCAGAAAGATGGAGTCTCCGGAATTTGATTTCTGAAAAAATGATCTGGAGACTAAACCAGTAAAGTAATCCTGGCCCACATCTTCAATTCTTCTGTTTCTATTAGGGCACTCCAAGAGATTCTCAGCCATCCATAGCAAAATTAATTCCTCTTTCTCGAATTCGTAGTCAGAGGGAAATATTGAGCAAAAAGCAAAGCATCGCTTAAGTTGCGAGGGAAGATAATGATAGCTCAACTTCAGAGCTGGAAGAATATCGCTCTCATCTTCGCTCAAATCCCAAATATCGCTCTCGACTATTCTTCTCCATTCTCTAGCATCAACCGTAGAGCGTAAGAGCCCACCAAGCGTCTTTAAAGCTAATGGAAGGCCATCGCATTTCTTAATTATTTCTCGCCCGATCCTTTCTAACTCTTCTTCCAATTTGAAGCCTGCATCTTTATTACCAGATACTTCCTTTGCAAACAGTTGCCAGGAATAGTCTTCCGATAATTTGTTCATACAGTGAGTCTGATCTGAACAAACACATGAAGCGACTTTTTTGCTCCGTGTAGTGACGATTATCTTACTTCCTTGAGCACCACCTTTAAAGGGAAGAAAAAGGAGATCCAAACCAGCAGGTTTCTCAAGCCATACATCATCTAAAACAATCAAGAACTTCTTTCCTATCAACGTTTCCTTAAGCTTAACTTGCAAGGAATTGAGTTCGGTAACATCGCAAGAACGTGAAGTAACTTCCTCGAGAATGGATTTCGTCACTCTACACACGTCAAACTCTTCAGAGACACACACCCAAGCCTTGACATCGAATTCCTCCTTAACTTTCTTATCATTGAAAGCTATTTGAGCAAGGGTAGTTTTCCCGACCCCACCCATGCCCACGATTGAAATCACACGTCTTTTCTCATAATCACTCATATCTTTAGATATCAAAAACTTAATCACTTCATCTTTATCATCGTCTCTACCATAAACTTCAGACTCCTCGACGAGAGATGTCGAAGGCAACCTCCAAAAGGCTTTCTCCGGAATATTGACACTCTTTTCAAGCCCAAGAAAATCGTTTCGTTCCGCGATATCTTCAAGCCTCTTGACAAGATCCTTCACTCTTCTCCTCAGATTCCCGGCTTCAGAACTATGAGACTGCGAAATGAGTCGCTGCATTTTTTCCTTGAAGAGAATGTGTGTCTTACTCGCCTCAATGCTCGACTCGGTTTGAATCACATCCAATAGATCTTCAGCATCAAAAATAGCATCTTGAAGCGTGTCAAGCCACACCACAACGCTCTTGCTCTTTCTTTGTTTCTGCTCAGCGTCTTCAATCACTGCCATCACACTGCTCAACACTTTCTTCAGCTTTCCGACCAATTGGTCGATATCACGGCTCTTTGATGTTCCTCGCAAGTATGCAAGAACTTCTCTGGAATCAATCCTTTCAAACAGAAACTGAAGGGAAGAAGAAAGTAAAGCTCCGGCTACAGCTTCCAAAGCCATTGATATCTTTCTTTCCAGTCCAGAGACCTTACTTTACCCAAAGGCTGACAGATAAAGTTTACCCATAGTCAGATAAGTCTGAAATTGAAATAATTGACTGTACAAGTTTATTATTTATAACAAATCTGTATGAGAAAAAAAACCGTCCATCAAAATCATGTTCCGATTCTGGAAACAGAGTATTAAACAAATAACTTATTAAACAAATAAATCTCGCATCTACTCCCTAAGAAAAAATAATATTTAATCTTTTTAGTTTAAGGCTCTTCAGTTGCAACATCCATACTAATATTTAACTATATTTTGACAGAGAGAGAGAGAGAGAGAGAGATGATAAATTATTTCATCGCAGTTGGTCGTTAATTATAATTTGATATCCAGTGAAACGATGATAGAAATAAATTATGGGTAATAGGATGGTAAGCTTACCAGGAATGATGAGTACCGATACCAATACAGAGTATGTACCGAAAGATCAACAACGGCTCCAAGCAAAAAGAAGATAAGCTCGTAAACAATTGTCTGGTCTTAGTTTCTTTTGGTTTTCTTTCTCTATTATTTGCGTAAGCTCGTTAGTCAGTAATGGTTCACCCACTTTTGTCGGGTTCAGTAATTCTTTAAAATTTCCACAAAACTAGGCCATACTAGTGTGAACTCTGAACACAACTATTGAAAGAGAACGTGGAATATTTTCGCTTTGAATTTTTTTTCAACGATCGCTAGTCATCATCAATATTTTTCCACATCTCTATCATTTAAACGACTAACCTTTTATCACTTCTATATGGTCAACAGTTTAGCCCTAAAAAATTACAGATTTAACTGATTGACCCGTAATTTATTTGAAATAGTTAAATTAATTATTAAGGTCATTAATCATTAAAACTAATTGCGATTCGGCTAAAATGTCCACAATTACCCACGTTGATCATTGACTTGCTATTAGTAATTATAAATAACTTAAAATGAGTGTTCTTCCAAGCTCAAACGCGAGAGCAAATAAAATGAGTGATGGCGAGAACAGAGTTTCATTCATCTCTTGATATGTTAAGAAATAGTAAACATTCGCATAAATGATTATAATTATAATTATAATTATAAAAATAATTTTTTCTGTAAAAAAACTTAATTTAAGATTTATTAAACGAGAGAGTTTGAGAGAGAGTGAGAGAGAGAGAGAGAGAGAGAGCTTGATAACCTGGGAGCAGGCGAAATATGAGCAGCAAACATTGACAGTCAATAGAACCCTCGTCTCAGGCGTCGACAGGAAGAAAAAGAAAAGAAATAAGATTTTCGAGCAATGAAGAAGAAGTATGACCATACCTAGGTGTGAATCACGGTGAAGCTCTCTCGCTCAAGCTCTCTCTCTCTCTCTCTCTCTCTCTCTCTCTCTCTCTCTCTCTCGCTCTGCTGTGGCCATGTGAGTAAGGTTCGCGAAGACTCCTCTCGTCGTAAATGAAACTCTTGCAAATTGCTCATAAATCCCTCCATTTGTTGGATTTTTAGCACTAATAACCTTTGCTTGAGTCCTCTTTGCGCATATGAAACCTTATAAAAATTATTTTCTTTTGAAAATAATTTTATTCAATTTAAATTTTAAAAATATTAGTTAGGATAATTTAGTGGTAATAACTGTTAGAATCTTTAAAGTTTTAAAAATATTTAACCAAACTTTAATATGTTGTTTTAATTAATTATTTTGTTTACGGAGCGTATAAGTAGTAAAAGTGTGTAGAAAAGTTATAGGATCATGGATTTGGCTTTTAGTGGGTGAGTAATTATAACATGTTAGTGGTCGAAATTGTCCTAAAAAAACCCCACATCCGTGTAATTCGATCAATCAAAAGGAACAAAAGTATTATATCAAAAAAATTCAGACTTCATGCGTCCTTTTTGATGTTATTCAAATCATTATTTTAGATGTTATTATTTTTTATTTGTTTTGGTATCTTGATTTAAGGGCTGAGTCCAATAAGTGGTATCAGAGCGCCAAGGATATCGAAGCAAATGTCGTTGCCGAGTCTGATCATAGCGGATGAAGCAATGCAAAAAGGCGAGAGAGAGCGAGTCAACTTGCAGGATCAAGGAGTGTGAGAGGTTGTCGAGGACGACGAAATTGACAACCGCACGGATAGGTCGGCTCTCGCTGCCATCTATCAAGAAGTTTCGGAAGATTTGCTCCTAACGTTGGCGGGGAAGGACACGGCCAAGAAAGCGTGGGAGATGATCAAATACGATGAACATGGCGCGAATCGCTTTAAAGAGGCGAAGGTGCAAACCTTGTAGAGTAAACTCGATCGAGGTGCTTCGCATGAAAGATGGCGAGTCAGTTAATGACTTTGTTATGAAGTTGACGCCGATGGTCAACGACATCCGAGCATTGGGCGACAAAGTAGAAGAAGTCTACGTTGTCAAAAAGTTTATTTGGGTCGTCCCACCACAGATTTTCAGATCGTGACGTCGATCGAACAATTTGACATCTCGAGACGATGACGATGGAAAAGATAATTGGTCGTCTCAAGGTTCATGAGGAGAGACTCTTTGGCTATGAAGAGAAAGAAGAGAACAGCTTACTTCTCACATGCTCGGAGTGGGTGTCACGGACAAAGAAGAACAAAAAAAATGGAGATAATGGCCAAAGTCACGATAAAAGTAAAATCACGTGTTGCAATTAGATGTGTACGGTCACTATGCGTCGGAGTGTCAAAAACCCTGCCGTCATCAAGGGGAGGAGGTCAATCTCATTTATGATGAAAAGCCGACGCTCTTGTAGAATATCATTGTCACATATTTAGCTAAAAGATCTAAGTTTATATTAAGGGGGAGTTTGTTAGAAGATCATCATCACGTATAATGTCATTGTTAAGAGATTGTTTCAATTTCAAAATTATAATGTCAACAAAGACACTATTTATGGTGAAGTGCGTAGCTGAAGATTGTGAGTAGAAGTTGAAGCGACAGTTGTTCCAAACTCTGGTAATCTCTATATCCAAACAGAGTAATTTACATCCATATTCTTTTAATGTCGTGGATAAGAAAAATCGACAAAAGACTGCAAGGTTAGTAGCCGACATGTTGAGAAAATAATATATTGGCCAACTTGATACATCAGTTCCAAAGATGATCATGAATATTATGAAGAATCACATGATGATAATATTATACCACAAAGCTTTGAGAGCTAAACAAATTACAGCAAGTAGACGTAATCATCCCCGATACTTGAGCCTCGTACATGAGCTTTACATACTTGCACATGTTGAAAAAAATGAAACCTCGAAATGGTCACACATTTGGTTGTAGATAAAAATCATATGTTCAAATACTTTTTCATGGCGTTGAGGTCATGCATCTATGGTTTCAAGCAATAATAAAGGTGATTTTTCTGGATGGTATTTTTTTGAAAATTAAGTACAAAGGTAAAGTGATTGCGGCCACAACTCAAGATGGTAGGTACCATCAATATTCTTTCGCATTCGTGGTTGTTGACTCGGAGAATATTGATTCATAGATGTGGTTTATGAAAAAATACAAGAGATAATACATGATGATGATGAGATGGTTTTCATCTCAAATCGACATCAAAGTATACTCGAAGAAATGTTCGAGGTCTACAAAAAAGTATGTCGTTACATTAAAATTGACTTATTTTTATCAGGCAAGTACCACGTAACTTGTGTCATTAATATTATGAGATTTATTGTAATAACATCGTGATATCTTCTATGAGCAATATTTGGACAATTTCCTTATTAACAAAATATTAATATAAAATATTTATACAAAGATTAATTGCGCACTTAATAAAATAAATTTTTTAAGAAGACCTTCTAATTTTGGATGCTATAAGAAGCCGAGCTGCTTCACTTAACTTCCTTGATGTTTTTCGAAGAGATCACAGAGTTTCTAGACGTGCACGATTAACAGACGAGAAATATGAGATATTTGAGAATAGCGATGTAAGAATCAATTCACATACCGCATTGACTCAATTGAATATGTGTTATACATGGAGCAATTGGTGACGAGTGAAGTTGTTTTGAGATTGAAAAGACATCGCGAAAAGTGTTTTTCAGGTGAAACTGAGCAGAAACTTTAATTGAGGGAATTAAATTGAATTGTACTTTTATATTATAATTAAGTGATATTGACATTGATGTTTGGGTTATGCATTGTATTATTAATTATATTTTTAATGAATTCTTTTCATCGAATTCTTATATCTACGTTATGAATTTCGATTTTGATACGCTTTTTCCTTAGCATCTTCGTGTATATAATCCAAAGCGTATTGATTGAATGCAATAATCATGTTAAAATCTAATTTGTTTCCTTTTCATCTGGGAGCAGTTATTGATGTCAAACGGTTGTTTCCATAATTATAAGATTTTTTAAGTTCCCTCTCTATACGAAGATAATATCCATCTTCACACGTTAAACAAAAAAATGTATTTGTGAAATAAAAGTGATAATTAAGGTATTCTCCACATAATTGTCAAATTGTGGCGAACAACTTCCACCAATCAAACGAGAAACAATAAATTTAAATTTGGGCCTAAATAGCGAGTCTCCAGATTGAACAAAACTAATTGGGCTTCGTGTAAGTTACGAGCCCAGCGAAGGAAGCGAATATATTTTGGTTAGGGTTTTGGATTTACATTCTCTGTTCTCTCTGATATAGAAGACGAAGCTTGCCTCCGTTGAAGTTCCCACAGACTTTGGCGAACAGCAATCATGGTTAAAGTCGCATTCTACAACAACTGTAAGATCTCTCTCTCTCTCTCTCTCTCTCTCTCTCTCTGTGTATGCGTATTTGTATGTGTATGTATGTTCTTGCACTGAGTTTATTCCAACGACCTTCTTTTTTCCTGATTTACATTGTGATTGACGGTCTTTGATCTGATTTCTTAATGCTAAATAGATGGATTCGTGAATTGTTGGTACTTTATTGTACTGTCGTGGCTAATTAAGAAACAGATTTCGAAGATTAATATATATTTTGTAGTTCGAAGAGTATAGCTTTAAAAAAAATTAAAATGGTCTCTTAGGCGTCGGATATCGGATATCTTAGGTCAAAAAATTTCATTTAGTTTTCAGACTAAGATAGCAATTAGATATTTCTTGATTTTCAATTGACTACATTTCATGAGTCTGTGCTTCTATGTTGTATAGTTCTATCTTATGAGCAGAATCGAAGATTAAATAGGTATATTTTTAGCTAAAAAAAATATTAGATTGAATAATGGTGACTCTTGCTCGAGAGATTGATCTTTATTTTTCCTGACTACAGTGCAGTTAAAAGACTGAGGGTGATAAACTATGTTCTGTAAGTTTATTACAAGAACATTATGAACTCATTGTTTTTGTTTGTTTGTATAGATGGAAAGACCTTTAAGAAGCCTAGACGCCCGTACGAGAAGGAGCGTCTGGACGCTGAGCTGAAGCTTGTGGGAGAGTACGGACTTCGGTGCAAGAGGGAGCTGTGGAGGGTTCAATACGCTCTGAGCCGTATCAGAAACAATGCTCGTATGCTTCTTACTCTGGACGAGAAGAACACGAGGAGGATCTTCGAGGGAGAGGCTCTCCTGAGGAGGATGAACAAGTATGGTCTCCTTGACGAGAGCCAGAACAAGCTCGATTACGTGCTTGCTTTGACTGTCGAGAACTTCCTCGAGCGCCGCCTTCAGACCCTTGTCTTCAAGTCTGGGATGGCCAAGTCAATCCACCACGCCCGAGTCCTCATCAGGCAGAGGCACATCAGGTATAATAATATGACAACAAGAATGCTCTTTACTAGTATGGTTTCTTCTACGTGTTTTTTGCTGTGTTTGTTTGGATGTGTTTTGACACATGTTCTGGATTTGTCTAGAGAGCCCTATGGTTTTGTATTCCTTCTGAGGGTTTTTGAGTCAAAAGTTCTGTAGTGGTATCTTGTGCCATATATACATTAAGGCCTTGTTTGGTATATATCACAATGAGAACACTTTGCTTCTCAGACATGACTTCGATCTGTAAAACTGTCGTTTATGGGGTTTTATCTCTCTGCGTGGGTTTGTAAGTTTGCTAACCAACAATTTTTTTTAAATATATTCGACTACTAATTAGATCTAAGCAATGCCTTAGAGGAATAATGTTTTCAGATGGTAGCGGTTATATTTTTCAGTTTTTACTAGCCTTTGGCATATTCCAGTACATTTCAGAGGTTTTGCTTTAACACATATGATCTCGTATGAGTTGCTCTTTTAATTATTCTCTGTCTTAACCTTCTGCATATACCAGTTCATTTCAAATGTTTTGCTTTAACATATATGGTCTTATATGGGCTTGCTTCCATTCTTGGAATTTATTTGTAATTTTATTTTACAGAATCGATTATGCTTGCAACCCCAAGTAACCTTGGTTTTTGTTTATGCAGAGTTGGAAGGCAAGTGGTGAACATTCCCTCGTTCATGGTGAGAGTTGACTCACAGAAGCACATTGACTTCTCTCTGACCAGTCCCTTCGGTGGTGGCCGTCCCGGCCGCGTGAAGAGAAGAAACCAGAAGGCTGCTGCCAAGAAGGCCTCCGGTGGAGACGGTGATGAAGATGACGAGGAGTGAGTGTTAAAAAATCTTTTAGTCCCCAGGGTTTATTACCATTATAGATCGTACTGGGGCTATGATTATGTCTTTTTGGCTTTTAGAGAGATCTTCTGTTTGGGTTATATTTTTGTTTTCTGTTACCATTTTTCTTAATATGTTATTAAAAGAAAAGACCTTGTAGGGAGTTTTGGCCTTTCCTAGACTCGTCTTGTTTCACTTTTTAGATCAAAGTATGAAGTGGATTTCAATGGTTTTAATTTCATCATCTCTATTGCCAATTTGATTGAAGATAATCATTATCATGAGAAATCGTCACTGACTGAAGTAAGTGGTTTCATTTAATAAAAGTATTTAAATAAGTAAAGAAGTGAAACCTAGATTGAAATCGTAGTTAAGTAAATAGTTGAGTGGTAATACTCGACAAACGTGTGATAACTAACTTCCCATTGATAATACATCCATAACGCATATTACAGAAGATAACTAACTTATCTCGACATAAAGGATGCTTAGCCAGCTCTCATGTACAATTATGTATGATGTATATATACTCGAAAGTCAAGAAAGGAAAAGCTTAGTAAAACAACATTACACAAATGGCATGAGTAGGTAAAAGATGCGCGCATTTTAAGATAAATATTGTAAGGATAATTTTTATGGTTATGCATTTTTTTAGTAAATCAAATAAAATATTGATATTGTTATTTAATCAATTTTTTTTTAGTAAATAATCATTTATTGTGACATGTCTGCTAGTGATTGGTGTTACCGAGTTACATTTTTAGTTAATATATACGAATTTATTTTGATTAATGGTTATTAATTAATTTTTTTCCAAACGTTTGGCTTTATAGCAATTAATATGTTTCGAAAACTACATTGCTACTTATCCCTTTTTTATTTATGTTATTTTAAAATGATTTAAACAGAAGTTCGAGATCAATGTTTTGTCCCGAATTCACCTTCATTTTTTAAATTCAAAATAAAAACATATTTCTATAATTCATTAATTAACTAACTCTTCGTAACCTATTTCTCTTTTAATTCACTCTCTTTCTTCATTAGTGTGTTCTTTCAAGTATCGTGTCGATTATCTTTACAATTTTTTACTCTATATTTTCATATTTTTTCGACGTTAGTTTAAAACTTCCAAGTCTTCATACTTCTTTTATTTTTCTTCACGAGTAAACAAATTTCTATGCTTTCTTTTCTATTTGTCGCCGCTAAATATCTTTTTTTACTTTTTTTTCTCTTCGTCGTCACAAAAACACCAGTTCCGCCGATATTGGACCCATAAAATACACCTTCACCCCGCGCACAAACTCAATGATGACGAAAACCCTGTCTATGAGTCCACACAAGGATCACGAATGAGTTTCTACTCTCGAAGGCTCAACGATCGCACCTTCTAGGAACCGGAGTTCTGGTATGTCTTTGGAGAAAACTCGAAAAAACAAAAAAATTCCGACGAATCATCTTCCGAGTCGTCCGATTTTGATGTCGAGGACTATTTAAGCGGCAAAGAAGCTCAGGTGATAAAAAAACTATAATATTATGGTGTTTTGTTTTGATTTTAATGCATTATTGTATTCGAACAGATGTTTTAAATGTATGCATGTTTATGTTTCACGACAAACTTGTCACGAAACATTTTCTTATGATTAAGTGACGATATTGTCACAAAACTTCATAATTTTGTGACGAAATTGTCACGAAACTCGAAAATATTGTTAAGATATATATATATATATATATATATATATATATATTTTAAAATTTATTATAACTGGTTAGGTAACTCTAGTGGATTACCAATATCTGTGCAATAGTAAGTAAAAAGTTTAAGTTAAATGTTAGTTTCAGTTTCAAGGTTTTTTACAAAAATATACTATGACTATATCTCTTACAATGGTCGTCTAGATATGTTTGGTAGAGTCATATATGAGCTAGCGTTTATTTTTAAATTTTTTAAATCCACTAAAGCGTCGTTTACGGGGCTGGATACCCTCCATAAACTATATCAAAGTCAGCCCCATCTGAATTTGAGAAACAAAAGAATTATTTGTGTCTCAGTAATCACAAAACATAGACATTTCGTAACAACATTTTTCGAGTTTTGTAACAAAGTTGTCTCAAAGAAGTTACAATAAATAAATATAATAAAATTGTCATTAGGCCAGTATTGCATTGCGACATATTGCGTAATTGAATTGAAAATCATTTTTATGTAAGATATTTTATATGTAATTATAATATACCAGTATTTTTGTGGTTTATCGTTGGCAATCAAAAAAATTAACGTAAATATTTTCTAAAATTTATATTTATCGTTCACCGGTATTTTCGGATTTTGAAATCATTATTAAAAATCTATAATTTAAACATTGACCATAACCATTTAAATAAGAAAAGAGAAATTGTCCCAACTTGATCCTATTCTCAGGAATCCCTAATGAGGGAACCTTAAGGGAGCAAGTTATTAAATTTTATTAATGCTTTTCTCATTTTTCTTAAAATTCTAACTTGTCTTACGTTGCCACTAAAGAAAAGTTAAAAAACCTTTTTTTTGCTCTCAAGTCTAATTTTACAATTGATGACATCTATTGTTGATATTAAGGTCAACCATAAATAACTATTTTTTGGCGATTAAAATACACTAATAGTAAAAACTACTTTTAAAGTTTTTTTTATGTTGTGAGAAAGTAAGAAAATTTAAATTCTTAAGGCAAATGAGAAAAATTATATAATTCAGGTTCGGGAAAATTCGGATGTTTATCCTTTGCTGTTTTCCCTGTACTGTTTGCTGTAGAACTCACAACCGGAAACCGAGGTTATGATTACTAGGTGTTCCAATATTGGGTAGTGAATAATTCATAATGGGTGAATCATCAATGATCTTTTACTAATTAACCTTAATATGCCTTGACTTTGTATAGTTTTCATATTTTGGCTTCTTAATCGTCAGTTAATTTATGTAAACTATCGCTAATATTCACTGATTTTCATATGATTTCACAAAACAATTATTTATCATTAATAATTAATTACAGTTTTTAATACCAAATTACTCTATTTTTCTATGATAAAAAATATAAATTTTTTATTATGATTTTTGTTTGGAATAGGTGGGTCGGAGTTTATCGTTTTTTAATTTTATTAATAAATTTTTTATTCTCTTTATTAGGTACTAACTGATTTTAATAAATTTGGGACAGTAATAAATACTCAAGTGTACTTAAGTACAATATGTTGGCTATATTTGTATTACAACGATATTGAAGTAGTTAGTTGACTAAAGTGTTTTATTTGTTATGTTCATATCATAGTATACATAGGCGATAGCGTAATAAATTTAAGTAAAGACAAATCAATCAATAAATTCAACCCGATCTAATATATGATGTGATATTCATATCATACGAATTTGACATGTCTTCAAAAATCATAGCGACACAATCGTCCAATTATCGAACTGCAATAATTTGAAGATGAGAGAAAATAATGAATAACTTAGCAAGTAATGATGGTGATATTTTTTAGACGATCATGCAACAATTGGACCCAATAAACAATTGATCTCCACGTATGAAAAGCAATTTGGCATTTCTCCAATTTCTCTTTGTTTATCTAACCATGTATAAATGTTAAATATTGTAAGTTTTTGAAAATGGACTGATTGACATAGATCTTCAATTTGTCGGGATAGGAATTAAATTCATTTCAATACATATATTATTAACTCATTGTTGATACGCCATTTAAATATATGGTCCAATTGATTGATAGACATCGTCTTCATATTCATTTTATTGAGAATGATTACATTTTTGTGATGTATTGGGAGGATTTTGATACACACACTTGTAGGGTATGAAATATGTACAAACGGAACATTATTATTTATATCCACGTGTCCATACAAAGAGAATGTAATAATGATACTTTAATGAATCATTTTGGTCCATGATTTCATTTGCTTGTTTTTATGCGCATAACAATTTTTTACGATTCAATGATCAGACTCTTTAACAGCGTTTTCTTCTTTAATTTTTAGTAGGAAGTTAATAATAAAATTGAAAAGAGTATGCAAAAAATAAGTTCTCTAACTAAAAATGTAGTAAACATCCATATAACTGTGACTTGTTTTTTTTTTTAAATTGTTACAATACAGCGTTTCGAAGTTAAAACAGACGCTACATTCTCTTTTTAAAATAACATACAACACATTATGCATTGATATATGTAATAAAATTATACCAAATACAAATTTTAAAAAGTTAGTTTATAGATGCAGACGATTCTTGTTGAGATTGTTGACAAAATAAATTAAGGAATTTCACATCACGAAAATTGTGGATTCAATCTACACTATCAGCAAATCAATCTTCTAAAAAAGTGACGTGTATTTATCGTCAATTTGAGTGGGAGACTGAATACTATGACTTCTTACTACACATGCCGTGATGGTACGATCAATTTGAGTTATTGTATACAGTAGTCTTATATATATTTGCTATATTGAATATGTTCAACGTTTCGTAAAACTCGTATAAATAATCATGATGCTTATGTGTCATGTCAATTTACGTTGTTATTTTACAATGTAAATTGAATATTTACACAAATTTTACAAAATGTTTGACATTTTCAAAATTAATTAGTAAATTAGGTACATTTCGTCGAAATTTTCATGTTTAGCTACGATAGTTTTTGTTCGTCCCAACATAGCTAATAGAGAAAGAAGAAAAAAGATAAAAGTTCAGTTTTTTGGTATGCAGTTCATTCTAATGATCACATAACCATGCGATTAAGTCAACATATAACTGCCCAAGTCCGTCTTCAAACTTTGATAATCCAATAATTGTAAATATAAACTAACTAACATGTACATTATTGATAAGTGAACCAATGAATTTATTAGTTTTTTTGTTTGATCTCAAGCCATCTATGATCTACCTCTCTCTATATATATTTACGTATGTACACAGGCATGACACATGGACGCATACACACGTCTGGTTGGTAAAAAAATTAAACCTATTCATCAGTAAACACGTGTGTGTCTTAGCCCATACTAAATGGCATTGTTGTTGATTTTTGTACGTTATGATTGAGTGTTGACTTTGAATTAAAGACTGTATTAAGAAAAGGTACAGCTCTAAGAAACATACACACATTTGTGCGGGGGAAAGAGATTGTTTACACTAGGAACTATAAAATATAAATTAAAGTGTTACATGATTGAGAATATGAGATGATATCATGATACTAATGCTTGTTGTGCTATACTAAATTTCAAAGAATATAAATTGCGTTGCTGTCAATCGAGTGTCAAGTTAAAAAATAGTTGTATTTTGCTTCCATTAGATGGTGATTATCTACGTGTCTGAATAGTTTGCTTTAAGATAATGATGAACCTTGTTAAAATATACACAATATTATAGTACATCGCTGACAAGGTCTAGACCTTCACATATACTAAAAAAAATGTGTTAGCTATATATTTGATGAGATACAATAAGAATATCTTATCGTTCTCCTCTCAAAACTCTTAACCTGTTTCAAAGGTCAAGCGCTATTTCAGGATAATTTATGAACGTGCTATTCTACAGGCTCTTTTTTTTTAGAATTGCGCTTTTTTGTTCAGTTGCTTTGGAAATGAATGATTTTCATAAGAACAGAAGTCTTCAGGTTTTTAAAATGATGCATGTAGTAAGGCCAATCTTGAATGAACATGAATTATAATGTCATTTATATATTTTTATCTTTTGCTTCAAATGAACAAGTCTACGTGGCAAAGAAGAACACGGCACGATAGATGAAGTTCCCTCCAATAACTAATTGACTAGTGATACCGAAATCTGGGTCCTACTCACATATGTTAAAGTTAAAACTATCCTCTCCCAAATCAATGGGCCAGTAAAATGTTACCTATGATTATTTAACCGTTGAGGCACTAAACTTTTTTTCTTTAATTGATGAAGCGCGATTATGAAGAATGTGCAGTGAAAGTGTATGTTTGTATGCAAATAATACACTTAATTGTTTAAGTATTATAATCATAAGAATGAGTCTCTCACGAAAATTATATTTAATCCAAAGTCAATTAATTAGCGGGGAATTAAACTATAAAATACGAAAAATGCTTGTGAATTTATTTGCGGAAATAGATGGGCGAACAAATATTAGTAAGGGAACTCTGGTAAAATTTATTGTATAGACATAAAATTAGAATTATGCACGATTTTCATTTTTTTTTCACGAATCATATTTACGTAATATTATCGCAAAATATTTCTCGAGCAAATATCGAATTTTAATCTCTCGTTTTCGATCTTAAAAATACGACAAGCAATACAAACAAAAGCGTTCACGCAATTCTATTAAAGTTGTTTTTATGCACGATGAATAATGGATTTAGACTTTCTTAAACTATTCATCAAATAAGAAGCACATGTTACCTCCATGAGTGACTGCGTGAGGGACTCCAACCGTTCGAGTGAAGGTATTTCAGGATGTGTTTCGACCTGTAATTTGAGATGACAAACCTTAAGTTGTGTTTCTTGTGTAACAAGTAATGTTCACGAAATTTGACTTTGTCGACGTTGTCATTCCTAAGTATCTTTTTGTTACTCATGATTCGCATGTCTCTTTTGCTGACATGGCCAAACTTTTTGTGCCACCGTGTTGTCTCAAGGTCTTTTACTCCCGAGCTACACCTGCGTAGCTGAGAATAATATCTCCAAGTGCATGATAGAGATTAACTTTCGTCTCTCCATTGAGTAACACTAGGGATCCTTTATTAGTTTTACTACTCCACTTATAGTGCGACGGACATATCCCAAACCATCAAACACACTATCAGATAACAAGTTTTTAGAGGGTTTAGGTATATAGTTGACATCTTTGACGACTCTAACCACTTCATTATGCATTTGGATGCTAACAGAATTTCGAATTTCCCAAAATTAAAAAAACTAAAATAGTAAAAAAAATTAATAAAGTATACGAATTAAATTTTTGAGTAAATTAACTAACATTTATACGAAAATTAATTTCTAAATGATAAAATCTTAATAAATTTGCCTAACTAATGATAAATATCATTTATAAACCGCGTATCATTTAATATAAAATAAACACACGATAAATTCAAATTTCAAACGCGAAAATTGAAAATTAAAATTTGATTTTTAAACAAAATTTACAAAATTTAATAAGGATAATTCTTTAAAACACACATATATATATAAATTGAATTTTATCACATAATCGCTGTAATTATTTACAATTTTTTTTACAAAATATTGATTATTTTTAAATTGTGTGGGTTAACGTGGATCATTTAATCAAATTTTCATAATGAAATGTATCGGCCCTGGCTATCAACTCGATTATATCAATTGAGCTAAGCTAAATTTAACGTACACGCACTTTGAGAGAGAGAGATAGAGAGAGAGAGAGAGAGAGAGAGAGAGAGAGAGAGAGAGAGAGAGAGAGAGAGAGAGAGAGAGAGAGAGAGAGAGAGAGAGAGATGTTAAAAAAACAAATACCAAGAAAATATAGAGAAGATTACTGTTCTTGGCGTCATTGCTTAGCGCAAGGGAAACCGTGCACTGGTAATGTACAGAAAATCAGAATTAATAGTACCAAAAAACCAACCTTAAAATATACCCGTTTACTATTAAAAGCTTAAAACCAACATTTCATTCGTGCTTACAAATCACAATGAACTCCTTTATCATTTTACAGTAAGAAAAAGCACAAGTAGTCGGGAGCTTAAAGTGTAATTTGTAAATAATATGACTGTATGGTGAACTTATAGAAGATAAATAATCTACATATTCAAAAGTGATAGCATATTTTTGCACAATTAAAAAGTGAAGAATTCTTATACAAAGAATTTAAAATTAGAA
This sequence comes from Urtica urens, assembly GCA_958296335.1. Taxonomy (NCBI): domain Eukaryota; kingdom Viridiplantae; phylum Streptophyta; class Magnoliopsida; order Rosales; family Urticaceae; genus Urtica; species Urtica urens. Next base: position 2,458,808 of record OY282521.1, read on the forward strand.
TACTGTTTGAAAATTATGAAATAGATGTGCGACTTTACATAAATTCGGAGTACAATAAATAATTTGAAATTTACACAAGCAGGTACCTTCTTTTTCTTATTTTTTTTAACAACTAATATGATATCAACAAATAGGGTACGGTAGTTAAATATGGTATCAACAAATGAGTCATTCTAATTATAAATTGACGGAAGGAAAAATGTTGCTACACTGATTTTAAATTATAAATAAAAAAATGAAATGAAGTTCATAAAATTATTTTTTACTTAATTAATACTTGACTTGTTTTCCTTATTTTTCTCTTTTACTCCATCCACGTATCCATTTACAATCATTATAAAAATTATTAGCCCAAATATTGATTACTAACAAGTGTTAACGGTTATTAAGTATTCAAGATTTATTACGAAAACAGAAAATCAATATATTTATTTATAGCTATTATCGATTATTAGCTAAGTACGATCTTCAAAAATCTAGATTATCTTAAGAACAAATTCAGGTAATCATAAAATTATTGTGAAACTCATCCTGCAAACTACAGAGGAAGGAAGAAAAGAACAAGACATATAAATTGTTAGCTTGAGCAAATAAGAGCATCTTTATCTCCAATATGAAATAATTTTTGAGGAATTTAGCTATCCACGTTGTTAACCTTTGTTTTTAGACTCTCGATGAAGACCACAAATATATATATATTTTAAATTTTACCATCACAAAAACTTTGAAGAGATATAGAAGTGTCTTAATGTTACTCATTCTCTCTTCATAAAGCTCATAGTGCAATATCAACAGTGATAATGAAATTTTTGATCGTAAAAGTTACGAGAGTGATGACCGAGACATGTAGAAAGCACAAATATGTGATTTATTATATAAATAAACAATATATTAAAATAAGAACATAGTAAAGTTTGGATAGAAATGACTTTGTAGAGTATATTTGTCAATTTACACTTATTTAAAAGTAAGTGTGTATTTACTTAAGTTATAACACATATTATTATTAAGCACTCATGAACGTTTAAATTTAATTATAAAATTTACGACAAGTTTGCTTACTTGCTCTTTTTAGTCACGGCTATATGCACTTCAGTTTCTTATAATTTTCTATAAAAATTATGGACCGACTACTTATCAGCGAAAAAAAAAAGAACGGAAGAAAAGAAAAGGAATATTTCCAATCAATACTCAACGGCTCAGCAGTTAAGCAAGACTCGCCAACTTGTCTGACCACTTTAAGACCAATACACGTCATAATTCACGAGCCCCCAAAAAATATCTTCATGATTTTATGATTCACGAACCCACTTCTCCTCTCTCTCTCTCTCTCACTACTAAACTCGCCTCCAGGGGTTTTCAGTTGCGGAATACTATAATAATTAATTTATTAAAACACAATAATTTTGACCCTTGGACACGAATCTCTATGCGTTCAGAGTACACGTGTCAAGCATCTAAAAGGATCGAGCGTGACGTATACTGCCCAGTAAACACTATAAATACCCTTCCCCGCGCGGATTTCATTTCTCACTCTCGTCTATTGATTTTTTTAAGCATAACCTGAAACCAATAAGCTAAAGCTCCTGAGAGAGCTTTTTCTTCTTTCTTTGAAGGGGAGGTTTCTCTCTCTCTCTCTCTCTCTTGCTTCTTCGAGTTCGTCTTGTTTCTCTCTCATCCCTCGGTACACATTTCGACTCGCTCGAAGAAGGAGAATATATTCTTGTCGCTGGTGAGTGTTTATTTATTTATTTATTTTTGCGAATGGATCATGAATTTGTTGTAGTTAGTCATTTCGTAATTAGTTTGTAATCTCTCTTATGATCACTTTGCGGCTATTAAGCTAATTGATTTTAAATGCTAAGATTCTCAAGGTAGGACTTCTCTGATTATTGATCTGTTTGTTGATTATATTTAAATTTGATTTTTACTTTTACGGATCTTGATCAACATCTGAGTTTTACAAGTTAACCATCGAAAAGGTGAACTTGTTTTTTCTCTGTGTCTTTTTCATCGAGATTTACATATTTTGACGTCCTTGCTTTTTAACTGTTCCTTTATCTGTTTATTCTATTTCCATGTACTTTCAAGCCGTGACCACTTTGCATTTTTCCTTTGCCTTTTTTTTTGGCTTTCCAATTTCATAAGACTGAAACAAGGCAAAAAAAGGCTTTGAAGTTTTTAAACCATGAAATAGGGTAATTTGGTCATTTTAGCTATCTCTTTTTCGCTGAAACGCCATTGATTTTAATTCTCCTCGTATAAATTTTTTTAAGTCAAATCATAACGGGCAGAGACTCGAATCCCGTTTTGTCGGAACGCATAGAAATAATTCAGGTTTCCAACTGGGAAATAATGATACGATAATCAGGGTCTGACGATAATCCGAAACTTGTTTTTTTTTTTCGAAGTAAATACAATTTAAAGTTTCAATACAACACGAAACAGAGACGGGCTTAAAGAATTGTAATTTCATACATTCATTTTCGTATTGGTTCCGTGAAACACTAATTCACATCGATATATCTTTCTTGTCCCACTTGTAATCTGAATTTCCCTTTCGGCGAAGCTAACATGCTTAAATCCTTACCGCTGAATTACACGAGGCCGTTGACCCCTCCCACAAGGAAAATAAACAAATCCTACAACGGTCGAGTCCAAAAAACCCTACCCTTATTAGCCTCACACAGACATAGAAACTTCCCTTCTCCCAATTTTCACAATCAATCACTTTCCGACGTTAACAGTACCGATTCACCCAACATTCGCTGTATGTTTTATTTAATGAAATGGATTAAGGAAAATGTCTCGGTTGGGATTTCTGAATGATTTGTTGTTTTAGTTCTCAGGCGCTCAAAACCAAGCATGACGGTCACGCCGAAGATCCACGTCAGCGATGGGAAACTTGTGGTCCAAGGAAAGACCATACTGACTGGTGTCCCGGACAACATCGTGCTCACAGTGGGAACCGGCGCCGGCCTTGTTTCCGGAGCGTTCATCGGTGCCACCGCCTCTGACTCCAACAGCCTTCATGTCTTCCCCATCGGCGTTTTAGAGTAAGTTCTCGCCCGTGCTCTTTGATTTTGTTTTTTGTATACCGCTTGGATTTCGTACACTTTACGAGCTTGAAAAGCGATATTACATGAAGTTCGTGATTATTTATATCAAACTGATGCTAGTTTTGTTTAATAGTCTTTACATGCTTTATTAAGATGGGTTTTAGAGAATCTTTAGCTAAACTGATGGGTTTTATCTTGAACCAACATCTAACTGGACAACTTCTAACTTTCCATGCTTGTCTTCTCTATTAATTCCTCGTAGCCTAACTTCTCACTACTGTATTTTAATTGTTTACTCTTGTACTCATTGTTGAGTCCTAATTGGTGATTTACTTCCTGTGTGGCTGTGGCAGGGGTTCGCGGTTCATGTGTTGCTTCCGGTTCAAATTATGGTGGATGACCCAGAGGATGGGGAAGTGTGGGAAGGATGTTCCTCTCGAGACTCAATTCATGCTTGTCGAGAGCAACGGCGATGAAGCCGATTCCCCGACCGTCTACACCGTTTTCCTTCCTCTGCTCGAAGGACTGTTCCGTGCCGCTCTGCAAGGAAATGACAAGAATGAGATCGAGATCTGCATTGAAAGTGGTGAGTATCCTTCGATCATATACGGCTAAGTCAACTTAAAATTAGATTGAAAACCGATATCAAGTTGGAGATTCCTCAAGGACTAAATTCCTAAAATGGATTCAGAGCAAGGACTAAAATGCCTAAATTGGATTGGGAGAATTCGTTGGAGAACATAGAAAAGACTTCAAGAGCCCGAAAGAACCTGGACAAACTCGTTTTCATTTTTGCAGGAGACAAAGCTGTCGAGACCAGTCAAGGCCTACACCTCGTGTACATCCATGCCGGGACTAACCCGTTCGAAGTCATCAACGAGGCTGTGAAGTAAGTGTTACAGTAGAAATTTCTCCATTAAATCTAAAATTTCTAATTGTGAATATACTTTCAACAGGGCTGTCGAAAAGCACATGCAGACTTTTCTGCACAGGGAGAAAAAAAAGGTTAGAAAATTAACTTCTCAGTAATTAGTTTCAGAGTTTCTCACAAGGCCTTTGTCTGTGCAGTTACCCTCATTTCTTGACTGGTTTGGGTGGTGTACATGGGATGCTTTTTACACCGATGTCACAGCCGAGGGCGTCGATGAAGGTCTGAAAAGGTATATCAGAAGCCACAGAAACTAAACAAATGATCCTCTTGTTTTTTGTTTCGAGATTTTCATTTCGGTGTTTTTTTTAAAGCTTATCAGAAGGTGGGACTCCACCACGGTTCCTGATCATAGATGACGGTTGGCAACAGATTGAAGATAAGACAAAGGACGACAGTGCCGTTGTGCAAGAAGGAGCACAGTAAGTTACTGTGATCTTCTGTGCTGTGAACCAATCTTGACTATCTCTACTAACCTCTTTTGGTCTCTGCTTTTGTTCTTGCAGGTTTGCCACCAGGCTGACGGGTATGAAAGAGAACAAGAAGTTCCAGAAGAACGGCCAGTGCAACGAACACGTTTCGGGCCTGAAACACGTCGTCGACGATGCCAAACAAAAGCATCAAGTGAAGTACGCCACAAGACACTCCCCTTTCAGTCTATAATTGTTTTTTTCCTCAAAACACTCTTTGCGGCAAACTCCTATGTTCCTTTCATTACAGTATTTCCGAACAAGTTCCTGGATAACACTTATATCATCCTCAAAAACCAACTCTTCAGAGCAAACCCCTTTTGATGAAGGCTCTGTAGCACATAGAAACCTCGTAATAACCAACATTTTCTTGAATAACACAACAATGAGCTGACAGTTAATTGATGGTGACAGGTCGGTGTACGTGTGGCACGCACTGGCCGGGTACTGGGGCGGAGTGAACCCGTCAGCGGCGGGAATGGAGAGGTACGACTCAGCTCTGGCGTATCCGGTGTCGTCACCGGGAGTGACAGGGAACCAGCCGGACATCGTGATGGACAGCCTGGCGGTGCACGGCCTCGGCCTCGTCCACCCCAAAAAGGTCTTCGAATTCTACAACGAGCTCCACTCCTACCTCGCCTCCTGCGGCGTCGACGGCGTCAAGGTTGACGTACAGAACATCATAGAGACTCTCGGCACTGGGCTAGGCGGCAGGGTCTCTCTCACGCGGAGCTACGTCCAGGTAAAATTGTTAAAATGGTTATTGTGTTTTCTTGGTGAATGGTTCATTTTAGAGGGTGAAAATGCAAACTTTTTTACGTGCAGGCCCTTGAGGCCTCGGTGGGACGCAACTTTCCAGACAACGGGTGCATCGCGTGCATGTGCCACAACACGGACGGACTGTACAGCGCGAGGCAGACGGCTGTGGTGAGAGCCTCTGACGACTTCTATCCCCACGACCCGGCTTCCCACACAATCCATATCTCTTCCGTCGCCTACAACACCCTCTTCCTTGGAGAGTTCATGCAGCCCGACTGGGACATGTTCCACGTACGATATCACGCTTTCTGTTTAATTTGGGAATCAATAAATGTTCCCTTTTTTATTTTTTCTTTTCTTTTGGCTTGCAGAGTTTGCACCCGGCAGCAGATTATCATGCTGCAGCACGCGCAGTTGGAGGATGTCCGATCTACGTCAGGCATGATTTGTTCTCTTCAATTGTTTTGAAGGATGAAAAAAATGGATGATCTTATATTTGTTTCTAAGTTTTTATTATTTGTTTTGACTAACTGTTTATTTGATTCTCTTTAGTGACAAGCCGGGAAACCACAACTTCGAGCTCCTAAAGAAGCTTGTCCTACCAGACGGTTCTGTTCTCCGTGCACAATTGCCAGGCCGGCCGACTCGCGACTGTCTCTTCGTTGATCCGGCTCGAGATGGCCAAAGGTCTACTTTCTTATCTCTTCTTTACACTTCGGCCTCGGGAGTTCTGATATGGGAGTTGTTGAAGAATCAATGGCAATAAATGGAAGCATTATCAAACTTGGATAGTTACATATGATTGGCAAACCTTAACAGAGAACATTTTCTTTCATTCATTGCAGCTTGCTCAAAGTATGGAATGTAAACAAGTGCTCGGGCGTGGTTGGTATCTTCAATTGCCAAGGCGCCGGCTGGTGCAAGATTGTCAAGAAAACCCGAATCCACGACGAGTCCCCGGGAACTCTAAGCGGCTCTGTCACCGCCACTGACGTTGATGCGATCACTCGCGTTTCCGGGGCTGACTGGAACGGAGACGCAATCGTTTACGCTTACAAATCAGGTACCAAACTACACAAACAACCCTCACTTACATATCTTAAAAATCACCTCAAACAAATTCTTACGAAGAACAAACCAATGTTTATAAATTCTCTAATTTTCAGGCGAAGTGGTTCGGCTGCCTAAAGGAGCTTCACTCCCCGTAACACTCAAAGTTCTCGAATACGAGCTCTTCCATTTCTGTCCTCTCAAGGTGAACCCATGCTAACATGCTCCTTGTACTTCGAGTGTTTAAGCTAACTTTTGAGTCTTAAGTCGGGCTATAGTTCAAGAGTTTCTTACCTCGCCTCTTGATTCCGCTAACACTTTATTTCGTTGTTCTTGGTGTGAATCAGGAGGTAGCACCAGACGCATTGTTTGCTCCGATCGGCCTCCTCGACATGTTCAACTCCGGCGGTGCGATCGAGGATTTCAAGTTCGCCGCCGGAGCGGTTTCGGTTGGAGTGAGGGGTTGCGGGCGCTTCGGGGCATACTCTTCGCAGCATCCGAAGCACTGCGCTTTGGACGGAGTCGACACAACCTTCGATTATGACTCCCACACCGGTTTGCTGACACTCGATGTCCCAGTCCTGTCAAAGGAGATGTACAGATGGCATCTTGAAATTCAGGTCTAAGTCCTCCTCATCGTCTGTCTTACCATATATCTAGATATATAAATTACAGATGTAGTAGCGAATAATGCCAGTAGAGAGAATGTATTCTCGTTACTGGTTTGTGCTTCGGTGGTCTCTCATTTCGGGTATCGAGAGAGAACCAGATTCTATTGAAGAAGGGTGACCAGATTTGGTGTTTAAGTCACTACCTTCTTGATTGTTGTACGTGACGTCTTACCATATATTATTCAATAAAACTTATTTTTATGTTTCAACTCTCGTCTTTCTCATACATACTCGAAACCAGATAAGTTTGGTTGACATAGTAGATTGTGGAATAGCCTTCGATACGAATATGTGGATTCAAGATCCACGAGAGAGCTATAATGCTTTCTTGGTGTTGAAACTGAAACTTATCCACCGCAGATAACTTCCAAAACAAGAAATCAAATAAACCAAGTGCAACACAAATTAACAATTGAATGCATAATCTCCGAAATTTCTCTTAAATGAGGCAGTCCAAGTCATTTTTTTATAAAATATTAAACAACGACCGATTACAATCTTGATTTTCTCACACTGCATCTCTTCTACAAACTGGAGTAGTTGTTTATCAAGAACTCATCCGAGAAATAGCATCTCTTTTTTGACCGGCCTTTTCTTCTCAATTTTCATATAAGATGTCAATGAAGTGTTTGATGTAGCTAAGGATAATCCGTCATTATCGCTACAAGTAGTTAGTTATAGATGAGAGCCAACTAGATCACGCCACGTCGCTGTTCTTCAACGGCTGAGATGATTCTGTGGGACTGACTAGGCATGATCCTGTACAGATATTTCAAAGCCCTCTTGTCTGATTTGATTGGAGACTCGTCAAGTTCTTTGTAATAATTTATCTTCTATACAGATTTTTTTGGCCCCCTGTTTTACCCATTATCCACCTGTGATTGTTGGCCATAAACTTGGACCTTGGTACGCTAACCTTAGCCTGGGGCGATTGCCAGTTTGTTCATTATATATTGTCTATTTGCTTCTGTAGTTGTTAGGCCTCACATTTTTCATATACTTAATTCATTCAAATTTCACTATTTTAGGGATGAGTTGTAGTATAAATAATGGGAAACGGCTAGTGGACAACAAGCACGAGCTGTATTTTCACGGCTAAGGGACTTGAAGATCCATGATATGTACAAACTGACACAAGCAGTAATAGTTGTACCCTCATATTTTCACAAGCAGTGATTCAAGAAATACCCTCGCATGCAATGTCAATTTTCAAAATCCAAATTTTTTTTGGATCATAGTTGAAAGCAGGTGGTCTTGGGCTGAGAAACATGGAGGTTTTCAACAGAGCTTTTCCTCGCGAAGTTAGCTTGACATCTGGCTGATAATCGACCTCAAGTACGGGTACATGTATTAAAAGCTAAGTATTGTGAAAACTCTTCTTTTCTGCGTGCTACCATAAGGGATAATTCTTCGGGAGGTTGGAATGACATTATAAACTAGACAAGTTTGATAAAGGAACACTCTGTGTTCCTAAATTGGTGATGGAAAATGAGTTTACATCTACAAGGGTTAAAGAAGGTAATACCCTATAGGGGTTTAGAAATTTGGATTTGGCCTACGTTTAGTTAATCTTTTGTAAATGTCTACAAGTTTAATTTACCAAATTTTCATACCACATTTACCCTCATCCGAATTCCCGCCTAAATATAATTGAAAATTTAGAAAAAAAAAACAAATCAACAAGATTTACGCCGATTAATCACGTTAATTAATATTTAGAAAGAAAAAATGATGACTATTTAAAGCATACAAAAATCTCATTTCCCCAAAAAAAATTCATTTCTTCCACAATTTCGAATTCTCATTTCTCCCCACCAATTCGAAATCATCCAGACGAAGAATCGTAAAAGTAATCCTTCCGTCGACGAAATAAACCTTCCGGCGACCGATTTACAGGTATTCAAAGTTATTTATGTTAATCTTTACAAAATTTCGGATGATTAATACCCAACAAGGGTTTTTTTTTTGTATTTACACCGAGCATAATGATATTCTCCAGGTCAAACCATTTTTATTTGATTTTCTCCGGTGGCTGCGACGCCAACGATGGAGGCGCTGACGGCGGCAAAGACGAACACCTGCGAAGGGAAATTAAAATTTTCATCGTTCTTCGTTCTTCCTACTAATTTACGATGTAAATCAATTTACGACGTAAAACCCAACACAATTTACGTCGGAACAAATCCATTCCAGTGTAAATTGAATATCATTAACGAGCGTAAATACTGGACGAAATTTGAATATTAATGTAGGGAAGTTACAGAATTTGAATACAAAATCTAATAAGCGTTAATAAATGGTGACGAAATTTAAAACAAAACTTCCCAAAATAACTGAATAACTATTTCCATCCAAAAAAGGAGGGATTTACTTAATTATGTATAATAAATTCGGTCAATCAACTATCCTAGATTATAGGATCTACATTTAATAACTAATTAAAACCGGGATTATTTGAATTAAAACAGAAAGTAATTAAAAAAAATTAAAACTGATTTAAAATTCGAAATAAAAAGTGTCAACTCAATTTACGTTGTAAAACTTACTCAATTTACGATGTAAATCAATTTACGTCGTAAAACCCAACACAATTTACGTCGAAACAAATCCATCCTAGTGTAAATACTGGACGAAATTTGAATAATGTAGGGAAGTTAATAAATGGTTAAAATAAAAATGAATTTCAACGTGAATGGAATGTCTATCTCATAAAATTCGGGATAATTAATGAAAAGATAAACAATAATAAAAACTTTATATAATTAACAAATATTTAGAATTTAATAAGCAATAAACGTGTGTCAAAATTTGCCACGTAGATTTTGTGGACATTTACAAAAGATTAACGAAACGTTGGCCAATTTCCAAAACAAGTTTACTTGTCAGGGTCATTTCGTTGAATTTTTGCATCTACAAACATCATTGGGTGGGGAATGACATAATTAAATCGGCTAGAAATTCTTGCTTGGACGAAAATGCAAACATGAGATCCATAATTGAAGAGAAGAGATTTTCACATCAAATCAGCTTATTCCACGATAACGGGAGCTTCTTTTGCAATTAGTGCTTTGGAGGATCAGGAGGAATTGGTATGTTAACAAGGGTTTCACAAAATGTGTAGAATTTGCCACCTAGTATTCGAAACCACTCGGTACTTTTTTTTTTTTTAGGGCATTGGACAATTCTAAGACCCAATAACCTCCCTATTCCGGAAATGTTCATAATTTTCCTAAAAGACAAATATAGGAGTGGTCCAAGGAGAGAGGTTTTTTTTTCAAAGGAGAGAGAGTAGTGTAAAGTCTTTTTTACCTAGGAAAAAAAAAACATAAAAACCGGCTACACACCTAGGTTTCAGGTAAGGGCTTTTGCAATCCCCATTTCTAGTATAGGGGCGCGGTCCTCTCGGCGTTATGAAGGTGGTCGGCGTCGGAGGTCGGCGTCGGAGGTCGGAATTGTTTCGCGGTAGTTCTTGGGTATTGAAATCGGTGATCTGATTCGAAAGTTTAGGTAAGTTCGGAAGTTCTCGGAAGTCGGGATCTGCTGTGGTTTCGTATCGGAGATCGGCGGCGCGGTGAAGGTACTGTGCTATAGTTGTCGCCGCCATGGATTAACTCTGTATTTTTAAACCGAATTAAAAAAAATGGGTATGAGTCGAGATTAATTTCAAGTGCATTTTCATTTTCAAGTAGATCGACAGCGGCCGTCGGAGGTGGTGTCTGAGGTGGTCGTCGCTTAGCTGTCCGCCGTGTACCAGGTATGTCCTATTTTTTTTATTTTAAACTGTGCTCTGTTTTTCTATTTTTTCCGACGAAGGCTTGTTCTTGTGGCATTCGCGGGAGTCATTGATTTGATTATGTTCAATTTATTCGGGCGGCGTGTACCTCGTTTTGTGTAGGTGAAGGTTTTCCGACCAACGTTATTGACGACGTGTATGCGTTAGCCGCGGGTTTCAATTTTTTCCGACGAAAAACATAACAGCAAAAATTTTCATCTCTGTAATTAAGGTACGCAAGATTTGCAACTTTTGAGATCTGGGTGGTGTACGTAAGTAAGTAATACAACTGTTATGAATTTCGTAGTTATGAAAGGCGATATTTTCACGTACGTCAAGCACAGCGGCGAATGGCTTCGGGATGATTATTACGAGGCCGGTGGTTCGTTCGCAGCCCTCATACCACCGAGCACCACATTTGAAGGTTTACAGAAATTGTTGTTCACGTGCTCGGGGGGAAAATTACATGTGAACACCCATAAGGTATTGAGCGTTAAGTACGAGACAAAGGGATTGGTAAAACCTGTGACAATTGACTCAGATATTAGTTTGGCTTGTTATTTGCATATTCGTAAAGAAAAGAATGACACATCTAAAATGTCCCTGGTGTTGGAAGTCGAGTCATTGAATATGTCGTCTACGCATGTCGGTTCTAATCCAAACCCGATAGAAATTAAGCGTGAACCGAGAACTCCTCCAGCCCATGGCGAACATAGCGCTTCTCATGGGGCCGGAGAACATAGCAGCCCGACTGTAGGAGTTGCAGAGGGTGCAGAAAGGGCGTCACCAGCTTCCGACGAAGACGGTGGTGAACACAGCAGTGGTCCATCCTCAAAGTCTGGGACACCCAATAAATCAACCGATTCTACAGTGCTTGACGTGATGGACATACACTCCCCGCTAAGGGTACGACACGGAGGATTGTACGCGAACAAATCTGCGTTGCAAAAATATTTGTCGATGTATGCAATAAAAAACCATTTTAGTTTCAAGGTTAGGAAGTCTACCACATTATTTTACCATGTGGTCTGCCGTGACGAAAGTTGTTCGTGGAGCGTGCGTGCAGTCCAATTGAAGCAAACTCGTATATTTCAGATTCGGGGGTAAGGTTTTACCAGCAACTATGTGTTTAGTTACGTGTAGTTACAATTAATTACCATCTACTATGTATTTAGTTACATTCAAATTCAAGTATTAAGTTATCTAATATGTGTTTAGTTACATTCAAATCCAATTACTTACCATCAATTTAGTGTTTAGTAAGGTTTCGCTACAAGTAGTTAGGTTGAGATCCAATCATAATTATAAAATATATTCTTAGTTACATTCAGATCCGAGTAGTTACATTCTAATATATGTTTAGTTACATTCATTTCCAATTAGTTACCATTCACTATTTGTGTAGTTACGTGTAATTACAATTAGTTACCTGTAAGTATATGTTTAGTTACGTGTAGTTACCAGTAGTTACCATCAACTATGTGTGTAGTTACGTGTAGTTATAATTAGTTACCAGCAACTATGTGTTTTGTTACGTGTTGTTACCAGTAGTTACTATAAAGTATGTGTGTAGTTACGTGTAGTCATAATTAGTTACCAGCAACTATGTGTTTAGTTACGTGTTGTTACCATTAGTTACTATAAAGTATTTTTTAAGTTACGTGTTGTTACCATTAGTTACTATAAAGTATGTGTTTAGTTACGTCTGATTACAATTAGTTATATTAAAATGAAATTAGTTACGATCAGCTACTTCTCTATAGTTACATTAAAATCCTCACTAATTGTGATGTTGTAGGTTTCGCCCCGAACATACTTGTGGATCAAATTTCAGGCAAGGACACCATCCTCAGGCGACCATGAAGTTGGTCGGGGAGGTCGTGAAACCTAGGCTTTAGAAGCGACAGGGGAAATTAGAAGCGACTAGTCGCTTCTAATTAGAAGCGACATTTTGGCATTAGAAGCGACTAGTCGCTTCTAACGTAAACACCCCGAATTTTTCCGAAAAATGAAATTTTTTTCATTTAGAAGCGACTAGTCGCTTCTAATTGTCCAAGTCGCTTCTAAAGACCAAAACTATTGGCTCGCACTCTCCGCGCCAAATATTTTAGTATGTTTGGGCATTAGAAGCGACAAGTCGCTTCTAATGTCGCTTCTAATGCCCAAATTATTTGGCTCCAAAACTCTTCCGCCAAAATTTCACTAAGTATTGAAAATTGGGCATTAGAAGCGACTAGTCGCTTCTAATGCCCAAATTATTTGGCTCCAAAACTCTTCCGCCAAAATTTCACTAAGTATGGAAAATTGGGCATTAGAAGCGACTAGTCGCTTCTAATGTCGCTTCTAATGCCCAAATTATTTGGCTCCAAAACCCTTCCGCCAAAATTTCACCTACAGAGACATTAGAAGCGACATTAGAAGCGACTTGTCGCTTCTAATGCCCCCACTTACCAAAACGTCGTCGTTTTGGTTTTGAAGGACATTAGAAGCGACTTGTCGCTTCTAATGTCGCTTCTAATGTTTTTAGGGCTTTAAAGCACCCGTCCCTCTTCCCTTCTCCCTCATTTCACCCTTCCTCCAAAAAAATCTCTCATCTCTGACTCCCCACCCCCTCCTCTGGCGGAGCCCCTCCGCCTCCACCCCAGCCCTCCCCTCCGGCGCTGTCATCTACTCCGCCGCCTTCTTTGCCCGTCGCCCTCCCTCCTTCCTTCTCCTCCACCCTCCCCTCCTTCCTCCGCCCTCCCCTTTCTCTACCCTCCGCTTCCTCCGCCCTACCCTCCTCTGCCCTTCCCCTCCTCCCCTCCTCCCCTTCTCCCCTCCACCCATCATCTTCTTCCATCCTCCGCCTCCGGCCGACCTCCGCCCCTCTAACCAACCTCCGCCGGTGTCTCTCCGGTAAGTTCTCTTTTATCTATCTTTTACGTTATTCTCTTAGTGGTTATCATTTTTTACGTTTTTTGTAGCCTCGTTTGCAGCCTCATTTGCAGACTCATTCGCAGCCCCCATTTTCTCCGCCGTGCCCCCGACCAAGACTTTGATTGCTGCCTGCGTCGCTCATCTCTAAGGGTGAGTTATTTTTTTTAATTTCCTTTTTTTTCGTTCCAGGTAAATGTGTTTCAGAATATATGACGTTAATTATATGTAACTAGAGAATATATGAAATGTGTAGTTAACTAGTGTTGGCATTGGTGCCTACAAAGGAGATTGGTGTCTACCGGCGAGCTCTCCTCCGGCCCTCTCCCCGTCATTGCAATCGGTAAGTTTTGGTTGTGAATTAATTTATTTATTTATTTAAGTATGTAAATTGAATTAGTAAAATTAGTTACTAACTTAGTTAATTTGTATAATTAATTGGTAATTAGCAATCTCAAATGTTATATTCCTTTAGATAATATGTGAAGTTTTAACTTAATTAATTTGTTATTTATTAACTTAATTGTTGTTCATTGACGTAATTATGAATTTAGTTTGATAATTTTGACGACGTTAATTTGTTTGTTAATATGTTTTAGTTAGTTTAATTGTCGTTTCAATAGTTAGTTTTGTTTGTTTATTTTTGTAATTTGATTATTTTGTTTTGAAATTATTTTTCAAACTGTTAATTTTTAGGTCGTCGGAGTCTCGTATCAATCACCGCTTCTCTCCGTCGATTGCAACATAAACCGGTAAATTTGTAACTTTTTGTAGTTTATTTGGTTTGGTTTAGTTTTTTTGTTAGAGGTTGGTTTATATGTAGTTAATTTTTTAGTTTTTCAATTTCTTAGTTTTGTTTATACATTTTGTTAATATGTTTTAATAAGTATTGATAATGTTTTTAATAAGTTTGTTAATATATTTTAGCTCTATTGAAATCATTTTGTAGTTAGATTTGTCAATTAATAAAAATATTTAATAATAATTTTAATTTATTAAGTAACAATTTTAATTAATATACCAAAAATCAAGATTTTTTTTTTTTTTTGCTGTTTGGGCATTAGAAGCGACTAGTCGCTTCTAATGTCGCTTCTAATGCCCAAATAGCCATATTTTCGTAGGCTTTTTTTTTAGGTTTTTAAAACATTAGAAGCGACTATAGAAGCGACTAGTCGCTTCTAATTTCGTCGCTTCAAAACATTAGAAGCGACTTTAGAAACGACTCGGCTTTAGAGGCGAAACATTAGAAGCGACATTGTCGCTTCTAATGTCGCTTCTAAAGCCAAATTAGAAGCGACTTTTTGGCCTTTAGAAGCGACTTTTGTCGCTTCTAAAGGCCTTTTTTCTCCTAGTGAATATATTCTTAGTTACATTCAGATCCGAATAGTTACATTCTAATATATGTTTAATTACATTCATTTCCAATTAGTTACCATTCACTATATGTGTAGTTACGTGTAATTACAATTAGTTACCAGTAAGTATATGTTTAGTTATGTGAAGTTACCAGTAGTTACCATCAACTATGTGTGTAGTTACGTGTAGTTATAATTAGTTACCAGCAACTATGTGTTTTGTTACGTGTTGTTACTAGTAGTTACTATAAAGTATGTGTGTAGTTACGTGTAGTCATAATTAGTTACCAGCAACTATGTGTTTAGTTACGTGTTGTTACCATTAGTTACTATAAAGTATTTTTTAAGTTACGTGTTGTTACCATTAGCTACTATAAAGTATTTGTTTAGTTACGTCTGATTACAATTAGTTACATTAAAATGAAATTAATTACGATCAGCTACTTCTCTATAGTTACATTAAAATCCTCACTAATTGTGATGTTGTAGGTTTCGCCCCGAACATACTTGTGGATCAAATTTCAGGCAAGGACACCATCCTCAGGCGACCATGAAGTTGGTCGGGGAGGTCGTGAAACCTAGGCTTATTGATCCTTCGTTATCACCTTGTAAGGCGAGAGACATCATGGCTCACATGGAACAAGATTATGGGGTTCAAATGAGTTACAAAAAAGCTTGGAGAGCTAGAGAGAAAGCATTAGAGTCGTTATATGGAACCGAAGACGGGTCATTTTCCAAATTGTCGGCGTTGAAATATATGATGGAGACGGCGAATCCAGGTTTTACTTTCGACCTACAGACCACCCCCCGCTCAAACTATTTTAAATATTTTTTTATGTCCCTGAGCGCTTGGAAAAAGGGATGGAAGTATGTTCGTCCCGTTGTTATCATAGATGGGACTTTTCTGACGAACTACTACAAAGGCACACTGTTTATCGCTTGTGGCATGGATGCAAACGAACATATTTATCCACTTGCGTTTGGGGTCGGGGATTCAGAGTGTACGGACTCCTGGGTTTACTTTCTGACGCAGTTAAAAAAGGCAATCGGCGAGAGACAGCATCAGGTTATTGTGTCGGATAGGAATAAAGAAATTCTGAAGGCAGTTGCACAAGTTTTTACAAAAAGTGACCACGGGTATTGCATGTACCACTTGTTAAAAAATGTTCGTAATAAATTCATGGGGTTGACGAAAGAAGCGTCATGGAAATTTGCCAGCGCTGCGAAGGCCTACACACCTGCCGAGTGGGAGAAGTTTATGTCTATGCTCGACGATGAGAATCCTGGTATCCGAACGTATCTCTCCGACGAGGTAGGTAACGATAAATGGGCTCGCGCGTACTGTAACGGGAAAAGGTACTCCATTATGACTTCGAATAATGCAGAGTCATTGAACTCAGTACTCGTAAGAACTCGGGAGTTTCCTATTTCGAAAATATTCGATTTCTTGAGGGAGAGGATGACGAAATGGTTTTATGAACGAAGAGAGAAAGCTTCTTAAACCAATACTAAATTGGCAGTCTCACCAAACGCACGACTTCTGGACTACATTTTCGACGCAGGTGCTATGAAGGTACACTGAAACAATAACTATATTTCTGTTTAGTTACGTGTAGTTCCAATTAGTTACATTCTTAACTAAGTTTAGTTACATACAATCCAAAATAGTTACATGCAGAACACGGTTTAGTTACGTATAGTTCCAGTTAGTTACATTATAAACTGAGTTTAGTTACATACAATCCAAAATAGTTACAGTAGGAACTGCGTTTAGTTACGTATAGTTCCAATTAGTTACATTCTAAACTGAGTTTAGTTACATACAATCCAAAATAGTTACATGCAGAACTCGGTTTAGTTACGTATAGTTCCAGTTAGTTACATTATAAACTGAGTTTAGTTACATACAATCCAAAATAGTTACATGCAGAACTCGGTTTAGTTACGTATAGTTCTAGTTAGTTACATTATAAACGGAGTTTAGTTACATACAATCCAAAATAGTTACATGCAGAACTCGGTTTAGTTACGTATATTTCCAGTTAGTTACATTATAAACTGAGTTTAGTTACCTACAATCCAAAATACTTACATGCAGAACTCGGTGTAGTTACGTTTAGTTCCAATTAGTTACATTATAAACTGAGTTTAGTTACATACAATCCAAAATACTTACATTCAGAACTTGGTTTAGTTACGTAAAATGTTTTGGAAAAAGTTGGACTCACTGGCCATATTATAGTTTGTAAAATGTTTTGGAAAAAGTTGGAACACCGAATCATGGACATCAGGATCAGACATAGTCTCAGGCTTGCTTTAATGCAATGACGAGGCAATAGGTACACCCAGAAGGACGAATTCATGATTAGCGAACGTATTCATATATCCCATTTGGAGATTGAGGACTGAGATGGTATTCAA
Source organism: Urtica urens (assembly GCA_958296335.1). Taxonomy (NCBI): domain Eukaryota; kingdom Viridiplantae; phylum Streptophyta; class Magnoliopsida; order Rosales; family Urticaceae; genus Urtica; species Urtica urens. The sequence goes on from OY282521.1 coordinate 2,476,206, forward strand.
GGCACAACGATCTTTCTCCCTAATTTGATTTGTTCAATACAAAAAAAGAAGGGTCAATTAGCAAAATTCTTATATATTGGTTTACGAATTTTATTTTATTCAACGTTTGGTAAATTTTTCGTAAATGCCTATTGAGTTTTGTTCACGAAAAAATTTGGACTAATTTAGTTCTTTTTGGATTCCCGCCCAAACGGTTTGAATGGCATTTTAGACTCATTAATATCGTAAACAAATTCATTTGTTTATTTACGAAAAATTAATTAAACGTAAACATGGGTGAAACGCAAATTTTTTGAAAAGAGAAAGCAGTGAGAAGAAAGGAATACCTGGAGAAGTGAATGCATGGGAAAATCACCATCGGGGTTCTTGAAAATGGGCATCATAGCCAGAAATGAAAGAGACCATACAAATGTGTTTTTGGCTTTAAAACTGTGCAAGTTTTACAATTTCAACTAAATTTGTGGAGAGACGGATAACCAGGCATTCATGAAGCAATCTGAAATTGGGAACCAATGTTCATATTGGAATCTCATTCCTCTACTCGAGCTAATTCACGAAGATTGTAAATTTTGTAATACATGTCGTTTAGGTGGGTTCAAAGGGCGAGTAACAAAACAGCTCACTTGGTGGGAAAATGGGCACAAACAACAATAAAATTGGTATATGTAACTTTGGGGAGATCTCGACCCTGTTCGAGATCTATTTTTTGATGAATCAATTTGAGATAATATGCACGATTTTCTATTGTCGCATTTGAGGGGAGTTAGAGGTTTTAACGAAGCCTTTTTTTAAAAATAATGTTTTGATCATTTTCAAAAGGAGACAAAATTATAGAAGATCTTGTCGCGATGAAATATACATATTGTCGCGGTGAGTTCTTAACACCTCACACTTCTTCCTACACTGTTTTGCGGGTCAATTAGCAAAACACCCATATATATGTTTACGAATTTCATTTACTCAACGTTTGGTTAATTTTTCGTAAATACCCAATGAATTTTGTTAACGAATTTTTTTTGAACTAATTTAGTTCTTTTTGAATTCCCGCCTAAAGGTGCCGCTTGAAGGACATTTTAGACTCATTATTTTCGTAAACAAATTTATTTAGATATTTACGAAAAGTTAACCAAACGTTGGGTATAATGAAATTATCAAACGTAAACATGGGTAAACTGCTAATTTTTTTTTCCCGTTGTGAAATGTGAGAGGGGTCATATAACGGGATCGAGAAAGTGTCTCGTTGTGAGAATATTTCGCTCCAATAACAATGGAATCATTGTGAGAGGCTCTTATAACGCATATGTTTCCATTGTTGTAGCTAAAATTTGTGGTAGTATTTATAGAAGTAATAATAATAATAATAATAATAATAATAATAATAATAATAATAATAATAATAATAATAATAATAATAATAATAATAATAGAATATATGTAACAGAATATAATTGTAATTTCAAAAGTTTATGTTTAAATGGTGATATTAAACACGTCCAAAACTTAATTAATTAGTTAAATTTCTCTAGATGTTTGATATCATAATTTCTAGACTCAAATTTCTATTTCTTCTCGAAGTAGACATGAACTTGACTGTGCTGACGTTTATATAGCTCTTTTCACGTAATAGAAGAGAAGTGACAAATGCATTCATGGATAACGGCTTAAATGTTTTTTTTTTCTTTTGCCGCGCTTTGGTAACGTACACACTTTGAAGCTTCCTCTCACTAACTAGTCCTGTGAGAAACGGTATAACTAAATTGCCATGACTGCATTTGTTCGTTATAGATGTTGTAAGGGTTTCTTAAAAAAATATTGTAAGGGTTGCTTTTAAGGCGGAAAAAGCAATGACATGTCTATTTACTTAATGAGCGACAATTTGGCAGAAATTAGACCTATATTACATTAATTATTACCATCAAATTTCATCTACGATCCCAATTCTAATCTACAAAATAAAAAGAAAAAGAAAAAGAAAGATTGCCTTTTAAGAAACCAGAAAAAACTGAAGCTAACAACGTGTTAGATGTCACAAGCATACATGTCACAACACATATGTTTGAACATAAAAAACGTCCGTTTCTCCAAATGCCAAAAATATCTCAACGATGTTGTGTATGTTTAATTAGTAGATTGACATAGAATTCTAATTTCGGTTAGTCAGTTTTTTTCATTTTTATTAAAATTGTAATTTGCTAATGAAGATGTGAAATTAACAATTTATTTTGGAAGAATTGGTCAAAGTACCACTTTTTTTTTTCCAAAATTCACATGATTTTTTTTTCAAAAATACAAGTAAATTTCATGTGAAAAAACGAAATACCTTTAAAAAAAATAAAACTAAAACAAATGCCCTACACTATATTACCGGTCATATATAATTAAGAAAAAAAATTAAAAATTAAAATTTTAGGTTGTAGTATTTTTTACTTTTTAAAGTTTTTTTTTTAAAAAAATAAATAAAATAATAACCAATTACTATGGATATGGAATAAAATGTAAAGATATTATTTTAGGGGTATTTTAGACTTTTGTACTAATATTTTGGGAAAAAATTAATTTTAGTGAATTTTTGGAAAACCAAATACAAATGGTGGTCCTTTGGGCAATTTCTCTTTATTTATTATACGAAGGAAGCTAGTGAATATGCTAAGTTAGTGGGCATTGCTAATGAATATGCTAATTATTTAACACGTTTATTGCCTCATTTTTAATATAGTTAACGTTTCGTTAAATTTTTGTTAATGGTTTAAGTGCTTATGTGTCAAACTAATAATTATATTTATTTTTCTAAATTGTTATTTTAAATTTTGGTCAATAACATAAATTTAACTTGAACCGAGACATTAACGCAATGTCAATCAAACGTGGGCTATATAAAAAAATGTACTATGTTTGTAATCCGATTATACTTAATAATTCATTATCTAATGATATGTTTATAAGATAGTAAATAATTTGACTTGAGATTACGATTCGTTAATAACTAGAGTTATTTGTAAATCGGTCACTTAAGCTCATTCTAGGTTTTAGTTATTTTTACAATAATTATGTTCATATAAATATATATATATATATATATATATATATACGTGAATATATCAAATTACAGATTTTTTTTATATATTATAAGATATCAAACTTTCGGAATGTCACTAGCTCTAAAGATGCTACTTTTAAATCGCAAATCTGATATCGTCTCATGTTAGCATACATTTCTACATCATAATTCAAACCTAATGCTACGTTATATATCTTCCAAAGTTCCGTTTTGAGAACTCTTTCTTATTCGATATAAAAAAATTTGGCCTATCAAATTCAAGTAATACTATGATATAGCGTTATATAAGTTTGATAATTTGATTTTGTCCAACGTTTTGTAAAATTCTTGTAAATGACCTCTTCTTTAATTAACGAAAATTTTATTAATTTTGCCCCGAAAACAAAAATTCTACTTAATTTCGGGTGTTAATTTTTAGCGTAAATTACAAACTAATTAACATACCACATTAACTTATATATATAATTTCAGATTTCAAGAGAGAAACTTCAAAGTCATGCAAACAACAAAAAAATATTATCTCTGAAATCAGATTCCATCGACGAACAAACCCAAGCCATTTTCTTCGATCGATCATCAACAAGAAATTTTTGTAGAGTCTAACGATGCAAATCGGTCGGCGATTAACAAGTTTTTATGTTCTTTATTGTATCAATTTGTTTTGTTTTTGAAATTTTTTCTGTAACTAGAATCAGTTTGTTAATCTCTTGTTTTATTATTAATGATCTTGAACTATAAGAACACGACAGCGACGACGATGAAGAAGAAGAAGAAGAAGAAGAACAAAAAGAAGAAAAAGAATGCTGTGAAGCATTCATGGCAAAGAAGGATGTGAAGTTTTCATGAATATATACGATATAAAATTTCTATATCAAATTTTAATTTCTTTCATCTAGTAAACTTAACAAAAATTGTGTTTTGTTAATTAATATATAATTAACGATGAAATACATCAATTAACGATGTAAAACACAACTTAATGTACGTTGTAAAACTCGAGTAAATTGATATTGTAATTAACAACCAGAAATAAAAGAATTTCGGAGAGATGAAATTGTTCTTTTAAATAAATGGATACTGTAATTAATAGATAATAGATATCGGTCATAAAAAGGTAAAATCAATAAAATGAAATCGATAGAGAATAAATGGATATAAGATAAAAGTCATCCGGTCATAAAAGACGGGTTTTAATTAAGTTTGCTGAAAATAAATGGTCAATTAACTACCCAAAATTGTAGAATCTAAATGAAATTAATTAAACCGCTGAAAATTTGAACAATTAAGGAATTTTTTTAAAATTTTGGCGATAATTTCAAAAATAAATTAAAAATTAAAAAAAAATTCCGAAAATATAAGAGCATAGCAGTAACTAAATAGGGTTAATTAATGTCTCACATAAGCGTGTTGGACATTTAAAAAAAATTACTTGGACAAAACCAAAATACTGTAAGGTAGGCCAATTCGTCAATTTTTTGTTTAAAAGCACTCTACAAATTAAATGGTTTAAACAAATAAATTAAATATTCATTTTAATTATAATAGAAATGGTAATAATATTTGTGGAGCCCGCCATTTAAAGTGACAAATTTGTGGTTGTACAAGCAAAATTGGAGGCGACAAGTCCTTTTTTTTAATATATTTTCTAATTTTAAAAGTAATTTATCTTTTGAAACATGTTTTTGTTGATTTTATTTATCAAATAAAAGCGAATTTCTTACATTTGAAAATAATTTTTTGTTGTCTCTGCATGTTTTTTGTGGTAATTAGAGGGGAGAGAAAATGAGAAATTTCTTTTTATTTTTTAAATTAAAAGTGGAGAAAAATCAAGACTAGACCTCGTACTTGTAAAATATGTAAAACTGTGGTTCCAGATATGTGTGAAATCGATGTGCAATTGGGAACGAGATATGCATGATTCTCTTGTTCTCCATTTGCACATTCGAAGTGCCATCGCAACTTAGCATGCATGTTATTTTCCACATGCACACGTAAATTAATGCAGTTAAGCCTTTTTCAACAAAAATATGTCTTTTATTAAAACCCTAAAGAAGACAAAGATATCCTTAACGTGCATAAATCCAAGTACTGCGAACCTTATAATATTATGTGTGATGTCACACACTATGGGCAATTTAATGTGCTTAGATTCTCCATACTTGCCATTTGAAAAATTATAATTATGTATAATTAAAAGACTTAGTGGATAAGTACAAATCTTACGTGACCATTACAGCGATACTTCACATGGCTACAGTCTACAGAAAGAGAAGATTAACAAGCAAGGAAAGGGGTTTATAATTGAAAAAAATATATATATTCTATGAAGCTCTCCCAAGTTCTTTTGGTCGACTTTCCTGTTTTACGTAACGCAATTCTTATGTTTTGAAATGAATACATTCAAACGATCTGTAATAGATAGACTTTATCAACGGTAACCAACATCATAATATGTGCATGGGCAAGCGCCGACTTCTGATATTTTATTTAAATAAAAGCATGAGCCTTTTTTCTTAAAAAAAAAAAAAACAAAAAACAAGAGCTTTTTTTATATTATATTTTCTTTGACTCTTGCTAAAATTGGTATTTTCACCGAAGGGTTCACAATTCAATACAATTTTTTAAAGCAGCAATGATGATGAAAATCGTTGGTAATTAATCGAAATAAATTTAACTACTAAAATATGAGACCTCGAATTGGGAGTTTTACATTTATCTACAAGCCAACGTGATCATTCACTCTTCTCATTCTAACATTTGTTGGAATTAACATAAAATTACGAGTCACTCATTAAAGTACCTTCGTTTTAAACGAATATCTTAAGAATTTAACCCTAAAAAAGGATGATGTACAAAACAAAATTGTATAGATATATTATAAACCTGCACATAAGAACTTGCTTTTCAAGATCTGACCATTGTTATATTTGTAGTTAATTTGAGATTTAAGGATATGCCACAAATTAATACTCCACCATGTTTGTATACAATTACAGACTATATATAGTGAAATATTTTTTGTACTAAATTTATAAAGGTTAATGTAATTATCAGCCATGTTGATATAGCTCACCATTTGACAAATTATTGATAAATGATTGGCTTTAATTATTTATAATTTTTCTTGGACCAATTCAAAAAGATTTTAGACTAAACATAATCGGAAAGAATATATCTTAATATCAATTTGAAATTATTTAATTAATAATTAAATTTAAAAATGGAATGGAATAAAAATAATATCAATTAAAACTGCCAAAATAAAGACTACAAAGCAGAAGATTCGTAACTGTACACCACGTTATCATAAGAGACACAAATTAATCAAAATTAACACGTCAATTATTATTTTCTGATAGTTACCAGATTTTAAGTAGCAAATCGAAATTTAAATTTCAAAATTCAAGATTATATTCGATTGATTCGAAATTTAATTATTGACTATATTAATTATATATATAAAAAGAATTATCAATTAAGTTTATAATCTATAACAACTGCCAAAATAAATGCATGAAATCAATAAATATGCATTTATTTTTGTATGTAAAAGAATATATCAATTTGGATTAATTTCTATTAATAACTTTAAATTATAAAAGGAATGATATAAACAGTATATCAATTAAAACTGTCAAACGAATCTGATTCGTAATGTACAACAAATGTACGTCAGTTAAATAAATTAACTGAAATTAACGCGTATACATAATTTTTTATGTTTTTGAAAACAGTGAATAACACATACTCTTTCTAATTTTAACATCAATTAATGGAGTATTGAAGTAGAGAAGTAAAAATAATAATTTTCAAAATTCAAAATATATTCATTTAGTTTGAAAATGAATTAATGACTGTATTAATATCAATTAAGTATATAAACAGTTACAGATACCAAAATAAATTCATGATATCAGGGGATAAGATAAGATTTAATTGATCGCTGATATTAAATTTTTTTTAACGAAAATTAACTAGTAATTTGCAATCGAATTAGTATTATTTAAACAATAATTACTATAAAAACTGAGTTCTTAATGAAATATATTTAAAATAAAATGAAATCCACAAAAATCTTAGCTGAAGAGTTTACTATTTCAAATATTAATTGAATCCATTAATTAAATATTTCAAATCTAATAGTTAAAATAAATGTCATGAAATTCTTAATTTTAGGTTAATTTTCGTTAATATTTAATATTTATTAACATTCGGTAAAATAATTAAATAAAAATAAAAAAGGCATATATGAAGTTGCACCTTCCATAAAAACTGTCACGTAAAATCAAATAAATATTTTCAAACGTATGTAAAACATTGAGTATTTTGCAATTACAACGTTTGATTTGCCTTAATTAAAACAATTCTTATATTTAATCTCTCTCTACGTATATATTGTATAGCTAATTATACGAAATGATACTTTTGGTTTTAGTTGCTGCTTTATCTAACTATTATAAACAATTTAAATAAATTGGTAGCAATGGAGAGAGGAAAAAAAATATAAACTATATTAAATCCTTATTCAATTATTAAAAAAATCACACAATTACAATTTATTTTCTAATTAAAATGAGAGAAATGATAGTTTTGTCTCCTTTTAGTCGGTTAATAAATTGAATATATTTTAGGTATTAACTTTATAAAGCTAATTCGCTACATAGCCATATAGTCGTTTATTCCAATGATGTTTAATAACGGTCATCCGTAAATAGGGGAATGTTGCTGTGTCACAATTTTATCCATTAATTTTCTTAATATATATAGCGTTTATTTCTCCCACGGCACAGGAAACCCTTGCTTTGTTCAGCGGCAACAAAGTCATCAAATTGTGTTGTAAGTTGTAACTAAAATATGTTCGCTAATGTCAAAAAGAAAAATTGTTCGCTACAAAAACACCGCAATCTTTGTATTCTTGAAATTTATATATTATTGTAATTATATAACATCGTAATCAATAATTAATGACCCATCTAATCGTATTATCAGGTATATTAAAAAAAAATAGTAATGAAAATGGTTATTTTTATGAAGCACTAATACTACTAAGTACTAATAACTAACCAATCAGATTAAGGAGAGCAAAAGACAAAATGGATCATTATAATTGTTTTTTTAAAATATACTTTATTAAGTTTTCCAAAGTTGTAAATCAATACCCACACACACCTTCTTTTACCGGTAATATATCGGTAATACTGGAGAAGATTTGAAATATGTATAATTAGTTCACAGAAACCGGAAAAATGACAGGTACACTGAATTTTTTCACGAACAATGTAACTGTGCGTCCAGATTATTAACCCACGTGTACCGTGGACTTGAATTTTGCTTTGCATCATAACGTCATATACTTGGGATAATAAGTAAATAAATTCATGAGAGAAAGACGTATGAAAATATAATAGTTTTCAATGGATATTGGAAAAACTAATGTTTACTGTCACGTGGTTAATAACAATTATGGTAAAAAAAAATTGGATGCGTTAACAGCTCGATTATTATTTTGGGTAGTTGCAAGCAACTAACAAAACCAGCTAGGCGTGTGGATGGAAGGAAAATATAGGAGTTTGATCAGATATTATTGTATTACATAGTGCAACGTGAGAAATGTATATACACACAAATGCGATTTTCATACAAGAAAAAAGCACGTATGGGCAAAAGTCATACTTTTACCAAAAGAAAAACGTACGAATCTCTTAAGTTTAGAATCTAATAACCATACTTTAAAAGTGTCATGAATTACATAACCTAAAACAAAATCTAGCTAACTCCCAGCCGCCTTAAAAAAAATCTCCCACTTTTTATCGCTCTATAAATACACACACATTTGAGCATTCGTTTCCATAATCATATCACATATCTATCACCCACAACAACAACAACAACAACGACGAAATACACATAACCAATACAAAGCCTATAAGTCTAGATATTGTATCATCAACAATTTGCTAAGAAACCCTTTTGAAAAATATCATGATTCTCAAAACCCAACTCCTTACTTTCATCGCCGTTATGGCATTGCTCTCCGTTGTTCGGGGAAGCATGAGGAGTAACTTCATTGACTTCGTCCCATCAATTCACGGTGATCGTGTCGAGGAATCGACCGGCGGTGATGATGGAGACGACGATCATATCAGATCTTATCCTTCTTACTTCAACATGTTTGAAGATGGCAAGTTTAGGGGCTTCATCAAGAAAAACACCGATATCTTGTCCACTCTAGAGAGACTTAGTGCTGAAACGGGTGGTTCTATCAAGGCGGTGAATGTCAAGAATTTCGGAGCTAAAGGCGATGGCAAACATGATGATTCACAAGTACGTATAGCAAAACTAGCCCTTGTAAATTGGTATAGTAACATTTATTTAAGACTAAATTTTTTGAACTCGACGTTTCTTTCGATCAGGCATTTGAGAAAGCTTGGAACACGGCTTGTTCTTCGAGAACCGGAGGCTTGGTAGTGGTGCCCAAGGGTAGCAATTTCCTTCTAACGCCAACGACATTTTCGGGTCCTTGCAAATCTAGTATCACTTTCCAAGTAAGTCTATATCTTTTTTAATTTATCATCGGGTGTCACGTTCCTTGGAGTTGAAGCAATACATACCTTTGTTATTATTTATATGTAATTAATTATAAAATCATTTTTCTTGTTTAGATTTCGGGCACCCTACAAGCGTCCGGTGATAGATCGGACTACAAGGACAGGCATTGGCTTCTCTTCGAGAAAGTGAATGGCTTGGTGGTTCAAGGTGGTGGAACCGTCGACGGAAACGGGAAAATATGGTGGCAAAACTCATGCAAAACCAACAAAAAATTGGTTTGTTTTCTACTTTCACAACTTCAACATATATAATAAATTTACCCACCATTCCTACAATTATAAAACACTAATTTTATTTAATTCCTTCCCAATTAATTTGCAGCCTTGCAAGGAAGCACCAACGGTACGCATTTCATTTTACTACATAGAAAATTAGTTGATCAAATTAAATTTGTGTCCTAAATAAGCCTCTGAATAAATTTACAGGCAGTTACTTTCTATAACAACAAGAATTTGATAGTGAAGAACTTGAACATCAAAGACGCGCAACAAATACAGTTGACCTTTCAAGATTGCGTGAACGTCCAAGCATCGTATATCACGGTGACTGCGCCGGAAGATAGCCCAAACACCGACGGGATTCACGTCACAAACACCCAAAATATTCGCATCTCAAACTGTGTCATTGGAACAGGTATATATCTTAAATATTTTTTGTAGAGTTTGGATTTTCAATATTTCAATATGAGCCTAACTTAAACATGTGAAATGTGCATTCGCGAAGGTGATGATTGCATTTCGATTGTAAGCGGATCGAAAAACGTTCAAGCCACGGACATTACTTGTGGACCAGGCCACGGGATAAGGTTCGAAATTTAAAAATAGATGTACTCCTAAAAAAGATTTAAAATTTTATTTGATTCATATTTATGTGTTAAATTTTGATCTGATCAGCATTGGAAGCTTGGGGAAGAAGAACTCGGTAGATTATGTGTCCGGAGTCATGATTAACCGGGCAAAACTTTCGGGAACCACAAACGGAGTCAGAATCAAGACATGGCAGGTATAACAAATTAAAATTAACTAGTTAGATATAAAATTCAACATCTGAAAATAACTAATCTCTTTTTTTTTCATTGAATTTGCAGGGAGGTTCAGGAAGCGCAACAAACATTACATTTCAGAATATAGATATGGAAAATGTGTACAACCCAATCATAATTGATCAGGACTACTGTGACCAAAAAGGACCATGCAAAGCACAGGTATAAAATAGTAATAATATTTATAAACCGTGATAATGCTTTAATTATGAAACTGGACATTAGAAATATCAAAAAGAAAAAAAAACTAACACCAAATCTTATTTTTAAATATGTTTATGACAATATATTTACTGTGTTAATCACGTAAATAGAGGTGCCTAAATTATTATTTGAATTATGAATGTGACAGCAAAAGGCGGTCCAAGTGAATAATATATTGTACAAGAACATCAAAGGAACAAGTGCTTCTGACGTGGCGATAAAATTTGATTGTAGCAAAGCTCACCCTTGCCAAGACGTTGTGCTTCAAAACGTTGATATTACGAGCAAAAGCGACCAAAATGCGAAAGCTACTTGCACCAATATTAAATTGTTCGACATCGGAGAAGTCTCTCCCAAGTGTAATTAAGTTCATGTTGGTGTAAAATTAAGTTACTTATATACCACTAACTGATTGTTAGTAGGTACAATTAAGATTAGTGGGGTGATTATAATTGTTGTTATACTTATACGATTGTTCATGATTATTCTTTCATGGGTATGTATACATTACGTGAAATCCAATTTGGTGTGACTTGTCTATGATATTACTAGAACAAGGCATATTGTAGAGTTGGTTATAAAATACTTTGTATTTGTTCTCACACATGTATATTGAAAACAGTATACTTAATTTACACGCGTATACGTGATATTTTATTTTGTTGGTTTTTATTATTATTTTAATTTGGTTAAAATAAATAAATAAATTGGTGATGCCCTTTTAAGGTAAATCCTAGCGTTTTGCCATTTTTACACTACAATGCTCTCTCTCTCTCTCTCTCTCTATATATATATATATATCATATAATTATATATATATATATATATATATATATATATATTTATCATGCAATAGGTCATTATCAATGGCGTGTACTTTATGCCAAAATGAGTCATCATAATTTCCACATCTTTTTCTTTCAAGGAATGTGTACACTATTTGTGTTCAGAAATGAGTGGTTATTATGGCTTTCATGTCATTATTAAGGAATTACATACTATACATTAAATTTATTTTGAGCACGTTAAGTTATCTAATCTAAAATATATATAAATAAAAACTCTTGTTTCCTAAAAAAAAAATATCATTTTTCTTGACAAAATTTTATTGCAATTTTTATAATCAGAGTGTATATCGTTGAACCAAGATTATCCGTCTTATATAAAATTAAATATATTGATATTTCACTACAAAACATAACAGTATTTGCAAATCCATCGACCATATTTTATTATTATCGAATTAAAAAACGTGACAGCTGAAAATCTCATTTTATTATGTATTTTAATTTTATTTTTCTTCATACATGTAGCTGTCTAAAATATGAGATCTGATTTATGCCATAGTTGGATACGATCGACCCGGTACTTTTAAATAAATGAAATATATTTCATATCAAAACCAAAATTAGTTGATAATAATAAAAAGTAATTATATATACTAGATTCCATTCTATATGAAATATATTCCATCTCAAAATATATTATTGTTTTAAGAAAATCAATTTAAATGTTTTCTTATACATATGTGTCTAACATATGAGATATTAAGATAATCTAGTAGTAATATTAAGATAATCTAGTAGTAATATTATCACCCCAAATAAATGATTTGCCTGAAAAAACATATATAAAATCTAATTTATGCTGTAACAGAATTTTATCGACCCAGTATGTAAAGACAAAATATGAAATCTCAAAATCAAAAGAGAATAGTAATTGTGTATACTATACTTCTCTCTCTCTCTCTCTCTCTCTCTCTCTCTCTCTCTCTCTCTCTCTCTCTCTCTCTCTCTCTCTCTCTCTCTCTCTCTCTCTCTCTCTCTCTCTCTCTCTCTCTCTCTCTCTCTTCTTTTCTTTTCTTTTCGTATCTTATGATTTTATCTTATCTTTTTTAAAACAAAAGGTGATATTTCTAACGGAAACATACACTTTTTTAGTTCTAATGATAGTTGTAACTTGGTGGGTAGTTCTAACTTGAAATTAAGGAACATTTCCCTATTTTAACTTCTACTGGGAAAGATGAAATTGGTGACTGCATCAATTACTTTACGTATCTTTCAATAAGAAAAAATCATCATTAAATAGAAAAGACTGCTAACGGTCTTGCAAAGCCTTTTCCTTTATTTCTTTATTTTACGAAGCAAACGCATAGACGTGTATTAACCTGTCTATTAACGTTTCGCTTTGTGCTCATAAACTGCTGTATGTTATTCTATTTCGCATTAGAAAGAAGAGAAGTGGCTGAAACTCAGCTACTATGATGCTCTTCTTTCAGCCTGAAAGGCAGAAGTCAAGCACACAAAATATCTCTAAGTTTCCTCTCAATAAGTTTAAGTTCGTGCATTGGTGCATTATAGGAGATATTTACTCATGATATTCTAACATCTAATGCTAACACTAAAATTATCTAACGAGTTTTGACCTTCCTCATTTCCCATTTTTTGAATATTTTTTGGTGAGTCGGACGTTTTATTTATGTTATGTTATTGTACGTCGTGTTTACATAATTTTTATATTAATTTTTTCATTTATTTATTTTAACTATTTTAGTTAATTTGTTTAGTTATTTTCTTTTTTTATAGATAAATTTTATTTTCTTTTTTTAGACATTTAACCACTTTTTAGATGGAAATTTCCTTTAAATTAAAATAAACCTCTTTTTTTAGCATTTCCATTTCATTTTCTCTCTTTATTTCTCTAAAAAAAATTAAAATCTCTTTGGACACCAATAAGTCATATTTAATTCACATACCGTTAACCAAGGTACAAAATGTAAAAATCAGCAAAAAATACTTCAAAATCATCCATTTAATAAAAATAATCTTACATTCGGTTGAATAATTGCGGAATGTGACGGAATTCTAAAAGGATTAATTTTTTTTAACTCGCTGAAATTCGCAAGTATCCGCAAGAATAAAATTAATAGCATTTTCCTCTGAAAAATTGTCAAATATTTAATTCCAAATTTTTTTAACTGCGAGTTTTAACGGTGATATTTACATATGTATTGAGTTTTTATAGGATATTTTCTATAACAATCTGGCCAAAGCTTTTGAATATCAAACATAAAATAAACTGAAGTAAACTATAGATATAAATTAATAAATAATGTCCAACTCCAACGTCTTTTCCCAATAACAGTTTTGAAAGTGGGATTAACATTTTACTTCAGCAAGTCAACTTTCCCCAAGTTAAGAGGAGAAAAATGAGTCTTCTCGAAGTTAAGTGGTTTGGAAGATGTGATTCGGAAAATAACTATTTTTTTTTTGTTAATTTAAACTCATTTACACATATAGAAATCTAAAAAAACTCAAAGCAATCGTATAATTTCAAAAATTTTAACACAGATTGAAATCGATATTTAGTTAAATAAAAAATTCAAATTTTGAAAAAATTATTTCTCAAATATATTTCATATACCGCGTGAAACAAAAAAAACTTATAAATTTGATGCCACGTAATCAACTTGACTGTTTACAAAAAAATTAACGAAAAATAGAACGTAATACTAAGTTTTTAAGTACTAGGCCACCTCAATAGGGACTTTTGTTTCTTGATTTTCTAACATTTGAGTAATTTAGGCGTAATTTTAATAGAACGTAATTCTGAGTTATTAAGTAGTATAATCCTTTAAATACGCGGTTTTTAAAGTAGTCAACATTTGACTAAAGTCAAATTTTGGTTAATGAGTACGTTAAAATTTAACCAACTTTTTAGACTATTTTCGTTCAAAACTTTTCTCCAGTAATAACGTGATAATTAAATGAGCAAGAAAATTTTTGACGAAAATAACCCAAAAAATTTGATTAAATTTTAACGTGTCCATTAATCAAAATTTAATCCATTTGAAAACAACGTACCAAACGTTAATCCCAATATTTTGTCGATTTATATGTAAAGAATACAAATTGAAGTATGTGTACTAGAATAAGTCAGTCATCCTCACCATTTTCCCTAAAAGTACTAACATATGTAAGATGGAGCTGGTTTCGCTATAACCTTGATTGTCTTTACTATTTACAAGCATATTATACTCTACGCGGACAAATTACCGCACACACATATACATGATAAATCCAGAATAGATAACAAGAATATAGTATCCAAGATAAAAATAAAAAAAATCCATAATAATAAGGAGAAAAAGGGAATACCAGTTGCTTTTCAACTCTAAAAAACTCTGCACTTTCCCTGAAATATATTTTATACAATAACATTACTTTTGATCTTCCATGGCTGGGTTCGGCTGCGGCGAAAGTCCGGCGTCGATACAGCTCCGGCAGCGACTGTCAACCCAACCGTCGAAGTCGTGATCGCCGTGACGTCCGCCGCAGAGCCGGGCCAGCATTCCGGCCACCACGGCGACGATCACAATGACCGCCAGAACCACCACCAGAGTCTCTATCGACCTCGCCGTCTCTGACGACGATGAGACTTCCTCACTCACTCCCCTCCTCACTATGCCCATACCATATATATGATCTGCTGTCTCTGTGTGTGTGTGTGTGTGTGAGAGAGAGAGAGAGAGAGAGAGAGAGAGAGAGAGAGAGAGAGAGAGAGGAAATGGTGAAGTGGATGAGAGTGTAGAAGAAGAGCTCCACGGAAAGTTGAATAAGAACGTTAGAGAGTGTTATTTTAACGTTGAGATGAGAGAGAGAGGGGTCAAAAAAATGTTGTTGACAAGAAGGTTAGAACTTTCACCTTTAAGTACTACGGTTAAGAATCAATGTGACTAAAGTATATGTGTATGTTTGAAACTACTTTTGGTAGACATTTTGATCTCACTTTTGAATCTCTTAAACATTCTTTACGACTAAACGTGGTCGGACCGGGACTTCCGGTTTTGAAGAAAAACGGGAGGTACCTCCCGGTACCTCCCGGGAATATATATATAAAAAAAAAAAACGTTGAAAAAATGAAGGCCATTGAATCCTCAATCAATGGCCTGAAAAATCCTCCCGTTGGCAAATATGGCCGTTGCAATTGCAACGGCTATACACTTTTTTTTTCTTTTCTTCCCTTTTCACAAATTTTATTATAAATATCCCCCCTTTTCTCTCATTTCTTCACACTTCTTTCAAACTCTCTCAATCTTTCAATCTCTCACTCAAAATCTTTCAAACTCTCTCAATTTTCTAAACTCGTTTTTATGGCGTCTCAAAACCGAAGGGGTCGGGTGGTCGAAGGGAAAGAAATTCTCAAGATATCCCGATGCATCGGTTTGAAGAGAATTGGTTGCACCATTCTCAAAATGCTGAATATACTTACGATCCTAACTACATTCCTAGTACCGCTCCAAATGTTGCCTATCCCCCCTATCACACTCACCCGTTCAACCTAAACACCGAAGCCGACTACGTCCCTCATATGCCTCCACCTCCACCCGATGTCGACATCGCTTTTGAAGTGTTTCAACATTTTGAATAAGAAATTCAAGATTCCCAAAGTCCAAACGAAGGAGTTGAAGTCGATGATGATGAAACACATGATCCTAACGACGATGATGAAGAAGAAGATATACCTCCTCCTCCACATCGCAACCGGACTCAAAAGTCACCTCCTGTTAGTGTTCCCCGTCCCCGACAACAACAACAACAGGAAGAGACGCAACAACGACGACAACGACAACAAACTCAAACCACCGGAAGGCCACCTAGGTCAACCGTGTGGAGTTTTTACGAGAAAATTATTCACAACGGTGAGAAATCGGGTAAATGTAACCGTTGTGAAAAGATCTTTAGTGCTCACAACGATAGAGTTGGGACGTCGCTTTTATGGAGTCACAACAAATACTGCAAGGGCGATGGAGCTGCAACGTCTTCGACTCAGGTAAGTCATGTTGAGCCTAATCAATTACGTAAACAATTTGTAGAATATTTTGTTGCTACGGATCAATCTTTTATGCATATAGAATCACAAGATTTTGTTAATTTCGTTAGTTTTTTAGTTCCTGGTGTTCGAGTAATTTCTAGAAAATCGTTAAGAGCAGATATATTAAAATAGTTTTTGGAAGAAAAGGAAACACTAAAAACAACAATATCATACGGTAGATATAGTGTAGCTTTAACTTCTGATATATGGACTGGTCAAGCTAAAACGGATTATATGAGTGTTGTTGTTAATAACATAGATGATGAGTGGAATTTGAAGAAACGTATAATAGCATTTAGGAGGATAGAAGGATCTCATTCAAGTGAAAACATTTTAGATATTATGCTTAGTGTATTTGAAGAATGAGGTTTAACACGTAAAATTATATCAGTAACGTTAGATAACGCAACAAGTAACAATGCTATGATAAGAGATTTAGAAGAAAAACTCCAAAGTACGACTCTCTTTTACATCAATGATGTGCAACCCATATAATCAACCTTATTGTTCAAGCATGGGCCGCTAGTTATGACCCTTCTATAAACAAAATTAGGAACTACATATGTTGGATTAATAGCTCAACAAGTAGAGTAGACGAACTTAAGAGACGTCTTAGGCACAATGGTCTACAAGAACGAACATGGCATTTAGATAACAAAATTAGATGGAACTCAACTTTCTTAATGTTAACAAACTTTTTATCTGTAGGTTACGTAGATGTTATTATAGCTTATATTAACCATGAACATGGCGAAGATAGTATTTCTGATTATGATATTAAGATGGTTGAGTCCTTTGTTTCTTTTCTAGACATCTTTTATAAAGAAACTTGTTATCTTTCCGCCGTTTACACTTCAACCTCTTTTCTTGGTTTGCATACTATTACAGCAATTGCACTACATTTAGACAAGTATAGAGATGAAACTATTTTTCAAGATTGTATTAAGGCAATGGAATCAAAAATTTTAAAATATTGGGGGGCTGGGAAGATTCCTTTGCTTTACGGTTTAGGAATCATTCTATATCCCTGATGTAGAGTTATTGGTTTGAAAAAATTTCTTAAGTACCTTAGACATTTTTTTGTTGATTAAGATTACTATGCACTTGATTTTCCCCGAATCGTGGAAACATTTTATTCTCTTTTCAGGGTGTACGAAGCCAAACTCCTACCACATTATCGAGCTCAGCAGGAGAGTCAGTCACAGATGCATCAACCCCGGAAACATCAATTTCAGAATGTGATTATCAACGCTCCTGCGTACAGTACATCTCCTCAACAACAAGAGGCCGGGTCCAGTCAGCCAAGCGCAGTCGACACACACTCACATCCTGAGATACTGCAGTTCGACGGGAACGAGTGGGTCAAACCAGACGACGAAGGCTTAGACTTACTCGTATGATGGAGACAAACGCACGGAGGTTCCCGGTATTGTCTACAATGGCACAAGACATCCTCACCATTCCCGTTTCAACCGTGTCATCAGAGGCGGCATTCAGCAGCGCCGGACGGATCATCGACGACAGAAGGTGTAGCTTGCATCCGCGGATGGTGGAAGCTTTAACTTGCGGGAAGGATTGACTTCAACATCGCCATAGAGCCCAAGAAACGTTTCAGAACTTTGATATTGTAGACGATTTTGATATTAACTTTTTTAACATAAACCTCAATGGTTAAACATTTATATTTTTACAATATAGGGATTTCCGACCCTTGTTCGGGACTTTATTTACTTATAATCGATGCAAAGGGTACTCTTTTTCCTTATCGTCGCACCTTTTTAGGGGGCGGTAAGATTTTTTAAGAGACCCATTATTTTTAGTTCACCCCATTTAGTTTAAAACATTACAAATACGTCCTTCTTTTTTTTCACTTTTAATCCTTTAAAAATATTATTTTTTCTTCTGCCCGGGACCGGGAGTCCCGGCCTCCCGTTACCTCCCGTCCCGGTTAAAAACCGGGAGTCCCACCGGACGGTACCGGGACTCCCGGTATAGCCACGTTTATTTACGACATAAATATTTTTACGCCGAGGTAGTCCAGATCTACAAATTTTTAATGTTTTTTGCACTAGTATCCATTTTTTACTAGTGGACATGTATTTAAAATGTTATTAAAAATATTGTTGTCTAGTTGTGCTAATAAGTAAGAAATCGTAAGTAAATTAAATAAAATCATTTGGATAAGTGAAAATATTGTTAAAAGGCCATTTACTAAATCAAAAGTAAAAATTAAATGGTTCAGAAAATGGTTTTAAACAATCAAAGTTCTTAAACAAATTATTTTTAATACAAAACTTTGTTTGAATCTTAATTTGTTTGTACAAAACTTTTTGTTACTATTTTCATTTCCTTAAATATTATTTTTTTTTCTCCCTTTTTCCATTAAAAATAACATGAAAAGATCATTTACCCTTGTTTTTATAACATTCTTGTCTTAATTTTTAATATTCAAAATTAATTTAAAAAAATATTATTCAAAACACGGCGTCTTATCTTCTCCCGCAATAGCTATTATATTTGTTTATCTATTTATTTCTCAATTTACCAAACTAACTAAGTAATGTAATTAATCTTTTTTAGTAGTAAAGTGAGAAAATAAAAATGTTTATATAAATGATCAATATTATTGCTCAAATAGTTTGGGCGATTTTTCAGATTTTAATGGAATTTGTGGTCATAAAAACATAAGAAATAACCAAGGTTTGTAATTTCAAACAATAAACTTAGGACATTATCATTGGAATCATATACATGTAAATTTAAGCCTAATATATAGTTTCCAAGGAGTTTAGTTTTTTAATTTTTATAATTTAATATAAAAAAATCAAGGTTTTAATATTTATTTATTTATGTTGTTTATTATTATTAATATTCAAATAAATTATATTAGGTTTATAAGCCCAATCGATTGCTTGAAAAAAAAAGAGCCCATCGAGCAAAGCCCTAATGCGTTCAGTATATATATTTAGGGTTTCACTTTAACGCTTCCTTTGTCTATCCGCCGATTCCGCCCCCAATAATCAATTAAATACTCTCAATTCGCGAGCTTCGACACAAACCATCATGGCGGAAAGAGGCGGTGAAAGAGGCGGCTTCGGCAGAGGCTTCGGCGGCGACCGTGGAGACCGTGGCGGCAGAGGAGGCCGTGGCGACCGTGGGGATCGTGGTCGCGGTCGCCGTGGAGGCCGAGGCCCCAGGCGCGAGGAGGAAGAGAAGTGGGTTCCGGTGACCAAACTCGGTCGTCTGGTGAAGGAAGGCAAGATCTCTTCCATGGAGCAGATCTACCTCCACTCGCTCGCCGTCAAGGAGCATCAGATCATTGACGCTCTCGTCGGACCTAGCCTCAAGGATGAGGTGATGAAAATTATGCCTGTGCAGAAACAGACTCGCGCTGGACAGAGGACGAGGTTCAAGGCTTTCGTCGTCGTCGGAGACGGAAACGGCCACGTCGGACTCGGCGTCAAATGCAGCAAAGAAGTGGCGACGGCGATTCGCGGAGCTATTATCTTGGCTAAGCTTTCCGTTATTCCCGTTAGGCGTGGTTTCTGGGGAAACAAGATCGGAAAGCCCCACACTGTGCCGTGCAAGGTCACCGGAAAGTGTGGTTCCGTGACAGTCAGGATGATTCCGGCGCCGCGAGGGGCTGGTATTGTCGCTGCTAGGGTTCCGAAGAAGGTGCTTCAATTCGCGGGAATTGACGATGTTTACACATCATCCAGGGGCTCGACCAAGACCCTCGGAAACTTCGTTAAGGTTTGCGTTTTTCTCTTTGCTTTGTTTTAATTTTTTTAATTCTCGATGTGGTCCATGATTGTTGTATATTCTCTGTTTGTTCTTGTTGGATTAAGCTAGGTTGTAAGTGAGGTTATAGTTGAAACAAAATTGATTAGGCATTATAAATTGGTTAAGCACTGTTGAGGTTATTTCAATTTAAGTCATTGAAAGTGTGTTTTGTGATTCATCAGCCTATATTTACATTTTGTTAATGGTGTCAGTGGTAAAACATGTACTCGAAGTATAAAATAACAATTTTATTTGCTAAAGCAAGGTAAAGATGAAAAAAATAGGAGAATTTACTCCTATCTTGAAAAATTCCTAGAAATCCTTATTCATCAACGTGCCAACTTTCTTGGTAATTGCTTCAACATTGGGAAGAATAGGAATCGTCACGGAAATGATGATAGAATTTGGAGCGACAAAATTGCTCACTTCTTAAGCCACTGACTCCTTAACAACGAAAGTTGCTCACTTCATAACATTTACTTTCGATATTGATATTGTATTCAGGACCCAAGCTGTGAATTTCATTGTTTTCTGCTTATCACCGTTGATTTTGCTTCGACGGATACTTCAACCCTCAATTGTAGATTTAGAATTACTATGGTCGTGAATATCATATGCTTGTGTACAATATTAGTTCATTTTTCAGATATAATAGATGCAATGATTCATTTTGCAGGCTACATTTGAGTGCCTATTGAAGACCTACGGTTTCCTGACCCCGGAGTTCTGGAAGGAGACTCGCTTCACCAAGTCACCATTCCAAGAGCACACCGACTTACTCATGAAGCCCACCGGCAAACTTCACCTTGATGCTCCCACAGAGAGGCTTGATGTTTGAGAACTTTTTATTGCAAGAGGAGGATATTTGTTTTGGTCTGAATTATAGTTCTTTTTTTGTCATGTTAATCATCAACTATAAGGTTTTGAAATAGATTGAAATTTTTGCTTCTGTGTTAAGGATTTATTTTTTCCATCTCGTCTCTTTTGGCAACAGGTAAAATGTTCGCTTAGAAGGGAAGATCTGTTCTGGTGTATTCCATTTGCTTAGTTAATTGCAACTGTAGTTTGGGTTTTCTTAGTTGGTGGTATGTTGAGAAATACCAATTACTCCTACTCTTCCCAATTCATTTTACTCTCTTTCACCAAAATACAGCTCCGGGTCAGATAAGAATGAGAAGAAGAAGTCATGTTCAGCTCTTCTCATGAAAGTTTAAACAGCATTTTGATTGAGAAATCTTCTACTTTACTTTTTGTAGTTTAACTGAGATAACATGAATGACAATTGTAGCTGAATACTAACACGAGAATGATATCTTTTGAGAGAGCGAGTGTCATCAATCCTTTGAACAGAGCATCATAAGACTGGTAACAGTGTGATGAGTTTGGAAGATCTGCAGTTGCAGGAACAATCTCTCTCCATCAACCTAAAGCTTCTATCTGACTCTGGTTTGCTTTGAGGATGGGATTAGAAAAGCTGCGAGATAGAGAAGGAATGCCATAAAGGAGAATCCATTGTTGACACCCCAAATCGGTAACCTAACACAAATTATGCGATCAAACTGTTAACGAGAAAAAATATATTTGAAGGATCAACTAAATAACGAGATCAAAGGAATAAAAAAAACAATTAACATAAATATGTTCATCACATGATACTCGATAAAAATCATTCATCACACCTGTATCATCATGATTCTCACGTTCAATTTTTCTTGCAGAAGATTGATCTTCATTGCAAATTGATCCCCCAAAAATTAAGGAAATAAAAAAAATTCAAATATCCATAATTTAATTGTAATGTATAAAAGATAACCAGAATTTTTGAAGGTCATACTCAGTACTCACGCAATCCTAAAATTTGAGGTATCTTAATTTGTCTCAAGTTTTTTATGATGTAAGAGTCTTTGGTATAGTAAGCTGATAGATTCTAATAAAAAAATAAAAAGATTTGAATTTCATATTTTCTTTAGAAATAATATCATTTTAGTGATTTGCATTTTGCATTTTATATAATTATACATCTTCATAATGATTTCTATAACATTAAAAGAGTAAATACGGTTTTTCGATGGTATGAAAGTAAGTTGATTCTTCTGAGAACAAGAGGTTTAATAAGAAACAAACAATTTTCCTTAATAAAAACAATTTTATTTACAGAGATTTCGTTTTCTTAGACTAAAAGATATACTTAGTATTAAAATTGGAATCTTATGATTATTTTTTTTCGAAATTAGACTTTTGACAAATTTCAGACCAAAATATTTAAAAATAAAAATAAAAAATAGGAGTTTATCGGATCTCATTGAAGTCCGATCGAAATTCATCGGATTTGACGGAGGTTGCTGGAAGAAAATATTATATTTTCGTCGAAATTCATCAGATTTAATGGATCTCATCTTTTTAAAAGAAATCGTCGAAATTCGTCAAATTTTGTTAGAGTTCGTCGGAATTCGTCGAATTTTTTTTTTGAATTTTGTCTTAAATCATTTCTCATGGAAATTTATCGGATGTTATCCAATCTTATCGAAGGACTTTGAAATTTGTCAGAAAAATTTATTGGCCGAAAATGAAAATGATAACAGTAAGAGAAATAAGATTATTTGAAATTAAAATATTTGTATCCAAAATTAAATATAAAGTCATTTCAAATAAAATAATAATAGCCTAGTTTTTGATATTTTCATCAAGTCCACAAATTTCTCTCAAGAAAATAAGAAAACGAACAATTTATTTTAGTCTTTAGACAAGCTTTTCAACGACTCTTCCTTTCTCTCAAGTCGTCCCAATTCCGCGGGTTTACCATTCCCTCTATCTCTCTCTCTCTTTTACAAGCCCTAATCCCCAATTTGACCCCCGAAATCAGCGCATTATCTTTCAATCCCTAATCGTGAAGATTCGAATCGGAATTCCGATCTCAATGGGAACTCCGGAATTTCCTAATCTGGGAAAACATTGCACTGTCGAAGATTGCAAGCTGATCGACTTTTTGCCCTTCACCTGCGATCGATGCTCTCAGGTTCGCTCATTCTTTTAGTATAAAGCGCCATATGAAGGTGTTGATTTTGATTTTGGGGTATTGATATGTTGAACTTGGTTGTTTGTGATTTGATGCCCGCTAAAATGATGGCCAAATCTAGATTATGGGTAAATGTTTTGCCTGTGGTTTATGCTTATGTGAAACTATATTATTAAGGGGTTGGAATCGGAATTTATTTTTTATGTCATTGATTTTGATGTAGTTGTTTGTTACATAAGGCATCTCTAGTTCTTGGTTATTTTATTTTAGTAAATATTATTGCCGTTGACCAATCTGTTGGATTAGTGTAATAATCAGAAGGAGATCATATTTGGCTAGGCTTTCAAAATGCAATCATTGTGAACATATCTACCAAAAAGCTGCTCCTATTAATATACTTAAGAACAATCTGGGGGTCTAGCGCGGGTTGTCCCATTGGGGCTCACCTTCTTGTGCATGGTTGTTGAACTCTTATTGGTATCATAAAGCCTTATAAATAATTTTGGGATTCTTAGGAATATAATCAACTTGGATAAAAGTTCAATATTAGTGACTAATTGGATAAGAATGTGGCTTTTTTGTTGAAACTGTTTTCCACTGGGTTCATTTGACAAGGTTGTAAGGCTTTAGCAAACTGTCTTGGTCGAAGGCATATCTCGTGCTTGATTGTGTCAAATTTTATCATTCTTTTTGTTTTCTGCAAAAATATTGTGTACTTCCCTGTTCGGATATCATCGGTATTTAATTATTCTATACTGAAAGTTAACTTGATCCGGAAGTTATTTTTGCTTCTGTTTTTCGCTTCATTAGTGAACTCCAAACTTGGTAACTTTGGATTTGCTTTAGAGAAATATTTCAATGATTTAGAGATATGATTAAAATTCAATTAGAATAGTATTAGGTGAAATAGCGTACGCCTGGGAAGATGATTGTTTCTTCTCGTGTTTTGAACAATAGTGTTGTCTTTTCTTCAGTATATGATGGTGAAGCTGTATAAATACTAGCTCTACTCTGACTATTTCAAAATATTGACAAAGATACTTAAAAGTCATCCTTCTATTTCTTATTTCCGTTATAATCCAATTTCAGTGTTCAATAAGTATGGTTATTTACAAAAAATTAATGAAACGTGGACTATTTTCCAATTTGTGATGTTTTGGTGGCTTTTACTTGGCTAACTTTTTGTATAATATTTGCTCTTAACATTGAAGGAAAATTCATTCTATTTCTTCTTTCTATTGTTAGATTCAAATTTATTGTGAGATACTAATACATCTGTGCTGATTATGTAAAAAAATAAAATAGGTGTTTTGTCTAGAACACAGAAGCTATATTAAACACAAGTGTCCCAAAGCAGACAAGAAAGACGTGACCGTCGTGATATGCCCTCTCTGTGCGAAAGGCGTCCGTCTGATTCCCGAAGAAGACCCGAACATCACTTGGGAGACACACGTCAACAGCGATTGCGATCCCTCGAATTACGAGCGAGCCACAAAGAAGAAGAAATGCCCGGTCCAAGGCTGCAAGGAGATTCTAACATTTTCGAACACACTCAAGTGCAGGGATTGCCTGAACGATCACTGTCTGAAGCACCGATTCGGTCCAGACCACAAGTGTCCCGGCCCGAAGAAACCCGAATCGAGCTTTCCTTTCATGGCCGGGCTTCTGAACAGAACGACAACAAAGAAAGAGAAAGATGACCCGAAACCGACCAGACCTAGTTGGGCCACGAGCTTCTTCAACGCAGCTTCGAGCGTTCGAGCCTCTGCAGAGAAGAGCGTTTCGAAGCTGAGCAGCGATATAAGCCAGAAACTTCAGATGGGAACTACAAGTGGTAGCCAAGGGGAGCGGTGTCCTCAGTGTGGTGCGATATTCTCTTCGGTTATGGATTTGGTTGATCACGTCGAGAAAGTCCACGAACGACGCGGTTTGGTCAACAAAGCCGGTGCAAATAAGGTGACGATCGATGCTTGTCCGAAGTGTAGCAGAGGATTTCGTGACCCGGTGGCGCTTGTGGAACATGTCGAAAGGGATCATGGCGGTTCTTCGCGGCGAGGGTAAGGCATTACTTTGTATTTGTGTGTGAGCTTTATTATTGATATTCTTTAGTTTTATGTGATAGTCAATTATTTTTTTTCGGCCAAAATGTAATTAACAGAAGAAAAACAAAATGTGGCCATTCATGTTTGGGTTTTCGTAGACAGCTGATATGAAAATTCTCAATTTAAATTGTTGTGCTCTGATAGCAATCGCAGATTCAGGAAGTCTTGGGTTTCTTTGATTGGTGAAGTAGGGTTTGTTAATAATAAAAATTGTTAAGTTAACGGTAATATTTTTCCTTTTTTTGTAGTTTGCTTTCTTTTAGGATTAGGACCAAGTAAGCTATATTCTTGAATACTAAAAATTTATAGGCTTTTTTTTAACCGCTTCTTAATATTAACCGGTTTTTATATATTGAATTACCGTAGTGATTCTGGTTAACAAAGCCAATGGCATTCTTTTCAAGCAAAAAGAAAAAATTAAAATAAAAAATCTTGTAGTAATTCACGAAAACCAATGTTTTAATATTATTATCCAAAGATTTTCTCTGGACGTTTTGATATGTAAAGCATTAAACTCTTATCAAATATGTAGTATAAAGCATCCCAGCTCAGATCCTGAAGATTTTTCCAAGACCTAACGAACCAGACAAAGTCATGCACAAAGAATTGGCAAATGGGCATTTCAATGTCAAACCAGCATATAGAGCAATCATTGATCGCATAGATATGATCTGGAGGAAAATACAGAAATTCAAATTCAACCTGAGGTATAAGTTGAAGCTACGGCGAACAGGAAAACAATGTTTTCTGACGGCTTGAAGATTGGGCAAAAATGCTTCCCAGAGCTGGATAATTCATGCATGATCTGTAATCAATACAGTCTCTTTATCACCTATTCTTTGATTGCGACCTAGCTAGCCCTCTGTGGTTCGTGACAGGTTTATGGAAACAGTGGCCAACAAGCTCAGGTAATTATGGTGTTAATGCTCTCAATAAATTGCTAGAATGCAATGATGGAGCAAACATATTTTTGGAAGCCGATGAATTCATTAGGGTAGGCATAGCCATAATCGACACAATTTGATACCATAGAAATAAAATAACATTTAGAGGAGCCAAGACAATAGTGAAAAACCTGATTCTCAAAGTGAGGCTTGGTACATGAGATATTAAGTGAATTGGGAGGAAATCTAGAGCAAGAATCGAGCAACATACCTTAGAAAACTTTGTGGTCGAGACCTGCTCTTGAGATGGTAAAAATCAATGTGGACGCGGCCTTCTCGAATTGTGAGGCAGCTGCAGCCAACATTCTTGCTATGGATAAAAATGGCATGACACTCTGGATTCGGAGGAGCCTTATTGACGCAAGGGACGCTTTCGAGGTCGAGTTAAAAGCCTTGTCTTTGGCTGTGAAGATTGGAGAACTTTGCAACAATGCCTATGTTGAAGTAGAGAGTGACAATCAAAGCATCATCCGTCAATTGGAGGCGGACAACTCTTGTCCGGGTTGGAGATCAACGACTTCGTTCAAGCACATTTTATTAGATAAAACTATTTTTTGTCAATTGCAAGTTCAAGTATATTAGGCGATCAGGAAATGGTTGTTCATTTACTAACCAAGTGGATTTCGCTACTAAATTTTTTGAAATTTGTAACACCGGAGATGTTTCGACCATTTTTCAAATAGTCTTTCCTCCTGTCGTATCAATCAGGGTTGAGAGGTCTTAACAACGCCCTTCAATTTTTTATAAAAAAAAGTTAGTTTCATTCTTCAATGCTTGGGATGCAAGAAACTGAAGTTTAATAACAATTATTTTTTTTCTTCTTATTTTTCTTTCCATAGTTGCATATTCTAAGAATGATCGAGTTCATAAACACTGGTATGTGCCATGTGTGATTGTGAGTGGTTGCCATGAATAATAAGTCTATCCATTGAATTATTTTCCCTCCTACTTTTGCTGTCTAACATTAAATAGGAGTAATGAATGCATAGGGGAGAGTCAAAAATTGTCTTCGCATGAAATTTTGAACAATATCTTGATAATGACTCCTCCAAAATGTCCCTCGCCGACAAGGCAAAATTAGATTATAAATTTATGACCTACGTACGTACTAGAATACTCCAAATTTAGAAGGAAAAAAGAACTTGTTTTTTTTACAGCTGGACTATCAAATGAACAGAGAGCTAATTAGTTATCGAGCATTGTTGGTTAAAGTTGATTTTTACTATACACTTTGTTTCTTCAAACATAACCTTCATAATGCTAAATATAAGTAGTGATCTTCGGCAATGAAATGTTTAGTCAGTTCTCATCGTTGCCATTTTCTTTTATTGTTTCGCGGGGATACTATTTCAAACGGAATTTATCCGTTGAAGTAATCTAATAAAATTCAAATTCATGATTAAAAATACATATTTTAGTTCATCAAGTTAATATTTTTGTAGAGTTTACTATTTCAGTTAATACAACTTTATAATTTAAAAATATCAATTTTTTATTTTTCATAATAATAAATTTAACTACAAATAGGTGGTTTCATGTGTATGTTTTTAATGGTGTATTATTTATTCCAGATTAAAGGTTGTACTATCTACGTATTGGAGTTTACTTATTTAAATTTTATAACTTTTTAAATAAGTTTTCTTTATTAATTTATCCTAAATGATACACCTAATTAATTAACAGTCACATCATCATATAAATAATTACACATAATTAGAAACTAATAAAGTTAAAATAATAATCTAATAAAATATTTTAAAAATATTATTTTTGGTGTAAAATTTATTTTGTATCATTGGAATAAAATTAACATTTGGTGTAAAATTTATGCTATATTCAATATAATAATTACACATGATGTGGTCTAATAAAGACCAGATTATGAGATATACTGACACACATCTGAGTCCTACAAATAGGATTTCATTTAATGTGTATATTTTGGCTTGAGACTAAATCAACATTTGTGCTGAGAAAGTCTGCATTTTTTATTGTAACACCTTTTAAAAATTCGTTTCATTTATCAAATGCCTCCATAATACATTGAGAAAACTAATAAAATTTATGCTAAACTAAAAAGGGGTGGGTCAAGCAAGGATACAAACGCGTGTAATAATAAAAAACCTGAACTCACAAATCAGCGGTGATGAGTTATCTGTCATCTCGATCAAAGACGTCAAAAATAAAGATGGAATCAAGAATTATAATCGTGTCCATATATATATATATATATATATATATTTCATATTATAAATTTACTAATATTCAAAATATTATAATTAGACTCGCTTTCGGGTGTTTATAGACTTTTGGCACAAAAACGAACAAAAAATTTATATAGGTGAAATATTTTGTTTTTAATTTTTTAAGAGATTTATTTTCACATTTGATTATTTATCAGTTGCTTTTGAATGATTTTTTTTATAACATTTATTAAATGTTGTTCGTATAATCATTATTAGCAACATATATATTAAATTTGGTTGATTTGGTTCTATTTAAGTCAATTTTGAAACATATATATTAAACAATTTAAATTAAATTGTACGATAGAATACAATAGTTAACTATGAAATTTAAGTTCTTCATCGTAGATACGGTGAAATTCAAAGTGTTCATTGTTTTTTAAAGCTATAATTCTCAAAATTGACTTAAATCTAACCAAACTGATATGATTTAACGTATATTACTAATAATCTATGAACAATATTTAATAAATTTTAACAATAAAATTATTAAAAAATAACGCATTTTAAGTAAATATCTTATAAATTTTTGAAATATTTTAATATTTTGTTATTAATAATATTTTTATCTGTTTTTTGGTCAAAGGTACATTTTAGATCGAAGTGTAAATATAAGTGAAGTGTAAATATGAGTCTAATATAGATATTTTGAACACTAAATTTATATCTATCTATATTTGAAATAATTGATAGATAAAAAATTTGAGATATCTTTAAAATACTAATATAAGCTTATAAGTTAAAATTCACAAATGTATCATTCTATTTAAGAAATATAAAATTACTATGTCCATAAGCAGATATCAAAAAATATGAGATAAATATTATTAAAATCTTAAAAAATATATCCATTTGTCGTGTGTTTGACACAAATTGCGATGAATATTGGAAATTAGTACAAAAAATGTTTTTTTAAATAATTTAGTGTGTATATATATATATATATATATATATATTCAAATTTGAACTCAAAATATTTTTTGAAGGCAATTTGAACTCAAATTAAACAAACTGAACTAGTTTTAAAATATATAAATAAATTTTTGTCATGGAAACAAACATACATTAACGAATTTTTTTGGCTTTCACGATATAACAGAACATATGAAAATTTGGTAAATATAGAGAGATATAAAAAAGAAACTAAAAAGGAAGAAACAAAAAAGATAGAAAAATAAAACCTGTTTGCTTTCTCGTCTCTCCTCTTTCTTCTCCGTTAATCCTTGTTCCTCCTACTCATTTCTCTCACGTCCTAAAATTCCCAGCCAATTCTGGAGAGAGTTTTAAGAACGCCGGAAAAAAACTGGGCCACCACGTGGGTCAGCCCGACCGTTTCAGCGTATAGCTGGCACATGGGTCCCACATCGTATATCCGTTGAAACCAAACAACAACGTGTAGACAATTTCAATCATTATTGGCTGCCACGCTTTGAATTATATCTCTGTATATTCATTTTCTTTACAGGATTTCAGAGAGACAAGAGAGAGAGAGAGGTAATAAATACACTTTTCTGAATTCATTTCTTCCGTTGCTGAAATTGCGGGAGAATTTTGTTCCTTCTTTCGTTCTCTCATTTTTCCGAGCCTGGGAGAATCGCACTAGGTCCTCATTGTAACCAATTTACATCAGAACTGAGAGAGAGAGAGAGAGAGAGAGAGAGAGAGAGAGAGAGGAAGAACAAAGAAAAAAGATCATCGAAAATTCGATCGAACCAACATTATTCTAAGGTGAATATTTAAAACTTTATTTTATATTTTTCTTGCTCGAAAATTGAAGAGGAGAAATTGGTGAAGTTGATGCGTGGATTAACTTGAGCTTTGCTGATTGTCGCGGTGGTGTCGATTGAAAGTGAAATTTTCTTCTGTAAATCATATTTTGGGTCCGAAATCGGATACGAGGATATTGACATGGTGGAGATATATTGGGCATTTTGACTTATGTTCAAACTAAATTTTGTCTCAAATGTTGGGTGCTTTCTTTGTGAAGCTAGGGTTTATGATCAGATTAAAAGTTAGGGTATGATAGTGCTATAGTCATTTAGGAGTGGAATTTTCAGACGAGTATCGATGTATAGATCCTGATCGATGATAGGATTAGTAATTATTTTCATATAAATTTGGGTTTGTTTTATGCATATTATTTTATGTTTTATTTAACGGTGGTGGTGATCAAGTCCCATATCAAATTTGATTGATTCTGTTCTTTTTGTTTGCTAGAGTGAACTGTGTGACGTACTCTCCTTTATTAAGATATAATAATTTGAATGTTTCTTTGATCACAGGCTGGTTGGTTGATATGAGCTCTTTCTTTCCCTTCTGAAGAGAAGAAACATTGATTTTGTGTTTGTTGGTTTGGAAGGGAAAGAGGAACAACTTTGAAGTGTTTTTTGAGCTTTTAATACTTGAAGCAAAATGAGCAACATTGAAGGAGTGATTTCCAGGCAAGTTTTGCCTGCTTGTGGTAGTCTTTGTTTCTTCTGCCCGGCAATGCGAGCCCGGTCTAGACAGCCTGTCAAGCGCTACAAGAAGCTCATCGCTGATATTTTTCCCCGCAATCAGGTTACAATTTTATGATTTCTTGTGATTGGTGATGTGTGTGTGTGTGTGTATATATATATATATATATATATACTTATATACAGAAATATAATGGCTGATATGTTTCATATGGAAAACACAGGGAGTAATCTGTGTAAGGTGAACTGAACTTGCTCTGCTATTACCTTTGGAATTTTAAGTTACAAGTGTGTCTATGTTGAAGGATCACGAATCTATAGATGTTTAAAAAAGTTTTCCTATCATATATGTGTTTATAGCTGTCTGCATTTGACATATTCTTTCGTAATCTTCTTTCGTAGGGTATTGCAATGTGTTGGCAGTCGAGACTTGCTAAAAGTTATAGTAGTAACATTATCGTACATTTTAGTAATAGAATTAGCATAATGCAAGTGACTTGTGCTTTACATTGGCGTAATGCAAGTTGAGATTTGCCTGAATTAGAATGTTTAAAAAAATATTTGAGTGAAACGTGATTTCTTGCTGTAGCTCATATTATTGCTGTCGACTCAACTGTACATAGTTTTCTTTTTCGCTTTGTTTTCTGATGTTGGAAGTGAAAATAATGCTCAATATGAAAAAAAGCATGATAATTTGACGCCATAGTTACAAGGTTCATTTCCAAGATTTCCAACCTAACAGATGGAGTATCTTTTTATATAGGATGAAGGACCAAATGATAGGAAGATTGGAAAGTTATGTGACTATGCTGCTAAAAATCCCTTGCGCATTCCAAAGGTATAATGGGTTATTGAAAGCTATAGTATGGGATTTTACGATGATAAATGTAGAACCACTTCTGCTTCTTTGACTAAAGCTTCTCATTTGCTTTATTAGATCACAAACTCCCTTGAGCAAAGGTGCTACAAGGAATTAAGAACTGAGAATTTTCAATCAGCTAAAATCGTCATGAGCATTTACAGGAAACTATTGATTTCTTGCAAGGAGCAAATGTGAGTTAATCTGCTCTCATTGCCTGTGATATCTGGTTGATATCAATCTACATCGAGAATTAACTTTTTGTTTTTTTATATTTTATTTTTATTTTTAAATTTCTGGGTGTGAACTTGCTATATCTTACACTCTTATTTTTAATAATTTTGTATTGTTCAATTACCTTATTTTATCCCTGCAAACAAGTTTTGACTTTACCAAATGAGAACAAACAGAAAAAAAAAAAAGTTATCCCTGAAATTGAAATCGAGCTCATAGACTGTCTGGTGTTGTGGCTTCTGACAACGTACGTACTGCTGTCTCTGTATAAAGGTTTGTAGTGCTGGAGATATTATTATGTCCAAAGAAGCTTTTGACTGAAGCTTGCATAATACTTTTTTTGTCCTCAAAAGAGTTGTTGATTCTTGCAATATATTACTGGGGGTGGTTATAGTTGGTTCTTTCTGTTGATCCTGCATTTTCTAAACTTTATCTTAATGCTTTAGTAAAGTCCAAATTAATATATTTGAAGCCTGTGATATAGGTATACATGGTTTCATGGGCTCATTAGTCACAAGATAAAGAGGAATCATATTCTTCTGATTTTATTTTCAGGCCTTTGTTAGCTAGTAGCTTACTCAATATCATGCACGCTTTACTGGAACAAACTCGTCAGGATGAAATGAGAATCATAGGATGTCAGACTCTTTTTGACTTTGTAAATAATCTGGTGAGTCTCTCATTCGCTTTCATAAAAGACACTATTTACTGATGGTAATCGGGTTTTTGGCTTCAGTTTGCTCTACCCTGAGAATTTTCATATCATGATTTTTGTAGGCAGATGGGACCTACATTTTTAATTTAGAGGGCTTTATTCCGAAGCTCTGTGAGTTAGCTCAAGAGGTGGGAGAAGATGAATCGGCTTGCAATCTACGTTCAGCTGGACTACAAACTCTTTCTGCCATGGTAAACTTTACATGGTGGTGATCCTTCCATTTCAAACTGGGGGCGTCCTATGTTACTTTTGCTCATCTTAAAAAGTTATCTGGATGAAATTTCATGTTCTTTGATTGATTAATTTTTTGTTTTTCGTCTTTCTGCATTGTGGTACTTATGGAATTAGGCTAGAAAATTCTAGGCATTGTGTACATCAATAGATCATGTTATTCTTCCCCTCACCAAATAATCATATAAATTTATTGTTTTCCTGGTTAGCTAACTCGTTCCTATTCTGTTAATTTGAGTTTGATAGGAGATCCTTTTTCCAACTCTTTAGGTTGTGGTTTGGTTGATAGCAGATGGGTTGTGCCGACGTACATAATTTATTCTTTTATTCCATATAAAAGTTCAAAATTGAATCATATATCACAGTTCAAGCAACATTATAGTACTGGTCTGTATTTTTTGGTTTGCCTTGCTTGTTATCTCTCTACCAGAAGGGCACTTATGTATCTTCCGAAGACAAGAGCTAAGTGATTTAGTTTTCTTTGCAGGTGTGGTTTATGGGTAGTAACTCCCATATCTCAGCCGAGTTCGATAATGTGAGCATACTCGAACTCATTGCCTTCTTACTTCAGTTCCCCTTTTTTTATTTTAAATGGCATGTATAATAACGTAATCTATCTCTTGAAGTGGAGTTTTTTTTTTTTACTTTAAGGTACCTAAATATTTATTGCTGCATGATCCTGTATCAGGTTGTTTCAGTAGTGCTAGAGAATTATGGAGGTCATAAGGCAGATAAACAGATACTTGAAGGGTCCGAACATCGGTGGGTTCAAGAAGTGCAAAAAAACGAGGGACATGTTTCTCCTTCACAAGATATCACAGTAACGGTACCTTCTTGGAGGAACATTGTTAATGACAAAGGCGAATTGATTTTGACATCGTAATCTCTCTTTCAGTTACTCTTTTCTCCCGAGTCACGTGCCTTTGAATGCGTGTTCATCGACATAACACATTTTCCTTTGCTTTTTGTAGGGAAGATTCCAAGAATCCCTGCTTTTGGTCCAAGGTTTGCCTGCATAACATGGCGAAGCTAGCTAAAGAAGCTACAACCATTCGTCGCGTTTTAGAATCTTTTTTCCGTTACTTTGACAGTGGAAAATTGTGGTCTCTAGAGAATGGGTTGGCTTTACCTGTTCTCAAGCATATGCAGGTTTTGATGGATAATACTGGTAACGTCAAAATTCGAATCCACCACCGATTCAAGTATAGTTTTTTATGTTTTTCCTATCATTCTATTAGCTAAGCCATTTTAATATTCTCAGGTCAAAATACTCACATTTTACTCGCCATTTTAATCAAGCATTTGGATCATAAGAATGTTCTAAAAGAACCCAATATGCAACTGGATATTGTTGAGGTCACAAGCTCCCTTGCTCAACAAGTAAAGGTTGAGCCCTCTGTTGCACTGACTGGCGCAGTGAGTGACATCATTAGACACTTGCGTAAAAGCATACATTGTTCTTTCGACGATTCTAATCTTGGAGAGGATGTAAAAAAGTGGAATAAAAACTACAGAGAAGCTGTGGATAGATGCCTCGTACAGTTATCATATAAGGTGTCAATCACAACGTTGCCAGAATAGTGTTGATAATAATTTTGATTCATGATTACTTGTATGTGTACTGAGCTGCGATTTGTGAACAGGTTGGAGAAGCGGGCCCGATTCTTGACGTCATGTCGGTAATGTTGGAGAATATCTCTACTATCACTGTTGTATCAAGAACCACAGTTTCTGCAGTTTTTCGGGCTGCTCAAATTGTTGCCTCGATGCCAAATTTATCATATCAAAACAAGGCAAGAACTCGAACTGAGCCTAGTTATCTCCAGCTGGTTCTGTTCCCTCACATGAATTCTATCATCACTGACATATTTCTATATTTACGCGTGTATATATAATAAACAGGCATTTCCTGAGACGTTGTTTCATCAGCTACTCCGGGCTATGGTCCACCCAGACCACGAAACACGAGTAGGTGCGCACCGTATTTTTTCTGTCGTACTTGTACCTTCTTCAGTTTTCCCTCGTTCCCCATCCCTTCCCGAATCAAAGAAGGGATTGGATCTTCCGAGGACTCTCTCGAGAACTGTCTCTGTGTTTTCGTCCTCGGCGGCGCTTTTTGAGAAGCTTAGGAAGGAGAAGTTTTTGTCGCAAGAGATTGTTTACCAAGACACACAAGAAAACTTCATTGGTATGGGGGAGATTGTAGATGTCAATACTGGAACTTTAATCACGTTAGATTCATCGTATACAGAAGAAAATTCTACCAGTAGTTCAACCAAGGAACCAGTGAGTTCTAACCCGTATACTATTACTCTTATCAATTGTATTATTTTATTTTTCCTCTGTTACTAAATCTCTTAAATATCCTCCACGGTAGATAGCGGGTCGAGCTTTACAAAATCCTATTGGCAAGAGGGAATGTAGAGTATGTGCATGAGTGACAAGTTGGATCATTAGTTTGATAAAATTCCCAATTTTGACAGATCATTTGTTTTGTTTCATTTGGGACAGCTTAGAAAACCGCTTAATTACTAGCTTTGACCATAGTCATGCTGTTCAATATTTATTTTATTTTATTTGGATATGAGGTTCAACTTTTGGTTGAACAGAGGCCTCAGAGAGGATCTGGAATTTACTGTTCCATAGCCAGAATGAAAAAACTTACTGTCCAACGATAAATCGTCAGAGATTAGTTTGAATTCCGTTTAAGATGAGTGTTTTAATTCCTAATCTGTTAAATTTCAGGAGGCGAACTCATTAAGGCTTAGCAGTCATCAAATAACTATGTTGCTGTCATCAATTTGGGCACAATCCATATCCCCTGCCAACATGCCTGAGAACTTTGAAGCAATAGCTCATACTTACAGTCTAGTCTTGCTGTTTTCTCGAGCCAAGGTAATCCCCTGGTGATGCTTTTTCCAAGCCAGATATTTGTTGTAATTCGATTTTGTCTTCACCTACCAAATGATGGTGGTAGGTTTATCTTTAAGAAGTCTTCGTTTGTAACTTATTAATTGGTACAACTTATTGCTGAGAGTTTTAGCTTGCTAAATAAGTAAATTTTCATGCTTACATGTTTTTCAAACATATCGATGGTGTTTTTGCAGAACTCCAGTGATGAGGTTCTAGTACGGAGTTTTCAACTTGCATTTTCCTTGCGGAAAATTTCTCTTAATAATAGCGGTGAGCTTTCAGAACTTTGTCAAAGACTATGAAATAACTGGTGTTTATTTTCGTATCATTTTATTTTCTTCGGCCTTGCCGTGATGAGTCGTGTTGTTTCTTTATTTTTATATCATTTGTTTCCCTGAGCCAGTTATGAGAAATAAAGACTTGCTTGGTTTCTGCAGTATACATTCATACATTTTTCTTCAGAAATTTTACTTTTCATACATTTTGCTTGGTTTCTTCAGAAATGTTACCTCCACAAGTAACATTTCCCTAATTTTACTTCAGGATCACTGTCACCATCACGTCGCAGGTCCCTATTTGTGCTAGCGACTTCAATGATTCTATTCTCATCGAAAGCATACAACATTCTGTCTCTCGTTAATGTTGCCAAGACAGAACTTATGGATAAAATAGTGAGTTATTCGTCACATGTCATCATGAATTTTTTTTATTTATAATTTTTATAACCGTGGGTTAATCCTAACTAAAATCCACGAGGCCCTGACAATATCGACATGAAGACTACCCCAGTGGCCTTAATTGTTGCATTTATATATCTGATAATCTGAATTATTATCTTTTGAAGGAAATTGCAAGAGCAGTTATTACTTTCCTTAACGAAAATGACGTCTTCTTGTGGCTATCAGGTTGATCCATTCTTGAGTTTAGTCGACGATCACAAGTTACAGGCTGCCAACTCTGGAATTTTGCCGAATGGTTATGGATTGAAAGGAGATGATAGTCACACCATGAACTTTCTTTCAGAAATAGAGAGCACCGAGGACCAAAGCAGGGAATTCTGTGCTTCTGAAATAGTGAAGAGCATGAAGGATTTGTCAGATGTAAAATTCCTTTTAAGAGCTTGGAAGTTTAAGCCTGTTTGACATATCAAGAGAAACTATAATTCCGAGCAAATTTTTGCGTTTTGTATTTTTTCCTCGTGGAATTTTGCATGCTGACTGTTGATCTTGATCTGTGTTTTGCAGTCTGATTCATTAAGCATGCGGGATCAGCTTCTAAATGACTTCGTACCTGATGAAGTTTGTCCACTTGGAGCCCAGATGTTTATGGATACTCCTAAACGAATTTATCAGGTTGACTCGAAAAGTACCACGTCTAAAGAGGTAAAAACTAATGTTTTACTCTGGTAATCCTTGTTTGGATAACCAAGTGCTGGAATAGGAGCTTAAGAGAGCTGCCTTTCGTGCAGATTGCTCCACTTTTTTCGATCGATGAAGATTCTTTTGCAGATTCATTTGACAGTAATGCGAAGCACCCAGATTTTACGGTTGAAACTTCCAGCCTTTTGAGCGTTAACCAGCTTCTGGAATCGGTAGGTTTGAGTTATGATCAGGACAAAAAGGGTAACTTTTAAAGTAATTATAAGAAGAATATCCTATAAATAAAGTAGTTTTGGGAGAGAATCTAGGAGATAACAGGAAGGAACTTCTGCGAGAGTCCTGGGTCTATCGAGTACCTGTTGTGTAGTACTTTATAATAATGAAGATAAAGCTTACCATCACTTAGCCATAGTTAAAAAATGATTAACCTTTTGAGTCAACCAAGCTTACGAGTAAAAAACCACTCGTAATTTCTATCCACAGGTTTCTGAAAGTACTCATCAAGTGGGAAGGTTATCGGTCTCAACTACGCCCGATGTGTCGTACGCGGAAATGGCTCGCCACTGCGAAGAACTCCTTCTCGTGAAGCAGAAGAAAATGTCTGGTCTGATAAGTAGCCATCAGAAGCAAGAAATTGTTACGGAATCCTCATCGCGGAGCCAAGACGACGAATCAAAATCTGTGGTCCCATGTTCCACTGTCAACGCCACTTCGTTCGGGGTACGCATTATAATGATAAAACCACAATAACACCTTTTTTTCCTAGAGAACTTATGTTCTGAAGAAGTAAGAAAAAAGATATAAAGTTTATGTGGGTGTTTTTAATCGAAATGCAGGTTTGTAATCCTTTTGTTGACGAGACTCTCGATTCTTCTGATAATTACAAGCCGACCACTGGTTTGGCCTTTACGTTGTGTTCGACGGAATATCAGCAACAACCACACTCGTTCAGATTGCCGGCTTCGAGTCCGTACGACATCTTCCTTAAAGCAGCTGGCTGTTAAGATAATCCAGAAAAGATATCCGTTTCTATCAACATACTAATGAAAAAAAGAAATTAACTTTTCTCAGCCCCATTTCCTGCGAGGAGAGTAAGATAAAAAATCGGGGCAGAGTTTCATGGTGTAATATATGTTTTCTCTGACTCCAGTTATTTTGATTTTCGATTCTTTTCCCTGATCGAAATGTTTCAAAATTGACAATTCGACGGGGAGGTTTTTTTAGCCAGCCATGTATTTTCCTACTAATTAAGGCAGTTTGTTGCTTTTAGAGCTTCCTTTATCATTCAATCATTTGATCAGAGGATGTCTATGTAATTCTTGTAACCACAGTGCTTATACGAAGATCTTAGTAAACTTGAGCTGCGGATCACCCGTCAAAAATTGTATTGCTTCGAAAGACGATTATACATACAAAATGGTTAGATTTTCTGTATGATTTTCCTATATTAAATTGCAACTCTTGTATGTTATACCAAATGAAATTTGATTGACTGTTACCAAGCAATAATTCAAATTTTTTTTTGGTTTGTATTGTATTTTTTTTACCCATCTAACGAACGTCTGTTAAAAAATGTGGTAGTGGTTTGACTTCATAAACTAAATATACATTTCAGGGACAGATCTGCTCTTAAGGTTGGATGAGCACAGTTAAACCCATAATGAAGGTTATGATTGCCCTCTTACATAAGCTAACAGTGCTGTCCGTTTGAGTAGTGCTTGATGAAGCTGAGAAACCCGGCCGTAAAGCGGTGGCTTGAAGGGGATTAAATACATGCAGAGAATCCCTCGTTGAAAATTGTGAAGCTTATAGAAGGAAAGAAGACACATAACTTTCGCGTTGAAAGTGAACTATTATATATCTGTTGGTTATTCTTATTCTTTGTTGTTCATTTGTTTTAGGTTGGGTTTGAGGATAAAATCCTCGCACACTGAAGCGTTGATTGTGAACATCTAGTGTAATAGGAACTTCC
Source organism: Urtica urens (assembly GCA_958296335.1). Taxonomy (NCBI): domain Eukaryota; kingdom Viridiplantae; phylum Streptophyta; class Magnoliopsida; order Rosales; family Urticaceae; genus Urtica; species Urtica urens. Next base: position 2,515,843 of record OY282521.1, read on the forward strand.
TTTGACGGTTCAGACGCTGACTGAAGGAAGACGTGAAAGCGATTTAGACTCTTTTGTCTGAGACATTGATGAAAATGGAAGCTTGCCTTCAAAATTACATAATCAATCTCGTTCTGCCATGACTTCCTAACGATACAATAGGACTTCATATTCTCTAACTATAAGCTCAACAAAGAAATAGTGATTGAGACCGCAGAGTCACCATCGCCTATGGTAATATATATTTAAAATCATCGCAGGAAAATAACACCAAAAAATAAAAAAGGTTTTTTTCACAGGTGCTGAGAAACAATAAAATGGCAACAATGGTACAACTCTCCTTAAAATCTGATCAATTGTTGACAACGACTATAAAGAACTCAGCTATCCCAAAACACACATCAATTCGACAAACTCAAGGAATCCGACGAGCTCTGATGAAATCCGAGGACTTCCAACAAAATAATTATCTTATTTCAAATTTTTTTTTTCCGACGAGCTCCATTAAATCCGATGAACTTCGACGAAAATATAATAATTTTATTCCAGCGAGTTAACGAAGGACTCATCAACTGATGAGATCTGATAAACTCTAATTTTCTTTTGTCTCTTAAAAGTATTTTGCTCCAAAACTGTTCAAAGTCTAATTTCAAATAAAAATTACCATAAGATTCTAATTTGAATACTAGCTGTTTCTCAAACATCAAGCCTCTCTTGGGGCGCATCCAAGTGAAGTTTGCCGGTGGGCTTCATGAGTAAGTCGGTGTGCTCTTGGATGGTGACTTGGTGAAGCGAGTCTCTTTCCAGAACTCCGGGGTCAGGAAACCGTAGGTCTTCAATAGGCACTCAAATGTAGCCTGCAAAATGAATCATTGCATCTACTATATCTGAAAATGAACTAATATTGCACACAAGCATATAACATTCACGACCAAAGTACCTGTGTGAAGTATTAACACAACTTAACAACACTTGATTAAAATGAACTCAGGAGCTTCAAACAGATACTTTGAGTACATGTTTTACAATTGACACCATTAACAAAATGTAAATATAGGCTAACAGAATCACAAAAGACCCTTTCAATGACTTAAATTGAATAACCTCAACAGTGCCTAATCAATTTATAATGCCTAATCAATTTTGTTTCAAGTATAACCTCAATTACTACCTAGCTTAATCCCACAAGAACAAACAGAGAATATACAACAATCACGGACCACATCGAGAACAAAAAAAATTAAAACAAAGCAAAGAGAAAAAACCAAACCTTAACGAAGTTTCCAAGAGTCTATTCCCGCGAACTGAAGCACCTTCTTCGGAACCCTAGCAGCGACAATATAAGCCCCACGCGGCGCCGGAATCATCCTCACAGTCACGGAACCACACTTTCCAGTGACCTTGCACGGCACGGTGTGGGGCTTTCCGATCTTGTTTCCCCAGAATCTTCAATATCTCACATATTTAAGAGTTGTAGTCCCAGAATTGGTTTGAACTGTAACACACCAGTGGTTCACAAAGGAGCTCTAAAGAGATCAAAACTCGGAACATAAGCATAAATGGTTTCTGCGGTTAATCAAGGAAGTTGTTCAGGCCAAATTTGGGCATGAAAGCTGTTTTGATTCTTTTAGTTCATCATACAGTCGGAATTATGTCGCACTTAATGAATTAAACTCATCCAAAAATGAAACCTGATTGAACATTTCTCAATGAACATTTCTCAAATAGTTCTCAATGAACATGATAAGCACCAAGCAGAACCAGAAACAGTAATTAAATAAAAGAAAAATATACCTTGTAACTCAAATAATAAATTTAATTTAATGCCAAAATCAGCTCAGTCACAATTGGACACAAATATGTTCATATTCCTAATATCTATGATCAGACAAAATATGTGAGAGAAAAAGGTACAACCTTGGTGAGAAAGTGGTAGGCAAAGCTCATTGTCTCCTAGAGAAGTCGAGCAAGGCTTCGAGGGTGAGGAGGGACCAAGAGTCGTCCCGTTGGGCATATATTCTCTGGTTGAGAGAGTCCACCAAGATGCTGACATTCCCAAAGGAGTAAATCTGGTGACCGTTGTGCATTCTCCCGGGTTTGGGCTTGAAGAGCAGGCCGTGCTGTTGAGCAAAAGCCTCCACCACCTCTTTGATGCTCAGCTCCGGCCCCTCCGCCTGCTGCTTCGACCGCGCCGCCGCCTTCTGCTCGACCGCTCTGAGGTAGCTCAGGTTCTCCTTCACGCCGGGCTTCACGACCTCCATCCCCTCGGCGGCCCGGTTCATCATCTCGAGCCCGCAGTTGAGCTGGTTCCGAACGCTCTCGTCCGCCAGAAGCTCCTTCGGAAGCACTTCCTTCCAGCCCAGGAACCACTTGGTGACCTCCTCGAAGTCGGGGGTGGAGCAGAGCCAGTGGTAGAGCACCTGAAGCCACTTGGGGAAGAAGAAGCGCTCCATCATGTCGACCATGAGGTGGGTGGGCACGACCGGCGCCCACGACGTGACCCAGTAGAATTCGTCCAGCTTCTGGTTGGCCGGGTTGACGTGGAAGCCCTGGAGCACGAGGTGGAGCTTGGGGAGGATGAACCTCCGGAGGAGGGTCTCCCAGCTGAGGGGGTCGAAAACGGGCTTCCAGGGAGAGAGGATGGCGAAGGCGGAGGAGTCGCTGGGGTGCCAGGCCCCGAGGATGGCCCCGAGCTTGGAGCGGATGGTGCGGTACACCTCCTCGAGCCTGTGGCCCAGCCAGGGCAGCCACGGGTGCACCCACACGTGGATCGGCACCGTCTCGCGGCTCGGCTCCCATGCCTCCACGGCGCTCCTCAGCTTCGGCAGCACCACCTGCTCCAGCACCGCCTCCACCGCCGGCCCCGTCAGCAGCGCCTCCCACCGCTCCAGGAACGCCAGCATCGGCTCCGGCTCGCGCGCCCGCCAGCTGTTCACTCCAGCGACCCTCGCGGCCGGGACCACCAGCTCGAACAGCAGCCGCGTGTAGTCCTCCCCTCCGCGCAGCAGCTCCTTCCACCGCGCCAGCGACTCCGCCCCGCAGGCCGGTTCGCGCAGCGGGTCCCACCCCTGGAACTCGCGCGCGAGGAGGGGCAGGGCCTGCGCGGCCGCGATGCACGACAGGTCACACAGCTCGTACTCCTCCGGGTGCCGCCTGCGCAGCCCCGAGAAGCACTCGTGCAGCGAATCCAGCGTTCTAGTCTCCGAACTCTCGAGGGCGGCGGAGATGGACTCCATGGCGTCGAGCTGGGACTTGTGCCTGGCGGCCTCGGCCTCGAGGCGGGCCCGCTCGTCCCTCAGCGCGATGGCCGAGTCTCTCTCGTTCCTGAGAGAGCGGTCGATCTTCTGGATGTCGAGCTCCGCCAAGTCCACGATCAGCTGGATGTTGTGCTGGAGCTCCGGCATCGGAACGTCCGCCTCCACCGCCTTCTCCTCCGCGTTCAGATTCCCCATGTTCGTCACCACACGGGTTTGCCGGCCCCGCATGTCCAGAATCTTCTCCACCCGAACTGCGGGCTCGGGTTCACCGTCCTCCTCCGCGGTAGCGGCCAAGAGCTGGCTGGCAGTCCGGACGGAGGGGCTCTGGCGCTGCCGCTTCGTCCACAGCTTCCGGGTGTCGGAGGCGGGCTTGGGTTCGGGCTCCGGTTTGGGCTTCGGAGCCTGGTCGGCCTCGTTGAAGTCGTTGTAGCCCATTCCCATGCTCTTCGGCCGGGATTTGGCCTCGATGGGAGAGACTATGCCTTGCTGATTCTTCCCCAACCCGCCTCCTTTGTACCCCATCTTCTCCAGAAGCTTCATTCCGATTCCCTTCGTGTGCTTCTCGAACGAGCCGACTCCGACTCCTCCGGATGCGGCGGCGGAGGAGACTCCCTTGCTGTGGTGGGTCTTCCGCTTCTTGATCTCTTCTCTCCGTCGAGCTCCCTCGAATATGGACTTCCCCAGCGCCGTCGGGAGGAACGCATCGTCGGGAATTTCGGGATCCTCGGGTTCTTTGGCGACGGAGACAGGTTTCGGCTCCGGGTCCTCGGACGGCTTGAAGGTGCCGGTGGAGACGAAATTGACAGGTTTTTTAGAGATATCAGCGGTGTTACCTCGGCGTTTCCGGGTGGAAGAGGTTTCATCATCGCTGTCGGCGAAAACGCCACACCAAGCGTCTTCTTTGGTCTGAACGGGCTTCGTCTTGCGCTTCGTGTAGTAGAACTCGCCGTTGATGGATTGGAGATTTTCGTAATCATCGTTCATGTCGAATCGCACTGCTTCATCTTCGCCCTCCATTGCAGGTGAAGAATCGCTAAGCTCTTTCAGGATTTTTAAAGGCTGTGTTTTCCGACGAGAAGGTTTCGGGTGATTTAGGGTTTGTGCATCTAAAAGTCGAGAGCAGCCCTTAGAAGTTTCAGTTTTAAGTAAATACCTCTCCACAACATATCATTCTCAAATATACCCTTCTCTTATTAATAAAAAAAAGTAAAAAATTACCAATTCAGCCACTGTGCCTATTCAACGTGAAACTTTTCCCCCGACAGAGTAATCAGCTCTAAACACTCATTAGAGCAAATATACTTGTTCAGTATAGTCATATAAAATTAAATTATATTTTTTTACTTAGCTAAATAATTTTAAATGTCATTGATCATATTTAAATTACAATATCATAGACGAAATTCTAATTTGAAATTGTCCATGACTTTCTTATTGTCGATTAAACCCTTTTATTTTACTTAGCCAAATAATTTCAAATTTCATTTATGTTCATATTTGAATTAACATATCATAGATGAAATTCTAATTTGAAATTGCTCATATTACTTTATTATTATCGATGAAACCCACGAATTCTAATTAATCCCCATTATTTCATATGAAATCACAAATTCAAATAAATTTGTTCACATTATTTTATTATTATAGATGAAACTCGCTAATTATAATTAAATATATCATATGATAGATTATAGATGAAGCTCACTAAATTTTAATTGTTCATAAGTCATACGACTTTGTTATCATAAATGAAACTCGGTATTCTAATTGACTTGCTCATACGAATTTGTTAGGTGAGACTCGACAATTTTGGTAAACTATATCATATGACACATTATAGATAAAACCCATTAAAATTAAATTGTTCATCTGATTTTGTAATTATAATCACAACTATGATTATTATTTATCTACGGATTAGTAAGTCAGCTCTAAGGAGATGTTTGCCATAATTTTGTTACAACATCATATTGTACAACCAAACATTGTCATGTTAACATTCTCGATAATGTGATTACTATTTATTTAATAGAACCATAATTAGTATTGATTTATCTACCCCTAAATTAGGTCTAATGCTCAATAAAGCTACAATTAATATTCAAATGCCTATCAGCTCTACAATTGGTAGATTGAAGGGATTAAAATTTCGGGAAATTGCGTAGAAATTGCAAAAAAATTGCGTTCGTCGGAGAAATTCGGTATAAAAATGACATTTTTTCGTTTCATATTTCTACAAAATTGCAAAGAAATTGCGTTTTTGGGTCGATTTCCATATTATTTCGACCAGTATTTTGTAATTTTAACAAAATTTCGATTATTTTATGGAAATTTCACCGCAATTGCAATAAATTTCCACAATTTTGTGTCGGTTATGATAAAAAATTAATTTTCATATTGTTTGTATTTTTTTTTATTTTAAAAATGATGCAAAATTAAATTTATTTATTTAAATTGTACGGTTCACATATGTTTTTCTCAAACAAGTTAAAGTACAACTATAAGATATAATTTAACTACTTTTACCTCTAAATAAAATTTGAAAGTTTATACATTTTTTAATATTTATCTTCTATATTTTAAATTTAGTTGTGTTATATTTTATTAATATGTGTAGTGAATATTTTGGACACTATTTTTACTTTTAATGTCCGACAATAGACAATAATGTGTAGTTAAAATTATAATCCAATTATATGTATGTTTTTATATTTTATGTATTTTACAACATTGTTTTTATTGTAATTTTTGTATTTTAACGCAATTTTCGTATTTATCTGTGTTTTAAGTTTGTTGCGACTTCGTTGAAGACTTATTTTGGTTTGTTATTTTTCACTTTGTTTTTATGCAAATGGACTAAAAAGTTCAAAATTCTGGAATAAAAGTTCAAATGTCTTTAAAAAAAATACTTGAAAAAGGAACGGCTGGAAACCTGGATAAAAGTTCGAAACTCTAATAAGAAGTCTGAATATGATGCTAGTGTTAATCTTAAGTTAGTGTGAGATTAACCCTGTCCCCCAGAGCCGAAAAATTATTTTTATAATAAAGTGAAAGCATTTGTCTATAGTCAAAAGTTGTTATATCTTCAAGATTCCTAGTCCCTTTCTTTTTGTCGAAATAGAGACTTTGTCATTCAGCAAAACAATTTTACCGTACAAACAATTCCACATAGCTTATTTGCAGAGTTATTATTATTATCAAACAGAGAAGATAAATATCTGTCCCAAAGTGGCAATGATTACAAGCAGCGTTAAGAAGCATTAGATAGTAGACATCCACTTTTGACATGATAAAACCTTGAGTAAGGATCATATGGCGTTCCATCTATTTGTATATTCACACCCTTTACGCAAATACACGTGATAAAATTAGTAACCTGTCTGTAAATGATAGATGGTCAAGTTTTTCAGACTTTCAACACAGGTGTTGAGCTCAGAGTGAAAAGTCATGGAAACGGACTTCCTCGAAGAACCTCCTTGCGACGTCATGGTTTCGTAAAGGTAAAGCTGAAATAAATAGAAACAGCAAGCAAGAAGTTGAAGCGTGGTTGATACAGGGATAATCATAAACTGTAAAACAACTCAAATCAGCAGCCACAGAGAGTGTAAGAAATCAAGTACCTGAGGCTTGTAGGCGTTTTCCAAGTGTTACTGACTAACGAGTTTGTAATCAATGTAAATCCAGGGGATATGGGCGATTTTGTCCCAGTACTTCCCGGTCTCCTTCTGACACTTGTCTTGCAGCAATGGACAGCTGTTGATCCGCAGAGACTCGAGAAACACCGGAAGCGCCTCGTCAGTCATGTTTTCCAAGTTCGGGCAGTCGTAAATGGTGAGTTGCTTCAGAGAGGTGAGTCTTTGAAGTCCTCTGTTGTCGAGAGTCTCGAGCGACTCAAAGTACCAAATGCCGAGCTCGGTTAGTGAAGTGGGCAACAGCGATTCCCCCGGGAAACTCTTCACGTCTTCGCATTCCCCGACGAAAAAGCCTTCGAGATTCGGTAACTTTTCCAAGTTCCACTTATCTCGTTCGTTGATGAGATCGTCACACTCTGCAATGACTAGTCTGCGCAGGGTCAATGGCAAGCCGGATTTGGAGAACGAGTCCAGAGAAGAACAGTGTCGGATGGTCAGAGATTCAAGAGACGGTGCGAGGCTCTGCAGATTTTCCGAAACTGACTTCAGTTCCCGACAGTTTCGGAGTGTGAGATAAGTCAGATTCGGTAACGGTGGAGTGTTTGACGGGAATAATGTGGTGTCGCGGCAGTTGGCAATCTCCAGTGTCGACAGGGATTTCGGGTCTGAGAGAGAAGCAGTCCACACGGACTCGAGGTTTTGGCAGCCTCCAATTCGAAGAGTTCTTATGTTGGGGAACAAATCGAGAGTGAAGCCCGGCGTGAAAGAGCCCTCGTCGCTGCAATCCATCGAAAGCTCTTCGAGCGAGCTGGTTGGCTCCAGAAGCCAAAACTCCAAGCTGCGATAGGTTTGAATCTTGAGAGTCTTCACGGAAACCGGAAGACACTTCAACCGCATCGAGAGAGAATCCGCCGAGATTTCAAGATGTTGAAGGTGGCAAAATGACTCGAGAACATGAGGCTCCATGACTCTGCTGAGATTTTGACACATTTTTAGTTCTATCTTACTGATATTTGGCATCGTCGGGAGCAAAGGAACGAGCCGGTCGCACATTGAGATCGTGAGCTCTGTTACAGATGGAAGGAAGATAGGCAAAGACCCTTTAAGGTTGTTGCAAAACTCAATACTAAGCTTTCTGAGCTTTGGGAAAGCTTCGGAGTCTCTGACAGAGGTCGACCATTCTTTCCATTTTCGCATCTGCTTCATATCTAGCACTTCCAGGGACGCAAATGGCTTTGCTGTTGAGGAGTTTCTCCCGTAAAACTCAGGACCGACTGTCACTACCGAATCGAAACCCTTAATCAAAAGATTTTTCAAGGACGGTAATTGCCCGAGTGGTGGCAAGGTCAAGCAATGAGCACAGTTCAAAAGGGTCATATCAACTAAGTTGCAAAATGACTGAAGACCCAACCAGTTTGGAAATTCAGCATCTCTATAGCAAATAAACTCTAGATTCTTCAAGTTTCTGCTAGGCAAGAGACAGTCAAGTACCTCTCTATCTTGAATCAAAGGGTCGGACATTCGACCCCATTCCAGCCTTAAGCCCTCGAGAAACCTCTTGTCTCTTAATCTGGCTTCCACCGCATCATGGGGTTTATCTACATTTTGCAGATTCTTGATGTGAAGTGTTCCTCTGAGGTCATAAAATCCGCCTAATTCCCCGATCCCAGCACCGGTGTCTTTTCCAAGCACGAAGGTACTCAGAGTCCGGAGGCTCTTGAGTTCGCGTATCTGCGGCGGCATTCCCTCGAGCCCGCTGCCTTGGACCTCAAGCTTCCTCAGACTAACGAGCCGGTGAAACTCCTCGGGAAGCTTGGTGAGAAGGCGGCACCGGGATAACTTCAGAGTCTGTAAGTTCGACAGGAGACTCAGAGACTCGGGCAACTCTTTCAGCCCGCCGGAGGAGATATCAAGGTGCCTGAGACTCACAAGCCGATGAAAGTTCTTAGGCAGCTCCGCGAGCTGAAAGCAACACGCTAGCCTCAACGTCTGAAGATTCAGCAATGTGCACACCGATTCGGACAAAGAGCTAATCGAAGTCGAAGATACGTTTAGGTAACGAAGATGGGTCAGATCTCCGATCGCATCGGGTAACTGGGTCATGGTTTTGTAACCGGTGAGAGACAGAACCCTCAAACGCCTCAGGTTCGAGAACAAACCGTCCATCACTTCTTTGGAGAGAGTGTAGGAGAACATGGAGCGGACCGGGAGAAAAGTTCGGAGGCGAGTTGCTCTGAGGACTGAGCGGAACCGGTCGTACCGGTTTTGGTGTCTTGGGACGTACGCAAAATGGCGTGCTCGCTTGATCGAAACCTCATCCAAACATCCATTCCCAGTCTCCAAAAGAAAGCAGTACTTTCTCGAGACCCATTTTGCCAGATCCACCAGAAGATCGTGCATCACGTGCCCGACCGTCCCCGATCGCTGGAGAAACGATCTCGACACGAGTTCGTCGAAGCACTCTTCTCCAGCGTCTTCCATTCTCCGGTGGTCCAGAAGATTCTCTGCCATCCAAAGCAACACCATCTCTTCCCTGTCAAATTTATAGTCTTTCGGGAATATCGAACAGTAAGCGAAGCAGCGTTTCAAATGAGAGGGAAGAAAATGGTAACTCAACCTCAGAGCCGGCAGAATCTTCCTCTTCGCATCCTTCAAATCCCAGATCTCGCTCTTCGAGACTTTCTCCCATTCCCCGGCGTCCCTCGTGGACCTCAAAGCGCCACCGAGTGTCTTCACCGCCAAAGGAAGGCCATTGCACTTTCCAACGATTTCCAGGCCGATCTTCTCGAGCTCCGATGCTCCGGCGAAGTCTCCGGCGTGATTCACAAAGAGCTTCCAACACGCCTCGCCGGAGAGCCCTGCGAGGTGGCGGCACGGGACAGTTCCGGTGACGTTGGCGACTCTGGTGCTTCTGGTCGTGACGATTATCTTGCTTCCAGGAGCGCAGGACTTGAACGGAGCCCTCAGTGAGTCCCAGTCGAGGTAGTCCTCGTTCCAAAAGTCGTCGAGAACGAACAGGAACTTCTTCCCTGCCAGTTCGTCTCTCAGCCGAACCTGAAGCGAATTCAAGTCTTTGCCGTCATCGTCAGAGTCCGAATCCGATTGCGAGCGGAGAAGCATCCTAGTCAACCTGCAGATATCGAAATCCTGCGAGACGTAAACCCATTTCTTGACCGCGAAGCTCGTCTGAACCCTCTGATCATTAAAAACCGTCTGCGCAAGCGTGGTTTTTCCGACCCCGCCCATGCCGGTCACCGCAATCGCACAGATTTTATCTCCGCTCGAATAATCGTCCAACAAAAGCTCGATCATCGCTTCCTTGTCCTCTTCTCTCCCGTAAACCTCGGACTCCTCGACGAGCGACGTCGACGGAAGCCTCCGCCGCGCCATACTCTCCGCCGCCTCCATCGCCGCCGTGTCTCTCAGGCAAAGAATCTCCTTCTGCCTCGCGATGTCATCCAACCTCTCGACGAGCCTCCGAACCCTAACCTCTATATCAGTACTATTCGAGTCGCTCCGCGAGAGAAACCCTAGGATCTTCCTCCTCTTGGCTCGGCTCGGCTTTTCTTCCTCGCGAAGCCGCAGAGCCTCCGCCGCGGCGATCTCGTCGAGGAGGTCGTCGGCGTCGAACACGGCGTCCTGAACTCCGTCGAGCCACGCCTCGACTCGCGGATCATTTCTTATCTGCCTCTGCTCTGCGTCGTCGAGTACGGCGGTGAGAGAGATCACTCTCAGCCTCAGCTTCTCGAGAAGATCGTCAAAGTCGGAGTCCGAGTTTTTTCGTCGGAGAATGTAGTTTAGAACCTCCGGCGAAGCGATTTTTTCAACCAGAAGCTGAATTGAGGCGGAAATGAAAGCTCCGCCGATTAACTCTTTCGCCATTGATATTTTGTTTCTAGCTCCTCATGTTTTGCGCAGCCAACAGAAAAAAGAGTCTGAGCCAAAAAGAATCTTTCAGAGAAAATCAAATACTTGAAAAAGCTAAAGAAACAAGAAAGACAAAAGATATATGTATGAAATAAAATAAAGTGTCTGGTTGTACTCTTTCTTTATACGCAAGGTTTATTCAATTCAAGAAAAGAATGAGCTCGACGAGACTTTTGAGTCACTAGTAGCGCTGATGAGTTAACATGTAAAACAAACTGTTGTAGCCTTTCCTAAAAGTCAAAGTTTACGGAAGCAAAGACGTGTATTTTGGCCAATGCATTTGTAAGCCTATTATATTCTTAATAATCCATTTAATAATGTAATGTACGGTTCAAGAGAATCAAAAAGTATGTTTAGTTTGTCATTTAGTTCGAGCAGTTCAATTATAAAGTAGATATTTGTATATAAAATGATCATTTGAGCTATTTATTGAAATATTTTTCAAAAAATTTACGTAAAAATGTAATTTAAACGACAAATTGATAAATTAGTTTTCGATTATCATCATTTAAATAATATTTGATGTAATGATGCAAAAATTTAAAACTGCAAAATACCTAATTTGTAATTATTATATTTTACTAAAATATGTAAGCAAATTTCAATATCGTTTCCGCATTTTAATTTAAAATAAAACAAAATAATAAAGTTGTATAGCTCAAATAAACAATTCAACTCAATGTCAAATAAATGCTATTAATTTGCGCTAATGTTTATCATGATTCTTAAAAAAAATGTGTATCATGATTTATTTATTGTTTCTTCTTGCTTACATAAGATAACGTGTGGAAGGGTATGTTTGTTATATTATGTAACCGATTTTGATTAACATGTATTTTACCTAATTTTAAAAAAAAATGAGTACAAAATATTTTAATTATATAGCTTTACTATCCTATTATTAATTGAATAAATTATAATTATAACAATATAACTTAATTTGTAGCCCATGTAATTTATTACACTTATTTTTAAGTAATATAATTAAAACCATAATAAAATAATGAGAAAGCATGTACGAATAATAATTGATGTATTTTATATGATGATTATTTTTAATGAATTTAATTTATTTATCTATTAGAATTAAATAATGGTCAGTGACTTGTGACATTGTAGTACAATGACTGTACTAAACAGGTGAAAAACTAGTTGTTTAGATTTTTTATGTTGTTTATGATTCGGTTTGTTGTTCAGAAATCAGAAGTCTTTCCTGGTCCATTTCTAATATGTATGTTCTTTTTATTATTTCTTATTAATTAATCATCTACGCGTTTTCCTGTTTATTCTTCTTTTTAGTCCTTATAAATACTGATTTATTTTGTAATAAGTTGAAGATGAAACCAAAAAACGGAAAATAATAATTAGAACAATTAGAACTTTTTTTTTTTTTTGAGAAACGTGGGCAATACTACGAAAAATATATAAAAGCCCTCACGTAAACGGAAAATAATAATTAGAACAATTAGAACTACAATCCAACTTTTCAAATTTGAAAAACATGACTCAATTAAACTTAACATATTAAAATAGTTAAGACTATAATCTTAAAGGGTTTAACTAGGAGCTAAGCTGGGTACGCTAAGGAAGCTCCTCTTTAGTTATTTTTTATTTTTACGTTTTTTTTTACTAAAATTTACATTTTTCTCATAACTTCATTCGTCTTATTTTTCTAAATTTAGAGTCTAACCCTGTACTTGAGTCTAATATTATTCAATATTGCGCGCTGCACTTTAAAAATTTATACACTAGTCCTTTAGTGAATATTCATTTATTTAATGTAAGATACTTTCAACCGCAAATCATGTTTCCTCCTTCAATATTTTCTTTTATTTCCTTAAGGAAATTAGACATTACGAACAAACAACTTTCGTATAAAATTAAGTAATCAGCGAGCCATATACCGATTGGAGATCAATCGTTTAAGACTTGAAGATTCCCATAATACACGTAGATATAATTTCTAAATGAAATCCAAGAGCAGTGAGTGTCAACACTGCGATTCAAAAAGGTAAAACAAAGTTCGGAATCAACTTCAAGATCAGTGGTAAGTACCACGGTTTTAATTTAACTCGACTAAAAAATTTTATTTTATAAATAAAATTTTATAACAACATCAAACTCAACTATCCTTGATATCAAATACAGACGCATATATCGACGAAAATTAACAAAATAATTATATTTTTGAATAATCCAAAATGTATATGCAGGTCATCAAATTCCAATTATAAAAATACAAAAATTATAGATCACAACAAAAAATTTCGATAAACAATAACTTAAAAATAATTTTAAAGTGCTAAAAATTTATAGATCACAACAAAAAATTTCGAATCAGTTATAGTTTGAGTGTCGAAAAAATTAAAAAACTAACTAGAACTTAAAGAATATTCAAAAGTCTGAAACAAAACAACTTCCTAATCTCAAATATGTAAAAATATTTCACAAAAATATGAAATAAAACGATCTAATCAACAAAAATAAAATCAAAAATTTTCAAAACCTATATTTGAAACTTACCACCGATATACAGTAATATATCATCGGTATTTCAAAAGAGTTCTTATGCGAAAACAACTATTTGGTGGATAATCATCTCAAACGTCCATATTAGTCGATACGGTATAGAATATAATTTTCGTCAATCGACAATTTAATTTTAACTGGAAAATGATTTCATGATCCACAAACACTTAATTTGGTGACACTATATTCCTAACGAGTTAAATCCTCAACTTTTTAGTCAATAAGTTATCAACTTTGAATTTAAAACTTTCTAATTTATGGTTAGTTATCGGATGGAATACAATGTAGGAAAAGAAAAAGGTTACTTGCTTAGAATAGTTTGGACTTCGTCAGTACTCTTTTATTTTATATGATTTTACTTTCCTCTAACTTATTTACAATTGATGACGCAATATAAAGCATCCCCTCTTCCTTGATCTGGTTATTTGTACTTTTAAATTCACGGTATATTAATAAAAGAAAATTGAGGGAAAATGGCAAGTTGTCTATAGTCTCAAATTTCGCTGATCGGTGGTCCGTATTTGACCAGTAACATGTACGGTCTCTAGAAGCTAAAAGAAGAAGAACCATCCAAATTCCAAATTTTGGCGTCATTAATAATCCTGTACACGTGTCGTCCTTTGACCATAGTCAACCTCATAACAAGAGTTTAGCATAAACGATTCTTATCACACCTCCATCTCCGAAATTCGTCTCTACTTTACGTCTTTACAAAAAGTGAACAATGTTTTTTTTATCTGAATTTCATATTTATTTCAAGTTTTATGTTCTTTATTCTCTCCAACTATAATATTTTTATGATGACAATTAACATAAATTAATGATAATTTTACATCATTTTTAAATTGAAAGTTATTAGTTCAATCTTCATTGCAAATCAACTTGACTTGGTGGAAGGAAGAAATGAAAGCTTACCGCACGAACCTGGATTTAGTTCCGCGTATCGTCAGTGAGGAATCCGTCGGCCGACAGAAGGGAAATTTTTAACGGAAATGATTCCTTCCGTTTTATCGTGTAGGAGTTAAAGAAAAGAACAAATTGATTAAATAGTATACTCGAATAAGTTAAATGCAAAACATTTGAAACTAAGGTATTGTTATGAAATGTAATCGTAAATCGATTAAATAATTGAATTTTTTTTAGAAAATCATAAAATTAAAACATTACAACTTTTACATTCACTAATGTTCATTAATCAATTTTGTGAGTATTGATGTCGGGAAGATGGATTTGGTGGCGGTTTATAAATTTAAGAGAATTTGTAGAGAGATTATAAAGAAAAATTGTTGAAATTTTAGAGAGAATATTTCGGATGAGTTGTGAGATTTGTTATTAAATTGGTTTGTATTTATATATAAATTTTTTTATGGGGTTAAAGTATACTAACAGACACATTTTTACATCCATTAGATTGAAAAAAGTAACATTATCAATGCTTAAAATTGTGCCACGTAAGCACTCTCTCCTCTCCCTCCCCAACGAAATCCTGCTCTCCGTGGGCCAACCTTCCTTCCGCGTGGTCAGGTTTCCATCCCTACCGTCTGCCGCACGTCAGCCTTCCACAAAAAATTTATGTTGCATGTCAGCGGGAGGCAGCCTTCATGTCGTTCTTCTGTTGCCTTAAAGCCAAGATGAATTGCAAATAAATAAAATTTACCGTAAAAATTATATTTTTTTATAATTTAGTTTTGGTTCAATATTATTAATATATTACAAATTTACCCAATAAAATAAAAAATTCATATTAGATTTTCAAGCTATTAAAAGTCGGGAGTTTGTTTATGTATTCAACTTTTAATTTTTTTTTTGTCTTGGTATTTCTATTTTTATGGTCTGTTATATTATAGCTTAATTTAATAATTATATAAGTTTTAAATGTCTGTAGTATTGTCCCTGATAAAATACTATATAGATGGAGACTTTTATTTGCAACTTTTTTTTTATTGATAAGATTAATCATCCTCTTCATAGAGGTAAATTTTTGTCCGTTAGGTAAGAAAATAGCAAGTTACGAATTTTGTCATTAATTGGGACTTACGAGATAAGTTTCAAAAAATTGAAGATACATATCAAGAACTTGAATAAGAGCCAGATATATTCGAACAATTTTGTTGGAGTTGATTCGTATCGCTTCGCATTTTTTATGACTTGGGCGTTTTATAGCAGGTATTGGAGCGGAGTTACCTGCACTTGGACAGAAAGACTCTATAAAGCTTTACTGTTCCCTGAAATTGATTTTGGACTTTTCCTGTACAGTTTAGGTGGAAGGCCAAAAAAGCCCCTTTCCAAAGGGTCCAAATAAAAAAGAAAAATAAAAGTCACTATTTATATAATATTTTATCACATACAATATTACAGACATTTAAAAGAAATATAATTAATAACTTAAACTATAATACAACATACCATAAAAGTAGAAATACCAAGACAAAAAAAAATTAAAGGTTGAATAGATATTGGAAGGAAGGAAGGAAAGCATTCCGCCCAGACGAAATCGTCGCCTAGCTGAAGAGAAATTTTCGGCGGAAATCCTTTCTTCCGATAGTCCATGTAGGATTTTAAAAATAAATAAATAAATTTGATTAAATGGTATATTTGAAGGAGTTAAATGTAAGAAATTTGAGACTAAAGTACTTTTATGAAATGTAATACTAAATCGATATTGATAATTGAAAATTTATAAGAAAATTACAAGATTGAAACATTATGAAATTGTAAAACAATTTAAAGAAATTTTATAAACTTAAGAGAATTTGTAGAGAGATTATAGAGAGAAATTGTTGAAATTGTAGAGAGAAATTTGGATAAGGTTGTGAGATTTATTATGAGATTGATTTGTATTTATAAATAAAATTTCGGATGGTGTTAAAGTATAATAACATAATTTTTTTTTCATCCATTGGATTGAAAGACGGTCAAAATATCAACCTCAAGATTCTTGCACATCACCAACGAATAATTGTTTTTTCTCACAGTATTAATTTATTCCAGGCCCACCGCATTCATTCCTTCCTTCCACAGTGTGCAACAGAAGACTTCCTTCCGCATGTCGCATGACACTTTCCGCGAAAATTTGGTTGTCACGTGTCAACGGAAGGAAGGTTCCTTCCGTTCTTCTGTGGTCCGTGAAGCCATATGACTTAAAGTTAATAGAATCATGAAAATAGGATAAAGCTCACAAAAATAATTTAAAGTTCAAGGTCGACGCTATTGGAGGAAATAAAAAGCAGTGATCACGTTGTTTTTTTTTTTTTTGAAAAACGCGGGCGGTACCGCGGAGAAATATATTGCTACCCTCACCGTGGTTACAAGCATGGCTCCACATCAAAAAGAATATCCCGAGAGGCACAAGGTGCGGCATTCCCCTCTTAGCGCGCATCGGTGTTACATTTAAGCGCAAACTTCCGTAGTTGGTGAGCCACTCTATTACAACCTCGCGGAATAAACAAGAAGCTACATTCCATAAAATTCAAAGACGCTACCTTGATGTCGTAAAGGATCGTTCCCAACTCCATAGGCTGGACGATGTTGTCCTTGATAGCCCGGATCACGTTAAGGCAGTCCGACTGAACCACTAAACGTTGCTGCCCCATTTCTTTAGCACAACGCAGTCCCCGAAGAACAACCGCAGCCTCTGCGATTTGCGGCGCGAGACCAACCCTTTTCACCGATATGTCCGATGCTATGACTCTGCCGCGACGGTCGCGGATGATGCAGCCTATCCCCACCCTCTTGCCTCGAGTATCCACTCCCGCGTCGACGGTCACAGCCACCATACCATCCCGAGGGGGGGGGGGGGGGGGGTCATTTTGTCATCTTCATGGTCTCGGGGTTTCCCTTCGTAGTCGAATTGGCCTTTTTATAATCATCGAGGTACATGCCGGTCCATTCAATTAGCTCCTCCACCTTCCACATCTCGCGTCCCATGGAGATATTGTTCCTGTGATTCCACACTTCCCACACCAAAGCCAAGAAAAAATCAAATTTACCTTCATCAATATTTTCCCAAGCTTTCATAAAGACCGCGGAAGCCTGCTCTCCTCGCACCTTGCCTACCACCCCACCAAACCCCGCCTCTTTCCAGATTTTTCGGGTCCACTTGCATCCCCAAATGGCGTGGGAAACGGTTTCGGGGCCGGCTCGACATAAAGGGCAGCGATCGTCTTCCACGATTCTTCGGCTAGCAAGTTTGGTCATCACCGGTATCCAACCTTTGCATATTCTCCAAGTCAAAAGTTTAATCTTCGGAGCGACCGAGCATTTCCAAAGAGCTTTCCACCACAAAGCGGCCTTTTGGGGATTGGAGGTTTCGGCCGAGTGATCTTCCGCCAGAGCCACTCTATATCCACTTTTGACCGAGTATTCTCGGTCGTCGGCGAAATGCCACCTCAAGGTATCTTCAATATCATTCTCACTTTCCGGGATCCTTAGGATAGCATCCGCATCTTCCTCCGTAAAGATAGCTCAGACCAAGGCTTCATTCCATCTCCCATCATTATACTTAAGTTCTGCCACTCGCATATTCTCGGGTATAAGGGGGAGGGGGGGGGGGGTCGGTAAGAGATTGGGATAGTCCATTGGGAACCCATTTATCCTTGAGGATACACACCAACTCACCGTTCCCACCTTCCATCTTGCACCGCAGTCTATAATCTCTTTCCCCCAAACGAGACTTCTCCACATCGAGGACGCATTCGATTTGCATTTGGCTTCCATGATTTCCCCGTTATGAAAATAACACTCGCGGTAGACTCTTCCAACAAGGCTATTAGGCCGTCGGATAAGTCTCCACACACTTTTGGCGATGAGCGCTTGGTTAGCCTTCTCCAAATCTCTAAACCCGAGCCCACCAACTTCTTTGTGCGATGTCAACTCTTCCCATTTGCACCAGTGAATCTTTTTTTCGTCGCAATTGCCCCACCAAAATCTTACGATTGCGCTATGAATGTCGTCGATGAGACCTTTGGGAAGCCGGAACACACTCGAGACATAAGAGGGTATGGCTTGAAGTATTGATTTAATAAGCGTCTCCCTACCGGCTTGAGAGAATCAAATACCTCTCCACGACTTGATCTTTTCCCAAACTCTCTCACGGACAAACGCGAACAACTCTTTTCTTCTCTTCCCGGAAACCGTAGGCAGCCCAAGGTAGCGGCGATGACACACTAGGAGAAAAAAGGCCTTTAGAAGCGACAAAAGTCGCTTCTAAAGGCCAAAAAGTCGCTTCTAATTTGGCTTTAGAAGCGACATTAGAAGCGACATTGTCGCTTCTAATGTTTCGCTTCTAAAGCCGAGTCGCTTCTAAAGTCGCTTCTAATGTTTTGAAGCGACGAAATTAGAAGCGACTAGTCGCTTCTATAGTCGCTTCTAATGTTTTAAAAACCTCAAAAAAAAGCCTACGAAAAATATGGCTATTTGGGCATTAGAAGCGACATTAGAAGCGACTAGTCGCTTCTAATGCCCAAACAGCCAAAAAAAAAATATTTTCTTGATTTTTGGTATATTAATTAAAAATTTTACTTAATAAATTAAAATTATTATTAAATATTTTTATTAATTGACAAATCTAACTAAAAAATGATTTCAATAGAGCTAAAATATATTAACAAACTTATTAAAAACATTATCAATACTTATTAAAACATATTAACAAAATGTATAATCAAAACTAAGAAATTGAAAAACTAAAAAATTAACTACATATTAACCAATTAAGTTAATAAATTAACAAATTAATTTTACTAATTGAATTTACATACTTAAATAAATAAATAAATTAATTCACAACCAAAACTTACCGATTGCAATGACGGGGAGAGGGCCGGAGGAGAGCTCGCCGGTAGACGACGGGGCGGAGATCGGAGTAACAAAAAGCTATAAAACTAAACATTTCAATGAATCAATAGAGCAATGAATCTCCGATTAAGAACTGCTTGTTGTTGCTCCAAGACATTTGATATTTTTAGTTATTAAATAAAACAGAATTGTACCTTTCTTACTTTTCAAGCCGTCTTCGTTTTCTGAAGAGGCGTGAGAAACCTCATTCTTAGAAGCTTCTTCTGCTAGCGACTTTTTGTTCTTCTTCCGCGCTTTCTTTGACCCAACTGCAACATAGTCTTCCATTCATTCATCGTCATCTTGACGATGCTTCTTCACCAATTCCAAACCCTAGAACGATAAACACATCTTAAAGTGATGAATCCAATAGTCACCAAAAAGATTACCAAAACGACAAATAGCTTGAGCATCGAAAACGAAACCCTATGAGGCATGATTAAAAAATAATTCTCGACATAACGAAACATATATAGTAACCAATTCAACCAAAAATCTAAAACACGAAACATCAACGCTAAACATACCGCAATAACTCAACCTCAAAGTCAGCGAAAATCGAGACCAACAACAAGCAGTTCTTAACCGGAGGGTAGAGAAAGTGGAGGGCGGAGGAAGGAGGGGAGGGTGGAGGAGAAGGAAGGAGGGAGGGCAAAGGGGAAGGAGGAAGGGCGACGGGCAAAGAAGGCGGCGGAGTAGATGACAGAGGAGGGGAGGGCGGAGGGAAGCGCCGGAGGGGAGGGCTGGGGCGGAGGCGGAGGGGCTCGGCCAGAGGAGGGGGTGGGGAGTCGGAGATGAGAGATTTTTTTGGAGGAAGGATGAAATGAGGGAGAAGGGAAGAGGGACGGGTGTTTTAAAGCCCTAGGGCCATTAGAAGCGACATTAGAAGCGACTAGTCGCTTCTAATGTCCTTCAAAACCAAAACGACGACGTTTTGGTAAGTGGGGGCATTAGAAGCGACAAGTCGCTTCTAATGTCGCTTCTAATGTCTCTGTAGGTGAAATTTCGGCGGAAGGGTTTTGGAGCCAAATAATTTGGGCATTAGAAGCGACATTAGAAGCGACTAGTCGCTTCTAATGCCCAATTTTCCATACTTAGTGAAATTTTGGCGGAAGAGTTTTGGAGCCAAATAATTTGGGCATTAGAAGCGACATTAGAAGCGACTAGTCGCTTCTAATGCCCAATTTTCCATACTTAGTGAAATTTTGGCGGAAGAGTTTTGGAGCCAAATAATTTGGGCATTAGAAGCGACATTAGAAGCGACTAGTCGCTTCTAATGCCCAAACATACTAAAATATTTGGCGCGGAGAGTGCGAGCCAATAATTTTGGTCTTTAGAAGCGACTTGTCGCTTCTAATATGTCGACTCGGACAATTAGAAGCGACTAGTCGCTTCTAAATGAAAAAAATTTCATTTTTCGGAAAAATTCGGGGTGTTTACGTTAGAAGCGACTAGTCGCTTCTAATGACAAAATGTCGCTTCTAATTAGAAGCGACTAGTCGCTTCTAATTTCCCCTGTCGCTTCTAAAGGTATCTTTTGTAGTAGTGACACTCGGTAATGGACACCTGAAGGAGGGCAGCAATCTCCTCCCTAGTTTCCGTTTTGACATCGCACCCGAAGCAAATATCTGATTTGGTGTGGTGAAGCCACCGCCGCAGCCTCCTCCGGGCAGGCTTTATGGAATATGAGGCTATCTTCCGCAAAAAGCAAGTGTGACACCCGAAGGTTGTGGCGGCCGAATCGCACCCCGGTGATGTCCCCCCTCCGTTCTCCTTCTCCGAGAATACCCGACAATCCTTCCGAACATATGAGGAAGAGGAAGGGGGAGAGCGGGTCTCCTTGCCGAATACCCCGCTTTGGGATCACCCGGCCTCTAATATCTCCGTTGATGTTAAAGGAGAAGGAAACGGACTTCACGCATCGCATGATTTTCTTGGCCCACTCCCCGGCAAAGCCCAACTTCATCATAACGGTTTCAAGATAATCCCACTCCACCCTATCATACGCTTTGGCCATATCGATCTTAAGGGCTGCGTAATCTCCATTTCCAAATTTGCCCCTATTCATTGTGTGCATTCCTTCAAAGCACACCATCACATTGTCGAAAATCTGCTTCCCCCCGATAAAGTTTTATTACGAAATATATGTGCCAAAAGATAAAAAAAAGTCCTTAACAAAATTCGACCGGAACATACTTCAATATACCACAACTAATATTAAATTATGCAATATAACACAATCGACCGCAACATAGCGCAACTAATCAAAGTGTTATTAAGGGTCTTTTTGTCTTTTTACACATACATTTTGTAATAAAACTTATCACACATAAAAACATAATATTACTCCACTATCACACATATTTTCCGAAATTCCCCATTATAAACCAGTTTTTTTTTTAACTGCACCGTACATCAAGATCAAGCAAGTCCTATTGCGCATCATGATTTTCGACCCATTACCCAAAAGAATTAGTTTCAACCCCATATCTTCTCGAAGATACTCGTCAAATAAGTTGGAACTTGGAAGAACGTAGAGCATGACGTTGATTATAGTCATCATCTCGTCCCTCCGAAAGAGAAACAGTCAGGCAGAATGAAGGTTAGAGAAAATAAAGAAGAAATGAGAAAACAATGGATGTCAGTGTTGTATCCAATTGCAGCTTCATTAATTATATCGATGATTACACAACGTTACTTTATAATACATCAACGGTAAAAGGGATAGCATAAGGGTACACATGTAGGTCATTAATTAGAGGCATGTAACACTGTCATGAGTTGATGAGGAAACTGACATGACACTCTTCTTCACGCTCCCGCGTGAAGTGGACGTGGATCGAGATCAACAATGTCAAGGACTAGCCAGTCCAGAGCGCGAAAGCGGAGTTTCGGGAGCGACTTGGTAAACATGTCGGCAATCTGTTCGTCAGTCGGAATATATCTGATTTCCAGGGATTTGGAAACGACCAGATCACGAATGTAGTGAACGTCAACCTTAATGTGTTTCGTCCTGGCATGAAACACCGGGTTAGATGCCAATGACCCTGCCCCAAGATTATCGCACCAAATCACAGCTGTCGGTGAGGCGAGAGGCACGGCCAGTTCAATGAGAAGAGAAGTCAGCCATACGATTTTGGTTGAGATTTGAGCAAGATCACGATACTTCAACTTAGTGCTCGAGCGAGAGACCACCTTCCGTTTACGGGCAGACCAGGTGATGAGGTTGCTGCCAAGAAAAACGACATACCCAGTAGTTGATCGGCGGTCGTCGGAGCAGCTCACGTAGTCTGCGTCGGAGAAGGCTTCGATGGAAAGTCTTGACACAGCCTTAGAACTGTAGGCCAAACCCCAAGTACCTTTGACGTAACGTAAGACGCGCTTGCAAGCGGACCCATGAGACTCACGTGGTGTCTGGAGAAATTGGCTGAGCTTATTAACGGCGAAGGCGATGTCGGGTATATTCAAGGTGAGGTATTGTAGGCCACCCACGATCAACCTATACACAATAGGAGATGACAGGGCTGGTGATCCATCATCCGAGCAGGATTCCCAAGTACACAAAACCAACAGGCCGAGGCCAAGTGATCGGGTCTCGTGCAGATCTGACACGCCATAAACCGATTGCCTCTTGCAGCTCGACCTCTGTTGCCTCTAGCATTTCAACCTCGACCTTGCCCTTGCTGAAATATATGTCTACGAGATATGGGCTCAACAAATTTAGCTGAAGCATGAGTCAGGTCTAAACTCATCGTAGAGTTTTGTTGATCAAGGCGTGTCTCGTGATACTGAAGCAAGAACTGAGCCTCAACAAGGTCAACAAAATCAGGTCGAGCAGTCAAGATTGCAACGACGGATTTATACTCGGAATCCAGTCCACCGAGCACATATAACAAGAAATCATCATCGTTAATCGGTTGTCAGCGATGACCCTAATTTTCATGACATATTCGCTGATGGTCATAGATCCCTTCTTGATGGTTTGGAGCTGTACACGGAGTTGGAGAAGCCTCGCTTTAGAGCTACCTGCAAACAGCTGCAACAAGGCGGGCCAGATTTGAGCTGAGCTTACAGATCGAGATATGTAACCAAGCATGGACTCGGAAACGGACGACATCAGCCATGACATTATTGCCTGGTCTGTGCGGATCCATGTTGAATACTCTAGATTTGGTTTGGTTCGAACAACAGCGACGCCAACTTCAGTCGCCGGGCGTCCTCCGATCTGCAGGAACTGCGGCAGTGCCAAGCTCGTTCCGTCGAGGAAGCTTTTGAGGTCGTGCGCGCGAATCGCCTCTATCACCTGAGACCTCCAAAAAGAAAAATTATGTCGGTTCAGTTTTAGGGTTGTGGGGACGAGGTGGGTTACGATGGGGAATGAGGTCAGAGGATTTTCCATTTGACGTTTGTCAAAGGCTCTGGTACCAAGAGAAACAGTGAAGCTGAATGAAGTTTAGAGAAAATAAAGAAGAAATGAGAAATCAATGGATGTCAGTGTATTATCCAATTGCAGCTTCATTAATTATATCGATGATTACACAATGTTACTTTATAGTACAAACACAGTAAAAGGGATAGCAGAAGGGTACACGTGTAGGTCTACAATAGGGTATGCTGTAACAAAAAATAACAGCCTATAGAGGACGCGTGTAACACTGTCATGAGTTGATGAGGAAGCTGACATGGCACTCTTCTTCACACCGAACTTCCAATTCTCGAGTCTTTTCAACACTTCAAATAATATACTAGACTATCGCCCAAAAGTACGACTAAATAGGTAATTGGTCACCACTATGCTTCCTTGCACCATATAATCGGCGAGAGCTTTGGTATCCTCTTTTGGGTAATTTACACCAACATTATTTTTCTTATTAATGTTGCTCGTAAATCCGGAAACCCCACAGAATTATCTAAATCAAATTCATCCATCTTGTCTCGTGGGTCACTCTTACTTCCATGATGAAGATTGGAGATCGAGTTCTGCCGGGGCTTTATACCCAAATAATTTAATTTAGAATTTGTTTGTATGCTAATATATTAGATTTATATATTTGTCCAAGCAATATTCAAGCAATATTCTCTTATTCATATGTATAACATCTTGTATTATTGGTACTTATTTATAATAAGTAATGTCCAACTTCAATTTTTTTTTTATCTTTTTCTCCAAATATTAACCTGCCACTGGGCGAATTTAAAGGGAAAAATCTTGATTCGGGTGCATGATTGCAAGTTAATAAAACCAATGTGATGTCGCACTTCATTAAATTAAGTTCCTTCAACTGCATATTATGATGTGATCCTCCACCTCATTAAATCAACAACCCCTGATCTATTACCTCATAATGCTAATAATTACTCTTGTATAAAAACATATTTACGCAGCTCAAACTTTATTATCGTCCAAGTTTCTAATGAAACCGATGGAAATGCCATTCTTTTATAAAAAATAATTGGATCTATAACTACTAAACTACTTATAGATTTTTAAATACTTAAAATTATGTAAACATGTTGTAAATGTCCATACCACAATGACGTGGCTATAATAACCTGTGTCACGAATTTGATTTTGAGCATAATGACCTGAAATAATTTCGTAAACAATTGGGTGCACATTTATAATCAGGTTACCAAATCTTTGGTTTTTCAAAATTCATATATGTCTATACTCAAAATTCAGAAATTACAAAATTCTGAAAATATACGCAATTATATATATATATATATATATATATATATATATATATATATATATGTGTGTGTATTGCTTGAAATGCAATTATATTTTTGGATTTTGCTAGTATTGTTCTAAACATGACCTGTTATGTTATTGGATTTTGCTAGTGGTGTTCCATTTCCTACCTCTTTGTCCTTCTTAATTCTAGATAAGTAATCTCTTTGGAATGAGAAAACAATAATACTTAACACTTATCAATACTGTTAAAATCATTTTTACTAAGAGCATTCACAACAACTTTCGTTAGGGAAACAAAAAAAAAACACGTTTCGTTAAAAATTGCATCTCGAAGAAGACAGTTTGTTTAATTTAACAAAATAAAAAAAATTGTAAATCAATAAATATTTAAAACTAAAAAGATTGCCTCTTTTTTTAGTAAAATATAAACAACTTAAACTCGTATTTGTTTTAATTTTTGGCCTAATTACATGAATTGTAACCACACCGCGGAATGACAAACCTTAATTACAGGGGAAGAAACAACGTCTCTTATAAAGACAAATGTAAAAACGCATTAATCAAGCAAACAGTATGTTAATTGGGTGTAAATACAACAAGTGTGGTTTTAAAAATGACACCCTTTAGGAACCATGCATGCAAAGTGCTTTTAAGGTCACTAAGAATAGCCTCCCTTATTGAGGATGCTGACATCCTCTGATGTTCCTTAAAACAAGGGTGACCTTAATCATAGCTTACGAGGTTAATGTATAAAAGGTTCGTCCCGATACTATAATTTCCATAAATATAATACATGATACAAAACTACTAGCTCTGTTTACTCATTAGAAAAAAAAAGAATAAACAAAAGTCAAACACCATGGGGTTGAAATTGAATGTGACTTCCATAGCTCTGATGGTGTTATTTGCATTTCATGCAAATGCCCAAGTTTTCGACATCACCAAGAATGGTGCCAAACCAGGCGCGGATAGTACTAAAGTAAGAATAAGCATGTTAATATATATAGATATATAAATATTATTATTTTATAGTTGAATCAGTTAAAAGTTTAAATTTTATTTTGTATTAATATTTATAAAATTTTAAATAAATTAATAGTATTTCTGAATATACATAGATGCATAGCATTTATGTTTCTGTAGTTAGAAATATAGGAAATGTTACAAAATAAATGTACAGAATATATAGCATGATACTCATGCGTAGCATACACATATCATAGTTCTATATTTCCGTAGGTGTGCGTAAAATAGAGAACAGCATGATAAAAAGTTTTCATTTTGATATATAAAGAGAAATGTTTAGGTGTTGAATGAAATTTGATGGCAATACTTGTGGTTTCATATAACAGGCATTGTTGGCGACGTGGAAGCTAGCTTGTGCGTCGGCGTCACGCGCGAAAGTGGTGGTTCCGAAGGGGACGTACAAAATAACGCAAGCGAGTATGGAAGGGCCTTGCAAGGCTCCGGTCGAGTTCAACCTCCAAGGCATATTGCAGGCACCGCCTCTCGGGGCGTCCAAAAGCAGCGAGAATTGGATTATGTTTCAACACATTGACCATCTCACCGTCTCTGGATCCGGCACCTTCGACGGCAACGGGAAAACTGCATGGGGAAACAAATGCGAGCACACCTCTTACTGCGGAGCCCTTCCCATTGTAACCCCTCTCTCTCTCTCTCCAAACTCTCTCTCTCTCTATATATATATATTGATGCATGATGTTTATGATGGCAGAACGTGAGGTTCAACTTCCTGACGAACGCCGTGATCCAAGACGTGACGACGCTGAACAGCAAGCAGTTCCATACCAACGTGCTGGGATGCAAAAACGTGACATTCAACAACTACAAAGTGGTGGCTCCGGGGAACAGCGTGAACACGGACGGGATCCACATCGGGCGATCGTCGGACATCAAGATCAACAACGCCCGCATCCAGACCGGAGACGACTGCATCTCCATCGGGGACGGGAGCTCGAAGATCACGATCACCGGGGTCACGTGCGGGCCCGGGCACGGCATCAGCATCGGAAGCTTGGGCAGGTACACCAACGAGGAGCCGGTGACGGGCGTTCACATCTCCAACAGCCACTTGAAGAACACCATGAACGGAGTTCGCGTCAAGACCTGGCCCGATTCCTACCCGGGCGTCGCGTCTGACCTCCACTTCGAGGGCATCACCATGGAGAACGTCGGAAACCCCATTCTTATCGACCAAGAATATTGTCCCTGGAACAAATGCAACCTTAAGGTATCACCTAAGATTACTATATTCTTTCCATAGCATTGTACATCTGATAAGCTACTAATTAATTAGATATATAATACAAAATTTTGGTGAAATAAACCTAGTTTACTACTTCATTTTGGATATGTATAACGTTTCATAAAACTCGTGTATTGCTTACGTGTCTGTCATGTCAATTTACATTGTTATATTACAACATAAATTGAGTTTTACAATATAAATTGACATGATAAGTAAGCACTATTTACACGAGTTTTACATATCCAAAATAACAACTATATATAGAGCTATTGTATACGATAACCCTATATAATATGTGCGAAATTGTCAGGTTCCCTCGAAAGTGAAGCTTAGCAATGTGGTGTTCAAGAAGATAACGGGAACATCATCGACGCCTCTGGCTGTGAAGCTGATATGCAGCACCGCGGCGCCGTGCTCGAATGTGCAGCTCATAGACATCAACCTCAAATACAGCGGCACTGCCTCTGGAGCCCTCAGTTCCCAATGCAAACACGTCAAGCCTCTCACCTCCGGCACTCAGAACCCCCCGGCCTGCAAATCCAACCTCGCTTAAACTCGCAACAAATAATATCTACAACTTTTTTGGTTTAGTTTGGTATTATTATTGTTGGACTACTTATACGTATACAAGAAGCGTGATTTTTTTTGGCTTGCAATGAGATTTATGGTATGTAACATTTTGTATCGGCATTAAAAAAATTGTAACTATATATAAAATAAATTTGATCAATATATTTTAATTTTATCTTTTCTATTCTTATTATGAATTGTTTCCTTCACCTCGTTCTCTGAGAAATGCGTCATGTGAGAGAATTCACTATATAGAAGCTTATCTCAATTGTCCAGAAACTTTTGAGCTAGTGTCGTGTTTAAGCCATAAATTTTTCTTACACGGATCTCATTCTAAATAAGATCTCAATTAGAATAACAGTAATCATGTTCTTCTAGCAAAGGTTCAGGCTGGAACGTAGAAAGTGGGTTTACATTTTTTGTATTTCTATGAGAATCTCTCGAGAAGCGGTGTGGATAAAACACGACTTAGAGCATCTCCAATGCAAGCAATCAAAGTTGCTATACACATCGTCAACTATAATATATTTTTTACAAAAATACTTTAATTAAATAATTGGTCATCACTCAATCGATGGTCCACACTCAAATTAAACTATTGGTCTATTTATTATTTTATTAATTTTTTATATTGATAATTGTGTGGCATGGGTGCCAAAATTTGCACCATTTGCCACAATGATTACTATATAAAATAATAATATCTCTAAAAATAAATGACATGGCATTGAGCAACTATTGTTGCCAAGCATTGAAGATGCTCTTACAGTGAGTAAACTTCAGGAATGCTTTCTATGAGTCCTTTTGGTAGTATGGTAGTACCATGGTACTTGTTAGTCCAAACTTATGGCTTTGAGCAAAACATTCAATAAAATAAAAAATAATTAATATAAAACATAAAATGCCCAAGGAGCGGTTAAAGACCTTTTATCACAGATTTGTTGCGTAATGTCAAATAGAGTAACCTATGATGCAACTATACTTCTTCGCCAAGAATACATGACGATTCGATTTCTCGGATCGGCAACTTACCTTACTTATTAAATTTAAGAAAATCATTTAGAAAATTTGGAGATTTTTTTTAACATCATATAAAGACGATCCAAAGTTTCAAATGAATAGTGTATTTTAAAATTTTACGGAAGTACTTAAACTATTGAAAATGCAAAGTTATAACGTAAAACCGAATATTATAGAAAATAATGAAATTTAATCTTGAATATAAATCTTAATAAAATATATAATCCAAAAGCTTCATACCTTAAAAAATTGATAATAGAAATTTTAACATTTATTTCTCAATAATTTGTAGCGGAAGACTTATTTCGTGAATGGCAACCACAACTCAACCTTTTCGGTATCGACACCGCTAGTCTACTATACTCAATTCTTTATATGAGTAGTTTACCTACAACACAAATGTATATATATTTTTCGGAATAATATAAAGCTCAATTCCTTATGATCAAAGAGAATAATATAAAGCTCACAAAATAATAAGCGTAATGTAATACATTATCAATTTACTAATAATTTCAAATTATAAAGTGATTTAAACTTTATCTTCTAAGTTATTTAAGGTCAAAGTGATCCTAGGGTAGTCGTACATATTATATTACAGTGTACACTTTAGGAACGGGTTACAAGCTATGAGGGTGCGACCTGTCATTGGTTTGTTCCGTCTTATTAGCATATTACATATGAGAAAACTCTCTTTTATAGCCCGTAGATGGGCTCGAAATAATTTACTTAATACCTCTGTAGTTTGAAACAGTACGATATTACAGTGTACATTTTAGGAACGAGCTGCAAGCTATGAGGGTGCGACCTGTCATTGTTTTGTTCTGTCTCATAAGTATATTACATATGAGAAAACTCTTCTATAGCCCGTACTGGACTCGAAATAATTTCCTTAATAGCTCTGTAACTCGAGACAGTACGACTCCCTTACTTGTCTTTAGATTTTCATTTTGCTATTCTCATTACATGCATAATGACATAAGGCATAAACGTACATTCTCATTAAGTCTATATATTATAAAATATCATTTATAACATTACAGATCATACCATACTATATATTATCGTATCACTGTATCTAAACAATCACACAATAACAAATCAAAAGAACAATACTATGTTATTTAGATCAGATACTTATAATAACCAATCTTAAAACTAATAGGTGTTGGAGCGATATTATTCTCACCTTATTTTATAAACTACAATAGTTGGGCGTAGACTCGGTGAACCTAGACAGCTCGGGAAAGCTAAACAATTTGGAACCTAATCGATAAAAATTATACTTAATATATCACTTATGTTAGAAAGTATTTTATTTGTAAAATTATTAATATTGACCTTTACCCTTTTTTTCTTTTTATTTATTCTAACGAGTCACTTGTTGCAAATCAAACACTAATTGGAATGGATTTTACTGCAATCAATTCACCTCAAACTTTGACCCGGTGGCCCTTGAGTCTCGCCTCCAACGGATTTTACAACGGAGACCTTCAGCTGCTGGTCTGCATGACGGAGCAGCGCTCCCGCGGTTACGCGAAATAAGCAACTAAGGACATGTTTGGTTGGTGATGATTTGAGTGAATGGAATGAATTCTTAAAAAAAGTTCATTACTTTATTTAGTTTAATATTTTGGACGAGAATAATCATTACTGTCCATTCCAGAAAATGCTAGTTATTTTAATTTCATTTCCATGCTTTATGGATAGAATGACTATTGCACGAAATAATCAACCAATTTTCCAAATTTATCTTTGAAAATTATATCAAAAATTAAAATACAAAATTATTTGCTCAAACAAAACTCTCACGACGAGTTGAGATCGTCGAACACTCTCACGACGTCTTCCCACATTCCGGCGCAGGTGAGCCGCCTCATCGCGGCGGCGACGGAGCCGATGCTGACGTGGCCTCGCTCGATACTCATTTCCGTTAGGATAGATCTCAATCGGTTCATCTCCTTCGATTCTCCGAGGATGTCTAGGGTTTGCTCGTAGGCTTTTGGGGCGTGTTCGTAGCCCCCGCGAGACGAGGCCCATCGGAAGATCCCAGGAGCGGATTTCCAGTCGTCTTTGAATAGTTGAGCAATTCGTCGAACATGTGGTGGGTGAGTTTCACGGAGTCACATTTCTCGTCTTTGGATAGGGATTGGACGACATCGTCCACGGTGGCTCCGATTGGGATCTTGGAGATGATGACCAGGAGGTCGGACGAGGCATATTGGTGTTTAAAATGCGAGCTTTAACCTGGGCTTATAGGTTATGTTTGAACTTCTGGGCAACTGAAGTCATGAATGATATATAACACGAAACAACTTTACACAGCGTATGAGAATAACAAAATTGTATGTGTTTGATAGGCATGATAAGAGAAGAAAGATCCACGCTTTCTAAGTTGATAAAGAGTAGAGTCGGTCAAGGGATCAAAGAAAGTACTTGAAAGATCCATCGCCGCCGAATCGGAGATAGAGCGGCGGCGGCTGTAAGCTCCGGCGGTGGTTGTTATTGTCTTTGTCACCCCAAACGACTGATTTTGCGAAGAAATGAAGTTGAAAAATACGAGGACATTTTGATCGCATCATAATCCACTCTATTCTATTACTTACTTGATTTAAAAATAAAGCAAACAAGTGAATAAATTTAATTCTTATTACATTTTTCATTCTCATTCCTATTCAATTTTAATTCTGGAATTTCTTTTCTGAAATAAGCCAAAAGGGCCCGATATCTTTTGAGAGATTAAAAGCTTAGTTATAATCAGCTTAAATGAAACATGATAAACACAAAATTGCACGATTTATAACATTGAAAATAGTACTCGATCGTTGATTGGTCAAAAATCTGCGATGAAGCGTGTACCAGTTCATCCACAACATGGCAGTTCATCCACTAAGATTACTAAAAGTGAAATTCGTAGTAGTGTAGTTTATTTTTTAGATTATATTTGATAATTTTAGTAATTATTACGTTTTCTTATATAACAAAAAATAAATTTAGATGGGCCATGTCAGGCTAGGGTATTTTTTTTTATTTTCTTGAATTAAATATTATGGTTAGACATGTTAATTCAATAATACTCAAAATTGACTTATCGTCACATTTTCAGAAAAAATACCTTTAAGTTCAACTAAACCAATAAATCATCTATTTTCTCTATCGAATTTTATGGAATTATCGGATTTTATATCCAAATTCAAAAACCCTAAGTTTTCTAAAACTTTCAATCCTAATTGAAATCATCAAACAATCACTTTAATCGCTAACAACACCAGAATAATGAAATAGAGAAGAATATCTAATATTTTTTTTGTCATTTTAAGTTATGGAAGAAAAAGAGTTGAGAAATGAGATATAAATAATTGAGTTTATAGATTTATTAGTGTCGGAAAATGTGATTTTTTTAAATTTGGATATCATTGATATATTTTTAAACTTTTGATTCTTAAAATTCAGAAAAATGAAATTTCCCTCGGGCGTAACACAAAGCTCCTAGGTCTTGAATTTAATTCGTACAAATACAATGTGTAAATAGAAAATAAACAACTGTAGTTTTTTCCCGAAAAGAGTCCACCAACTTATAAGTTTTTATTAAATGAAAGAGGAAGTCTACCCTTGTGGGGGCGAGGCTGGCTCAAAAACTAAAACGGAAGTAAATGTTTAGTGGAAACTAAAGTAAAGTGCTTACACAACATAGATTTTGAAAAAGTTGGTGTAGCGAGTAGAAAGAACTATAATTAGTTTCCATTCAAGGCGAGAAAATCGACGAGGTGAGTCGCGGAGGAGCAAGTAGCGACCTCGAACGAGCACCAACAAGTGGGAGGTTGCATTCTCGTACAAGCACATGGATTTCCGCACACTGTTGGGCATCCGCCAACTTCTTGGTATCTGAGGCGACATGTTGTGACATAATCTTCTGTCGTGCACGTGCAGCTTTCACTATATTTCACAACATCTGAAATCAACGATTCAATGAGTGCGGAAAATGAATACAACTAGATAATGTTTTTGGTGTGGTAAGTTGGAAAATCTTGAACTTGCATGATTTTAGAAATGTATGCAACGAAATGAATCAAGAAAATAAACTACGTTCTACTACTATGTGTTATTCTTAAATAAAAATAAGGGTATTTAAGGTATATACTATATTTATATTTACCAATTTCAATATATCAAATATTACGTGTAAATATCCAGTGTAACTTGTTTACGAAAAATTTCGGACTATTGTGATCTTTTTTATTTGAATAAATTAAATAAATTATTTACACAAAATAGTGTTAATATTTTCGTAAACAATTTACGGTGGATATTTACACAAAATTAATGTAACGTTTGATATATTAAAATTGGTAGACATAAACATAGAATATAGCTAATTATTTTATAAAATAAATTGCTGTAATTATTTACGTATAAGAACGTATTGTACCTGCGGATTCAGTTTCGAAACGACGAGCATTGGCCATTATAGCCCCAACCATGAGCACTAAGAACACCATGGAAGCCTTGCTGAAAGCCATGTTATAATTATTGGTATACTAGATTATTGATTTTGAATTTTGAATCAAGTTGATGTGTTATTGTGCTTATTACCTGGAGGTATTTATATAGACTATAATCGTGAGATTTTTCTTGGATATATAATATTAAATATGTCGAATAGATAAGATCTAACTTTAATATAATTTACCGATACTGTCCCATTAAATTTCTTGTCGTTTTCTTACTAAGTTTTCAACAACTTATTTAATAATCGTTAATATATCGAATCCGAAAAATATGCTTTCTAGCTGCCACGTTTTTTATTTGTCTCGTAAATAATAATTCCATTAAAAATATGAGCTGCTTCTCTCTACCGGCAGCTTTCGAATATCTTAATACATCGAGAATCAGTTAATTACGGAGTAGGCATCATATATTTTATAACACGGGACTTTAAGGCTATAAACGATTTAAGACAACTTTGTATATGTTATCAACAACTACGATCGGCAACGATTTTGAAATAGATTTTTAATATGTATACCCTGAAAAAATAAATTATTAAATTGATCTTTTGGCAATTGCATGATGTGCACTGTTTATTTTAGAAAAATAGTTAATCAGCTTCATTAATAAAATGCCATGACGTCAGGACCAAACTCTTAAAGCATCTACAATGTAATGTAAGTTCTCGTCGCTTTACATATTATAATAAATAGTATTATTACATTAATTTGATATTATAATAAATAGTATTATAATAAATAGTTGCTTCCATATTTATGTTTTATTTTGATTTTTTTTAATTATTTAATTATATATATTATAATGGTTATAATTAATATATGGCA
The DNA here is from genome assembly GCA_958296335.1 of Urtica urens. NCBI lineage: Eukaryota > Viridiplantae > Streptophyta > Magnoliopsida > Rosales > Urticaceae > Urtica > Urtica urens. Next base: position 2,549,895 of record OY282521.1, read on the forward strand.
TTACCTAATCATCTGCTTGAATTATTACCTTTTGTTATTATATTAATTCAAATTTTGATTTTCAAATCGTAGATAATCGATCGCGTTTCAAATCTCGAAATTTTTCGACTTAAATTGTAAACCATATTAATTCATGTTTATTTTGGTTAATTTCTTTGCATATTTAAAGATTGACGATATTAAATCTGATTCAGTTATAAGTGTAATGGCTTGATTGTATGCCAATAGTTCAAAAATTTACAATTTTTAATCTCGCATTATTTATGGCACTTTGTAAACGTTTAAATACTTAAATTTTAGCAGGGCTGGTGTTCGTGCTTAATAAAATTCACATCTCAATTTTAAAAAAAACTTGTTTATAGTTTTCTCTCGTCTTCATTGTACGTAAAGCATCAATAAATATTATTGGATTCTTACCACAATTGTTCAAAGATATAGTGAAAGTTTCTTTAAAGAGAACTTTGTCACTATTGAGAAATTGATGATAGCATCATCATTCACAGAATAATAACCATAATTTAAGATCGGATCCTTAAATGAATTTTATGAGTTATCAAGTCAAAAATATACATAATGAGATAATTTATAATTATCTTAGTGGGAGTTTCTCTAAATAGAATACCGTCACCAAGGGACAATAAAATAACTATATCTTTCACACGGTATAAATCATCATTGATGATGAAATCAATAAATGGATTGATTTTGCTTTAATAATATGATTTGAAGTGAAATTGACAATTTACTTGCCATTAAATATCAATTGATATATGCAAGCATCCTTTAATGGATCTTGATCATCATCATCAATGATGTCCTTCTTTGATAGAAAAGACGTGACTTAAGAAGTATCAAAAGATTAAACTAACATGTTTGAAAGTCATGGACTCGTATTCAATAAGTCTGCATGTTAAGTTTTGAGCTTAAAGAAAGTGAGAGATTTATAAGAATAAATGAGTTTAAAGTTTATAAGAAGCCGATTGGTACATAATGAAATGGATCCTTAAGAAGGAATGATAGAAAAAGTGTTGAACACATTTTATTTCTCATACCACGAACCAACTCATAGGGATCTTCTGAATGAAACATAACTTGTGCTCCGTATAAGTAGTTCAAGTTACTTGTAGGCAGAGATCATAGTTAGTTTCAACTACTGAACCCTTTCAGAAATTTGAGAAGGTTGATCTTGAATGCTGAATGAATGAATAATTTTAATCAATATTTATGGAATGATTGATAACCAATACGCCTAGAAAACGTGTCACTGATAAGTTATTACCCTTGAATATGTGAACTAATTGTGACACGAGTAAATTCACGAAGCTAACTGTTTCTGAAAATTGAGGTTTAGAAATGAAAAAAGAACATTTCATGATATCTCTAGCATACTTATCGAAATAAAGTATGAGCTCAATGTTGAGGCTAAATAGATTTTCATCAAAAGGACTTTTAATAGACCTTAGATAATATTGAATTTCTAAGAATATACACACGTGTTATAAGCATTGTGATTTATGGAAATAATGAGATACTTAGTTGCTCAAGGTTGATCCTCTGATTTCGTGTACATTAGATATGACACGATTGAAATAACAATAAATAACTATGTAGTGAAAATAGGTCGATAAAGTTCTTATTGAAACAGCTTCGATAATCACACTATATGAGTGGCGATAAAATTAATACATGCCCGGGGCAAATTGTTGTAGCACCAAATGGATGTACACCAAGGTAGGGTGACTTATCATCTTTCGATGTAAAATCTGGTATATAATCCAGAAAATATGAGTAATATGTTCTAAAGTAAATGTATAAACTTTGAACATAAATTACTTGACGTTGAAAAAGTAAGTAAAAGATCACTTGCACATATTCATAAACTTGATTAATATAAAAAGGGCACATGTTTAAACATCAAAGATAGAATAAGTGGGAATTCTGAACCTCTATCAAAACATTTGATCTGTCTAAATGATGGCTAATAATTAAATGGCTTTAGGAATCTTATTTTATCGAGTCAAAGTTGGAATTGTTACAAATATTGCCAATTCAAAGATAATAAAATGAATGATTACTAAATAATTAAAATCGATAATATCTATCTTCCATAATCTATGTATTAAACTGAATGACATGCTGGATATTCTAGTTCGGACAGTGAACCAAAACTTGGTCGGTGAATGATATGCGTCTGAAAAGCCATATCCAAAATCACAAAAGAAAATATTGATCAGTGGGTGAGAGCACTTTGCGCTTTTGATAAGTGTGCGATCTGGACATATTTTGGTTCTAGGTGTGTCTTTTAAGCACAGTTATCACACGCTAACCAAAATATAGCTTAAAACTTCTCGAAATTAATTTATCTAAAACTTCTCAAAAGAGATATATAAAGAAATTTTCAAATAGAAAAATCATCCAATATTATCTAAAACGAATAAAAGATATTATTTTAAATACTGATTTGACGGATGATAAAGTGTGACAAGATATTAAAATTTGATATCATTGATATTTATTAAGACTTTTGGTTCTTGAAATTTAGAAAAACTGTATTTCTTTCGGGCGTAACACCTGCTCGATCTTTAATTGAATTGTACAAAAATAATGATGTATGTTTCGAAAGAAAATGAAAAAGAAAGTAATGTCTAACCGAGGATATTAATAGTGGATAATCGAATATGAATATACTTTAGAGTACATTTATTCCCAAAAAGAGTCCACCAACTTATAAGTTTTATTAATTGAACATGAATTCTACCCTTGTAGGGACGAGACTGGTAAAGAAACTAAGATAGAGGGAAATGCTTACAGAAACGAAAATAAAGCGCTTACACAATTAGATTTTAAAAAGTTGGTATAGCAGGTAGATCGAACTTAGTAGTTTCTCTTCAAGGCGAGAAAATCGACGAGGTGAGTCGCATCATCGGAGCAGGTATCCACGTCGAACGTGCACCAACAAGTTGGAGGTATCATTTTCGTACAACCGCATAGGTTTCTACATATTGTTGGGCATCCGCCAACTCCTTCGAATCTGAGATGACATTTTGTGACATAATCTTCTGTTGTGCACTCGCAAATTGGACCTACAATTGAATAGGTATGCCAAATAAGTCGATAATAAATTTAATTAAAAATATATATATATATATATATATATATATATATATATATATATATATCGGATAAACACAAAAATGAGATCTGTTTCCTGTGTGCATGGTACAAGGCAAAAATGAACTTGCATGATTTTACAAATGTATGCAACGAAATGGATCAAAAAAAGAAACGACGTACTACTACGTGTTGTTCTTAAATAAAATAAATTGCTGTAATTATTTACGTATAAGAACGTATTGTACCTGCGGATTCAGTTTCGAAACGACGAGCATTGGCCATTATAGCCCCAACCATGAGCACTAAGAACACCATGGAAGCCTTGCTGAAAGCCATGTTATAATTATTGGTATACTAGATTATTGATTTTGAATTTTGAATCAAGTTGATGTGTTATTGTGCTTATTACCTGGAGGTATTTATATAGACTATAATCGTGAGATTTTTCTTGGATATATAATATTAAATATGTCGAATAGATAAGATCTAACTTTAATATAACTCACCTATCCTATTCCCATTAAGTTTCTTGTCGTTTTATTACTAATTTTTCAACACCTCTATAATTATCGTGTATATAGGGAATCCGAAGAATATGCTTTTCAAGCTGCCACGTTTTTCTTGTCTCGTAAATAAAAATTCCATTAAAAATATGAGCTGCCTCTACCAGTAGCTTTCGTAATATCATAATATATCGAGAATCAGACAATTACGGAGTAGGTAACATATATTTTATAACCCGAGACTTTAAGGCTATAAACGATTCAGATGACTTTGTATATATTATTGCCTTCAGAAAGAAAAAAAAAGAACTTTGTATATATTATCAACAATTATGATCCCACGATCTGCAACGATTTTGAAATAAATTTTTAAGATGTATATCCTGACACAAGAAATTAATAAATTGATTGTCTGGCGATTGCATGATGTGCACTGTTTATTTTAGAAAAATATATAATCAGACCTCATTATTAAAAGACCATGTTGACATCGGACTAAGCTCTTAGAAAAAAAGATGAACTGTTTAATCTAGCATTATTTATCAATATTTTTTTATAATTCACAAAAAAAATATTTTTTTTCACTCAAATTATCCTAATTACTAAGAATAATTATTTTTATTACATTTCAACTTCACTGACAATGTAATCAATTGATTAAAAAATAAAATTAAAAAATCATATTTAGTCTATTTATTACATGATAAATGTAAAAAAATTAATATTTCATTCGATTTATTAATTGATTATTGAATTGTTAAAAGACAGTATTTAGTCTTTTCATCTCATTTTTACTTGTAAAATTATGAAAAAAATTATATTAACAAATGGTGATAAAATATGAGAAAATTCCCATTCTGCCACCATTACTAATCCTCTTTCCCTAAATCCACCAAAAGTGAAATCCTTCCCAAAATACAAGTCTTTTGGAGTTGAAAAGACCTTTTACCCTTAAAAAAAAAAATACTTACATTTTCACCATTCAAAAGGGGAACCGGCTAAAAAGAGAAAATGTAAAAAAAAAAAAAAAAAAATAATCAGCAAACTCCCTATAGCCGGTCTATTAGCTCTAACTTTTCACCTCTCTCCCCTTCTCTCTTACATTCTCTCTCTTCTTGTCTTTTCACCTTCTCTATTTTCTTCTTCAACACTCAACCTTCTTGAATGTGGGTTTATTCAGGCTGAAAGCTTCATGAGTCAAACAAATCTTCATCTCCAACAACACTTAACGAAAGCTTCATCTCCGACGACAACACTCACCCAAACGTTCATCTCCGGCAACACTCCATTCCTCCCGTTGTCGGACGTCTCAGAGTCATCTCCAGTCCATCTCCGACGTCTCCGACGCAGGTCCTCTCCTTCTCCGACGAGTTTAGCTTATTCTCGTTATCTACAATATTGTCTACAATTTTTTACAGAGTCTACAATGTCGTCTACAAAAACTTACAGAGTCTACAATGTCGTCTACAAAACTGTAACAGAGTCTACAATATCGTCTACAAAACTGTAACAGAGTCTACAATATCGTCTACAAAATTATAACAGAGTCTACAATGTCGTCTATATTGTAGACGTTATTGTAGACATATTTGTAGACGTTAGTGTAGACAGATTTGTAGACGTTATTGTAGACATATTTGTAGACGTTAGTGTAGACAGATTTGTAGACGTTAATGTAGACAGATTTGTAGACGTTAGTGTAGACAGATTTGTAGACGTTAGTGTAGACTTCAGTGTAGACATTCCTGGTTATTGTAGACGTTATTATAGACGCTGCTGTAGACAAAATTGAATACGTTAGTGCTTAATGTAAAATTGATTTTGGAGTTGTTGATGCAGATATGGGGGAAATATATTTGTTATTCAAGCATGGTGGATCTTGGATTGATATTGGTCGGTATCACGAGAAAAAATCATTCGGAATTGTGGTGTCGGAAGATATAAATTTTGCTAGTTTGAAGCAAGATTGGGATATTCCTCAAGAGATAGAGAATATCAAAGTTCTTCCCCAAAGCTCGTGCTGCTGGTCGGCCAAAAAAGAGGAGAATACTCTCACAAGGTGAAGACGCTACGCGGCGCAAGTGCAGACGTTGCGGTGCGATAGGTCATAATCGTCAAACATGCAATAGTGCTACTCCTTTATTTCGAGGATGAGATAATTTGTATAATTCTGTCTACAAATATGTCTACAATTCTGTCTACAATTCTGTCTACAAATATGTCTACAATTTTGTCTACAAAAATGTCTACAATTCTGTCTACAAATATGTCTACAATTTTGTCTACAAATATGTCTACAATTCTGTCTACCAAATATTATAAAATTATGTCTACAAAGCTGTCTACAATACAATTGTTCAAGAGAAAATTTACAATAGAGAGTCAGTCTGTCTACAAAGTTGTTCCCACTTACACATACATATCCCAACATACACATACATATCCCAAAAATAGAAGAGAAATAGTTTCCAATTAACAACTATACATTCGAACATACAAATAGTCAGTCTACAAATCTAATTTTCAACATCCGAATTCGCACGTTTCGCGAACTTCAACCATCCGTGTTGAAACAAATCAATGCATAACTGTTGACGGTAGTCGGGTATGTTTTCTTGACAAACTCGTGTAACTGATTGGCCGTGGACCATATAATCCATGGCCTTAACCACAAACATGCCACAATCCCCGCTGTTCACATGAAGAAACAAACATATTTAATAAAAAAGAATACCCTTGCATACTAAATTCGTATTAGTCAAAATAAATACGTACCCGTTATTTTGTTGAGGCATCATTTGCATGAAGTTGACCTTCAACGGCGCGGAGCTGCTATCTTCAATCCCTAAATGCTCGAAAACATTTAGGTATGACAGAATTACTGGGATGAAGGCAGCCCAAACCTCGACCTTGCGAACAGTGACAGCCTTGTGGTACTTGTTGTCGGATAGAGAGTCGTACACAGTCAACGATCTATCCGCAATGTTCACAACCACAAGATACCAATGACCGATATCAGACATACATATAGGCATGTAAATGTCTTTCACATTAACCCATGGCCACGTATAGCGCATTGACTTATTGGTTGCCGTCACGTAGTCAATCACCCGTGCATGTTGGCTCCAGTCGAACTCGTCTTTATTCGCCGTCCCCATCCAGGCTGTATAGCTCTGCTCAAGGTAGGACGCGAAATGACAGGTCATGATAGTGAAAGACGTGTCCAGCTCGCCAAACCACCTCTTCTTCCGAAGGTAGTACGAAACGACGTCAATATGCTGTCAATATACAATCAGGTCTACAATTAAGTCTACAAATCAATCTACAATCAGGTCTACAATCAAGTCTACAATAAGTGCTACAATTAAGTCTACAATCAAGTCTACAATCAGGTCTACAATCAAGTCTACAATCAAGTCTACAATCAGGTCTACAATCAAGTCTACAATCAGGTCTACAATCAAGTCTACAATCAGGTATACAATTAAGTCTACAATTCAATCTACAATAAGGTCTACAATCAAGTCTACAATTCAATCTACAATAAGGTCTACAATTCAATCTATAATAAGGTCTACAATCAAGTCTACAATAAGTGCTACAATTAAGTCTACAATCAAGTCTACAATCAGGTCTACAATCAAGTCTACAATCAAGTCTACAATCAGGTCTACAATCAAGTCTACAATCAGGTCTACAATCAAGTCTACAATCAGGTATACAATTAAGTCTACAATTCAATCTACAATAAGGTCTACAATCAAGTCTACAATTCAATCTACAATAAGGTCTACAATTCAATCTATAATAAGGTCTACAATCAAGTCTACAATAAGTGCTACAATTAAGTCTACAATCAAGTCTACAATCAGGTCTACAATCAAGTCTACAATCAAGTCTACAATCAGGTCTACAATCAAGTCTACAATCAGGTCTACAATCAAGTCTACAATCAGGTATACAATTAAGTCTACAATTCAATCTACAATAAGGTCTACAATCAAGTCTACAATTCAATCTACAATAAGGTCTACAATTCAATCTATAATAAGGTCTACAATCAAGTCTACAATTCAATCTACAGTCAGGTCTACAATCAAGTCTACCAGTCTACAATTCAATCTACAATCAGGTCTACAATACGATCTACAATCCAATCAACAATTCAATATCAAGTCTACATTCAAGTCTATAATACGTACCTCATCTGACAACCATTGCTCCGATTCCCATAACGTGTAGAAGAAGGTTTTCGAAAACACGTCAACCACGTTGAAACTCCATTTCCCAGGTAAGCTCTCCTCGTATTTCTTGAACCAATGCCCTTCTGCATTTTTTTTCCTAAGCTTGTCAAGCTTCATCCAAGATCTCATGATATTGGCTTCTTCGTGAGTAGGGGAAGTACACGGTAGAGAGAGCGGATGTTTGAGGGGCTTTTTCATTTTATTCATGAAATATTTGTAGATCGGATGGGGAGGGGATGGAGTGTATCTACTCGGGGACCGAGTTACCCGGGATGGTCGGACTGAATCATCTTGTATGACGATGGGCTGCGACATAGACGGGGCTGAGTCATCGTATACGACGATGGCCTGCGATGGCGTTGTTGCTGCAGGTGTTTCTTTGCTTGAGCAGGATTGGCTCTCTACGTCGGGTACGACATAGTATTTGTCCAACGACGCTATCTGCGTATCTGTAAGCCATTTGCTGGATTCATAACTCTCGGCTGAACCAGGTCCTACATTCAAAAATGTAATCAATTTCAACACATATGACTCTTCAAATAAATATAAGAGAAATCAAATAAGTACCTTCGTTTTCTGGGGCCTCTTTTTCTCCTTCGTCTTCTTCGTTGTTTTTATCTTCTGTGTCTTCGTTTTTCTCTTCCTTGTCTTCTGTGCTCTCTTCCTTTTCTTCATTTTGCTCGTCATTGCCTTCTTTTCTCAGGACCTGGTCGTCTTCGTCGTCTTTGTCTTCTTCTTTCTCTTTCTCTTCTTCTTTCTCTTTCTCTTCTTCATCTTCTTTCTCTTCTTCATCTTCTTTATCTTCTTCTTCTTGAACCACAACTGGTTCATTGGGTCGGGGGTTCGCCACCGGAAACTGGTCACGGATAGTTTGTTTGAACTCTTCAAACATTTGCTTCATTTCTAACTTGAAGCTTGTCCATTCTCCCTTCAAATTTTTGACTGTTTCTTCAACAGTCTTCAACCGAGCCTGCAAGAGTTAGTCAACTAATCAATCTACAATTCAGTCTACAATTTAGTCTACAATCAGGTCTACAATTCAGTCTACAATTTAGTCTACAATTAACTCTACATTTCAGTCTAAAATCAGGTCTACACTTTAGTCTACAATCAGGTCTACAATTCAGTCTACAATTTAGTCTACAATTAACTCTACATTTCAGTCTAAAATCAGGTCTACACTTTAGTCTACAATCAGGTCTACAATTCAGTCTACAATTTAGTCTACAATTAACTCTACATTTCAGTCTAAAATCAGGTCTACACTTTAGTCTACAATCAGGTCTACAATTCAGTCTACAATTTAGTCTACAATTTAGTCTACAATTAACTCTACATTTCAGTCTAAAATCAGGTCTACACTTTAGTCTACAATCAGGTCTACAATTCAGTCTACAATTTAGTCTACATTTCAGTCTAAAATTCAAGCAACAAGTCGTTCTATATACTTACATCCGAATGGGTATCGGTGATGGACTCGGTCGATGTCGGGGTACGTGTTGTCGGGGTAGGTGTTCTCGGGGTTTTTGGGTCTGGGGCTACAAATTCTCGAGCTGAGACCTGCAAAACAAATCAAACATCATGAGTACATAAACATAATCATTAAAGTTACAAACTCACGAGATATACCTCATGTGCGCCGCAAAGGTTGTGGAAGGGGAATTTCGGATTTTGAAAATTCGTTTTGTGGAAGGCGTCTCCCACAACGGCCAACCCCGTCTTCCACTGCCGCATAAGTGGTTGCTCGGAGGTCGAGACCCTCTCGCAATGATGAAGCGTGGTCAATATGGGCATCGTCTCGTACGCCCAGATCTGAAGCGGGTACAAAAAAGAGGGGAAGTTGATTTTCCCCTTTGACCCCTCCTTCCCAGCGGAATTCTTAACGAACTTCCGGGCAGCGTCTAGGAAATACTTCCACACCACGTTCCCCCACGGGTGCGAGTTGAAATCGTCAATATGGTCAACCAACTTCACGAACGTCCAATCAGGAACGTTGGTATGACCGGGTGCGGAAAGTAAAACGCTTATCAAAAAATGAACGAGCTTGAACTTCACTCGCTTCTCGATATCCCATGCTGCCGTAATCTGTAGGAAGGCAGCCAAGCCGGCTCGGGACTTCACGGTCCCATTCATGCTGACGTCGGAGTAGACTCCACCCTCGACGACGTCACAAACCGGGGGAACGTAGTTATCCACTACTCGGAGACCGGTTATATCCGCAAATTGTTTAATTGTGAACCCCCTGGGCAAGCCGCCGATCTCCATCTGTAGGAAGTTGTCGTTCTCTACCCCGTCGAAAGTTCCAACCCTCGAGAGAAGGTTGTTTATGATCCGTGACGACCGAATCACCTTCGGGAGGTTCAAGAATTGCCCGAAACATGATTTTCCGAAGAGAGCCTTCTCCTCTTCGGACAATGCCACCTCGGTCTCAAATTTTTCAAACGAACCATAAAAACTAAATTTATGGTCCGCTATACATTCTTCTTTTATGGCCCGAGTCCATCCCTGAAAATAAGTAAATAAATCAGGTCTACAATCAGGTCTACAGGTCTACAATCAGGTCTACAATCAGGCCGAAAATCAAGTCTACATTTAACATCAGGGATACATTTAAGGTCTACAATCAGGTCTACAATCCTACAATCAGGTCTACAATCAGGTTTACAATCAGGTTTACAATCAGGACCAAAATCAGGCTACAAATCAGGTCTACAATCGGGTCTACAATCGGAACCAAAATCAGGCTATAAATCAGGTCTACAATCGGGTCTACAATCAGTTCTACAATCAGGTTTAAAATCAGGTTTACAATCAGGACCAAAATCAGGCTACAAATCAGGTCTACAATCGGGTCTACAATCGGGTCTACATTTTAAATCAGGTCTACAATCAGGTCTACATTTTAAATCAGGTCTACAATCAGGTCTACATTTTATATCAGGTCTACAAAAATGATCCACATAACAGTCCACAAAATTGTATACATCTCAAACATACCTTCAGGTACACGTTCCCTGCTTTTTGAGGACGTTTTGGGTTTGTCTTTACAAAATCAGAGTCCGAAGACTCAGCTATGCAAGGTCGTTTTGGTTTTTCAGACGGTATGCGAATGGACTTCCTTTTTTTATCTTTTTTCTTCGAAGGCTCTACGTGACCAGCTACCGGCTGAGCGCGTGCTTTCACCCTCTCGCTTGTACGTTTCTTCTCCATTTTGATTACCTGTTACAATATCTATGAGAATCTGCAAATAACCCCTTGCAAAACCGAAAACAAGACGACGAACACCACGACGAACACCACGAACTCGAACCCAAACCCTCGCACGAAGATACGAACCCGAACCCAAACCCACGCACGAGAAGACGAACCCAAACCCAAACCCATGCACGAGAAGACGAACCCAAAATCAAAACCCTCCCCCGAACCCAAACCCCAACCCAAACCCACGCACGAGAATACGAACCCGAAACCAAACCCTCGCACGAAGATACGTACCCGAACCCAAACTCACGCACGAGAAGACAAACCCGAACCCAAACCCTCACACGACGAACCCAAACCCTCGCACGAACCCAAACCCGAACCCAAATCCTCACACGACGAACCCAAACCCTCGCACGAACCCAAACCCGAACCACCAAACCCCCGAACCCAAACCACCAAAACCCCCGAGCACCAAACACCCAAACCCCCGAGCCCCAAACACCAAAACATAAAGAAATCGCGAAGTTCTTACCTGAGAAGTGAAGTGAAGAGTCAACGGCGGGAGAGAAAATAAGCGGGATAAGCGGGGGAGAGAGAGAGAGAGGTGGATACGCGGGGGAGAGAGAGAGAGAGGTGGATTCGCGGGGGAGAGAGAGAGAGAGGTGGATACGCGGGGGAGAGAGAGAGAGAGGTGGATACGCGGGGGAGAGAGAGAGAGAGGTGGGATAAGCGGCGGAGAGAGAGAGAGAGAGGTGGGATACGCGGGGAGAGAGAGAGAGAGAGGTGGGAAGTGGGAACGGTGGGAATGGGATACGCGGGTAGAGAGAGAGAGAGAGAAGAGACTTGAGAATGAGATGGGAGGGAAAATTGAAAGAGGGAACCGGTTACAAACAAGTAAAAAAAAGAGGGACTAAATTTGAAAGAAATATTTAATGTCAAGGGTATTAGGTCATTTGTACTGGCAGATTGGGAAAAATTTATTTTTAGAGGATTTAGGGAAAATGGGTTAGTAAAAGTGGCAAAATGGGCAATTTTCTCATAAAATATTCAATTTCTTTAAAAGAAAGGACGCTAGACCAAGCCATTAATGGTATATTTGTACCGAAACGAGGTTGTTTTTACTCAAGCGTTGCTGCAAGTTATCTAAGAAAATTTATCATGTCCTACAATAAATGAAAAATTCTCCAACTAACCTAATTTAAAATTTAAATATTATAATTACTTTTTATCAATTTTTTGGACTTTCTTTTAAAAATAACCAATTTTACTTACGGGAAAAATTTGAAAATAGTAGTTTTTACTAACGTGAATGATTTAAAAAATATTAAGCTGGCATGTGATTATTGTAAAAAAATAACTCTAAACTATCGTGAAAGACAAACTACTAAAGAGTATATACTAGGCAAGTTGGTAACTCTCTTTTAGTAGTGATAAAATGACATAAATTTTGGCAAGATTGAAATCTAAAATATACCAATTGTTCTGAACGATTTAGAATTTCATTTATGATTTACTAGTTCATTTACTGTAATTTATTATAATCTTTTACAAATTAATGGATGTGAAAAGTCGGAGGATAAATATCCATAACTAAAATAAAAAGTTAAATATATCTAAATTCCACACATTTAGTTTCAGAATAATTTAGTTTAATGGTGTGAAGTTTGCCTCGTTTGATTTGTAATTTCAAATGTTTCGAAGAAGACTTAAAATTTAAGCAAGTGAAAGTATCATGAGGTTCCTTCTTTAAAATCAATTGGTGATAAGTGCAGTAACTCATGGTCTTTATAAGCTCTTGTTAGTTCTCATTCACTTTCAATGTGAGATTCCTAACACGCCCCCTCAAGATGGCGGTTCTTTGCGTTCGCTCATCTTGGACCGAATTCCAACGACTGATTAGATACCCGTTTGGGCTTCATGAGCTCTGATAACTCATGATCTTTATAAGCTTTTGTTAGTTCCCATTCACTTTCGATGTGGGATTCCTAACAAAGCATATGCATATTGTTTTTAGCCATGACTACTTGACTGTAAATGTGTCTGTACAAACTTTATGTTTACCAATTTTTATCCCAATTCATATGTAGGTTTCGAGTCTCTATGTGTCTTTATGGTGTAGCTATATTGACTGTGCCTAAATGAGATTACTTCAAAACACCAAAAATCCTCCAACCCATTATCGAAGAAAAATTGAATCTAGTTAGGATTATATAAGAGTTAGGAAGCTCAAGAGCCGATCCGAAAATTCATTATCTGTTAGAACGAATTGCTAAAAAATGTAAATATGTTACATTATCATTCTTAGGCATGTTAAGAATAGCCAGCGTTTGAAGACATTCCGGCGAAGAACCTTCTGATCTAGTAAGGACGTAACATGAATCGCTTATGAGAATTTTTACATGCTCTGTATCTCCTACTAAATTCTGATTCAAAACAAATTGCGGAACACAGTTTATTAATTTTTATGTTTGATTTCTTGTTAAAAAGAGAAGAAAAAAATAATTTAGGTTGATGTTGACTTTTAGCATCTAGTTTTTATTTATGCAATTTTGTTTTGTTAACTACAATGTTTATACAACAAAAGAAACATGACTTATAAATATGTTTATGAGTCGAGTTTTTGGAGTAAATTTTTAGGATTATATTTGGAAGAAGTCGAGTCCTAGAGCAAGTTGAGTTTGAAGTTTGTGTTTTGGGTGAGAAGCGATTAGGTTCAAGTCACTAAAAATGCCTCTTTACCGTGACACGCCCAAACATTACAAACCGAAAATACTAAAGAGAGTATTTGCGTTTAAACATTATTCCTGAGTGATTTTTAATATTTTTAATATTCGACATCGTTTAGCTCTTTAATTTTTGGTTTTAAGTATAATTGCCGAACACACATTATACTACTTTTGCGACTGCGTGCAAGTTTTGCAACACCAACATTATTTTCATAGGAACGGCAATTGCTTACATATACTGAAAATATGCCTCAACATACATGAGATTGATTGAAGCAAAGAGCAAGCCGTACATCGCTCTCTTAAGCCACGTGAAGTCACATATTGGCTCACCATACTTAGATAATACTAATAAATTAACATAATGTTGCTATACGAAGCAACAATTAGTTCCCGTTGGAATTAACAACATCAGCGAGGCTGTTGTTGGAGCACTGGGGTGGAGAGCAAGATTCGACATCTTTGGTGCACCAACAAGTGGGCGGAATGCTTCTGGTGCAGGCGCAAGGAGTGCCGCAAGCGAGAGGACACCCGCCCACTTTCCTCTCGTACCGGCTGCATTTCGTCACTCCATACTTGTCCTTCTTGCACTCACATTTGCTACAATAGTTCGGTCCTTCAATTTACCAAATTCATTTTAAGCGTATTAGTTTCAAGGAAGGAGAGACGTAAAACACGTTTATGTATTTCCATCATTGTGTCATTTGCTAATTTTTTTTGGCTAAATGGTTAACATTTGGTGTGTCTATTGGAAAAATGACAAACGTTTGGGTTAATTTTTGTTAATGGCCCTATTGGTTACGTGGCATAATAATTAACACGATGACTTTACAGTTTTGTCATTTTTCATTTCGGAAACTTTTGAAAATTTTGACGAATTCGTTCTAAAATTTAACGTTAAACTTTAAAAGGATCATTTACAAAAAAATTGTTAAACGTTAACTATTTTGAAAATCTATTATGTTTAAAAGGCTATACTAGTAAATAATCGTTTGCTAAAAGGACTTGACGAGCTATTGAAATATATTTATGTTGGCTTCTCTTCCATCAATTAAATGAATTTTAAGAGTTCGGTACCTGCAGCTTCAGTTATTGTGGCCACAACCAAGAGCATAAGCACCACCACGGAAACCTTGTTGAAAGACATGATTTTTTCTGATATTTTGTTAGGTGAAGGTGTTAATAGAAAAGTGGAGAAGTATACGAAATTTATAGACCTTGTTCCTGTCCCGTGTGTGTATATAGAAAGGTGTTTTTATTATAATTTCCCTAATAGATAAGATCTGCCGTATGGCTGATGGATTGCATTCACATTATTTCTCTTTAATAATGAACATTTGTCATCTTACGCCTGATTACTTTGAAGCTTTCAACTAGACGTTAACAATTGCATATTTCAAAGTATTCTCTTTATTTTGGCGTGTTTCCAAAACACTGTTTCAAATTTGGCACGACTGTTAATGAAAACGGCACGTTTTTTATTCATGAAAATGTAGTCGGTGGGGGTGGTGAAGTCAGAATTCCAAGTCAGGGGATAACTTTTTTAAAATTTTAAAAATGGAAAACTTAAAAATCCAATCCGAAAAGTTCATATAACTTCACACTAAAAATATAAAAAAATTGAAGTAAAATTTGAAACAGCGAATAAACGGATAGTTACATAGGATTCACCAAGTGTTTACTATTGCATCCCTTTAATTAGTAAGCTGGTCATGTTTAAAGACCAATCGATCAACAGTGAACATAAAATCCTTATCTACACTACATCCCTCTAATTAGTAACTGGGCGTATTTATTTAAGTGCTTACTTTGCACAAGGGTCTCGACTTTTTATGAAGGTCGTGGGTCCGAACTTTATATTTGGTCATCGACATTATGGGTAGAGATTATGGATTGGTAAAGATCGATAAAACGTCTAACGAAAACACATAAAACCTATCTGTTCCTTTCCTCAATAATATTCCACTTTAGGTTAAGAGAAATACTCGTCATGCAATCCGTCTACACGTATTATTCATGCAAAAAATAATCAAATAAGGAAAAAAGACAAGACATTTCTCTATATCGCTGGTTCAAGCTCAAATAGTACAAGCGTTGTCACGTGCTTCTCGATAATTAGTTCTAGACATGTTTATAGAAAAACTCGTGAATGATTCTCAGTAAATACAAGTACGTTTAAGTTTTACCCTCGAGTAAAAAAGAAAGTAACAAGAGTTCTTGGGCAGTGTGTTTGCCTACGAATAGTAACTATATACGGACTCTATGCAAAGAACACGTGACTAATCTCAGAGTATGCAAATCGTGAATGATATTTCAGACTATCTGACTGACACTGCGTTGCGAAAACTATGATATTTTTCTTGTTTTAATTCCTACGTGTGGGACGAATAAAGCTTAAAGTATAATTTGCTCAAAATGTTGTCCTTTGGTTGAATTTTTGTCAGGAGTAAATATCAAGCAAATAGGTCACTTGAAAATAATTTAATTAAAAGATAGTAGTTTCTTTAATTAGGTAATGATTGACATATTTAATTTTAAGTAGCTAACCTTATATTAGCAGCTTAGCTATCCATCTATTTAGAGAAATATTTCATTTTATTAATCATTTCAAGATTACCCTTAAATGACATTCCTTCATCCACCGCAGCTTCAAAGACCAATAACAGAACGAGGTGATATTCAATTCACAGAGCTATTTATTATTGAATTTTTATAACTTTTTTCCATTTCGTTGCGTTTGTTCTTCAATTGTCTATAGATTCACCCCTGATTTGACTTATTGTTGTTCTTCCTCATATTTGGCCTGACGTGTTTCTAAATAACAGTTTAAATTCTTTTATGTTCGTTAATCATACTGTTGAAGCTCGTATTAGGGTTGATTCAGCTTTAAAAGGAAAATCTTTCATCAAATTGTTTGGCTAAGTAATTACAACCGAACGTTTTCCTGGTACTTGAACCCCTTATACCTTTCCATCCTTGATCTGGCGTGCATCCATTGTCGATAGCATTGACTTCCTATGCAAGTAATTGAGGTAGCTGATCTTAAAAAAAACAAAAAAATGGTTTTTTAATCCATTTGTCAAGTGTTTTCAAAATAACCAAAGTTTTGTAATTTTTTTTTGGAAATAATCATCTTATTTTATTTACACGAATATTTAGTTAAAAATACGTTTTTGCAGCTTTTGTAAACAATTTCAAATTCGCCCTAAATAATTTAAATAATTCTGGAAACAATTTGAAGTGTATATTTACAAACATTTACATTGAAATTAGTGACCGGTAATAAAAAGGATACAAAACAATATATCGGAATAATGGATCAAGTGAGGAGGTTGTAGTCGAAGTAAATCCATGGGACGTGAGAGATGTGTGGCCAGTACTTGCCGGTGCCTTTCCGGCAGTTCTCTTGGAGCAGCGGGCATCCGTTGATCCGCAGCGACTCCAGCCCCGCCGGCAGCGCCACGTCAGTCATTCCCGCCAAGTTGGGGCACTCGTATATCAGCAGCTGCTTCAGCGACCCCAGTCTCCGAAGCCCTCCGCCGTCCAGCGTCTCCAAGCACTCCATGTACCAAATGCTCAGCTCCGTCACCGCCGCCGGAAGCAGCCCTTCCTCCGGGAACACCGCCATGTCAGCGCCGTCGCAGCCCGCGATGGTCACCTCCGACAGCCGCCCCAGCCGCCGGAGGTTCCACCGCCCCCGAGATGCCATCAGCCCGCCGTCGCAGTGCTCCAGCGTCAGCCACCGGAGGGTCTCCGGCAGCGGCCCCGAGCCTGACATCGTCGTCATGGCGCCGCAATTCTTCACCGTCAGGGACTCCAGCCGCGGGGCGAGCTCGGTGAGGTCGTCGGACAAGTGGTGGAGGTTCGTGCAGTTTCTGGCGGTTAGAGAGGTCAGGCTCGGCATAGCTGGGGTCCAGTCATTTGGGAACAGATCGTTGTCGTGGCAGTTCGCGATTTCTAAGATGGACAGGGATTTTATGTTGGAAGACCACAGAGACGCCACGTCCTGGCACCCTCCGATTCGGAGAATCCTGATTTTTTTTTTTTTTTTTTATGAAAATAAAAACTGTTAAGTTTCTAATAGATGTATTAATTGATTGAATAATATTATTTAACGTGAATTTTCTTTTAGGAAATTCATTTCAAATTTCTTTAGATTTTTATTTCTCCCTATGAATTTACTTGTATTCAAGTATTTTTTTCATAAATATCATTCATCAAAATGAACAATTTTTCATTGAGTGGCTAAAAATGTATAAGAAAAAGTGCCGGGGGTGAATGCAAAACGAGAACATTTAAACTAATACATTTTTTTGGACTTAATTATGTAAGAAATATCAAACGTGGACGTATTATTTGAAATTAGGCTTTTAATTTATTTTTGAATAAAAATACCCTCCAAATGTACTAAACCATCAGAAATGCATCTTAAACTATCAAAAGTCATTGAAATATCAAAATCATCGAAAATATCAAAACCGTCGAAAATTCATCAAAAGTTATAAAAAATCATCATAAATAACACAATTAAAATTTCAAAACCATCGTAAATGTATCGGAAACCATCAGAAATAAATGAGTTTCATCAAAAAATTTGGGACCGTCCCGACCTATTCAAACTTTAAAAACTCTAAAATCCATATACACCTCAAAAGAATCTAGAATTCATATTCTAAATCAAATTTTAAACCAAAATATAATTAAAAATCGAGTTAAAAACATAATTTTTTCTCTTGGTTACTCATTGTTGGAGGTCGGGGAAATGGTCGACGAATAACCTATCGGAAATGGCGACAATTTTAGATAGAAGTGACATCCAGAATTTATGTACAATATTCCTTAAGCAATTAATCCTACAAAATTAAAATTTTCTTTAGAGCTGCCAAAAAAGCTATTTTTTTTTTTTTAAGAAAGAAAGGAAGAAAGGGTTTTAGATGTACAAAAGAAATTGGTGCCCTAAATATTCATACAATAATTCAGCTGTAAGTAGAGTAATCCAAAGATGACTAATACCTGAGGTTTGGGAAAGAATCGAGAGTGATTCCTGAAGCAAAACGGCCTTCGTCGCTGCATTCGATCGAGAGCTCCTCGAGCGAATAAGCAGAGCTCTGGAGCCGGAACTCGAGATCTTTGTAGCCTTGGATCTTCAGAGCCTTGACGAAATTCGGAATCGAATCTAAACACATTGACAGAGAGTCCGCTGAGATTTCTAGGCGTTGAAGCATCGGGAACGACTCCAGAGCCTTGGAATTCATTACTCCGACGAGGTTTTGACACATCTTGAGCTCTATCTTCGCGACGCTCGGCATCGAAGGGAGAGAAGGAACGAGTCGATCACACATCGAGACGACGAGCTCGGCCAGAGACGGAAGCGAAGCCGGGAAAGCTCCGACGAGGCTGTTGCAGGACTCCAAACAGAGCCTCCTTAGCTTCGGGAAAGCTCCGGCGATATTCGTTGACCACTCTTTCCACCTTCTCATCTGCTTGATCTCCAGAACTTCCAGCGATGCGAAAGGCTTCTCCGGAGAGTTAAGTTCGCCGTAAAATTCGGACCCGACCATCGCGACGGAATCGAATCCTCTGATGTGGAGTGTCTTCAGGGACGGTAGTCCCCCGAGCGGAGGCAAGCTCGAGCAGTGAGGGAAGTTCGAAAGGAACATTTCAACCAGGTTCGAAAACGATCGGTGCCCTAACCAGCTCGGGTACATCGAATCGCCGTAACCGATAAGTTCGAGCTTTTTCAAGATCGTGTTTGGACGCAGAGAATCGAGTACCTCTCTGTCAATGCTCGAGATTCGATTTCTCTTCCCCCATTCGAGCCTTAACCCCTCTAGAAGCCTCTTGTCTCTCACTCTCGCCTCTGAAGCATCGTCTAGGTTTTCAACGTTTTGTAGATTCTTGATGTGAAGCGTTCCTCTGAGATCGCAAATCTCGCCTAATTCCCCGATCCCGGCGCCGGTTTCTCTCCCGACGACAAAGGTACTCAAAGCCCGTAGGTTTTTAAGTTCGTGGATCTGGATCGGCATTCCCTGGATATTACTTCCTTCGATCTCAAGTCTTCTCAGATTCGCCAGCCGACGAAACTCCCGAGGAAGCTCGGTGAGAAAACGGCACCGCGATATCTTCAAAGTCTGTAAGTTTGACAAGAGGCTCAGAGACTCAGGCAATTGTTTGAGGCCGCCGGAAGATACATCGAGGTGTCTCAGGTTGACGAGGCGGTGAAAGTCTCTCGGGAGCTCGGCGAGCCTGAAGCAGCAAGCCAGCTTCAAGGTCTGTAGATTGTAGAGCCTAGTCGTAGAGTCAGGCAAGCGAGTTATGGAAGTGGAAGAGAGGTTTAGGTAGCGCAGATGCTTCAGATCGCCGATCGAATCCGGTATCAGAGCTACGTTCTTGTATCCCGACAAAGACAGGACTCGCAAACGCCTCAGCTTTGAGATCAAATCCCCGACCACGCGCTCGGAAAGATTCATACACGAAAACATGGACTCGACGGGAAGGAATGTTCGAAGGCGATTCGCGGCTCTGAAGACAGAGCCGAAGCTGTCGTAGGGATAGTGCTGCTTCGGAATGAACGCGAAATGACGAGCCTCGGCCACGGACGCTCCGTCGAAGCTCCCGCTCGTCTCCGACAGGAAACAGTGCTTCTCCGACACGGATTTCGCGAGATCCACGAGCAGATCGTGCATCGTGAACGCGGACTCGCGGCTTCTCGATCTCTGGAAGAACGACCTCGACGCCAATTCTTCAAAGTACTCCTCGCCCAGTTCCTCGATTCTCGTCCTGCTCGCGGGGCCGCATTCCAGAAGATTCTGGGCCATCCAGAGGAGGACGAGCTCATCCCGGTCGAACTCGTGGCCCTTCGGAAAGATCGCGCAGTAAGCAAAGCAGCGTTTCAGCTCCGACGGGAGATAATAATAGCTCAGATTCAAAGCTGGAAGAACGGAGCCACGGAGGCCCGGGACTTTCCATAGGTCGCTCCGGGCTACTTTTTCCCATTCCGGGAGGTCTAGCTCCGGCGCTCGGAGGAGTCCCCCCACAGCCTTGATCGCCAAAGGAAGTCCGTCGCATTTCCTGACGATCTCCCGTGCAGCCGCCGCCTCGTCGCCGGAGAAATCTCGACGGCCGGCGTGTTTGGCGAGCAGCCTCGAGCAAGCTTCGTCGGAAAGCCCCGTCAGGCTAATTTTCTGGAATGCTCCGGTCCCGGCAGCGGAGGCGACCCTCTCGCTCCTGGTGGTGACGACGAGCTTGCTTCCTCCGGCGGCGTCTCGGAAGGGAGACCTCAGTGCGTCCCAGTCCAGATACTCGTCGTTCCACACGTCGTCGAGGACGATCAAGAATCTCTTTCCCGCCAATTTGGCCATCAGCCTCAGCTGCAACGAGTTCAGGTCCAGAGACTCCGAAGAAGAAGAAGAAGGCTTTCCGAGCATGGCGGCGGTGATCCGACAGATGTCGAAGTCTTGGGAGACGCAGACCCACTCACGGAGATGGAAATGGCCGGCCACGCGAGGGTCGTTGAACACCGCCTGAGCGAGGGCGGTCTTCCCGACGCCGCCCATTCCCACGATCGCCAGACTCTGATCCTCCTCGCAGTCGCTGCCCAGCAGAGACTCCATCGCCAACTCCTTCTCATTCTCTCTCCCGATCACCTCCGACTCCTCCACCACCGACGACGAAGCCAACCTCCGACGTGGCACCCTCTCCTCTGCTGCTAATGTTAAAGATTACAACGGTTATCACTTCACCATTACTTCAATTCTTTTGTTTGGTGGTCGGAAACAGTGAACTATCAAATAAACAAACTGACTACTTGGAAAAAACTATACTTTTAGTCGCCTAGTTTGCTAATTATTTATAGAATTAATAAACTACAATGAAATTTGTATATATTCAAAGTTTCGTAATAGATTGTAAATGCCCGATTTAAATTACGTGACAAAAATTTATACCGGTCTAGATTACGTGACAAAAATTTATACCTGTCTAGATTACATGATAAAAATTTATACCTCGTATTTACCTTAGGCGGGAAACATTGGGTCAAAAAGGTCTGAATTTTTTTTGTTAACGGATTGTGCTAGGCATTTACAATCCGTTTACAAAACGGTAGATATTTCAAAATCTGTATGAATCAACCTTTATTGGGCGCAGGGCAGAGGAGGAACTCCTTCTGCCTGGCCATCTCCTCGAGCCTTTCGACGAGCTTCCTCATCTTTCCCTCCGTTTCCGGACCTTTCAGCTTTTTTGCCGGGCGGGATGACGAGTCAGCGGCGATGACGTGGCAGAGGGCATGGTCAGTATCGATCTCGTCGAGGAGGTCGTCGGCGTCAAACACGGCCTCCTGCACGGCAGCCAGCCAGGCCGCCGGAGCTTCTCCGGTGACGGCGGTGGCAGCGGCAAGAGAGCTCGCCGTCGTCCTCAGCCTCGACAGAAGGCCGTCGAAATCCGAGTCTTTCTTCCGCAGCAAGTAAGACACTATCCTCTCTACCAACACTTGAATGGAAGCCGAAATGAACGCCTCGCCGATTGATCCTTTGAACATCTTGACTCCAATTATAGAAATCGTCAGATGAGATCTCGGTTAGCTGTAAAACGATAATTAATTAGAATGTTTATTAAAGAAACATTTAGAAACGACTTACTCGCTAGACTGCTTTTGCTTCCTGGTTTATTTATTAAAAAAGACTGCACTGGTGTCGTGGATAAGAAAAACATAAAATACTCTAAAACAGTGGATATTGTTCACGTTACTAAAATAATAAAAAGATCAAAATAGTTCAATGTTAGTGTGGACCATTGAACCAGGACCAATAATTTAATTGCAATACTTTTGTAAAAAATAATCAAACAAATAAAAAAATATATATTATACGATAACGATGTTTATAGCAATTTTGGTTGCTAAGAGTTGATCTAATGTGATTCGTGGCCTTTAAATATAGGCCCACTCCCTTATTCTCTTTCTTTTTATATTTATTGTAGTGAAAGTAAAAAGATACCGTAAGAAATAAAGGAGGGAAAAAGAGAGTGCGGCTGGAAAAGAAAAGTAGGAAAACGAATAACAACAAAGAGACAAAATTATTGGGTGCTGGAAATTTATGTAATATCGGACAATTATTAGGTAGCGGAATCACTTTTAAGAGCTTTTTCAGTTATACAGTAAAACATTAAATTTTTGGCGTGGAAACTATTTAACCGCACTTCATAATTATCATGAAACTTGATGTTAGTTAAATATGATATGATATGTTTATAAAGAAAATATTTTTAATTTTTTAATAATACATAAAATTTTATATATAAAAAACACCAAAATTCATAAGTTGACAAAAAAAAAATCATGAAATTTAACTTCATTTAAAATAAAAGATTAAAATTTTGGGAAATTTCCGTGTATATTTACAGAGAAACTGCGCTCGTCGAAGAATTTCGATATAAAAATGGTGATTATTTTGTTTTGTCACAAAATGTTAACAAAATTGTGAAAAAAATTACGTGAAAATTGCATTTTTAAGTCTATTTTCATGTTATTTCGATCATTCTTTTTCTTTTATAATAAAATTTCGAAAATTTTATGAGAATTGCGCTGAAATTGTGATAAATGTTGTCATTTTTGTGTCGATTGTGATAAACAATTTATCTTTATGTTTTTTGTTTTTTTTTTTTTTGGTAAAAAGATGCAAAGCGAAATTTGTTTATTTAAGTGGTACAGTTCACATATTTTTCCTAGCAAAACTACACGGCATAATTTGACTGCTCTTACCTTTGAGTAAAATTTGAAATTTTTTACTAATTAAATTATTACTCAAGTTACTTTTGAATTTAAGTGTGTTTTTTATTTGTTTATTATGTGCAATGAATATTTTGGTTATTATTTTTTCTTTTAATGTCTGAGCATATTATGTGTAATTCAAATTGAAATTTATTTATATGTATTTTGATGTTTTACACTTTTGCAACATTATTTATGTCGCAATTTCCGTATTTTATCGCAGTTTTCTTCGGCAACAGCAGTTTTTGTCAAATTTATTTTCCAAAATTTCCACAATATTTCGTTGCAATTTTCATTGATCACCACAATTTTCAAATTTTGAGACCATTGGCACGTTATCGATCATCGCAATTTTGAACATTGTTTAAAATATAAACATAATAAAATTAAAATTATACGCACTAAATAAATATAAATATAAATAATAACAAAATATTCTAATTTTAAAAAGACATGTGAAAAATTAAATAAATTTTTTAAATAATGTAATATTTTTTTCGTTTATTTTTTGTTAAATATTGGTACATAATAAATAATTTTTATAACTTAATTTAAAATGAAAATATTATAATTATTTATTAAATATTTGTTAATAAAGAGATTTTATAATTATAACAATATAATAATGATAAAAATATAAATTGAGCTAAAAACCATTTATGTGAGGCTCAGAGTGCAAGTAGAGCTTTGATTGTGGTAAGTTTTTCTAGAGGAGAAAAAGTGCCTATGAAATCTATTCCCTCGTTTTAGTTATACCTCTTAGCCAATCATCTAGTGAGCTAAGGATCTATCAAAATAAAATTTATTTGTATAAACCCGTCAACATCTTATTACCTTATCTCTAAGAAACAATGCAACTACATACCAAGTTTTATTTAACTTAGCTATAAATTCATCTTTCATTGCTAGAATTCATATTGGATTTTTACAAGTTTGATAATAAAAGTGTGGTTGAGAATATGTAGACACAGACATGGAATCATTATGATAGTGCTTAAAAATATTATCATATGGTACAAGCTCTAGATATATGGTGAGTTGGAAGGTGTTACCATGTATGTTTTGTATCATATTAGAGTTGTATACGTTGTACTGGCTCACGTTAAATAACTGGATTCATTGTTAGTAATAAAGATGGCTGATCAGAGTGGACATTGGTTCGTGTCAAGGAAGACGTAACATCCAAGTCATCATCTTTTCCATGAACATTAGCTGCATCTCCAATGTTAGGCGAGAGAAAAAGTATATCTGAAAATGAATCTGACTCGAATATTTATGTTTGATATGATGAAAAGAGAATAAAAATTCATGAAAGATAACATGTCGAGAAATAAATACAGCATGTGTGTTTAAGTTAAGTACCATTTAACTCTCGTTGGATAACCAATAATCATACGCTTTCAAGCCCTAGGTTAGAACTTAGTTCTAAAAGCTTGCAAATGGATGCAAATGATAACCAACAAAAAACTCTCAAGTGATTATATTGAACTGTGATTTTATACAATCTTTTATATGGGCATTTCTGTAAGGGAGTATGCGTTCTATTTATAAGGAAGACATCAGTCATGATACAATCAGTCCAACATTTAGTCATTCGCAAACCACATACCCAAATTCATATTCATCAGGCAGTGCCACCAGGCTTTCATTTCAACTTCCGAGATCTTGGCTGAGACTAGCTCCTCGATTTCCACATCTCCTTGGAGCCGTTAATAAAGTACTCACATATCTTTGTTAAGAATTTAGATCAAATTTCGCAAAAAATGAAATTTCAAAAGAAAAAACGAACACATGAAATTACAATGGTTCCCTCCCAGTGTAGAAGGTACGTTCACTTGTCGCTCGTAAAACTCGATGCACTATGATCTTTCAATTGGAATTTTTCGGTTACACGCTCAATTTGCTCACTCTCAGTGTATGTTATACAAAGAAAAAGAATACGAGTGCAAACGATATATACGAAAATAAACTTAGGGCAAATTGACCCATGCGAAAAGTAAAAACTACCCTAGCTACATATAATTTTATTTTCGTATGCTCGTGTAGCCATTCACCCTTGTCGTCTTTGACTGCTACAAATATGATTTCTTTTCCCAAGAATCAGCCTTTGAAGCATGGTATCACGATCTTCAATCCCGCATTTACATCTCCCGCGATTTTTGTTTCCAAATTTGGCTTTGTCATTCGTAGTTCCTCGAG
The DNA here is from genome assembly GCA_958296335.1 of Urtica urens. Lineage (NCBI taxonomy): Eukaryota > Viridiplantae > Streptophyta > Magnoliopsida > Rosales > Urticaceae > Urtica > Urtica urens. Next base: position 2,575,654 of record OY282521.1, read on the forward strand.
TTGTTTTTTTTTTTAAAGTACCAAACACCTTATTCAGCGTGTATAAATATCTATTGTCAAGCAATAACAAATCAATCAAGATCAGTTGCTTGAAATTATTCTTTTTACGGCTCCTCTTTCTCTTTCTGTTCTGTTACATTTTCTTGTCATTTCAATAATTGCTACATGAGATATGGTTTGAAGAAAGCGAAAGCAAATGTATAACCTATGTAATTGCCAGCTTTGACATCGTCTGATTCGTATGACAAACACACCACAACAGCAGTACATTACATGGAAATCTTACTTAATTTAAAAGAAAATTAAGTTATGTTTCCTACATAAACTTGTACCAAATTCCTTTACTTTTAAACATATTTACAATCGCATTAACTTCTTTTCCAAGACACTCTTTTCCTAATCTTCTTACAACAACCAAGTGATACTGTGCAAACAAATCCCTAAGCCCCGCCAACCCCACAATAACAAAACTTACAAGGAAAGAAGAGCTCCCAAAATATATTAGAAAATCAACATGAGAGGCTAGAAAAAATAAATTGTGGAGGCAATAACCCAAAATAAATAGATAAATAATGAAGATGCTTTCATTGACGAGCAACTTCCCTGTAACGTATTACTCTTTTGAGTTTCTATCTACATTTCGTTCTCTAACTTCAATGACCCATCTGTCATAAGCTTCTGACTGAGACTGTTGAACCGCTCTCGTGAATACTGCCGAGATGCTTTTCTCCAATCCGTACCCGCCTTCATCATTGTCGCAAACTCTTCGTAACTTATTTGCCCATCCTGTAAGTTTACCAGATCCAATTTGAGTATAAAAAGAAACGTATATATGTTGTGGATATTGGTGATCTGAATCTCTTAGGGCTCAACAACCCAAAGCTTCACGGTACTACAGAGGTGATATTTGAGGAATCAGGCCAAAAAGCCAACCCAACCGGGAGATCATTTTGAGCACTTGATAAATAATTATTGCTCAAGCATATATTGCTTGATTCCCAAAATTTAGAATTGCCTTGTGTATAGCTATTTCTCTCATCTACCTCTGGTTTTCTCTAATGGGTTTTCCACATTCTACCAGATTTAAAATTACCTTTCATTCATTTCAGAAACATCGTATTTTTATAGTTCCCATATTAAATTTAACTGTATCCGAACACGATTTTATTCGCGGAGAACACGAGGAAGATAAAAGACAAACCTTGTCGGTGTCAACATCTTGCATTATAGCAATGACAACTTCTTCATTGTTGCCTTCAATTTCATCGGCCAAGGCATGCCGTAGCTCGTCAATCTCGATATATCCACTTCGGTCTTTGTCGAAAAAGTCAAAGGCTTTCCGAAGGTGTTCTTCGTTGTCGCCCATCTTTCTTAAATGCACAGAAATGGCTACGAATTCTCCGTAATCTAGAAAGCCGTCCTTGTCCACATCACCCTGTAAAGAATATCCTAGTTAATACCACAAACACCCACATTTACACATTTGATTAATTAGAGTGAACAAATGACAGTATAACTCACCGCTTCCATTAAAATCTGAACATCTGTGTCAGCTATCTGATGGCCTATCTTATGCAATCCTGTTCTTAACTCCTCCAGGTTAATTTTCCCTCTTTTGCTTGTATCCATGAGGTGAAATCCTTCTTTGATTCCCGCAACTTCCTCAACTGATAAATGCTCAGCTATTACCTGTCAGTTCAGAATTTCTTAAGTTAAAAAATAGAACAAAAATAATCCAGCACCACATAGCAAAAATACATTAAATACATATTAATCAGTGGCCTGAAATTTTCTATCACTAAATGTAGCATTATAGACCACTCCGAAAATTACCCTGAGCGCTCTTTTCTTGAGCTTGTTCATCACAGCGAATTGCTTCAGTCTTGCTTTCACAGTTTCACCAAGAGACACATTTGAAGCTTTCTTTGCATGTACCAACCAGGGATGATCTATATTTGTGGAAAGAAAAATAAAGGAAAACAAGAAAGTCAGATTCATGAACTTGAGAAGATCACTCGTGAAAAAAAGGGGCTGTGAAATGTAAAGCTGAACGTACCAAGTACTTGCTGAGCAGTAAGCCTGCGTTTCGGATCAGGATCGAGCATTTTTCTCACGAGGTCTTTCGCAGTGTCGGAAACCTTAGGCCAAGGGTCTCGCTTGAAATCCAAAACAGATCGAATAATGGCTTGCGCTACACCCTGTTCGGTTTCTGCATAAAAGACACTCCCAGATTAGCATGTTATCTGTATCATACAAATTTTATATAAATTTCATTTGCGGTCTGAGATGGAATAAAAACAAAACCAACCTGCCCAAAACGGAGGAACACCACAGAGCAAAATGTACAAAATAACTCCAGCACTCCAAACATCGACTTCGGGGCCGTAATGCCGTTTTAGAACCTCGGGAGCCATGTAATAAGGGCTTCCAACGATCTCGGTACATATTTCACCTGTGTGAATCTCAAAACCTCAGCTCAAAAGGAAACAACTATTGCAATCGTCAACTACATATTTTCTTTGCGTATAATTACCAGGTGTAAAGAACACTGACAGTCCGAAATCAATCGCCTTCAGCGGTGCCGTTTCCTTCTTGTTCCCAAACAGAAAGTTTTCGGGTTTAAGATCCCGATGCATCACTCCGTTCTTGTGACAAACCTGCGAAACAGAGACGATGCTCTCAACAACTCAATTTCAAAGACTCACAATAATTCAGCAACACAATTTCAAGGAACCGGACTTCCATAAAATCTCTGCTCAAGTGTGCAATCAGAACAAGTAACCAGACTTCGATAAGAACTTGGAAACACGATTAAGCTATGTTTATAAGAAACCGAAGTTCCACAAAAGCTATGCCAAATGGAACTCTTCAAATTACCTGAACGACCTCGACGATGGTTTTCGTGACGGCCGCGGCGGCTCTCTCGGTGTAATGTCCTCTGGCGACGATCCGATCAAACAGTTCTCCGCCCTCGCAGAGCTCCATGACAAGATGAACAGCGTGATCATCCTCAAAGGTGTCCCTTAGCCACACGATGTTCGGGTGCCGAGGCATGTGCCTCATGATCTCCACCTCTCGCCGGACGTCCTCCACGTCCACCGTCGTCCGGAGCTTCTTCTTCGATATCGACTTGCACGCCAACGCCTCTCCGGTGACCTTGTCCGTGCAGAGGTACGTGATTCCGAACTCGCCGCGGCCTAGCTCGCGGCCGAGCTCGTACTGGAGCTTGATCTCCCTCCCCGTGGGCTCCCGGAGCACGGTGAGCTTCCCGCCGGAGCAGACAATTCCGGCGGAGTCGAGCGAGAAGGGATTCTGCTTCTTTCTCGCCTTCTCCTCGCTCGTAACAGGGGTTATGCAACAATTACCCATCGGAACCCAGCTTTAGAACCCTAACCCTAGACCTGAGGAACGACGATCGTAGTCGAAGTGTTTATCGGAGAAAATGAAAGAGACGGAACTTTCAGAGAGAGAAAGAGAGGTTTAATGGAAAGCAATGTGGGATTTTTTTTGGTGAGAAGAAAGGAAGATGACGAAAATGATGATTTATATAATTGATTTCGAATTTGATTATAGCGTGTGAAATTCACCAACTGAGTTGGAATTTTGAGATTTGATTAAAGAGACGGAGAAAAGGAGAGAAAATGTTATTTAAGGAAGAGAATTTCGCAGAGGCTTCTTTCTCTCTGTAGTTGAATTTATTAGAGACCTTGTTTTCTTATGTCTTTACTTTGATTTTCTTGATCATTGCATTTATTAATGTTATGAAAGAAAATAAAGACAAATATTTCATGTAATTTCTTTTTTGTCTATTTTCTCTTTGGTTTCCGAGAATATAAAAAACAAAGGCATTCTTTGACTGAATTACCCTCGGGCTGTGATATATTCCAAAATGACTATAATTTGGTTGACAAATCAGACCTAATGTGTTAACCTGACTTTAGCGCATTTTGAATTTGAGAAATTTTATTTTACAGCTCATATTAAAAAAAAATTAAAATTATCTAAAAATGAATTTTTGAATTTTAATTGTAAACAATATTTTTATTAGTAAAATACCAAATTTTTATAAACGATTAAATTCAAAATGTTCATCATTCTAAATTTCAAAATTCAAAATCGAATTAAATTTAACCAAATTAAACTAATTTAACATATATGTTGTTGCTTCCTAAAAAACATATATGTTACTAATAATCAATGTACGAACAACATTTAATAATTTTTAACAAAAAAAAAAATCATCCAAAAATAATCGTTTAAATCTCCTATTTTTTTTAAAAAAAAAATATTTTTCTGTAGAGATGTTTTAATCTAATTTTTGTTCAAATAGTTTTAGTTTGTTCTAATTCGATATGATAATGATTTGTGATAAAAAAAATAATCACATTTAAATTATCAATCAAATTAGAAAATAAATAACATAATAAGCGTATATAAATGTATAAGAAAATTACCATTTGTATGATATAACTTCTTAAATTATCTTATAAGTAAATGTGTGTTTATTTTATAAAGAATACGCAGTACAAAATATACATGTTAAATGGATATAGTGTAAAAAGTATAAATTTGCCAAAAAGATACTAATAAAAATAGAGTATAGACTTGGAGATAAATTATTATTTCGCGGTAAAAATGTTATAATATATTTTTAGGCGGGAAATATACTTAGTAGTTACTATTTTTTTCTATTAAATCCGACCGTCGGAATTGAAATCCAACGACCCAAAAATTAGAGCCGTTTATTATCGTTACCCCTCCCGCTCTTTCCTTTTTTTTCATTTTTAACCCTTTTCTAAAAACTATATAAATTTTTCATTTCTAACCCTTTTCTAGAAACTATATAAATCTCGTCCCCCTAACTCATTTTCCACATGAATCTTCTCTATCTTCTCTCAACTCTCTCATTCTCTCTATAATTTTCATACTTAAGCCTGCTTCTTCTTTCGATACCATTCTCAAATGGCTTCCTCATCTTAAACCGAGGCCGAGGTCGAGCTCGAGAGCGTAGGCCGGGTCGTGCTTATTCCGATCCTATTCACCAATTTGAAGTAAATTGGTTGAATTGTTCTCAACGTAACGAGGATACTTAATACACTTTCAAACCTTATTACGTTCCGCCCAACGTTTCGGATTTTGGTTGTACCTCCCATATTCCAAACACACAACCACCCTATTACCCCGAAATGAATCCCCCGTCGGCTTATCAAACTCAAGTTCCCCAACCCGATGCCTACGACGTTTATCAAGAGTTTTCTCAACGCATCGACAAAAAACAAGAGGAACTACGACAACAACAACAAGACGATGGCGACGAAACCAAAGATCTGAAAGTCGAAAAGGAAGAACCGGAGCCCGTTCGTAATCAAATTCCTCGACCGCGTCAACGTGAACAACGAGAAGCGACCTAACAACGACAACAACAACAGGCTAGCCAACACCAACATGAACATCAACAACAACGACAACACGAAGCGCTCGAAGCCAAACCAAGACTTTCAAAAAGGAAACACTGATCGGCGATGTAAAATTTCTTCACCGAGGTCAACTACAACGGGAAATACATGGGCAATACAACGCTTGCGGCAAGCTCGTGAGCGCTCACAACAAAAGATGCGGGACATCTCTACTCACAAAGCATCAAAAAATTTGTCCGGGAGGTGCATCGGCGGCTTCTTCTAACGTGGTAAGTCAAATTGACCCTCTTCAAGTTAGTAATCAATTAATAGAATATTTTGTTCAAACAGATCAATCATTTAGTCACATTGAATCTAAAGGTTTTATTAGATTTATGAGTTATTTCATTCCCGGAATTCAAATAATGTCTTGAAAAGCATTAAGGGCCGATATTCTAAAATACATTTTAAAAGAAAAAGAACAACTTAAAACCATAATAGCCTCGGGAAAATTTAGTATCGCTTTAACTTCGGATATTTGGTCCGGTCAAGTTAAAACCGATTATATGTCTGTAGTAGTACATAACATAGACGATGATTATAACCTAAACAAACGAATAATTTAATTTCCTAAAATAGAAGGAAATTCCACTAGTCAAAACATATTAGAAATTATGTTACGTGTTATAGAAGAATGAGGTTTGAAAAATAGAATACTTTTTATAACGTTAGATAATGCAATTAGTAACAACACAATAATTAGGAACTTAAAACGCGCTTAAACGAAGAAACTCTTTTACATCAACGATGCGCCACGCACATAATAAACCTGATAGTAGAAGCGGGTGTTGAAAATTATGAACTCGTAATTAACAAAATGGATAAACTCTTCAACCGCTAGAGTAGATGAACTAAAAAATATTTTAGACATAACTTACTTGAAGAAAGAACTTCTCATTTGAACAACAAAATAAGGTGGAACTCGAATTTTCTTATGCTGGATAACTTTTTATCACCAAAATATGTAGATGTAACGGTAGCGTATATTAACAACGAATTAGGGGAAGAATCCTTAACAACTTCCGACATTAGCATGACCGAAATATTTGTTTATTTTCTAAACATATTTTATAAACAAACTTGTTTTTTTTTTTCCTGTACGTTACACTCTTACATCTCATCGTGATATTCATATTATGACTGCATTTGCAACTCATTTTGAAAAATATCGTGAAGATCCCACATTTGCCTTATGTGTTCAAGATATGGAATCAAAATTTCTTAAGTATTGGGGGCCGGAAAGGTTCCATTATTTTTTGGTTTTGGAGTCATTCTAGAAGTCCGAACTAAAATCGGTGGCCTTAAATTTTTTTGTAAATTTCTAAAATTACGTTTTTCCGGCACAAAATATTACGTGTCACTTGATCTACCGAGGATCGTATATGCTTTTTTCAGGTTTTTATTTTGTTACTTTAATTTTTTTTTTTTTATCGGACCGGATCGTCCGGTCCGTTTATTAACAGATGGGACCAAGTCCGTTAACATACTTAACGGAACAATGTTTAACGGACCGGACGATCCGATCCGGTCCGTTAATCTAGGTTTAGTTACTAGAGTGGAGTATGTAATTCGATCTAAAAGATATTAAATAAAAGGATAACACAGAGAATCACACGAATAAGGAGTAAGGATCTTAGTCTTGGTAGAATATTCACGCGGAATTGGGGGTAACACCGTAATTTTAACTGGCACCACCTCGATACATTTGTTCAGTTGGAAAAAGCAATCTACGTGTCGCACCAAACTCCTTACGTGGCGCTATCTCATTCATTCACCATTTCTCATCGGGCGTTGGCTTCTAGAAGCTTACTAAATCTACACTAATATGCTCGAAAGCAACAAATTCAACTCAGAAAGGCAATTTCTCCTCAACAACACATTTAACGAATTTTCAACCGTTGAAGATAAAAGCTCGACATTTTTTTCCCTACGTGACACGTAGTATAAACGCAATTGTTAACATGACAATTTAGTGCAGATACATTGGCTCTCTCGGCAAGGTGATGGAGGGGTAAAATTGGTAAGTTAAAAGCTACCGTCCATTCCGGCAAAACACCGCTGATTTGTCTGATATATCGGGAAAAGGGGTATTTTGGTCCTAAGAAAGATTGGAGAATCAACTTTACCAAAAGCATAGACACGGTCAAAAGCTGACGATTTTGACTTGATTACGCAGTTGTTTGAAAAACTTGACCATGGTCCATGGCCTTTTTGCCGGCGTAGTAGCTGCCTCTCTCACCTAAAAACATTATATAAATGGAGACTTTTATTTGCAACTTTTTCCTTTTTTATTGACAAAATTATAACTAAATATGACATAATACAACTCATTAAAGAGTTAATCTTTTAAATAACCGTAGCTAATTTGTTAGTTTTAAGTGTAATCTACGTTAAATTATTTTACGCTCAAGTTCTTTTTTTTAGGAATCAATCTCATTTTTATTTTTGAAACTTAAATATTTACATTGTGATGTTATATTAGATTACATAACGAAAAATATTTAAAATTTACACACGTATCATACAATATGCACATCATTTTTTTTGCTTTGAATATAAATTTTCTTATTTTCTTATTAGTACTAATATTATTTTAAATTAATTATGAGAAGATTAAGAACATCAATCTATAAAATATTATAAATAGCTATCAGTATATGAAGTTGATGTGTGTAATTTGGTATGAACTCAAAACACCGCTTTAAAAAACATATAACAATGCGTTTTTGCCTAAACTAGTGGTTTCGTTCCCTATTAGGCAATCCATAATAAATAAATAAATAAATAAAAGAAGACCACACACATGCCCGGGACGCAGAAGAAAGAAAAAAAATATTCAACCTGAATAATTGCGGATTTTATTATAATTGTCATCAGGTCTTCAGTTTTAAGTCAAGGTTTGGTAGATAATATTAAAATTAAGAATTTAAGAGTTGTGCAGTTAAGCTCTCCACGTCTTAGTCCAAACCTTTAGAAGTTGATGTTTCATTTGTGTATTTAACTAAAAATAATTGATTCGGTATATATGTTCATGATCTTTGTACTATGATTGGTTTCATGTAACAAATTGGTTTTTTAAACTTAATATACGTGTTCGTAGATATCAGTTTTGACGTTTAAATTATATTTATACTAAGATAGAAACGTGTTTCGCATGTGAGAGATATAAAAGATATACAAAATATATTCCATATTATATGCGTGAACCTGTACAGTCTATATTTCATATCTAACCAGATAAAAAAAGAAGTTTTATTAGTCACATAATCAACTTTAAAAAATTAGTTACATACATAGATATTATTAGATACTCTTATGAACAGTATTTCAATATTGTGACATATATGTATTAGTTAGATAGTCACGGCCTTTTAGAAATTATGAGTGCGATTTCAATTGTTTGATAGAACTATATCGTATATTATAATAACAATAATTGAGCTTTATTCAATTCAATAAAATTTTAGAAGAAATAACGATACAAATAGTTTATGAATTAGTTTGGATACGATAAAAAAACATCGCGGTAGTTAAGATATGTTAGTGGTAATAATGCATGACTTCTAATTAAGAAATCGTGGATTCGAACTCCATCGACAACAAAAAGTTGTCTTTAAAAAAATTAACAAAAAACACATCAGATAAAATAATAATAAAAAAGTTCAAGTAAGAACTAAGATAAAAGAAGAGCAGACATTCGGGGTTGGCGAGGTTTAGAGGTGATGGAGAACAAGGGGAAACCCCTACGGCTCGAATGGAGATTGATTTATAGTTTATATGTCGTTGTAGATTTTCAATCACATAAGTCTTGTTAACTCTCGGCGATTTTGAGAAACTTATGCATCATTCGAGACCTCTTGAGCCCATCTTCCTCCACATTAATCATATTTTCTCTCGTATTCTTGTTTTCCATGATCATCGCATCGCGAACTCGAAAAAAGATCTTCTCATTGTCTTTTGTACAATGTTTTGTGTGATATTGGTGTGCAATATTAGGCCGGGTCTTATTGGATTTAGCATATTATTCACTTTTCTTGGTGTAATTCAAAAATTGTACTTATTTTCCATTACTTCATTGCCATCAGACCTAGCAATCGAGCAAACATCAATAAGAAGGAAAAAACACGATTTTGGTGAAATTTTAGTGAGCATGTCGCAATTAGGTATAGCAAGTTTCTTAAACAGGTTAACGGAGAGTTTTATCGAATCTTTATTCTATTGAGGAAAAAGATGTGAGGGCCATCATGTATTGTACTAACTAAGGCATGTTGATAAATGTATTGCAAAAGTGAAACTGGATTTGAATGCATCATATAAAGATGACCACACGGTGTTGGACATCGTCGCAAGAGCTAGTGGCGGTGATGTTTTATTGTTGTGGAGAGACTTTGTTCAAGTTCGCTCGATTCAGAAAGTAGAACTAATTGTATAAAATGACTCTTCTTGTAAAATTTGGGAATCTCGCGAGTGACTATAGAGAAGGATATAACATTCTCATCGTCATGGACTTTGTGAGAACAAAATATGGATTTTTTCTAAAGACGGGCCTCACTAAAACCTTAACCTCTAATATGGACTCGGTATCTAACTCACTCATGTGATAAAATTAAGTGTAATGTTCCTGAATTTCAAATAATTCGAAGAGAGTATTCAAAAGCACGAATTATTACATAATATTTCGTATACATTGGCTAATCATTCTAAAGGCATTAAATTTTGTAATTTTTTCCGCCCTTGTCGATGATAAATTAGGGACTCTTCACCATTTTAGAAAAGAATATCCTAACGATAGCCCAGCACTACTATATTGATTAGAACTTATGTTCATAAAATATATAATATTGAAGTGTGGATGAAAGGTGTATAGTCAGATAGCTAGAAAAAGTCATTGTGGTGCATTCGAAAACATAAAGAGAAAATGAGACTTGTGTTAAACGTTGCGTTATCTCTAAATATAATCATACGCCTTTAGTTTTAGCCTTGGTCCTACCATGTTCGGTTTATAAATTATACTATTTTATTCTAAGAGTTATTTACGAGTCTGTAGCAATTTAGTCAAATCGTACATAGGTACGCCTCATTGTCTACACCGTTCGCTTATCGATTAACAAGAAAATTAGATATCACAATCAACATAAAATATATATTTTTAAGGTTATTTCCAACCTTACAGCCTCAAATTTGATATTTTTTTAGCACTAAATTTGTGTTAAAACTTTTTCATCTCCACCGCAATACCAAAATATTATTCACTATTATTGTATTATTAATTTTATATTATCTTTATATTAATATATATTTTAATACATATAAAATAATTAAAAATAATATCACCAAATTCGGTAATGAATTTGCGGTGAGATTGAAACAAATTCAACGCCCCTGAGAAGAAATCCGCTTTAAAGTGCATAAAGTATCTTGACACCAAATAAAGTTATTGTTCTGCAACAAAAATGAATTTTTTTTTTAAATAATCTTGCAAGTTTTTCAGCATACTAGAAGGTCAATGCGAAGGTGACACGGCACGAACAAAAGGACAAGAAAAAGTCCTAAAAAATTTGTTGCGGAGTTGAAAGATTCACCCGTCAATTATTTCCAGAGACTCCACGGCGATTTCTCACCTCGCCAATATTGAACTTTTCTACGGTGGGCCCCACTATCACAGATTCCTTTGGATAACACGCTCGTCGCAACAAACGAGTGGAAACTCGGACGACGAAGACGACTTAATTTGCATGTAACTGAACTAACCATTTCCAATTTGACTTCATAAAGTACAATTAGAAAACCAAATTAAAAATAATTTTCATTTTTGTCTCTAGTCAACACCATAACGCAACCCAATTTGACATTTCGTATTTGGTTTTTTAAATACAATAATAATAGTTTAAAAAAAAAGTATTGCATTACATCACAACCTATATTATTAGCTCACGACATAAGAATAAGAATGGTTACTTTCAACTAAGAATACATACAACTTCTGATACTTGCCCATTTGTATATAACCAATGTTGCCAAAAATTTACCCACCCTTTTTGGTCCCTAATCATAGGGAAACATTTGGTGCAGAGAGAATTTGAGCTACATCTATCTGCTACGTATGTCAATTTCGACAATGATTGTTCGCCGGTGTAGATAAGTCTACCTTATTTTCTTTGCCAGCTTCGGATTTTTGCACATGCGAATGCTCAACGGTGTCACTTCAACTAGCTCGTCTTCTTGAATGTACTCGATACAGTCGTCCAAACTGTAGGCCAATGGGGTATCAAGCACAACTGCCAACACAGGAAATTACGATAAGCCCCTTGTATTTTTCATCACTTGTCAAACATCCCACTTTAACAAACTATTAATTTCTAAGTATGATATTGAACTTAGGTTCCTAACAATAGCCACTGCCTAGAGATCAATTTATCAACTAGAAGTGCAAGCAAGTGGATTGTCCTGAGACTCTTACCTGATACTTCTTTGTTAGACCGAACATTCGTAGCGGCTTTTTTCTTGCAGACATTGAGCGATAGATCTCCAGGGCGTTGATGAATACCAATGATCTGACCTTTATAAACATCTGTCCCGGGACTAATGAACATCTGTCCTCTGTCCTGGGAACTAGAAAGGGCGTAAGTGGTGCTCGTTCCACCTTCAAAAGCAACCTGAAAATTGTGTGCATATGCAAAAGGTGTCATAGATATCTTTGTATAAAAGTCAGACTACTTGTAGTAAAGTAGTTGGTGATTTTGAGAATTGTGAGGTAACACATTACCAGTGAGCCTAAATCCCTGGTGTTGATATCACCAGCCCAAGGACCGTAGCTATCGAAAATAGTGTTGAGAATCGCAGTGCCTCGAGAAGCTGTTAGAATTGCGTTCCGCAGACCAAGGAGACCACGGGTTGGAATCTTGTAATTCAAGTGGACAGTGCCTTCATTGCTAGTATACAAATACAACAGATTAACATTGACGGTGATCGTAATATTATTAAATAAATTGATCAATCAAGTTGGTCGGAGTGAAAATTCAACAATTAGCTTTTGTCCTATTGGCCTAGTACATATGATAACTAGAATTGCATCATGTGGTTTATGTCAAGAGGGAAATATTCAATTCCCTCAAAACAAATGGAAATTTTAAGTACAGTTTCGATCCAGACAAGTACGTTCCTCATACAGCCAAAGCTAATCATGCATAACTATTTACCAGGCCCTTCGAAATACACAGTAAATTTACCGATTATAATGAGGCAGAAGCCTTGAAAGTCTTACTGCACTTCTAAATTATTGTTTTCGTTCATTGGAATAAAAAAGCACACAAAATTCAGAAAGATACAATACGTACCCGACTCCTTGCATATCGAACATCAGGCCTCGCCTTTTCCCAAGAAGCTCGACCACAGGGCCCATATGCTCTTCTGGTACCTCCACACTAGCAATCTGAAAGCCATCACGTAACACAAAATCCACACTAGAAATTTAGTTAACCAATTTCCATCTCCATTTAAACCATCCTCAAGTATATTCTTATCACTATCTTTGAAATGGTCAAGTCTATGACCAATTTGATTTATGATGTTTGTTAGAAGACTGTGAAATCATCACATGAGTCTTTTAGTACGCGTTTGGTTCCTTTGGTGGTGGTCAAAATGCCCGAGTGTCTTCAACATATAATCCATATTATGGTCTTCTTTTACACTAACTTCTCATAACCAGTGGTTAGGAAAGTAACAAGAGATATCAGCCTGATGAGTGATGAAAGTACCTCGAACGGTTCCTGCAATTTGTCCTTGACTATTTTGTTGATAACTTTAGGAGGTCCCACCATGAATTCATATCCTTCTCGCCGCCTGAAATGTCCACCTTAGAAAATGCTCATCAAGCAGAGAGTGACGTCCAAGAGAAACAACAAACTCTTACATGTTCTCAATCAGGATGGTAATATGTAGGGTACCACGCCCACTGACAACAAATGTATCTGCTGTTTCACCATCTTCAATTTTCATTGCCAAGTTTCTCTCAAGCTCACGGTAAAGCCGATCTCGCAAGTTCCTACTTGTAACATATTTCCCCTGATGAATTAAGAGAAACTATGGTCAGCTCCCCATAATTCTTTTGTCCTGAATTTAGAAAATAAACACCGTGCCGTTTATTAAATTTTACAACTACACAAGAAATCAGAGGTAAATTTCCTGGATATAAAGTTTATTTGTAGCAAATATGCAAAAACAAAAATGTCAGCAAGAGGCCTAGAAACCCCCTTTTATATGACATACCTCACGACCAACAAAAGGAGAAGTATTAATGGAGAATGCCATCTTCACTGTTGGTTCTTCCACCTTAATGGCTGGCAATGGCTTTCCAAATGCCTTGCATGCTATTGTCTCTCCAATCTATGTCACCAATTTAAGGCATGCTAATGAGAACATTGGGTTATTCAAAATAAGACTTTTTAGTGTACATTAGTCATACACTTTTAGGCGAGTGAGATTTTGGTCCCTAATTAATATTAGCGAATTCAAAAGGAGAAAAAAAATACTATTACGAACAAAATGGTCATTAAGCAAACAATTTTGTAACATTTGAGTGCTTTCATAACGGTATTGAACCTCGTTTTGATGGCATCCAAGACCTAAAGAACGAATATGTTAACAAACTCAATTAACTTGTTTAATTTTTTTTAAGTATACATACAAAATCTTACTCTAGAAGTCCAAAAGTATAACTTTAAGTGTTTTCAACATACTGTAATTTTTTTTTTCCATACTACCAAACCAAGTTAGTTGTTTAATAAAGAAAATATGGGTTAAGTTCAGGTGATAGATTTATTAAAAATCTTAATATTTTTCTAAACTAAAAAAACTATAATCTCAATAGTTAAATGAACACGTCGAGATAATTGTTCAAGGACAACTTGCGGTAACTAGAATATCAATAGTTATATATTGGTGGTACTTGTTGAAACTTGCCTCTAACTAGAGACAAGAAAACAGATTTCCTAGAAGAGCAATATATCACCTGAATGTCATCAAGTCCGCAGACAGCGCATATATCACCTGCCTCCACTCTATCGACTGGAACCCTATTGAATTTCTCATACACAAAAAGCTCACTTACTCGAGCGAATCTGCACGAATCGTCTGAGGTGCATACCTAGAGAATAAAACCATAACGCCAAAATGAAAAACCAAAAGTTCAGAGCAAGAAGATATTATATTTTGAATTCCAAAGAGATTTTAATGCTCCACTGAAGGATGGAGAAATACAATAAAATATATGAAGGAAGGTGACTTCTTTTCTCTTTCAAACTGTAAAATCTATATTTGTTGAAGGTGTACTCAATACCACGAGTCAATCCAGTATTCAGATCATACAATTTATATACAGAAAGAAAATCACAGTGCCAAGGGAGCAAGTTCTAGGTTATAGAAACTCACTCTAACGTCCATCCCCTTCTGCAGATGCCCAGCATGCAAGCGCCCAATAGCTATTCGCCCTTTGTGCTCATCATACTCGATATTTGTAACCTAGATGTAAATTAAAAGGAATAAATCAATACACAGCTGTATCGAAGATGAATCAAATAATATTGTTCAAAGCTCTTCCATCCACTTATTGCTGCTCATGAATTAAAAAAATGCTACAAGAAAGATAGAAAAGGTAGACAGGTCAGTGTCGGACTTGTTATAAAGGTCAATGATTTCTATGAAGACCTTTACACTACTTAGACCAGTCAGTTTTAAGGATATTGCAGAAACAAACTCAAACCTTACTTCCAAACAGAGCACGGTGTTGGACGAAATTAAAGAGAACACTTATAGGTACACGAGGGATAAACTGCTGGGACCAGACAGCTTCTCCATGCGCTTCCGTTCACGAATTTTAGGAGTTGATCAAAGTGCAGTTGCTGGGTTTTTCAAGAGTTTTAAAACAGGGCTACAAAATTTAGTGTACGTGTTGGAGAACTATAATAGTTATGGAGGAGAATATATCACCAGCTCAAGGGGATTCTGTGTATGGGGCATAAATAAAGGCAGGTAAGACTATTCCAACAGTGATTAGTAGTCAAGTACTACAGTTGTTATCTTTTAGTAGGCATATGAAATACTCAAAACATAATAGAAACCACTTACATATACCAAAAAAATAAAAGATGTATAACAAAACTATCTGAAAATACTAACCAGCATTTGCAGAGCACCCTCTTCAATGCACGGTCCAGGAATACATCTGATTACAGCCTCAAAGAGTGGCCCAAGATCATCTGCCAAATTTTCGGGCTCTAGACCAGCTTTTCCTTTAATACCACTAGCATAAATTGCTTGGAAATCACACTGAGCAATAAATTGTAATGAGTTTAAAAGGAAAGGAATAGCACCAAAAAATGATATTTTTATGTTAAGCATAAACATCATATACTTTTCAACAATAAAGACACGTATATAGCTATTATATCCGTCCAAGTCTAGCCTACACTATAAATTGTCTGCCCAAGATTTTATGGTAACAAAGCAAACCTTCCTAGTTAAAAAACATGGCATTCTTAGAGATTAAACGTCTCAATTTGAAACTGATAATTTGAACACATAAAACGCACTTGTTCATCGGTGGCATTAAGTTCAATGAAAAGCTCAAAAGTTGAATTGACAACGAACTCCGGGCGAGCCGTCGGTCTATCAATCTTGTTAACGACAACGACTACAGCATGACCGAATTCAAGAGCTTTCTTCAAAACAAATCTTGTCTGTGGCATTGGACCCTCAACAGAATCCACCTAAAGAAGAAAATAAGAACATGTTTAAACACCAAAGGTTCATATAAGTGATCACACCAAAGCACATAGGATCATCTTTAGAATCCTCTAGAAAGGATGTTAATCTTAAATTATCTAGGATCTTAAATTATCTAGGATCTTAAATATCTAGGATAAGTGTACTTGCCACTAGAAGAATCCCTTCAACCATATTCAGGATACGCTCCACTTCGCCTCCAAAGTCGGAGTGTCCCGGAGTATCAATGATATTAATTTTGGTATCTTTGAAAGTGATAGATGTGTTCTTGCTCAGAATTGTAATTCCCCTCTCCCTCTCTAAATCGTTTGAATCCATGATTCTTTCTTGTACAAACTGGTTATCACGAAACACCTGCAAAACAAAGAGAAAAATGACGAAATCAGTCATCATCTTCATATAAGTGGTTTCGTTCAACATCTAAAACTCCAGAACTAGCTAATTAACCGTACTCTCAGACCAAATATCAACAAACTCAGTGATCATTCTATATAGTGATATCTTATCCACTCTTCAATTTTTCAAAGACGGCTTGAAGCCACTAAATACTCATCAAAATGAAATATTATCATTTATTATCCAAATTAAGCTTTATCTCTCCAAACAACAAACCGGTCTTACCTTGGCTTGCCTCAGCATAGAATCCACCAACGTAGTCTTTCCGTGATCAACATGAGCAACAATCGCTATATTCCTGATATCATTTCTTCTCAATAACTTCTTTTTCTCTGGACCAAACACGAACAAAAATCAAAATCCAAAACCAAAACAACTTCCTTTCACTTTTTATTTGGTTGAATTATCACCAGTCGTAGTCTCGGCAGTGGCTTCGGTGACAGAGCACTTGACCGTCTGGATTCTCCTGAATCTGCTTCCGTGGCGGGGCTTAAGAGACGCTTTGGTCGTCGAAAACGAAGACGAAGAAGATGAAGCCAAGCTTAGACCGAAGAGCTGCTTAGAGGAAGAGGCAGATAGAGCTCTAAAGCTAGGGTTCGGGATTGACAGAGGAGAGTTGAATGCCATCGCCATTTCCATAGCTCGAACTCAATCTCTCTGAAACCACGCGGAGTTGAGAGAGAGAGAGAGAGAGAGAGAGAGAGAGAGAGAGAGAGAGAGGATTTGGCAATTGAAGTTTGTGAGGAAGAAAATCGATTTAAGAAGCCTACTGCTTGGAAGGCCTTGTTTGTGCCACGTCACCGTTTCAGCGGGTCCCACATTGGTGGGCCTACTGAATATGGCTTTTTTGCTTCTTTCTGCAACTCCCAACAATTTGACGATTTGACTCTACTCACTCCACAAACTTGAATAATCCACTGAATTAGCAGATTTTAAAAGATAATTTAACACTTTATTTATGTTAACGGGAAAAAAATGAGAGCCACAAAATAGTAATTTGCAGTGATTCATACATTTTCTTTACGTAATTAGAACTCTGATGTTTGATTTGTGAAACACGTTGATTCACTCATTTGTAGTTGTTGGCGTTTTCAACTTCACAAGCTCAAAAGCTCAAGCCTCGTCTTAACAAACTTGGTGGTCGTTAATTTAATTCATTAATGAACTGCAAAAGCAAGTACAAACGTTTCAATTGGTCGATCGCACGACGGTCACTGAGGCTTTCAGTGTTCGTAGCAATGAAAGGTTTCTTCTCAAATGGCAGCAATGAAAGCTCTCAGAATTGAACAATAGCGTGGAAACGTGTCCTCCAAGAGAGACGAGAGAGCTTCAATGTCGAGGAAGTGGCTTCAACGTCCAACGCCATAGTTAGTGATGTCTCAATGTTCATTTCGATTTCATATGCTTCGTCTAGACTTCAACGCTTGATGATATATTTGAAGCTTACATTTTGGACCCAAATTTTGTATGCATATATCAGTGCTTAGCTGTGAATGAATGATGTTCTTAAAGTACAATCTATGAGCATGAAAACATTACTTCCTAAGTTAGCTTAATTATTAACTGATTGTGTAAGTGTCGTTTATTTTTTATAAAGGACACAGAGCTTTTTGGTTTTTGAGTTTAATTTAGGAGATTAAGCTAAAGGATACTAAACAGAGTATATAAACTCTTCATTTTATTATGATCAACTTAATAAATGAGAATGATTCATTTTCTCTAAACAATCTCTCTCGGCTAACTCTCCATTCTTGTTCTTGATCCTTCTACCGATGTTCAAGGTTTTCTCAATCAATAAAAATGGTTTGTTGAGTCTCAAGCCTATTGCCCTTTTTTGTATACATTTTTTCAAACGGTTTTGATCATATTATTGCTTCTCAGTTGCAACGGTTCCATATAGAAGGATAATCAGTAAATTAAAAAAAATAAAAATAACTTAAAAAGTGAGAATGGATATATCTATAATATTAAAATACAACTTTAACTATTTCTTTATAGATTCAGTAAAAGAAATTGTATTTCTCATACTGTTTTATTATATTTTCTTTTAAGAAAAATCTGTCTTAATACTAAAAGAGTCATTGTACGTAACGCAAGAATGTAAGGGTTTAAAGAGTATGATATATAGTGTGTTTCGCTAATTATGTGAAATATGACTTAAATATAGTTATTGCAATTACATTATCATTAACAGTAGGACGACTCAGTTATTACCAGTCGTTATTATTCTAAAATTGATAAAAATTAAAGAAGAATAATCCGTAAATTAAAAAATTAAAAAATAACTTAAAAAGAAGAATGACTAAGACAGTCTAGTGGTAATATGAAATAGCTTGCCTTTTTTATATCTGATATATTAAAATACCACTTTAACTATTTCTTTATAGATTCAGTAATTATTTCTCTTTATATTTCTCATACTGTTTTATTATATTTTCTTTTGAGAAAAAAAAACTATCTTAATACTAAAAGAGTTATTGCCGCACCGCAAGAATGTAAGCCTTTAAAGAGTATGTAATACAGTGTGTTTCGCTAAATATGTGAAATATGACCAAGGATAGTTATTGCAATTACATTATCATTAACAGTAGGACCACTCAGTTATTACCAGTCGTTATTATCATGGTCGTAATATTAATTTATTATACAAAGAGAGACATCTCGACGATTTCTCAGCTTTTAATAATAACGTCAAATTACTTTAAGAAAAGGAATTACAGATATATGTGTCCGTATGTATTAAACTCATTGAAAGATTAAGGTAAGTGATTGGGACACAATTCGTGGTTGTACTATATAATTCAACCTAGACACCACCAATTTTCCTCATCTTACATATAATAATAAAAACATCAGTAATAACAAGGCAATATGGCATTCAACAAGCTTTATGTGGCTCTGGTGATGGTTTTAGTATGTGTAGCCTCAAAATCCGAGGCTGGGAAGAGTGATAGCAGGAATTCATCTGCGGGACTTCCGCCTTATTCTGGTATATCATCTTGCACGTACAAGTGTTACTGTATTTTGGATGAATAATTATAACTGCCTGTTATCATGTATTTTGTGTAGAATCGGTTACAACAGGAGTCTACAGCGAGGTGTGCAAGTGCAAGACTAGCTACGGTGTGAAGGAATGCCTTTTAACGGTGCAAAAGATAGGGTGTTGTCCCTTGGCTTGTGGCAAGTCATGTATTTGCAACAAAGCAAGACCGCCACTGTGCTTCTGCTATTTCGCTGTTGAAACCTGCAATCTCCATATCTGCCCTAATTCGAAGAACAACGACGAATAGTCGCTCACAATTCCATGCACACCCTTTTCTGTTAAGTTCTTGTTATAGTCTGTGCGTTTTTCAAATAAATGAGTCCGATATGCGTAATAAAATACAATTGAATACTTGAATGTTGGTGTCTTTTGTTTAATTACCCAACTTCCGTCCCAGTATCTACGTCTGTGAGTTCTATATTGTTTCGGAACAGTCGCTAGAGTGAAAGATGTCAAAATCTTTACAATGCTAGTCACTATTCACCTAATATTAATTGTCGTTGGCCCAGCCCAGGTTAGCGTTGATTAAAATTAAATGTCGTTTTTCTGTCATAAAGAAAAATGAAAAGAAATAGAAAATGTTCCGTTGCCGGGACTTGAACCCGGGTCTTTCGGGTGAGAGCCGAATATCCTAACCAACTAGACTACAACGGAATTGTTGAATACTTTAAATTATTATTTTATTAAAAGGCAAAATCCTGAATGTTTTATTATTAATTTCAGTCGGAATAAGTTCATACAAGCAATGAGAAATATGTATATCTTCTCTTCATTGGAAAAACTAAATTTAAAACAAACTTGGCCAAACCAAGAGAAACTTGACTACACTTTGTTTGCTAGTTTATTTATGTTGTCGAAAAGTGAGACATTACGATTAAATTTCGAGTGATAATAATGGCAAGATAATCGCACAAATATTTTTTAAGAAGAGTCTATGAACCTTTTTTGCAAGTCATGTCCATCGCAATTACTGGAAAGATTGTAGCAGTAATGTGATACAAGTCCATAAATATGACCCACACTCTTAGATTGCGTTTCTTATCATACCTATTTTTGAATTTAAGTGACATGACATAACTAGTGAGGATGTATTTTATTTTACTTTTTAGACTAAAACTTTTGCTTATATTATTGACCCTTGGATTTTAGTAAGTATAAATAATCGTTAAAAAGTGCCGATAGCGGTAAACTTTCGGTTTGAAAACTAACGAAACGCCGAGATTAAAATAAAAGGAATATAGAAGCGAAATATCTTGTGTTTATGAAGTGCAGTAAATGGTAACAAAAATTTGACGAAACGAGTCACGTTTGGGTATGTCTTTCTCAAAATAACAATGTTTGGCTAAATTTTTATTAATGTCATCGTTAAAGTTTAACTAAATATTTTGAACTATTGTCGCGCAAATTTTTTTCCACTAATTCAGTAGTCACAATAGAAGTTTAGGGGAAAAATAATCGAATTTTTTTTATTAACCTTTAACGAAGCCATTAATCAAAATTTGATCAAACGTTTGTCATTTTATAAACCTCTATATTTAAAAAATTATATTACTTAATAACCCTAATTATAAAGCCTAAATAGTTGAAAGGTTCTCTCTTGATTAGTACGAGTGGTATTTCGAGTAAGGCACAAAAGAGGATTTTTTACCGGATCCCGAAACCACCCTCTGCTTTAAAAAGAAAATAAAGAAAAATAATTAGATTGGCATATTGTGGTATTTCGAGTAAGGCACAAGAGAGGATTATTTACGTTGTTCTTGGTTATTGATGTGATCTGCGAATTGTTTTGTGTGTATTATTTGTATGTTAGAATTGGAAGTTTGTTAGAACAAGAAAATGACATGATTATGGAGAATTCAATCAAGCTCGACTTTTATTTATAAAGAAAATGAATAAACTTTCAATAGTTACTCGAGAGAGATAATAAGATAAATTTTGTTTGAAGTAAAAGGAGATCCAACGATGATGATATATAGAATATATAAACAAAAAATTGGTTGTTTACCCATTTTTATATTTAGTGTTTTCAATATATTCAATATTTTGTAAATTTTTTGTAACTAATCAACCAATTTTGTTTACACGAATATTGAGTCAAAACTACCATCATCTCGTAACTTTGTAAAAAAATTTAAATTCGGGTCAAAATAGTCCAAATAACTCTGTAAACATTTTCAAGTGGGTATTTACATAAAGTTTTACAAAATATTGAGTATTTTGAAATTAGTAAACGTTTTTATAAATATATAGCTAAAAGAGCTATATATATATAAACTAATAAAAGTGTTTATGAAATTCAAGCGTGTTTCTTATTCATTCCTACAGTGCAATATCACACAACACAGTGTGAGGAAGGGCATCCACCACCACCATTTCGGATTCCCTTTCTCTTCTTTCAGAATTTCTAGAGTTTTTTTTCTTTGTGCTGCTAGAAAAGGGCATCCAAAATGACTAGACCATTTATTCGGTTCCAAATATACACACGACAACTACAAACACAATGGTTACAAATATATATTTCATGGGCATAAATGCAAGAAACGCTAAAATCTTGTTCAAAACTCCAAACTAATCAAGCCTCTCGTATCGGTGGTATAATTGCTGGGAATAGTAATATTACACACAAACACTATGTAATTTAGAAGAAGGAACGCTTGCCCGGAGGTCTTCCAACGGCTCTCATCAAGTTGGCAATCTCAAGAACTCTCGCGATTTTGGTCCCTCTTTTGGCCTCGGCCGACGCTCTTCTCTCCTCTGCTTTTCTACGTGCTTTCGCCACGTCATTTTGCATCTTCTCTAACGCTCTCGCTCTCTTCTCTTCTAGCTTCCTCTGCGCACCATACAATTCATTCATTGATCTATTGACATCAATTTCCAATCAATTAGTTCAAAAGATCGACATCAACAAGTGAACAAACCTCAACTTTCTTCATCCAAGAAGTGGCCTTGTTGACCTCCTCGCTCTCGAATCCGGCGATAACGGCGTCTTCTCTTTTGAAGCGATTGTTGATTTTGGCGGTCTTTGCGTTCTGCCACGCCGATATCTTCGCGTCCACTTCCTCCCTCTTCACTCTCTCCACCGTCCTTCCGCCATTATCCGCCACAATCGCGAGCTCCCTGCACTCTCACAATTCATATTTAGGCGGGGGGACTAAAATGAAAGAAAAACAAAAATTATGGGTAAAACTAAATATAATTTGTTGATTAGATACCTTCGGGCATGGTCCTCCGGGAATACCTCCCCCTCCGGCGGGCCATGATCTTCGGGCTCATCCTCTCCGATTCTGGCCAAGACGAGCTCGTGGTTGTCGACGCCGTTCTCGGCGGTGGCTCCGGCGAGGACGAGGGCGTTGAACTCTCGACTCATGCTCGCGAAATTCTCGCTCGAAGTGGTCGACGACGAGCTTCCCGTCTCCCACGTCTCTCGCCGGCGAGGCTGCGTCGGAACCGGAGAAGGAGGAGAGGGGACTATGAGCGCGTGGATGTCACGGAAACGATGGGTTTCTTCGTCGTTTTCGTTTTCGGGGATTTGGTGGTGGTGTTGCTGGGATTGATCATTATTGGTGGTGGTGGTGGTGATGGTGGTGATCGGGATTTGATCATTCAACATAGGGGTTTGGTTTGAGTACTATATTACTATTAGCGTAATAGAAGTTTTAAGATCATGATCTATGTTTTTCTTTTGAGTTTTGTGTGTGAAGTTTATTTGACTGGAATGAGGAGAAGGGTTGTTTTATGAACCACATAATGTTGTCCCGTGTTTATTTTAATTAATAAATTAATTAATGTCCTGTGCTTGCTTTTTTGAATGCCAATTCCCGTTCCATGTTTGAAGATTATATCCTTTTTTTTTCTTTTTCATAAGTGTCCAAAACGATAATCAAAGGGCTGTTATTTGTCCGATTTGTCATCTGGATGAGAAAGATTTTCCGTTTTTAAAAAACATTATAATTTGGTTACTCGAAATATTGACGTTTCGGTGCTCTTTCTTTTTCGTAGCTAAAATCGTCCAAATTTTTTTTGAAAGTGTTAAGTAAAATATGGTTACTTCTGTCGATGCATTTATTTTTTTTCTTCTCAAAAGGCGAGTTTAGTTAGGAATATCAGCCAAATGCCACTCTTCTTAAGGGGAAGATTGTAAACCCAAAATACATCATCATCAAATAACATGATTAGCATAATATCTAATAACAAAAGGCTTTCAATAGCCACTTCGGACGTCAGGGCCTTCTGGGACTTGTTGAGATAAACCAAGCACCTCATAATTATGATTGCGCTAAAAACTTAATGTTGATAGTGCAAACGACTCGATTTCAGACATTGTTGCGAAGTCGAGATTTGGTGATATAACGAAATCTTTCAATGCACGAAAGTGTACGTGTTATCTCAAATAATATAAATTAAAAGATTTTATGAAGAGTAATTTTTTTTAAAAGTTTTCTACCATTTGTAGAGAAATAATTTTAAGTAATATTATGAGCTTTTAAAGCGAATAACATACAAAACAAAAATAATGAATAAAATAGATTTTTACAAAAGAAAATAGGGTGACAATTTCATGAGAACTAATCCGGTTTGAGATTTTGGGTTGAACAACAAAACTTACTCCTATAAACGCTAGTCTCGGTCCATCAAATTTATGGATTAGTTTCTCGAGTGTTCTAACAAATTGACAATAATGGATTATCCTCTCGATATCTATCATATTAAAACAATCACACACAATGAAAAAAAAAATCAAACAATTACGGAAAGAGCTTATATTTTCTATTAAACTACGATCAACTATAAACACATGAATAAAAATATGATTATTAACTTTCACTCGAGTAGCTAAACAGTCCAACATAGTATTTTAATGGCGATCAATCACTAGAGGTGATTGAGCATGTTTAATATTAAGCAACAAAAAATTGGCTCTATAGCCACAAAATTATCTAGATATTTTTTAACAAAATATTTAAAGTTTTGTAAATAGGTTATTAATGCCCATCTTATGATGACGTAGCTATAAATTCAACTAATATTACTCCTATCACAAATTTATTTTTGGGCAAATCTTAAACAATTTTGTAAGAGATTTGGGTGGACATTTATAACTCATTTACCAAATCTGGGGGTATTTCAAAATCCATATATATAGTCAATTTACCCATTAAGCAACTCATAATAATAAAGAAAACATTATACGTCCAACCATCCTCAATCTCAATTTTGAAGACAATTTTTTAGTTGCTAGTAATGGAGATGATGTCCAACCACTAACCTATGCTAGTTTTCACGACCATGTAGTTGTATTTGTTAGTGCATTGGAACACCGATCAATTTTGGTTGGCCATATAGTTCACATGTTCACTATATTTGTTCTATATGCACATGGCTCGATTGGTGAGCGATGGATAACATGGCCGATGCCTTTCGGCCATTGAATGACTTGGTGACACCGGCGTCTAATTTAGAGAGCTTTTTCGACTCCATCTTTGATGTGACATGATTGTGATCTGAATCCACAGTTCAGAACTTCAAATTACTACATATAATTGTTGTAATTGAGGCCTCTTCGAAGATAGTGTGGACTTGGTCTTTGAATATAGTATCATAATTTTAAAGTAATTTGTTTTTTCTTAAAAACTGAATATATCACCTAAGTAATAACATTTTGAAAGAAAATCGATAATTTTTCATATCTTCATCTAACAAATGATATTCACGAAAAATGAACTATGTACATTATAATTCATAAACGAATGTAAATAAATAAATTGCATCTAGAACATATGCGATCTTATAGGTAAGAATATGTTATCATGCTAAAAATGTTGAACATGAGACTGATTTCCTTATTCAAGCGAAATTTACAGGATAACAATTTCTTTATTGTTTGTAAATTTCGGTGGATTAGGAGAGCTAACAATAGTGTAGCTCATTTACTAGTTAAGTGGCATTTGTGATTAATTTTTTTGAAATTTGTAATTTTTGGGAGGTTTCGATCATTGTTCACAAAACTTTGATGAAATGAAATGAAATATTAGGGTACTCTTTTCTTACTAGTTGAAGTCCAAAGATATTAACGAGGCCCTTCAATTTAAAAAAGACAGAATATGAGCCAACTTTGTCTGGAGACTAGCTCCCATGAAATGATTTGAAAAACAAATCTGAGTGCTTTTGTTCTTAAAAAAAGAGCAAGAGAGAAAAGCTCTAATTGCGTTAAATGTTTATCATATTTTTTTTAAACGAAATAGTTCTAAAACGAAAGTATAGCTAGGTAGCCAATTAAAATGTTATTGATGTATCATAACTTAGATAGCAGATTTTGTACGTGGAAATTTCGAGGCAAAATTTGACAAAGAAAGGTTACTAGCCAATTATTCAATTCCTTAACTACATAGTGAAAATTATAAATTGATTTCTTATTTAAATAACAACATGTGAATAACTTATTATTCTTATTATCTTTACGTAAATAAGTAAAAAATTTGTGTCGGCAAAAGCTGATTTACGTAAATGTTGGGCATTGTTGATGGACCAGTCTAAAGCGTGTAGGCGCGTCGCACACGAACAATGATTTGACACTCGTGGGTGGATCACACGTGGCATAAACGACATGCAAAGCTGGTCCCACAAAGAAGTAATACGTCTGATTCCGCCAGGCAAGTGCTTACGTAACATATTACATAAGTTTACACGTGGACGGTTCACATTCAAAGATGCTTCTCTCTCAGGTTTCAAGATACGCTTGTCTTGAAGGTATTGGCGAAATTATCGCTCAAAATGATTAATTAATATAAGGGGTTGTCTAATACTGTTATTAATTGAAAGTGAGGTATTAATTAATTTGACTTCAGCTTTCACTATTTATTATTATATATCAATCACTTACGAATCGTGGAGCTATATAATTGGTGGATTGTGTAGTGATGAAACGAGCGATAAAGTACGATAGTGGTATGTGTCACATGTCCGTTAACTGAAACAGATTTTGTGAGAGATATACTCTTTGGTGTATTTCATAAGGGAAGAAATATACTAATCATATTTGTCTCTTGTTATTCAAATAAACTTTTTTTTTCTCCATTTATTCTTGGATACCAAAGCTAGTTTTTTAGGACGAAATTCAACGAAATACGAGTATTTTTTACGATATACGATACATATAGTTTATAGTTCTTTAGTGATCTTGACAAACTTGAATTGAAATTTTGAATTTTATCATTAAAAATATTAAATTTCATTATGATTTAATGTATTTAATTTAAATTTATCAAAGTTAAGTTAATAGAGTTAGATAATATTTTTCTAATAACACGAATTTTAACTGATATTTTTTTATTAGAATAAATTCCGATAATCACAATAAATTTAACGAATTAAGATTATAATAGAATTTTGTGACAAAAAAATTGTAAGCTTAATCCTTACCCATAATTAAGCTGCAATAAAAAAATTGTCCATTATGTCCTTCACGTTAAAGTAGCGATTTCAGTCAATTACATTGAAATAGATTTTAGTGATAAGTTTGTTCTCTTTTGTGTAGCAGTCAGTTGCTTGCTAGTTTGACGGGTTTTTTAGTTCCGAAGTTTGTGAAATGTTTCAGCAATCATATTCCACAATTGAAGATTCTCTCCTTTTCATAGTAATATTTAAATGAATTAATAATTTTACATTGCAAAAATTAGTCTTTGTGATCAACAAAAAAAATAGCTTATTATATATAAAAAAATAATATTCAAATCAAGATGGATTTTTTTAGACATTTAAATTTAATTAATGTTTCATAATTAAATGCCGTGTAATCCGTTGATTGAAGTTCCTACAGATACAACATTCCATATAAAAATATAATATTTTTAAAATATTAATAGGTTTTATGGGCAGTTGTTTTTATTTTTAATTTTGTTTTTTGCGTTGTGCAAGGGGGAAATCTTTTTAGCGGACCTAACTTATTGTTTCGATTGTACCAAAAGCCCAAGAACACAATAGTCATTTTGAGAATAAAAAGATTTGTGGTACCGCGTTGTTTAAACTAATTGCAGGATTATCACTACTACTTTTAAACAAGAAAAAATTGGCTCTATGACCTTATAAAACGTTTTCATTTTAGATATATCATAGGTTTCGTAAATAGATTGTAAATAGTCAGACAGTTTCATTTACATAATGTAAATAGTTTAAATTATCCTTAATTTTTCGATTTTTGTTGAAATTTTAATATTAAATATGGGTTTCGAATTTGGATTTCAAAATTCAAATGTGTTTAACATGTGTTCACACATATTCTCGAGATTTTGGATTTAATTATTCAATCAAATTTTATTTGCACATTTGTTAAGATCCTATATTAAAGGAAACATTATATTTTTTGATATTATCTTCATAAAACCGTTTTCTCTCCCATAGCCGGCCAAAACAAAATAATAAAACAATATATTTTCAATTTTGGTCGGGAAAAAAGATTTCGAGAGCTATGGGGTTGTTTGATGATGATGGTTTATCGATTCAAGATTTTGGTACGTGTTCGTAATTAGTATGGTTTACGTCTTATTAACAGTGTAATGTTATTTTGCTTGTTTCATCCGAATAAGTTTACATCATATTTACGTCTTATTAACATTGTAATGTTATTTGCCTTATTCGCCAGAATCGGTTTACGTCATATTAACACTGTAATTTTATTTGTTTGTTTCGTCATAATCGGTTTACGTTTTATTAACACTGTAATGTTATTTAGTTGTTGCATATATCATTTTATTTTTTTCGGAAATTAAAATTTAAAACTAAAAAAATATTTTTTCATGGAAATTGATATTACTTCATGCGGTTAATGTCCTTAATTTTGGAATATTAATTGATTTTATATTTATTACATGTTACATTTGGCGGGAAGTGTTTTTTGGGGTATTTTTATCTTAAAATTTTGTAAACCAATTGGCCCGGGTATTTTCAATTTATTAACGAAATTTTGGGTAAGACAAAATTAGCTATAGTTTACATGGCTATGCATCCAAATTAGCCTTTAAACAATCATTTTTCTTACTTCGTGATATTAATTTAGGTACTTTTTTTGTTTATTCTAATATACTAATCATTTATGACTTTAATAATCGCATGCCGTAAAAAAATAATACTTCTTGTAATAAAACTAATTTATAGCTATTTTTGTAAATAATTATTGAAAATGAGTTATATTTGAAGTTCTCCTTTTTTTTAAACCGAAAAAGGTGTTTAACCCACCTGTACAAAACCATCCCGACCTTGACTAGAGAATGACGTTTTTTCTTATCAAGCTTGTTTGAAATGCTCGTAGTTATAAGACGAGATGAACCTTCTAGTCTTTCTATCTCTAACTTCATTTCAGCTTTACCATATTATGTCGATATTGATATTCTTGTCTTGTCTTTTGATTTATTGTGACATATTCCTTTGCTTCTCTGATTGATTACTCATATATAGTCTATCCGCATTTTATCTATATAAATCAAAGTTTAAACTCTTTATCCGCATTTCATTGTCATCGTAAAATACAAAAAAATATTATCGGCATGCATTATGCATTGAGAATAAGAAGAAGAAAGACAAATTTTGTACCTCCACGTCATCGGCAATAAAGTTTTTGAGCTCATCTTGCGAATTCGCATCTTCGGCGTGGTGAATGGGATCTTCTCTACAAAATTGGCAAACATCTGCCACCACATTACCTTGATCATTAAAAATAAAAGATTGTGTTAAGAACAAATTTGGAGCTATACGATTTTTATTAAATATTTGTTGCTGATCTAAATAGGTTAAATTTTAAAATTCTAAGAGCTTGTTCTAGACGATGTTTTGGAAAAAAATTATGATGATTGGAATCTCTTGAGTAGTCTTTGCTAAAATAAAAAATTTCTAATATAATTGTAAAAATATTAGAAACGAAAACCTAAGCGGAAGCATATATGGATCAAGCGTTTACCTCCGGTCATTGTTAATCGAAATATCGTTGGAGCTTAATTAACGGCGACTCGGAACGTCGGTGATGACGACCTAACGAACACATAAACAAAGTTTTGCTCTTCTAAACCCCGATAGTTTTAAAATCCGATGGTGTATAGTATATGTAAGAGATAATAAGTTTAGGGACCAAAACTTACTTATTCGATATATATTCATTCTCTTTCCATAAAAAAGAAACAAAAGTTGAGATGTTATGAGCAAAAATGTTTGACTTTATTGTGTAGTAGTTAGCACCCTAAATAAGTATTTTATTTACCATAATATGATGAATTAAGATTAATACAACGTATTTTTATGGGTCAATTAGCAAAATATACATATACAAGTTTACGAATTTCATTTTACTCAACGTTTGGTAAATTTTTCGTAAATACTCATTGGATTTTGTTAACGAAAAATTTTGGACTAATTTAGCCCTCTTTGGATTCCCGCCCAAACGGTTTGAAGGGCATTTTGTGGACTTGAAGAGTAAAGTTAGAGAACATGATAGAGATATGGATAGGGATAAGAGCGTGGGAGATTGAGGCGGTGGGAGATGGAGTAGCTCTGGTTTGAAACGGATAACGTGCAGCGTCGGGAGATCATGAATACGAAGCTCAAGATCGATGATGATGCGATGACGCTGGCGGCTTTTTAGTCTCGAGTGAAGCGAAAGACTCAGAAGAAAAAGACAAGATCGATTCTCAATGAGAAGAAACAGCGGAACGAGAAGGAGAAGGAAAATGATAAAGTAACGATCAAGGTTACGAAGAGAAAAGGGGATTCGAAAAAGGTTGAGAGAAGCAAATGCTTGACTTTGAGCTCAGCACTGCAAAAGCGAAAAGGGTTTTCAGACAAGAATTCGGCGATAATAATAGCGGTGGAAGATTCGAACTTTTACAACTTCATTAAAGACATAATCGCAAAGAGCTTCAAGCAAAGACAAGTTTGAGCGATCTACGACGGAGAAAACGGGATGCCGAGGCGATACGTCTTGATCGATGTGAAGATAAGGCGGTTGGATCATCATCAAAGTAACACAGAGCGAACGAGATTTATGTCATCTTGCGAGATTTATGAACATATTAAGAAAATGGCCACGAAAAAAAAGCAAAATGGTGAATCAATCTCTACGCTACACGTGACAACATTTAGTTTTTAACGGCAATTTTTAGTAAGGTGTTAACAGAATACGACTTTTGATATCTTACTCCACCGTTTTTAAACATTGGACGTATAAGTGTAAATTTAACTAAACATTGATTAATTATATCGCCATTAACTAAAACTAAAACAACAACAACTCGAAATAAAAAACAAGGCGCGTGTATCATAGGGACAAGAGCGGATCCATATTGGCTACATAAGTGGCCCATCCCCTTTTTTAAGAAAATTCTCTAAATATCTTATTTCAATACTGTAAACTTTAAAATGCCTTTTATAGAAAAACATATAGCAGCCTCTTTTATATTTTAAAAATTCATATTTAAATCCCTTCGTTTTATAAAATTTTACATTGACCTCATTTGTTATTCAAAAAAATTAATAATTGTCAATTTTTCCTATATATCTTCCAGTTATTTATTTTTTAATACTTATTTTCTTAAGATTGTATATTTGTGGGGTTGAAGGAATTTTGTTCTCTCCCTTCATAAATCTGTAATTTGTTGGACGGATAATTTTTTTAGAATATTTGCTTAGTGGTGCGCTTATATGATTATTATGTTTATTGGGTCCTTCAATTTTTGTTTCGTTTTCTTAAAAAAATAAAATTGCTTTAGAAAAAAAAATTAGTTTTTTCACTTTAAAAAATAAAAAAATAAATTAAAATATGATTTTTAAGAAAAAGAAAAAATAAAAATTAGACTAAGTAGCACTTTTAAACAATGTTATTATAATCTAACCATACTTTTTGCATTTTTAATTAAATAGTCCAACGTCTGACGTGGCTTTTTTTTTAAATTTTTTTCAGTTCTAATAATGCCCTTTCAATTAATTAATAATACACCTTTTTTCATTTTTTTTAAATTAAGAAAACATTATTTTTTAAAATATAACCGTTTTTTATTAATTTTTTTTTTTTAATTTGATACGGTTATTTTTTCTTTTTAGCGACGTTGTTTCAAAAGTTGAATTCATTTATATTCTTTTATTTACTCGTGGGTAGTGAGTTCTTTATTAGACGGTTGAAATGTTTCTTTTATATTCTTTTTTTTCCCATTTTTTTCTTTGCATTTTCCACCCTTTCAAACATAACAAAGAATTTTGATTTTGCCATGCATTCTCCCTTTCATTTTTTATTTTCCTTCAATGTTTCATTTTCTCTCGTATTTTTCTGGTTTTAAGACCTCAAGTCGTTAGACATTCAACAGTTCATGCAAAATGATAACAAAATGAATGTCATCTTCCATCTTCCATATATAATAATAAATTTAATTTTATGCAACGCTAAATTTAATATTAATATTTTGGCATCTTCAATCACAACATCAAATTTCACATCAAAAATATTATTTTTCATTATTATACTATTAAATTTATATTATCTCTTTATTATTAAATATTTTTCATAAATAATTATAAAATATGCATTTATTATTAAATGTTAAAATTATTTCTAACCTACCAATATTTAAAAAAATCCAAACTAAATAAATAAATAAATTTACATTATTTAAAAAATCAACATAAAAAATATACATTTGAAAAATACATTACAATACTTATTATTTATTTAGTATGTTTAATTTTAATTTTGATTTTTAAATATTTGATGTTTTAATTAAGTTTATTTTATGTGTTTTTTGTAATCAATTTATGATATTTAGTGTTATATAAATATACATACAATTTATGTTTTATAGATATAAAATGATTAAAAAAATTAAACCGTGTGAACAATACCACGTTATATTTGATGTGTTATTGTTTATAACATCAAATTTGGTGTCAAATATACTGTGTAATTAGAGGCTTTTTAATACAAACTTTAATAGTTTAAATTGTCGTTGGAGTTGCTACTATATTTATTAATATATTTATTTTAGAAAGTTATTTATTTAAGATGAATTGTCCCAAATACTATCATTTGTAATTGGTTTCCCAAAATTCACTAAAATTGATTTTTTTTCTTCTCAAAATACCGGTGAAAAATACCAAAATATCTCTAAAACAGTATTTTTTACATTTTATTCTATATCAATATTAAGCGGTTAATACTTATTTTTTTGTTTTTATAAATAAATTAAAAAAGATAAAAACAGTTTATTTTATTTTTTTAATTTTTTGACCGGTAATATAGTGTAGGTTATTTGTGTTAGTTTTATTTTTTGAAAGGGTATTTAGTTTTTCCAAGTGAATATTGCTTGTATTTTGAAAAAAATTATGTTTTGTTAGATTATGAAAAAAATAATATAAAATAATGCTAATTACAACTATTTCTCTTTATTTAATATACGTATGGTGTAATTCGTATCAACTTGTGTTCAAGGAGCAAGTTGAGAGGATCGGGTCAGCCTAGTTGCGTCGAAAACCTGAAAAGGTAAGATTACATCTCACGACTTGGCACATGCTTTCATTTGCCTTTTCACGTTTAATTTTTCCTTTTTTTTCGCATCAAGTACACTTTTAACGTCCACCATGCAAGTGTACTCTAATTTTCAAACTTCATTGAGTAAAAATGACCCAAAAATGTATAATTAGTGGTATTTCATTTTTTTATATAAAAGTATACATAAAATTTGAAAATATTATATTAATAACAGTAAAGGCTTTTAAGGCATAAGTACTTAACGTTTTGAACTGTATACATGTATATAATATTCTTTTTCCTCATCAATAATGCCATACAACGACATGCGGAAACTAAATATAAACGAGCTAATAATAAAATATGGGTTATTATAAAGTAGTAGCATTTTAAGAATAAACCACGTTAACACGTTAAGAAAATAATAAGATCTATTTATTTACTATTTTTTGAGTTCAAATTAAGGATTAAACGGTCGAATGTCGATAAACGGTCGATAACTCAAAAATACGGAAATGCCGCTAGCCGAACGAGAATTCGATGAAAAAAATATGGAAAACGGAAAACGGAATGCCGATGGAATTACCGTTGGCCGGTCGAGAATCCGACAAAAATAAGAGAAATTCGACGAAAAAACTCTTGATTATCAAAAATTTAAGATTACAAAAATTATATCAATCATATTTATAAGATCTTAATAATATATTAAAATGTAGACTTAAAATTTAGTATATAAAAAAATAAATTCAAAATATTTGTAACGCATTTAGCATTATTAATATTAAATTTTAGATTAAAATAAATGTTATTTATTAATTATAAATTTAAATATATAATTATAGTGTATAAAAAATAAATTTGAAATTTAAAACTTATAGTTTTAATAATATATTAAAATTTAGATTTAAAAATACTGCTGAAACTAATTTTTAAATTATTTTTTTTAATATTATAAGAAAATTAGTTGTATAAAACAGCCATTATTTAAGTTAGAAAAAATTACATTTCAAAAATTGTTTTGGTGGAGTTTCAAACCTCAGGTGCAAGGAAAACGCCTTGACCCTATGCTATAGGATCTGGATTCGGTTTTAATTATGTTTGCAGTTAAATTGTATTGTACCAAATTTCGGCCGCCGAAACGCCGAAAACCCTCGACCAAAAACGATGAAACGCGTAAATGGGAGTTTTTTGGCCGATTTTGAGCGAAAATCAGCTTTCCCATGAAATTTCGGCGACCATTTTTTCCTTAGTTCAAATTATAAAAAAGTGGCTTGTCCGCCTAGTTTACAATCAATAATAAAAAATAATTAATAATTTGATTTATAATTAATTGGACACGTAAAACAAGAAATTATACCATCATCTCTTACTATTTCATTCAATTCATTTAAAAAATACAAAATAACTCATAACAAAATGAAAAGTCGAAACCATAAACTACAAACAATTCTAAAAACCCAAATCATCGGAAGTTACTCGAATCAAGAGGTTAGTTCGTCAAAGGTACCTGGAATCTAAGGTACAAGGCCAAGGTTTTTTTTCAGTCGGTCGAGTTTTTTTTCAATCCAAGGTAGGGTACATTTATGTTACAAAACAGTCAGACGTTAATAGGAATTTACTTCCATTAATGCTTTAATTGAACTCGCCCAAAATGTTTTGTGTATTCATTACATATTGATCTCGTCATTAAAGGACCGTAGGCCGAAGACTCGAGTCTGGTCCGACTCGGCTCGGCAGCGGTAACGCACGTGTGTGTAAGGGGTTAGGACTGACCCACTCACACTCTCCTAACTTAGACTTTAATGTCACTTTAAGAATGAGAATCTTTTATAAACACTTCATTAACACACATTCCCATACTCTTTTACTCACTTCTTGAATACATTAATAAACACATTGATACGCATATCAATGTGTTTATTATCCATATTTTGAGCATCAATTTCTCATTCAGTAAATAGTTGTTTTTGGTAAACAAATACTCAATCTTATACTCGTCGCAATGGGGAATAAGAATACGAATGAATTATTCAGTTCCGTCGACTAGACCCCACTCAAATATTAAACCGAAAAACAGTCTAATAAAATACTCTTTTATAATATTTATTCCAACAAAATGTTGCTTATAAAGACACAAAAGTGACTTAGATCATCTCCAATGCTTGGCAACAATAGTTGCTCAATGCCTATATGGTAATACTATGTCATTTGCTTTTAGAGATAATATTATTTTATAGAGTAATCATTGTGGTAAAAGTGCAATTTTTGGTACCGATGCCACACTATAATCAATATAAAAAATTAATAAAAAAAAAAAACAATAGTTCAATTTGATTGATGACCATTAATTGAGTGGAGACCAAATAATTTAATTGGAGTATTTTTGTAAAAAATAATCAAACATCGAGGTGCATAAAAAAAGAAAAAAATATATTATAATTGATGATGTGTATAACAATTTTGCTTGCTTGCATTAAATATGCTCTTATAACACATTAGACACGACAGATAAAATCTGCTTCTAATGATAACTCGCTTCTAAATATTATCCTAAACAATAATTTGAGGAAAAACTTCTGCCATAGCGGCAAAAACGTTCTAGGAGCAGTTAGCACACACCACGGTTTGGATATTTCCCTCCTCCACTGCTACAAAAACTGTAACTTGATCTTATGCTCTGTACAGAAGTTTTGTAGTCCTTGCACCAATACTATGAGACATATAGTTATAAATTGAGAAGGGTATAAAAATATAATTTGACCTTTAGATTACAATTACATAAAAATTAAAAACAAAAAATTCAGTATTTATTAATAACTTGTGCAAACAGGGTTCGGAAAGGCTGTTGTTTTTGGGTCCAACTTATTTTAAAACATTATTTGCTAGCACAAACAAAAGTCGACCAATGGCACTTCATGAATCGTCATAGCAATATATTTTCATACATATCGTGCATTGAATATAAATCTCTGTTTGTCAAAGAAAAGTAACACCCAAGGCAACGTGTCCTGAATATCAATTCCAGTGCCAAGTATCTGCAATCTATTTTCGATGAAACAAGACTAATTTATCAAAATACTTGATATTTCCAACTCTTTTAGTTGAATAACTTTAGCCAGCTAGTGCAGTTTTGTAGTCATACGACTTAGTTATCTAGTCAAATTATTTGTTTTCCTAGTCTTATCAATGCGGTATTATATACTATACTTTTAACAAAAAAATTGACTAAATGACTAATTTTTCGTGTATTTATTGTAAAATAGTTAACGTTTGGTTAAATTTAGATTAATGATCGTATTATTTACGTGACATAATAATTAACGGGATTACTTTACAGTTTTGACTTTTTTTATTTAGGAAACTTTTAAAAAAAATTGGGAAAATTCGTCCTAAAATTTTCGTTAAATTTTAACATAACCATTTACCAAAAATATGTTAAATGTTGACAATTTTGAAAACTCACTATATGTTAAAATCTATACTACTTAATAACTCATATTAATTCAAACAATTAAAAGTTGGTAGTTTACAAAAAAAAAACCTCACGTTAAAAACACACAAAAAAGTAGTCAAAAGTTCGATGAATTTCAGTCATCAATCACCTTGCTGCATCAACCATTTGTGTAAACCGTGATATAAAGCAATATAATGCAACATTGAATTCTTCCGGGCGATTTTCCAAGAAAATATAAAAATTAAAATCATTCAATTTTTGTGGTGAATAGAAAGTACATGGACATAAGCCAACGTGTTGATGGGGTTGAGCTTTCATATTTTCGACTAGAGGTTCTTCTTGGAAGCATCCATCTTGTACATCTTCTTGGCTCTAATTTTGTGGAACCCAAATTCGACAGAGGAATGAGAGCACGACGAGAGATGAGGCACGACGTATGGTGAAATGGAGACGAGAGATGAAGAGACATTGGATTAAACGGAAAAAAGAGAAATGACGAAGTGTTAAAAGTGTGACCTACATTAAATGCTATAAGTCGCTTCTAATATCGTTCTACAATAAAATGACACCGTGCCTCTTAAAAATGAAGAATGAGAGTGAAATTTTGGCGTAGAAAAAAGCGAGTCAACTTTTTTTTTTTTGGCATTATTGCTTTTAAGTTTTAAAAAATTGAATTAGTTTGAAAAATTCAGAAATTTTTGGCAATGAAAATAGTCGGGAGAAATCTAGGCCAAATTATGGGTATTTACAAAGAAATTTGACACTGTTGGCGTAGAAGTGAAAAGTCGATTCTAAAAGTTAAAAAGTCGCATATAATACTGTTCAACGCTTTTAAAAGTAATGTTTGTAATATTGTATTTAACTAAATGCACGTGAATAATCACAAGTGGAAGCGCCCATAGATATGAGTGTTTGAAAGTGCAATCGCGAGGGCACTTCGGTCGTCGAGTCTTCTTACTAGCTTTAAGTTGATGGAAAATAAGGAGCATGAGTTTGTTTAGACATTTTAGGGATTTATGGTAGCCGTGTTGAGTTGGTTCGTCTCTGACTATGCCTTTTTTTCTTCCATGCTAGAGAAGTCGATTAACAAGCTCCATTGTTGATGAATGTATTTTATTGGTGCGCATCTTCCATTTATTTGTTATATGGTTGTGGATGTTGAATCAAATGCGTTATCTATGTTTATCTCCAATTATTCTTCATTAGAAGCATCACACAAACCATTTACTAAGCAATCTAAGGGCGACATGAAAAGTTGAAAATAATAAAAACTTCATGAACGGACTCGAGAGTTTTCTAGCGAAAAATGCGAGACATAATTTCTTGCTAGGCATACTCA
This sequence comes from Urtica urens, assembly GCA_958296335.1. Lineage (NCBI taxonomy): Eukaryota > Viridiplantae > Streptophyta > Magnoliopsida > Rosales > Urticaceae > Urtica > Urtica urens. The sequence continues at coordinate 2,613,622 of OY282521.1, forward strand.
ACGCCTCGTGATGAGAAGCATATATGCCCCTTATAAATTAGCTCATTGATGAGCCCCAATATAATACTTTCTTCTATAACTATTTATTGAGATGATTTCTAAAGTATTTGTTTGATGTTTTGTCTATTTTCACGTGTGTGATTTTTAATAATGAGTTTATATAATATGTTCGTAATTTGTAATTTAGACCGATGTTTGTAATTAACAAAAAAAAATACTCGCGCGTCGCTGCGAATTGTTTAATGTATTTTATTTGAAATTGTTAAATATTTGTTCGATAAAAAAAATTACCTAATAACAAAAATCACACAAAATTTAATATAAGTATTTATTAATTAATAATATATGTTATGTTTTTGTTGAATTAAATCAGTGACATATCATATAAATAAATCCAAATATAAATTAAAACTACTAACTTAGAAATAATTATTACATACCTTTAAATTTTTTGGTTAATGTATAATATAGTCCTATATAGGTTTGGTAAGTTGGTTTTCTCCAACGTTTTGTAAAACTTTTGTAAATGTCCACTTTTTTAATTAATGAAAATTTTCTTCCAATATTTCCCCAAATAACAAAGATTCCGCCCAAATTTTAATGAAAATTAAATACTTAATTTCGAAAATTAATTTACAGCGTAAATTACGGAATAATAATTGTACCAAATAAACTTATATATATAATTTCAGATTTCAAGAGAGAGAAACTTCAAACGCATGCAAAAAAACACCACTTTTAAAAAAATACCTCTGATACCAAAATCCATCAACGATCAAACTCAATCCATTTTCGATCGATCATCGATGAAAAAATCAACGACGTAAATTGGTCGGCGATTAATATATATTTATTTTCTTTTGGTATCTAATTTGTTTTTGTTTTTTAAATTTTTATTGTAAATCAATTTTTTTAGAATCGGTTTCTTCATGAACACTATGACAACAATGAAGAAGAATAAGAATAATAATAATAATAATAATGACGTTAAGCTTTCGTGGTGGAGAAGGATGTGAAATTTTCATGGCGGAGAAGGATGTAAAACTTTCATGAACACGACTATCGTTCTTCATTTTTTTCATCTTCTTTTTTTATATGGATTTCAAATTTATGATTGAAATTTTGATTTATTTCTTCTAGTAAAATTAACAAAAATCGTGTCTTCTTAATTAATATGTAATTAACGTTGTAAATCGCAATTCCATTTACGTTGGAACAAATCCACATCAGTGTAAATTGAATATCAATTAACGAACACAATAACAAATTCGGAGAGAGTAAAAATGAAAACAATAATTGATTGATAATAAATATCAACGAAAACAAATGATATCAAAGAAACAAAATCTGCAGAAATATTACATTTCCGAAAATAAATGTAAAAAAATAAACTAATCCAATCATAAAGGAAGATTTATAATTAAAAAGGCTAAAAATAAAAAATTTAATTAAATATTCACGATTCTAGGATCTAAAGGAACTTAATCAACCACTAATAAAGTTTTTGAATAAAAATAAAAAACTATTTGAAAATTTTGAAAATTTTAAACAAAATTTTTAAAAACAAATAAAAAAACGTAACTCAATTTCTATTATAAAAAATCAATTATCAGTGTAAAATTCAATTTACGTTGTAAAACGTAACTCAATTTACGTTTGTACAATTCCATTTCAATTTAAATTGAATATCAATTAATGAACATTATCAATGTAAAAATCAATTTACGTTGTAAAACGCAGTTCAATTTAAGTCGAAAACAAAATCATTTAAGTGTAAATTGAATATCAACGAAAAAGAGATAATATCAAATAATAAAATTAGTTAAAAATATTAAAATTCCCAAAAATAACTTTATAAGATAATTCGCCCATTAATGAATGATTTTAATTAATTAATCTGAAAATAATTGGTCAATTAAACCGCCCATATTTTTAAGATATAAAAGGAAATATTAAATTGCCAAAAATTGTTTAAGCAAAAAAGAAATTAATTCAAATTTGAAACGTAAATTAGGAAATGAAATGAATTCAAAATAAAATAAAAACTGGAAATAAACATAAAGGATAAAAATGTAAATTAATAATATTATTAAATATGTCATGTCATCATTTTGGGCATTTACAAAAAATTTATCAAACGTTTTACATAACCAAAAAACGTTTGTAAGGTAGGGCCAATTCGCCAAATTTTTGTAAAATATTTGTGGCGTTAATTCAAAAATTTTATAAAAAATGAAAAACAAATTCTAAAATTAATTGACATTTGCTTTTATTTTTCATGTCGTAGATATTGTCAAAATTAACTATATACATGATAATGTCCGCTACTTAAAGTGTGTACATACCATAATTATTATACATCGGATGTATTATTAATTATAAAATTTTAAACATATTTATTGATATTAATACTTATATATTTATTAACAAATAAGAAATTATTATCACAAGTTTTCTCACTATTCGGTTTTATTCCTCTAATAGGGATTGTTATTTTATGAAATAAAAAAAAACATAAAAGAACAAAAAACAGAAAATTAAAGTGTGCTTATTTCAATAGTATAATTTATAATTTAAGCAATTATACGATTAAACAAATAATTTTACAATGAATATTAGAATGAATAGTACAATGTGTCTTAATAAATATCATTGTAAAACTTTGACAAAATAATTATTTAACATTAACAATTTTTTTAATTTTGAACGTAAAAATAATACTTATTATTAAAACAAATTAAAAAACCGAATGCATGAATTAAAAAAAGAACATTTAAATTATTGGCCCAATAATTTATAACGCCTTTAAATAGTAAGTTGAATGTTATTTTCATAAAAATAATTCAGCAAATTCGTAATAACTAAATCAACTAAAACTGTAAAATTGGTGCACTAATTGTCGTATTTAATAAAATTTGTGACAAAAACCTTTAAAATGAGAACGACTAATTATTACAAAACTATTAATATATATATATATATTTTAAAAAGATTAAAACTTTTAGTCTTTAGTAATCAAACTTAGTATACTAGAATAATCAAACGGACTTTTTCAAAAGACTAGAATATAGATATTTTTAAAGGCAAAAGACTAGAATAATCGAAAAAAAAATTAGGTGTCTATCCACTAAATTAATTATTGTGATCCCAAAATATCAAACATCTATTAAATTTTGTGGAAATACACAATTATTATTGTTTACACGATTTTATGGTATAATATTTTCATAAATAATTTATAAATTAATTTACCGATTTAAAATATTTATGTTTGAATTTCAAATTAATTTAGAGAAAATTTATCTTTTAATTCGATAAAATTTATATTAATTCATTTCAGCGAGAAAAGTGTGAGAAACTATCTTTGGATTAAAACGATAAAAAAATCGTTAAAAATTTCGTTTGAATATTCACGCAAAATTTTACAAAATATTAAATATGTTAAAATCTCGTAAATGTTTATATAAGTATTTAACACAATTAACCATAACTGAACCTAATTTTATAACTATATTTGTGTATTTCTTTAAAATATATATATATATATATATATATATAACGCTATAGTAGGGCAAAGAAGTGAAACTTCATCTATAGAGAAAGTGAAAGTCGGAGTTGTTTGGTTCTTGAATTGAATGCGACCTAATAACCTACCATTCTCTCTCTCTCTCTCTCTCTCTCTCTCTCTCTCTCTCTCTCTCCTACATATACGAAACAATTGTTCCTCTCAACTTAGCTCCCAAACTTTTTCTGCCTCCCAAAGAAATCTTTTTTTTTTTTCCATCGCCAGCAATATTTTGCTTCTCGCTTCATCTTTATTTGAAAAATCCTGAATTAAACTAAATAACTCGGCGTTCAATCATTACCCGAGTTTTCCCTACCGCCGCTAATATAGTAATCGCAATACATTCGAAGGTAATTAGTTTTGCTAAAATTTCTTTTCAGTTATTTGATCCCTTTCATTCGTTATTAAAAATTCAAAATATGGTACTGTTTCTTTATTTTATTTTATTTTATTATTTTGGTCCGTAAAAGTTCCTGGTTTTAATTACTAAAAAGAAACTGGGATTTTGATTCTCGTCCTTTTCACTGTTTATTTATTTTTATATATTTTTTTTATATTTAGAACTTTGCATTTAGGTCTCATTCTATTGGACACTACTCTGTGGTTTGATCGATACCTCAGATCCAAAATTTACGTGGATTTTTCTCACCGGTTTCGCCGCATCTTTTCATTGAACAGGGAATTCTAGATTTCTGGACCAGGAAAAGCTTAAGATACATATCAATGGTGAGTTCTTCCGTAATTAATAATTTATTTCGATTTCATTCATCAGTAATTAATAAAAGCATGACCTTTACATTGTTGTGATCCGTATTCAAATTTTTACGGTTTGTTTTTCAGGGAGAAGCACCGGCTTTTTTCCATGATGATCTTCAGAAAGATTTCACGAACGGGTTTGATGATCTGAAATCCAACGGCTGTGAGAGCACATCCATTGTCGTAGGGGACAAAACAGTATGATTGAAAATTAACTCACCGACAATGTTAAATAAAAACTAAACGGTGTCCATTTTAAATGTCCTTATGCTTTCTGGTGTTGACAGTATGTCATTGGTGGAACCTCCACCGAGTCAACATTGTGTCTTGGGGTTCAGATATTTGACCAATCTACCAGTGAATGGTGAGTTTTATTGACGCATAAGCCTCTTTGAAACTCTTGCTTTTTGGACTGTTTTTAGAGAAGAAATGGCCTTGCTTTGGTTTTCAGGGTTTACCCTACGGTTTTGGGGACTGTACCGAAGCCCGGAAAAGGATTCTCGGCTCTTCGTTTGAATGAAGATCGGATAATGATCATCAAGAAAAGCTCAACCCCGGATGATTTCGCTTGGTTTCTCGAGGTTGGATTTTCGAAACCTTAAAAGTTGTAATTCTGTTAGACCCAGAAGCTTATATTCGGAGTCAACTTTGAGTGGTAGACTAGAGTTATGATTGGATCGATCTTTATCGGCATTGGCTAAAAGAGCGGTTCATGTGTTCAGGTGGACACGCAATATGTGAGGCAGCAGAAGAAGATTTTGGGGACGGAGGTGGTTGCTTGGAGCAGAGGAGCGAGGGGTGAAGGGCCAAAGCCGATAGTGATCAGCGGTCCTTCTGGGGTCGGAAAAGGCACTCTCATATCGATGCTCATGAAGGAATTCCCGTCCATGTTCGGATTCTCGGTGAGCCACACGACCCGTGGCCCCAGGAAAATGGAGGAAGACGGAATCCACTACCACTTCACGGAGCACAGCGCGATGGAGAAAGACATCAGAGATGGCAAGTTCCTCGAGTTTGCCTCCGTCCACGGGAATCTCTACGGGACCAGCGTCGAAGCTGTAGAAACCGTTGCAGATGACGGGAAGGTAATAAATAAATATACACAACTCCGTATCAGTGATTCGTGACTTTGGTTATACAAGAAATATCTGCTAAAACTTTCTGTTTTCGGATATTTGCAGCGGTGCATTATGGACATTGATGTGCAAGGTGCGAGGTCAGTGAGAGCTAGCTCTCTAGAAGCCGTGTTCGTTTTTATATGCCCGCCTTCGATGGAGGAGCTCGAGAAGCGCCTTCGCGCTAGGTTAGTTTAATGTGTCTGTTGTTTTGGGTCTTTGTATTGTGAGTTTTTTATATTGTTTACACATGAATGGTTATATGTATTTGAAGGGGGACTGAAACGGAGGAACAGGTCTCGAAGAGGCTAAGAAACGCCAAGTCGGAGATTGAGCAAGGTCATTCTTCGGGCATCTTTGACCATATCGTGTACAACGATGATCTCGAAAAGTGCTACAAGACTCTGAAGGTATCTTTCATCAGCTCGGCGGCTTTCGAACAAAACCCATTCCGTACATTGCTCTAATTTCTAATGCCTTTCCAACTACTCGTTTTTGTGTAGGAACTCTTGGGGCTTGACGGGATCGTCCATTCTGTGTCTGAAGGTAAAAACCGTTCTCGTTCAACTGCTGTTATTATCTTCGCCTCTATAAAATATAACAATTTTATGACATTCCTGTTCAGCTCCGAAATGGGTTGATTTACCTTCGGATCACTCGATCTTGAAGATCAGTGATAAAATCATCCTAACCCCGAGAACCCCCGAGCTTGAAAAGGGATCAAAGGACTCGTAAGATTTCTCTTCTCAATCATCCACTCTATCAAACTTTTTTTCATCAGCTCTTTAATGTTGGGTGTTATGGGCGAGCAGGGTCGTTGTGGACGTGTCCTCTCTCAAAGGAGGCGCTCCGGGACGGACAAGAGGGCTCGAAATCTACACAACAAATCCTTTTTTATTGGGTGGTCTCAACGGCATTAACGCTCTAAGATGACGATTACAAAATAACTAAATAAATAAATAAAAACTTTTGCGAAACGACTAACTCCCTATTGCTAATTTATTTTTATTTATTTTTTTCGTTCTCGTTCTCGTCTCTCCCCTCGTCAATTGACGGAAGAAAAGAAAAAGGGAATCGGCGATGAAAGCAAAGAAGAGCCTTCTTTCGATTGAGATCACCGTGTCGTTCAAATTTTGTTTCACATTCATGGCGCTATTTTTGGATCATTGGTTTTCCACTCTTTAACTGTTTGCTTTGTCCACATGGTCATTTTGATTCATCATTATTCAGGCAATAGAAACACAAGTTGAAATTGGAATATGATTCTTCTTCTCTTTGCCTAAAATTGGCATCTTTTGATGACTTGTCGTTCTGATGATGCTTCGTCGCTTTGAAATTTTTGGACGTGTAAGTAACGAAACGAAAAAAGTTCATATTATGGCGTAAAGGATAAGGTTTTGACGCTCGCACTTGAAGATAGATACGAATCTGAAATGTTTGACTGACTGAATGGGTCTGAATTAATTGAACCTTAAATATAATAGTGGTTACGATCTCTCTGTCTCTCCATGGTAAAGTAGCAGAAAATGTCCATTGCATTAAGATGTTAGGTACAACAAGTAAATAGGAGTATCGAATTCTAACTAATATTAATAACTTTTTCCTAAGTCGTGTCGTGTGGAATTTAGCAGAGTTGACGCGTCTTTAAATTCCAAAGAGAATGAGCGAGTTACGTCAAGCCATGTATTGATTTTGTTTACTTGACGTGGCAATTGGGATGGCTTTCAATTTTCGAGCGACTTCGTCCAAGTTTCTCAATCTTGGCTTTATCCATGGCTATAATGTTCACCACGTATTCAATCCAAATTTCTGCTGCTGCTTTTTATTATTTATTTTAAAAGCGTACCAGTGATAGCAATAGCCATCACTCTGAAGTTTTCAGGGGTCAATCTAGAGGGAAGGATTATATGTGTAACGACCTAGTGGCAAATTTATCGACCTATAAATTTAGAGTTCTAAGTCTTATTTGAGACCGAAATGCATAAAAAAATTTACAGGTACATGATTGGTGACAAGTTTTCGGATTAGAAATTCAAAGTTCCAAGTCTCGAGAGGTGGAGAAATACATGCCTTCTTTACAAGTGAATAATTATAATCTTTTAATTTAATATTGTTATTTTTAGTAATTTTAATACCCCAATTATGAACATTTACCATTGACTCAACCAAAAGAAGTTAGGAATATTATAAATAATATTGTCCGAAATTTAAGACAATAAACAAAGAAAATAAAATCTAAGAACATTGTTATTTTACAACGTAAATTGATATATGACATGTAATCACTAGGGCCATTTATACGAGTTTTATGAAACGTTCATCTCCAAAATGAGCTGGTAAACTAGGATCGTTTCGAAGAAATTTTGTATAATAAATAATATTGTTTGAAATTTAAGACAATAAGCAAATAAAACAAAATAAGAAGTCGGATGTAAAAAACCAATTTTTAGATAGAGAGAGAGAGGAGGTTACTGTTGGTATATTTCAAATGAGATGCGAGGGCTTTTTTTATAGGTGAGTCAAGAGGAGGTTACTGTTACTGAGTATAATTGACCGTAAATCTCAATTTATACGTTGCCCGAGAAGATCCATAAATCTTCTCGGATATAATCTCACATATAATCTCATCTTTTGCACTTGTGTTATCCTCTAAAAAATAATACTATATAAACATTACACCAATACACTTACCAAACAAACGTGAGACTACTCATTTACTTCATAAACACATAAAAAAATGTGTTTTTTCAAGCATATTTTAATCATCAACTTTTCATTTATCATTGAATTAATTTTGTAAAAGAAAATACATAATTTTCTACATGTCGCAACAACAAAAAAATACGGAAAATTAACCAATTCCAACGAATTAACCCCACTGAAATAATAGCTAGAAGATCATGCCTGCAAAATATAAAAAACCCTTTTAATACTTATTTTTCCAAAACAATATAACTTTAAAAGGACTATAGTGTCATTTTCACCTTATTTCTTGAGATTGTCAAAATGAGAAGATATTTTTTAATATTTTTTATACATGATTTGATTTATAGAGAAATACCGACCTAATATTTAATTATTTATTTTCTTGAATATTCCTACTAAAAATGCGTGCCTTATGTCTTTTTGACTTATGAACAAAAATGAAAATATAAAATGTAAATGAAAAAACATACATGTTTGAAAAATAAGAAATCGTTAGACATTCCAACTAATTTCCGGTGAATTATGAAACTTAGCTGATATAATTCAAGGACTTAAACTACGAGGCATGTTATGCATACCTATAATTCAAAGAAAGAAAGAAAAAATGGACACTGAAATTTAATCCTATGATTGTGACATGCATGTGAATGTAGGGCCTAAAATCTGTTAAATATTCAGACTTATTTATTAAATAATAAACTTTGTAAATTAGAGTTGTTGGCTCTGGTTGGGTCCCAAGGAAAAGAATAAGAAGAAAAAAGAAGCCGACCTTAACATGTTTATATTAAATTATTTTGTTGGCTTCAAGCGTTCAATCAACTTCTCTTGTGACCCCAACAATTTCCTCCTTCCTACGAAAATTCGTTTCCCAAACCCCGTCACATGAGTCGGTCTTAGGGACTTGAACATTTTAGAACAACTTTATAATTAATTATTTATAAATTTATTCTTTATATTCATCGTGAATTCTGCAACTTGCGAACCGCACTCCAACAAGAAGTTGTTCGTTGATTATTGAAGGATTAATTATATTTTTGTCCCTTGGACTATAGATTCGGTAATAATCTGTTTACTTAAGTTTGAAACTTCCATGACACTTCACGGAAGACACTGAGTACACACTTAAGAATGATACAATTGACAAGTGATGATACTAGTTGATAGAAAAATGAAATGAGCATATAGTCGAATGGTAAGAATGAATACTTTGACGAATTGGGTACATTTTTACAATAATATCAAAATCTTACAATTACAGGATAGCCAACTCAATTGTAGTTAATTAGTCACTAATTTTATACAGTAATTAGACAATTTTCATAAACAGTTACCTCTCATTAACAATTCGACAGGCAAACATGATTTGGGTAGTATTGCTAATTAACCAATACTGATAAAATCAGTACCTAATTAACTATAATTAATCAAACGTCTATTATTTTGCAAACAGTAAATTTGTAACACCATACAATAGAAACATAATACTCAAGTCTTCAAGTCTTTTAGTACGCAAAATGCCATTTTTATCTCCACCTAATTATTTTAGAAGATACTCGCACAAAGATATATATAGCTGTATTTTTTTTTCTTCTTACATATATATATATATTATGTATTAACAAGGTACGTATTTAGTTGATAATAAGTGCTCTATGAGATCCGCGGACCATAATCCGATCCCGTTGCTTACCTGAGTCTTGATCCAATGATCTACGATCGCCGGAGATGGGATTATACAAGTGGAATTCCTTAATGTTGCGTCCGAAAAAGATGTGATCATTTGCGTTTGAAAGCGTAGTCGTTTGCAAGTTCGACGAGCGATTACTCGCAGAAGCATTTCCTCTCCCCGTATGATCATCCGAAAATGGATCTGTGGACTTTCTTTTGGTAGAGTCATTTTTTATTGCTTTCTTTGTGTTCAAAAATCTTCCTCCACTTCCTCTCGCTCTTCTCATCGCGTGCAAATGGCGTGACTCGTGAAGATATGGCTGCGTATTATTTACAATGACCAATTTACAACTTTCAGCAAAATAAATTACACCACAAACTGTTACTGAGCGTTATAGAAGTAACATTTTAATCCATATTTTTCTCAGCAAAATGCCCATCAAATGAATGATTTTGTAAGTTTTGATGAAATTTGTCACTACATTTGTAATCACTAAACAAATATGAAACACTTTTTATAAGATCAAGATGGTGTTTTAGTCATATTTTTTGAAATTGTAAACGAACTATTTCAATATGTAATAATTTTTTTTTTTATATTTTGGATTATGTAAAAAAATGTGAAGAATTTTATATATAAACACAAAAGCTACTAAATTAATGGAAGAAACTCAACCAAATTAGTTTATATAAAATAAGTGCAGTTAGATCAGCCAGCGAATAACTTACCCTCTTCTTAAAATATAACAAAAATTTCATTTTTTATTATGATTTGGTGAATTTTAATAGTCCTGGAATATAGCTTACTTGACCAAAGTAAACTACTTGTACTTAAAAAATGAACAAAATTTTGAGGAAATTGTCCTAGTTTACTAATTCATTTTGGAAATGACCAACGTTTCATAAAATTTGTGTAAATGGCCCCAATACTTACACGAGTTTTACGAAACGTTCAAAATAGCAAACGTATATAAGACTATTATATACAATAACCCAAAAATGAAATATACTTGAAAAACATATTTCTACCACCATCCAGATAGTTACCTTGCGAACTTTAATAAGCTTCTTTTCGATCTCGGCCTTGGCACGAATCTGTCTGCGTCTTAGAATTCCATGATATTGCTTTGCGTTGACGTAAACAGGTTCCTCTTCCATCTCGAGTGGCAACGCCATCCTTGCCGATGCCAATCCAACGCATTGAGACTACAAGTTTGAGATGCGACAAATTATCACATAATAAAGACTACGTTTTTTAAAAACATTATTCATGAATTATAAGATACATTACGCACTACTGTTATGTACTCCTAAACAACTTAAAACGTATTTTCAAATAAATATAAATCTTTGTAATTTAACAAGTATCACCAAAGTAAAATCCAACAGCTTCTTTATTTGATTAACAGGCTATTGTAGTTAGTAAACATGTTTTGAGTTGATAATGTGCTGAATTTTATTGGAAATTAACAGAACTTTCAATTCTATAAAATGACCAAACTACTAAAAAAGAAAATCAATAGGTTAGGGACACAAATGCTCGAAACAATGTCGGACGAAAACTACACAATCACAGCGATCCAGGGACTATTTATGCAAAAAAAAAACGGTTAATAAATTTTAAAATTAAAAATCTTGCTTGATTTTACTAACTCAGACCCAAAAATTAATAATTTAAAATATAAGGGATTACTCGCATACCATAGCATGAGGTCCATTTGTAGCCATAACTCCACCGTAATAAGGATCGGCGTACGCATATGATCCACAAGCCTGTACAATTAATGTGATTCTTATTATACATATATAATCATCTTTAACAAAATCAGGAAAAGTTCCATTTTTTTAGCAAAAAGAAAAAAGACACATCAATAACAACTTTGTTGTCACAAAATTGAGTGTCTTGTGACGAAATGTTAATCACAAAACGTTGTTACAAATTTCTCATAATAATAAAGTACAATTGAGTGACTAACTAATTCTAGCTGTGTCGGCATCGTCGGAGGTGTAATCGGCAAAATATTCTGAATTTGTTGCTCTTCACCAGACCTTTCATCTGCTAGTTGCACCATAATTTAAAAAAATTCAGGAGCTTTGTATATGTATGTGCAATTAACGGGTAAGTAGAATACTATAATATTAAAACTGGCAGGCGAAAGTATTTTTATATACTTAGATTACTTTCATTAACGTTATATCGAAATAAATAGGTGCGAGTTGAATTTTTCATCTCTTCCGACAATCGTTATTTTTTTTTTTTTAGACAAGCGATTGAACCCACGACCTCTAACTTGGAAGTGGTGTGATATTTTCAATAGACTATCGTGCATATAACTCCGAACAATTGCTATTAATCCAGACAATGCATACCAAATGGTTTGTAAGTTAATAGCTAAATACAAAATGGTATGGCTTAGTGCACCTATTTTTACACCAAATATACTTGATAAATTAAAATTTGGTGTACCTATTACTACGCCAAACATGGGTGATAAATTTGAATACATTTTATTTTTTAAACACAAAAACTAAGGACAGATCTAGGATCAGTTTGTGACAATAATGTCACAAATAATTAGTTTTATGACCGAATATTGTCATAAAACACTTATATTTGTGACAATAGTATGACAAAATGATCACAGATGTGTCATTTTTACAGAACAATAAGTTGGCTACATTTACTCATACTTAAGTCAATTCTGTAAAACACTGAGATGTTTATCGTTTAGGGTCAGAACTTGAGCCTACTTGCTTGAAAGGGATTACAGAAATTACAGTTGTTTATGAATCTGAGTCAGATAACCATTTGTAAACAAATACTACTTGATATAATATTGTCAAAAAATTGGTGGTTTACTTACTAAATTATATAGTGATTTCAAAATACTCAACGTTTTTGAAACTTTATGTAAATGTCCACCCGTAATTGTTTACATGATTTTATAGTCCATAATACCCCATAAATAGTTTGTAAACTGATTTTCCGGTTTAAATTTTTGTGTTTAAATTTCTAATTAATTCATAGAAAATTTATTTTTTAATTCGCTAACATTTTTATTAATTTATTTCAGCGGGAGAAGTAGGCGAAAAACTATTTTTGGGTTAAAATGGTCCAAAAAATTCGTACAATTTTGGATCGGTAACTACACAAAATTTACAAAACGTTGGTTATATTGAAATCTGTAAACGTTTATATGGGTATTTAACACAATATATATATAAGTGTATATATGTATAACTTGTGCTTGCTTATAAAATAGTATAAAAAAGACATATAAACACCAATTAAGACGTCGGTTGTGGGATACTCTTAAAACTAGTAGCAAGATTAGTGGTTTGAAGTACAAAAACCAATGGAGTGTTTCATTAATTTATTAATTTTAGAAAACTAGTATAGGCCACAATTATTACTACAATAAGTTGTGCAAGAAAAAATGACACGACGTTGTCATTTCAGCAATATAGTATTTCGGTTAATTGCATTGGAGTGCTCTGAAAACAGAGCTGGGTTTAAAGTTTGAACTTCAAGCATATCATGAATTTTAAATTTTATAAAATCGCATTTAGTGATTGGACTCATTCATCATATAGTAGGTTAACGTGATTGTCTCAACTATTCCCTATCATTTTCATAGGTTAATTTTGGTAATATAGTTACTTACAAAAATATATAAAATGCCGGCCAGTTTATTAAAATCAAGTTTGAAATCGAAATTATTGACCGTAGGATATTTGGATGTAATGAATCGTATTGTACTCATTTAAACATTAACGGGTGTTTTACTAATTTTATAAATGAAAATATCTGTTTAAATGAGGTAACAATTGAGTAGTTAAATGGATAACGGATCAAATTGTCACACCTAGAATGAAAAGTATTGGATGTAGATCACGAATCTTTAGTTATATAATAAATTAAGCAAGAATATTTTTTTGTATATAATTCGAGTACATAGACAGTAAAAAAAATGGTAATTTGTTTATCCAACAAGTAAGTGATAAATAACATTATATAAATTTATCCAGTTTATTTTGTAATAATCGAAATAAAAAAAATATTGAATATTTTTTTAGTATTAAAAAAATATTGAAATAAAAATACAAAGTAACCTGATTGTGCGATTTCTTTGAGTTTTGTCATGGAAACGCCATTATTCATGTGATCTGGTGGAGACAAGCTCATAGTTGTTGCACTTATACCCATTACATCATGATGATCTCCGTTAGAAATGACGGACTGATGTGAAATTCCACTTGTACACCACCATGGTTGAGAATCCACTGAATCGACATTATTGTTATAATCGGCATCAGATTCAGGGGTGTTCGTTGAGCTCTTTGGTTTCTGGCGTATCATTTGAAACCTTCCTTCCTTTCAAACCAAAAATATAAAATTATAATTCAGTCTCACTTTTCATGACAAAGACAAACATGCATGCATGTCAATATATATACATATACATATATTTATTTGTGTATGTGTTTGTGAAAACTTTGATTTTCTCATAAAGGTACTATATTAATTAAGCTGTGACATGAATTAAATCACCGGAGAACATTAAAAAACAATTCTATAACTCAGAGAAGTGAAATCAAGACAAAGGATGAAAGCAGTACCACTTGGGATTATAATTTCAGTTAGAGAAGATCAGGCTGTGGAAGTAGATTTCTGATAATTGTGCTGTTTGTGTGTATGTATCTGTGTATGAGAGAGAGGGAGAGAGAGAGAGAGAGAGTTGAATGGGAAAAGTAAGTTTGATATATTGAGCTCTTAGAAGAACAACAAGTGTAAGAATTCTAAAAACCCAAATAAAGATTTGTGTCACTTTGAGGCGAGCCACGAAAAATAGAATATATGTAGTTAATTATATATTAAATCAATCAAGCGCAAAAGCACTTTGGAATGTGACAGCAATACGTGTATCTTTCATTTTATATAAAATAAAGATTAATGGGGTAAGCGAGACGTCATTTTCCTTTTCTTTTTTCCTCTCTTTTCTATTTTGGTTTTCTTTTTTTCTTTTGCCTATTTATTTAAAAATAGTTGACGAGTAGTCGGATGATTCAAATCTTGGAAGGACCTTCCTTATACATAGTAAAGTAACCAAAGTCTTATTTAAATTAGGATCCAATATTATTTATAAAGATACATATTTACACTTTGCTATATAGCGAATAGTATTGTGTATATTTAAGTAAATATTTGTATTCATATATTTATCCGCATGGATTTACGTAAATAATTTATCATTTCATTTCAACAAAAAAAATCATAATACTACATTATTTTATTTATATACTTAAAATTTACTAAACATTGATTATTTAAAGTTGTAGGCGTTTTAGATGAAGACTAAGCAATTTAATGGATGTATAGATATAATAATAAAACAAAGCATTTTATCTCAGCTAAAGTATCAATCAAAATGTCTCATATTTTTTGGAAAAGACACTTAGATTGATAGGATTTGTATCCACATCTTGTCTTGAAAAGAAAAATCTTCTCGATAAAATCTGTTGTAAGGAATTAATCTTTCTTTTATGTGTGGAATTTCACTTTGATTTGATCAATATATGACATTTTGAATTTTGATGAAAATAAGCATAAACAAAAGTTTAAAAACTATGTGTATATGCACATTTATCAATCCAAAATTATGCTAATTAAAAGCAAGTTCCAAAATAGATGTTCGGTTCGACTCTTTGACATGATAAGAGCCGTTAAAATTGAATAAAAGTAAAAAAAAAATGTGACTGTCATGTGGGATAAACACAAGCTATAGAAATATAATTATCATTAGCGATGGAGCCAGTTCAGGTCACCCACAAGGAGCTTAAGGCCCCTTTATCAATTTGTATTTTTGATTTTAAATTTTTTAAATCAAATTTATTAATTTTCTCATTTGTTTACCTGATAAAATACAAAAATTAACCCCTTGAATTTTTTGTTTCATTCTAGACATATTAAATACAAAATTTGGCTCTGCCCTTTATTATCATGGAATATGTTTGTTGCCCTAAATAGTAGTAGGTTGAAAAGGTTATGTAACAAATGAAGTTAATGTAGTATTAGCTTACTATTGAAGAAGTATCCAAGCAGGCTTTAATCTCTTAAGTGTACCATAGCTAAGACCTACTGAGGAGGGGTGATCGACTCACTAGAAGACTTGGCAAAGAGGGTGAAAATGTGGTCGTTAGGCGTTAAGGAAGAGGTGATGAAGACTTGGCAAGGAGAAGAATAGGTGGTGATGAACCGATATCATATGTGTATTTTCTTGGATGTACATCCATTTAAAGATAAAACATGTCATCATTTAATTCAATTACTAGTTTTTATTTATTTAAAATTTAACTAAAATAATGAAATTGATTTGTTTTAGTTGGAGGGACAAATGATAATGATTCAGTTGTGATAGCCTAAGTCGTGGATAAAGGAGAAGGTATAATATGATTGAGGCCAGTGACTTTGAAAAATATGCCCGAAGTTCGAGAGGTATTACTACAAATGTTGTATGACTTTTCTTGCGAGAACATATCCAATTCACTCTTCATTGAGGTGGAGATGTGACATATTTGGTGTGAGAGAGTTTCAACCCACCCCAAATATTTACTCAAATTTGGGTAGAATGAATAATATCTACCCAAATTTGAGGTCAACTATTCATCACCCATAAACTATTTTTAATTACAAATTCATCCACAAAAATGTTAATATGTAATTTGGGACATAATTTAAATAGTTTACACAAAAATACATATTATTAATGAGAAAAGAGAATAAATAATGACATTAATAGTAATACATATCATTAATTAAACACAATACGACTATATTAAATACATATCAATTATATTGATAGTTACACAAACACAATACATAAAAATTAAAATTATAACATACGTCATACAAATAGATTTTTTTTAATGTTTATGTAATATATTTTTCTATTAATGTTATCCAAAATAGTATTTTTTTTATTAGTTAATTATAATATTTTAATATCTTAATAATAACATCATATTTAATATAAAATTAATTTAATTTCCATACAAAAATAAATTAACGTTTAATAAGATTAATATTGACATAATATATTAATAGAGGAGTTAATATGAAATTAATATGAAGTAATATTGAAAAATATAAAAAGAGAATATTCTTTTTTGGGTAAGATTCGATGTTGTGAGTTGCACCAAATTTGATAAAACGTTAACCAAATTTGAGTTTGGCTTGGAGATGCTCTGATCTATAATTTTCGTTGATCTAACTTCTCAAATCTAATTTCATTGAAATTATTTTTGGATGTATAATTCCTTCACTAAGTATAAATTGTAGTAAGTTATGAAACTTTTTTCGTTTAAATCGACCGTTCGAATTTTTCAGGTTTTGACAGTATAAATGCTCTAATAAAGAATCATCGGCGATTGATTTTTCAAGACAAAATTAATGAGAAAATCAAAAATCGTCCCCCAATTTGCTTCTTATAAACCATTAACGCTTTATTGAAATGTCATGGGTCATTGGTGAGGACGAAGACATGACACTTGTCCTCACGGTCAAAGACATCGAAAATGCATTTATTTTCCAATTCTAAATCGACTTATAAACAAGTCTCACAAAGACTTGATTTTAAATGGAGGAAGAGCTCTTTCCACCGTTGACTCACCTATCATTCTCTTTATTTCAATTATCTATTTCTCTCTGTGAAGCAAAATGTTCTTAAGATGGTCGACCAGGCATATCATAGACATTCACATATATACGAGACTTATTTATCACCGTCGTTGAGAAAAGTTATTTTTACCCGACCTAGAGATATTTGGTATGTTAGTATTGTTTAGCTTATAAAATTCAACATGAGATTTCGACGGTTTTAACTTTTGAGTATTTCTTTTGTAATCTAAAAGTCTAGTGGAAACAAAATTCGTGAAATTAATATGTACTATAGCCCAATTAAAAACTTTAGAAGTCGTCTCGCTAACGGCTCATCATTAAATTTCATCACCCGAATTTCAAAAGAAAATACCAGCTGAGTAAATGAAACAGAAATGGTCAATTTCCATGATTTAGGAAGGAAATTAATAATTGTTATATTACTTCCTTATCCCTTATGAAACCACTTCCGTAAACAATAATAAAAGCTTTGAAACCTATGAGATTGTCGTAGATGTAACTTATTGGCTAGAAAGGGCTGAATCATGACGATAATATAATTAGTCAAATAAATCATTAGTATTTTTGTTTTTCGCAAAACAAGGGTCTCTGAAATTGCGACAAATATGTTGATGAAGACGTTAGAGTTGACGGCGATCGTCGAGTCCACCGTTAGTTCCAAACTCACGTGTACGTCGTCTTTGGAAGAAAACGAGAGCGCTGTACGGTCGCCGTGAAAACCACTGCAATTGCAACACGTGTATGACTGAGAGCGTTTATGGGAAAGCAAAAAGAACAGCTCACAACCCATACACTGTCGTATAGGATCTATATGTTCATATTTTTCGGAGAAATTATAGGGTCCACTCCGCTCTTGTTTTTAAACAAGTTTGGGATCGTTGGTCCCACGAGTTTTTGTCGTCTTATTAGATTTACTTGCCCGTCCATATATATATATATATATATATTATTATATACATATATATAGAAACCTAAAAACTCATTTTACTATTCAATATAAACTTATTTATTTACCTATATAATTGTTTGTTTAAAATTACAATTTATGCCGTTCAAAGTAAAATGTTATAATTTGGTGGAATTCTGCAAAATTTACACGATTTCGACCATTTACATAATAAAATTACAGAATTATCTTATACATTTATAAAATTGCATGATTAGTCATTCTATTATTGAAATTTTTTTGACGAATTTTGAACTCATCAGATATATCAATTATTTTTCAATTCCACGTTTTTTTCATTTATTTCATTAAAATTATTTTTAATAATTATAACAATTTTAAGTAGATATATGAAGCTATTTGCAACAGTGCTCGTGTATTTTTGCTTGTAGATAATATCAAGAATTGAACAGCCGAATATTAAATGGTCGATTACTTAAAAATACGAGATCAAGCGAGATATCGATGAAGAAAATGTGAAAAACAAAAAATTAAATGTCGATGAAATTGTCGTTAGCCGATCAAAAATTTGACAAAAAATATGTTGATTCTCAAAATTTAAGATTACAAAAATTATATCAATAATATTTATAAGATCTTAATAATATGTTAAAATGTAGAATTAAAATTTAGTTTAAGCTATATTTATTATAATGTGTTCGATGTTATAAGGGACTTAAAATTATTAATGTTAAGTTTTAGATTAAAATACATTATTGATTAATTATAAAACTTAAGTATAAAATTAAATAAGTTCAAAATCCAAAAGTAATAATTTTAATATTATAATAGATTAGTTATATATTAAGTTAAAGAGTTTACGTTTTAAAAAGCTTTGTAGGAATTTGCAACCTGGCGCAGCACGTAATCTTTGACGCGGTGCCATTTGAGCGGGCTGCTATTTTATTTGATTCTTACTGTTAAATTGTACTTTAATAAATCTCGAAAACGGAATTGCCGAATTTCGGCGAAAAAACGTTAACTTTCGTCAGCCAAAAATGACGAAACGATCATATGAGTCATTTTTTTACCGTGACGTCCGACACAGCAAATTCCGGTCGACGGCCATTATAAACTTGGTTAAGACTTGATTTTCCAAATACCAAAATTAGTTAACTCTATTTTATAATTTAGTTTTTATTTATTTTCAAACTATTTTTAAAAAAATAAATACTTGTTTACTGCAATTTATCATAAATCATCGGAGTTTATTGAAATTTGGCGACGGAATTCACCGAGGAAAAAAATTGAAACTTCATTCGTATTTTATCTGAAAATTTTGATTTTCATCGAAATTAGTCGCATTTCACCGCAAATTATTGGAATACAGCCCAGGAAAAACATTTTTTATTTAATTTTTTTTTTCGAAAACCATCATAAAATGTAGCAAACCATCGCAAAAAAAGGATAAGTAGTAAACTAACAATTTGTAACATATTAATTGCTATATAACCAATGTTTGGAAAAAAATGGTTAATAACCATTAACCAAAATAAACTGGTATATATTAATAAAAAAATGTAACCTACTAATTATAGTTACTAACACCACGTTATAGTAAATGACTATTTAATAAACAAACAAAAAAATGGCAAAACAACAATATTAATGTTTCATTTGATTATTTAGAGCAATTTTTGAAAAAAAAAATCATCATAAATCATCGTTGTCCATGTGAATTCATCGCAAACCATATCATATCATTGACAAAAATAAAATAAAATTTGTGTTGAGAATATTTTTATCCAAAAATATACCGAAAGTTCAATTTAAGGTAAAAAAAAATTACATAATCAATTTATCTTTGATATTTCAAGGTTAAATTTTTTTCTTATTATTGTCATCTATTCAATAAATGGGCTGGGTCTGATTTGGTGAAATGGGTCAGTAAGTATAGTATGATTCGGCTATCAAATCCAGCTACCAATTTTGAACAGATTTACTGATTCCACGAAAAAAACAGTAATAAGCTTTTTTAAAATAACGAAATTGCTTACCCCTTGAATGACACTCTTCTCGTTATAAAACTTCAAACACGTAGTTTTTGCACTAAATTATAAAATCTTTATCACATACCGTTTCTGCTTAACCTAGTACAAGTCACAATCACTTTGGACCTGCTATTTACAAGATGGCCAGAAAAAAATCTAAGACACTACTAATTTTGAAGAATCGAATATCGATAGAATTATATAATGATGAATATCACGCGACAGACAACTTACCAATTATGGAAGTATGTGATATGATAATGTTGGTTGAGATTTTCTGCTATAGCTGTCAAAAAAAAAAAATTATGCTATAAATTTTATACGAAATATATAGCGATTATTGCCTTAACTTCTTAAAAATATATTTTTTATTTGTTTGAAAAGTTTCTTATTTTGACATATTGTATCAGGAAAACAGATTTTCACGCATTTGAGGGCAAAAAAGATGTAGGACGGTTTTTACTTTATAGGTCTGCTATAAAAACGACATGGTTCTCTCATAGCAGTCTTAAAGAACCGTATTCATCAAATCTGTAGGGTTTTAGATGTGCGCAATTGACGGACTAAAAAAATATTGATTTGATCATTGTTGTTTAACTATCTAAACACTTTCATAAACTACATGAACAGAGAAGTTTGAATGTTGTGATTGCGTGATTGACGTCCTCACGAATGTTTATTGATAGGGGTCTTATATGGAGAGTATTTTATTTATAACAACATTTCGGCGAAATAGCCCTAGTAACATTGATGTTGAGATACATATAAAGTTATTGTTGTATATTAACTATTGTTTAGTAAATTCTTTTCCACCATGATTACAAAGCTCCCACAACGATTACTAAGCCATGTGCGATCCTGGATTGTACAAGCTCCCACAATTCCTAAACATCTATTGTGAGAGCTTTGACCACACAAAACACTTACATATCCATTGTGGGAGCTCTTACAACAATCATGAATCCATATTGAGAAGGGAAAATGAGAAATTTGGGTGCCGAATCTTGTCGAGGAGGTGTAGAATTCCGGCTGTGTTGAGATCGTCCCATAACGACTATTTTATGCATTGTAAGACAACTCGCCTCGACAAAAAATGTACATCGTTTCGACAAGATTTTGTCGAGATTTTAGCAAAATCTCGCTAGAGCGATGAGCAGTTCCAACATTGACGAGTTGTCCCACAACTGGTAAACATTTGTTGTGGACGATCTCGCTGCAGCGGAAATTTTACAACGTTGTAGTGAGATTATATTGGAAAAGGCCCAAATCTAGCCAAATCTTGATACGGCCATATACAATTCTCACTCTCGAAACAGATGTTTTAAACGAGTTGTTGAGAATTGAAAAAAAACTCGTCGCCTCGAAGGAGGAATTTCGCTGCGTAATTTTGATGAAAATAAATTACGTCGCGGGTATAAAAAACACTTTGCGATATTCTAAATATGCATGTTATATATTTACATTCAAACTAAGACATTCAGAATATAATATCTACATCCAAAATTAATTCCTAATTCCTCAAACTAAATCTATTTATCACATTTAATAATCGTTTAAATATAAACTATTCATTCCTCTCTCACAATCTCTAAATCTTTCTATATATATGATTTCATTTTTTTTTTTAATTTTGCTACACCTCGTATAAATATATCACACATATTAGACAATAAAAATACCCGCATCCAAAGTTTATGTATTATCTCGGAGCAGTGCAACGCTTGATGTAGGTTGATTGCACGTACGGGCGTTTTGGTGCTAGAGTTTAAAATCCACAAACACCCTATGTGAGTGGTATTTCAAAATCCAAAAAATCATAGTTATATGTAATAAATTAGTTAAAGAAAAGAGACTATTACCTTTTTATCGATCGAGTTAGATCAAGTCGTATTTTCTTGCTTAACGACTCGTAAAATATAGCGTTATCTTTCTAGAGGTCAAAGACAGCGAGCATTAAATGCTCATTTATGTTATACGACATTAAAAATTATTGATCAACACCTCATTTCGTACGCGATTTTTGACATTCTTGGCTCCTTTGGAGAAATAACCATCTTTATTGTTGGTTGTAATGTGAGAACTTATACTCGCATCTGCAAATTGATAGCATTGAATTTTTTTTTTTTTTTCTAATTTCAAGCGTAGGTAACTATAACAAACTAATATGAATTCATCAAAACACTATATATTTAATATTTATGTAAAGAAATAATTTAAAATAAACACTTTCTTCATATAAACCGTTATGCATTACGCGCCAATTTTATCGTAGCGCAAAAAAATAGATTATCAAACGCTATCGGAATCGTTATAGCAACGAGATTCGAGATTTGTAAGAACCATGATAAAATCTCATTTTGGAACATTACGTTGTTGACATGAGCGAGCAATCAAAACTTGGCATTAATAAGTTTTGTATGAAATTTTCTTACCATCATCGATACTTGGTTGGCTCTCTAAACTTGGTTTTGAATGTTGTTAGACGACCGGATTACGACTTCAATTTGTTGCGTCATATTCAATCAACCTCTTTGGCCACCCAATGAAACTCACTCGCGCCATATAAACAGTTATGCATCCCGCGCTAAGTTCCTCATGGCGCAAAAAAAAAATTGTTAAACGCTATCGAAATCGGAATAGCAACGAGATTTTTAGAAGCATGATAACATATCATTGTGGTAACATTATTTTGTTGGCATGAGTGAGCAATCAAAAATTGGCCATTAATAAACTCTGTATGAATTTTTTTTACCATCATCAATATTTGGTTGACTCTCTAAACTTGGTTTTGATTGTTATTAGACAACCGGTCTGCGACTTTAATTTGTCGCGTCATATTCAATCAATCTCTTTGGCCACTCAATGAAACTCACCCATGGCATCTTCAAAGGTGATGCCTTCTTCGATAGGAATTGGTAATGTTTTCTCTTTTTCTTTTCGGAACTCCTAAAATGTTCAATCATATATTTTCTTCCTCTAAAGGTGTGAAGTGAGAACTACGCTTCTATACACTTCATCCTTACAATTATCAATAAAGAAGACATTTGACGTTATCTTCCGAACTTGGTGTTACCGGCACGGTTGGATTAAATGAGCAAATAACACAAACACTAATCGGCTTATCAACCATGGAACAATTTTCTTTATCATCACGAATATCCGCACAAACATCATCTTATTCTAAAAAAACGACATATATCAATAACGTTATACAAAAACATTTACTCTATTACTATATTATATAATAATAAAAATACAAAAAACTTACCTTAATGGGCGGTTTCATGAATGTGTTCTTCAACGTTAACCATTTCTTCATTGAGACTGAGAATGATATTCTCTTCGAAATTAGACATCTCATCACTAAGTATTTTGACATTGATATTATCTTTCACATACTCACGAATAGTCACCTTAACTTTGATAATCTCTTCCACATTTTCACCATAAACATATATTGAAATTTATGCTTCCATTTGCTCTCTGTTTCTCCACGAAGAAAGATGTAAGCGTATTTAGTTGTTGTATCTTCTTTTCATTTTGTGCTCTAACTTGGAGAAACATAATTCATGAAACTTGTAGAGTTCTTGGATGACCGCATCAGCGAAGACACTCTTGATCCCCTCTTTCTACTCACTTTTACATTTATTGGAATACAAGCTGTATGTCGTGGTTCTATGAAACGTGTGGAATCCTCAAAACAATATGGTCCACCTTTCCCAATGAAGGGCGTCCTCGACCTCATCAACTATGTCATAGCTATTCTCGGGGACCACCAGCGAGCGTGTAGAGAGAAGAGCCTAGTGAGGACAGCCCACACCCGCATAAGTCGTCGGCCTCCATGTCCCCCGGACACGAGGATCATAAATGTAGATGTGACGATCAAGAGGGATAGCGAAATGTATGGATTGCGAGGTATTTTTCGGAACTCATTTTGTGTTATTCTCCTCTCTTTTTTTGCCGAAATTTCAGCCTGTTGGTGGCGGAGTTCATGACCATCCGGAAAACTCTTGAAGAAGGTCCTAATAGAGGTTTTTCCCAGATAATTCTTCATTATTACTGCGAGGTGGCAGTGAAATTCATCAACACGCAAAATCCAGAAAACACAGAGGCAAGGTTAGTTTTGTTGGATATAGCGACTCCCTGTCTAAGTTTTTAGTTGCAAAATTTTCTTTATTGCTATGTTTGTAACTTTTTAACTCACAAACTTGCTAAGAGAGCTCTTTTATTAGACGTGGATGTATATTAGAATCATTATCTCTCTTCCGATTTACACGAAGGAACGTTGACGAGATGCTTAATGGAAATTAAGGTCATGTTGATCTCTTTGTAAAACAAATTGACTACCAAATATGTTTATATGGACTTCGTTTAAAAAACTAACCAGAAGCAACCGTTCATCATATTTGCCATACCAATTAAGTAGCGTATGATTATACATATATTTTATTTACACAATTTCTAACCTCATAAATGTTGAGCCAATATGAATTCAATCTACCCACCCGAATCAATCTGCCAGGGTCTGAAGTGGTCGGTTTGTCCAAACCGAAACCTTGAATAAATTTACTCTCTCTCTGCACAGTACATATACCATACGTATCACATAAATTGAATTTCTCGAATCTACATTATTATAGACATGTTTCAGGGACATACCTGTGGCAGCTTGTAATACAGTGCCCGCCACTATACGTATATATATTGTATTTATATACATTAAATATATTCCTAATTGAATTAGAACTTCATTTTTCTCGGGAAACAAAAATTCTTTTTCACGAGAAAAATAATTATGGAAATAGTACTCATATCTGCATATTACGTATTTACGTGTGCACATGAAATGATCGCCACCCGCACGAGAACTATTTTTTTTCTTCATTGGATTCTCTCGTATTCCATGCACAAGGCACACCATGCAATAATAATAGTAGCAAGGATAAAATAAAATTTTATTTTCCCTCTGACAATAAATACTAACTTTGTGCGTAAATAAAGCCAAGTAATTATAATAGCACTACTATTACTACATATACCTTACATCATGATCTAAAATCCCAACTACATGAATACTTTAATGCTTAACTTTATCCAAAAAGATAAAACTATAGTGAGTGAATTTCTTTTTCAATTGAATGCATCTCATGTGTCATTCAAGATAGGGTTTAGGGAAAGAAAACTATTTGTGCTTTAAGGTAGATTAAATCACATAACAAACAAGGGAAGAAAAGTATCCAAAGCACTTTAATTATCCCTTTCTATTATAAGACAAAATGAATATAGCTTTGGTGTTTAGATTCATATATGAACTTGGGATTGATAGTTTTCGAATACTATGAGCCGAAAACTTAGTGTCTTCAAACAGTTGTCGGTGCTTAAAATATTGCAAGGAATCTAAAAAAGCGATCACTATTACTACGTTTGCGAATTTAACCTTTTCAATACATATGATATAATACTAGGGAAAGCTTTCAACCCGCTTAGATTCCCATCAAACTAAATAAATTGCTTAATTATATATATTAGCAATTATGAAGCTTTTTTTTGCAGGATATACTAAAATCATAATTATTAAAACACACGCGATACCATGACCATGGCCCAATAGATTTAGTGAAATGTGAAGTTCATATATAATACATAGAGTATACAACTTCATATATATATATATATATATATATTTATGTATCTGTGTGTGTGAGAGATTTGGTACCACTGAGAGAGAAAAGCGCAAAAGTAGTTGAGGGAAAAGAACGATAAGAGGAATACGGATCAACTAGGAAAGTGATTTTACATGATAAATAATATCGTATTACAACAACTCGAGGTATCACATTTTAAAAAACAAATATATGTTTCCATTCATGAGGTTGACTCTGGCAATATTCGTTATACTTCAGTAAAGTTTGAACGAGAAAAGAAAATTCATCTGTTTCCTGAATGGATATAATTCCAACATGAACATGGTTGAAAAATATTCAGAAAATACCTGATTATTTATTATCATAACAGCGATAACTTCACCAACAAGAACAAGAAGGATGTAAGAGATTCAATACAACGATGTTTTCTCATCGTAGGGGAAAAACGGATTCACAAATCTGACCTTTTATAATCAATATAAGAACACAAAATCTTCAATATATCAAGTATAGAACTAAAAGAAGTTAAAAAAAATAGTGTTGAGAATAAAGAAAAGAAAACTCGTCTATATATGATATATGTAATATGTTACATTGTTTTAAACCCTAAATTAAAAACACCGCCTGAACTGAAACCTAATGAATATTACATATGATAAAATAGTCTAGAAAATAACACGTAGTTCATAAGTTTATGGATATAGTAAATTAACAAGTATTTCTATTCCTGAACGCAAAGCAAAAGAAGAGCTCAAGATCCGGTGGAGCGAAAAAAGCAATCGGCCGAGACCGAACAGACGAGAAACTGTGAGCTACCTTTCTCTTCATCGGTGCCGGCGGACAAGACAAGACTTCCGGTATTCGATGCTTCTCGGCTTTTGGAGTCGAACAACCCGATAACACCAGGTCGTCGATTTCTTCTGCGCCGTTGGCAATGTTTTGGGATCCTGATTCCTCGGAACTTGAAGAAGACAAGACATCCATGGAGGTCTTCTTGTTACCATCATGAGCTAGCTGTGATTGTATTTTTTGTTGACTTGATCTTGTTTTGGCCATGGTTATTTTTTTTCTGGGGTGATGTAACTTGTTTGTATACTGTTTGGTCTTATGCCATATATTCTAAGAAATTTGTAGTGCTTGGCTTTGGGAGGGAAACTAGAAAAGAGGGTTTCGTGTGATATTATCCCCCTATGTTTTATAATTATTTATTCCTGAAAGGAACGTCCTCTCTTCTAGTAAAAATGTAACTTTTTGTTAGTTATCCTTGATTGGAAGTTCCCAGATTCAATGCGGTGAAAAACATCTATACGTTAAAAAAGGTAAAGTGAAGTGTTCTTTCGTATTTAATTAAAAGGATTACTATTTAATATCTAGACCCCAGAGAATCTTACTGTTTTGGGATTAAACAAACCAAATTAAAATGCTGAGTTCATTACCTTTGAAATACCAAGGTTCCATAGATATACATCTCCACTTTTCATTTTGTTTATGAAAATAAATATGAATGTTTCGCAAGTGGTGGAAAGGAAATGTTTGAATAATTTTATGACAATTAGAACTTACTTGGTTGCTAGTACATATCTAATTATATATAGAAGAAGACATAATTAGGTATAATATGTAGGGCTGTTTTTCTTTGCCAAAAATAAAATAATGTGTTGTGAAGAAAGATGTGATGGAAAAGAGTATCATATAAAGCTAAAACTAATAAAATAAACTTATATGTCTATTTTTAAAAAGGAATCACATTTCAAGATTCAAACCTGGAAGAATTTTTTATTTTATTTTACAACGTAGCCAATTTAAACTAGTGTTTTGCAAAATAATTAGGTTTCATAATTTAGTGTGTTACCTGAGAATTTAGCATAGCCAGGATGTTTCTTGGGATGTCGATAAATATTTCCGTTATCAGGATAAAGGCCCGAGGAAAAAAAACTCGAGGACCACCTGAGATAAAGAACATTACGTTTATAAAGTAAGAACGGACCCTATCAATCAAAATCTTCGAAGAGAAGAGAAGATAATAGGTCAAAACTAATCAAAGAAAAATAACACGTGTAAACAAAACCACTCGGATCGCTACAACTACCAAGTGTAAAACTACATATACTGACGTGACAAATCTCGCAACAACGACGTGCGACTGATCACCCAACAATCCACAAAACTCACGAACCCACTACTTACACACGAACCCACTACTTACAATAACCGTCGGGCATTTAAAACAACTATAAAAGAAAACATGCACTAGGAGAAAAAAGGCTTTTAGAAGCGACAAAAGTCGCTTCTAAAGGCCAAAAAGTCGCTTCTAATTCGGCTTTAGAAGCGACATTAGAAGCGACTTTGTCGCTTCTAATGTTTCGCCTCAAAAGCCGACTTGCTTCTAAAGTCGGTTCTAATGTTTTGAAGCGACGAAATTAGAAGCGATTTGTCGCTTCTAGAGTCGCTTCTAAAGGCCCTTAACACCGACCAGAAAAGCGTGCGAAGAGATGGCGGGTAACCATTAGAAGCGACTTTAGAAGCGACTAGTCGCTTCTAATTTGTTACCCGCCATATTTTATAAGCGACTAGTCGCTTCTAATTGTTACCCGCCATATTTTATAAGCGACTTTAGATGCGACTTGTCGCTTCTAACAGTTACCCGCCATATTTTAGAAGCGACTAGTTGCTTCTAAAACTGAAAAATCTAATTTTTAAAAATTTATTTCCGATTTTAAATATTAATTAAATATTATTATCATTAATTAAATTTAATTATATGGAAATTTACTAATTTAAATCAGATTTAACATAAACTGAATATAATCAAAAGTCGGTAGTAATATAATAAAAAGTCGGTAGTAATATAATCAAACGTCGACAATGTCTAAAGTCGATAATAACATAAGTTCAACTAATTAGATAACCGAAAGTCGATATGTAAACAAACGTAAACCGATAAGTCTAAAACGTTGAATAAATTACAATCATCATCGTCGTCCTCGTCCTGCGCGTCGTCCACTGGGTCCGTGTGGAGGCTCGTCTGGTTCGGTGTCGGTGGGAGTCGAAGGTCGATCTGGTCTCTACTCCGAACCCGAAGCGCCTGCATTACCCGAATCGCCTACACGAGATCTGAACTGGGCCATGTAGTGGTCCAAAGTCGCCCTAAACACGGGAGTCGGAGTGAAGTCTGGGGTCTGGCTCAAACCAGCAGCCATGCCAAACACAGCTTCTTGGAGAGCCGCTAGCTTCTCTTTCATATCAGAGGACGACTTCGAACTCACATTTCCTACGGAAGACGATGAACTGTCGTGGGCTTGAGCCACAAAATTTTTATATATCAGCCAAAACTATTCTAAACATTTAATAACTTTCAAATAACATATTCTAGTTAAAAAACTTAGTTCATATAACAAATTACTAATTACATTTCATATTTAAATTAACAAATTAAGTAACTACTTATCACATTCAAATTAATATAACTAAACAAATTACATATCTATATCTAAAAAATTAAGTAAATTATTATCACATTCAAATTATTAATATCTTACATTCATAACAAATTATTTATTTAACAAATTCACTAATTTAACAAATTAATTATTCAATTACATACTTAAATGAGCAAATTAAATACATAACAAAATTAATAATAAACCAAAATATAACTACAATAATTTTTAAAACAAACATATACCTTAAGAAGCAACGATGCGAGTTGAGGAGTTAAGTTGCGACGAGGCGAGCGTGCAGCGACTAACGAGCGGAGCGGTGACGACAATAATAAATTAAAAATAACAAAATAATTATAAAACAATATTAGACTAAACTATAACAATATTAGACTAAATTATAAAACTAAACATATCTCGGCGGCGGAGGAGAAGGGTCGGAGCTCGGCGGTGGAGGCGCAGGGGTGGAGCACGGCGGAGGCCCAGTGGCGGAGCTCGGCGGAGGAGGGGCGGAGAGCGAGAGGGAGAGCGGCGGAGGGCACGGTGGCGGCAGCCGCGGGAGGAGGGCAGGGACGCGGCGGCCGGGGGTGGAGGGTAGGGACGCGGCGGCCGGGGGTGGAGCGCGGGGAGGCGGCGGCCGGGGGAAGAGGGCGGGGAAAGGCAGGGAGGGGAGGAGAAGAGGAGAAGGGGAGGAGGGGGAGGGACGGCGGCGGTGGAGGGGGAGGGACGGCGGCGGGGGAGGGTTAAGGCGGAGGAGGGCAGGGAGGCGGCGGCCGGGGAAGGCTGGTCGGAGAAAGGCTAGGAGGGGAGGAGAAGGGGAGAAGGGGAGGGGGACGGACGGTGGCGGGAGAGGGGGAGGGACGGCGGCGGGGGAGGGGTAGGGAGGAAGGCGGCGGCCGGCGTTGACTGGTTGGAGAAAATGAGGGAGAGTGAGAGGGAATTGATAAAATGAGGGAGAAAGGGAGGCTCACGCGATTTAAAGCCCTAGGAATATTATAAGCGACATTAGAAGCGACTAGTCGCTTCTAATGTCTAATAAAAACCAAAACGACAGCGTTTTGATAAGTTGAGTCATTAGAAGCGACTAATCGCTTCTAATGCCCCAATTTCTATACTTTGCGAAAATTTTGGCGGAGAAAATTTGGGATATTAGAAGCGACTAGTCGCTTCTAATGCCCCAATTTCTATACGTAGCCGAAATTTTGGCGGAGAAAATTTGGAGCAAAAAATTTGGGACATTAGAAGCGACAAGTCGCTTCTAGTTCCCCGAGCCAATAATTTTGACAATTAGAAGCGACTAGTCGCTTCTAATTGTCAAAATATTGATAATTTGGTTAAAATCGGGGTGTTGAAGTTAGAAGCGACTGGTCGCCTCTAATTCCCACTGTCGCTTCTAAAGTTATCTTTTGTAGTAGTGAGGAGGCACAAAAGGAGAGACGACGAGAATCAGAGAACTACTAGCTATTATTCACCTATTCTTTTATAAATCTCTCATCATTCTACTATCTTGTATTCAACTCATTTGTTATAAGAAAAAAATTTGTTCTTATTCTTTGTGAGACCTACTCGGTATCCCGAGAAAATTGAAAAGATATTGTTGCACCATTTTTTCAGGTTAACATAGTGTATTCTAGTTTTTCTAATATAAAAAAACTATTAATTTGTAATTTTTGAGTGAGCTCGTTTGTGTATTCTAGTTTTTCTAATGTTAAAACGCTATTACATTTGTAATTTTTTAGTGAGCTCGTTTTCCAAAATTTTGAAATAATTGTTTAAATTCCAAAATTATAATCTATTAGTTTTTAATGCATTTGTAAAACTAATTTTGTCATCAATACTAGTTAACAATATTAAAAAAATTAACCATGCTTTCAATTTTGTTAGTTCAGTTTCAAAACATAGAAACAAATTACGCAATTTCAGTCCAAATACATGATTCTAAAAAATCAATGCACGCGATTGCTTTTAGTTAAAATATAGGTTATTCTAACTACTAATGAAAACAGTTTATTTATATATATTATATATACGATGAATTTTTCAAATTATCACTATTTGTATTTGATTTTCTCAAAATTCAATAAAATTGATTTTTTCTCAAAATACCAGTACGAAAGACCAAAATACTTCAAAAAGAATTTTTTATACATTTTATTTCATATCCATATTAACCGGTTACTATCTATTTTTTGAAATAAAAATTAAACCAAAAAACCTAAAAACTATTTCAATTATTTACTAGAAAAATTTATGCACTATTTTTTTTTATGCACTATAAACAGATCATAAATATTTACTGGAAAAATTTACAATGCACGAAGAGGGCATGTAAATTGAAATTGATGAACAGTGCGTGATAAATTTAAAAGTTGTAAATTAATTAGATATATTTTGTAAATCAAATATATTAAGAAATAAATAAACTATTCCCATTAGTATAGGATCTAAATGAGTTATACACTATAAACAGGTTGTAAACAATCCAATTATTCACTGGAAAAATTTACAATGCACGAACAAGGTGTGTAAATAGAAATTGATGTGATAGACTTAATGTTTGTAAATTAATGAGATATATTTCGTGAATCAAATATAAGAAGAAATAAATAAACTATTTCCATTGATATAGGATCTAAATAAATTAAACAGCTAATGCGTTTTATTATAAAGCGGTTTGATGAGTTATGGTAAGAGTTACTCTTCAATTTATAGAACTTAAAGTATAGAAAATATTCAATATAGGTTCATCAGTAAAACAATATTTAAAAATGAATTTTATTACCAAAATCGAATAAATATATTTTCATAGGCAAAACACTTAATTTTTTCAAAAATATTTAAGCGGTTTAATCGGTTGTTTTTTAATGATTTTCTTTTTATAATTTATTAAATGTTGTTTGTATAGCAATTATTAGCAACATATATTTTAAATCGAATTAATTTTAGTTAAATTTAAACCGATTTTGCATTTTTACCTTTAACCGTACGTACGATATGTTACGGAAAAATTGATTTTGTACGATAGCGTACGGTGCGATATGATAGTGTACAATGGGTTAGACGCCGCGTTTTAAAAAACTTCGTTTTAAGTGACAGTTTAATTATTTTTTGTTTTTTCCATATCGTATCGTATCACACAATATTAATGAAATTCAAAGTGTTTATCGCACGTACGAGAAAATTCAAAGTGTTCATCGTTTTTAAAGACAAAAACTCTAAATTGGCTTAAATTTAACCACAATTAAATCGACTTAACATATGTATTGTTAAAAAACAACCGATTATAAATCTTAGAATTTTTTGAAAAAACTAATTGTTTTGTCTTTAGAGATAATTTTTGTCCAATTTTGAACCAAAAATTTATTTTTACATATTTTTTAAATGATTGATCTAAACTAAATATTTTCTATAATTTGAGATCTATAAAATGAAATTATTTTACGAAGATAATTAACGAAATCCATGTTGCTGTGATGTGCCTGTGGTCAGTTTATTAAAAAACTAATTAATTTACTTCCTAGTAGTCATTTTAGGAATATATGCAAATATATTTTGAATTATGGTACACTATTTTGCAGAATCCATATTCTGTAAGCCCCATATATAAATCAAAGATATAAACTTATTTTGTAAAATATCTGTAATTCCTTTGAATTATGTAGAAAACAAAGCTCTGAAAATACTGACTTGCATTTTAGGACTTGAACTTTTGACAACCTCCTATACCTAAAACGGAGGTGACTAGCTTATTCAACAGTAAACTTGAAAGTTACCAAGTATTTAACTTATAGCTAGTCACTTCTGTTTAATTGTATAAATTATATACCACCCTTCAGTAATAAAATAATTAAATAGGAATTGGTTATAAAAGTTACAAAATAAACTATGTAGATATGAGAGAGATTCTAAAACAGTATCATCTCATATTGGACAATATTAGGAGCCAGCCCACTGTGCTTTTCTTTTCGTATTCTGTTGACTTGTGAGTCGGGGTATCAGTGTCACTGATTTACTGATTTTTTAAAACGGAGTTAATTAGGTGTCGTATTTCTGAAGCGATAGTCATGAGGGAATTGTTTGGGGGCTCGGAAAGTTTTAACTCTTTTCTGCATGAATCCAATATCATGACGACGTTAAAACATGGAACAACTGCTACCACTAAGATTTTATAAAATTATGTCTCTCAATGAGAATATATATATGATTGCCTACCGAATCCTGATAAGATCACAACGCCTTTTTGGACAATAATATCTTCTTTTTCTTAATTGGACATAATAAAAG
The DNA here is from genome assembly GCA_958296335.1 of Urtica urens. Classification (NCBI taxonomy): domain Eukaryota; kingdom Viridiplantae; phylum Streptophyta; class Magnoliopsida; order Rosales; family Urticaceae; genus Urtica; species Urtica urens. Next base: position 2,647,416 of record OY282521.1, read on the forward strand.
TATATAGTATTATTTACATTTCAAAACCCTAAGATCACTGTATAACAAAAACTTTCCCGGTCACTAACTTCACGATTGTCTAGACCAACCCGTCTTTCCTTTTTGTATGTATTGAATCCGACATGTATATGCATCTCATGGTTTTATCCGACGATTAAAATTGCGCGCGTCGGTAACGTGCCGATGACTCGAAAATACGGAAATTGCGGTGGCCGATGAAAATTGCGACGGAAAAAATGTGGAAATTTGAAAAAAAATTGCGACGGAAATTGCGGTTGCCGACGGAAATTGCGACGGAAATAATGTTGCGAAATAATAAATATGAAATATAAAAAACATACTTATAAGCAATAATTAAAATGTCATGAAATTCATAAAACATACATAAATAATCTTCAAATTCAAACACACACAAGTTCATACAAACATTAAATAGTTCGAAAGTGAAAATATTCAATAATAACTCGAGTGACGATGTGGTTGATAGAATCCCCCGGTACGTGCTTGTAAGTTGCAATAGTCCAACCACGTCATGTCGCTAGCGTAGTTAGATGTGTAGTTGATCACGTGGGCGTTGTAGTTGGATTGATCACCCCCGACGACATTGCAAAGGATCGGGAATTCGGGTATTGCTCCTTGAACTTCAACGACGGGCACGGCGACGGCAACGGGATATGGATACGGGTATGGGTAAAGATATGAGTACGAACCTTGACTCTCTTGTGATTGAGTGGACATTTGATCAAACGACATTGATCCGAATTGGGTAGACATAGAGTCAACGTCGTAATCACGCGCCGCTTGTCTACCGCCAGTGTAAACCTCCGTATCGAAGTCGAAGAAGTCATCCGTAGTCCTAAAATACATTTCAATTTGCATAAGAAATAAATTGATGCACTCATAATAAGAGAAAAGTACCTCTCTCGTGCTCCGTGATCCTGATCTTGAGTAGGTTGATAGCCGGATTCCATAGTCCAAGGGTCATACGGTGGACGAGGAGCACTACCGCTACCACCCGCACCAACATCGCCAGTAACTGTACCACCACCACCTCCACCAACGTCACCACCGTCGTCACCGCCGTCGTCATCATCAGAGGAGGTAAGACCGACCTCTTCACTAAGTACTCGGCTCACATCAATACCTTCCGATCGAGCTTCCGAAGCCACTTGCGGGTCGGGTTGTTGAGAGTCATCATCAAGGTGAACCGGTCGAATCCAGTCAAGCAAAATATCATCGTCCACCTGCTCACCCATCCTCTGCATAGCCACTTCAAGGAGTTCCAATGGATCTCGCCTCTCGTTGTTCTCATACCTATCTTTCCGATCTCGGAGTTGTAACTTCATGTTATAAGTACAGAAAACGAGTGACTCCAACCTCTTGTACGCTAGACGATTTCTTTGCTTTGTGTGGATTAAAGCAAAAGTGCTCCAGTTTCGTTCGCACGCTGAAGAAGACGCTGTCTGGGACAAGATTCGTATGGCTAACTTCCGTAACGTGGGTGTCTCAATCCCAAACATGGCCCACCATTCCGCTACACAATATACATTTCAGTCAAACAATCAAACATTTCATATCGTATGAACTATGAATTAAAACAATGTAAGTCATCTTACCGGGTGACATGTCGTCACGGTTAGAAACCGCGGACCTCTTTCCGAACAATCCTCGGGCGTCGCGAAATCGTAAGAGCTGAGAAATAAGATATAATTATAAAGTTGAACTATCCATATACGACGACAGAATATCATACCTCATTTCCGAGGGTGGAACAATCATCGTGTGGGTGCAACACCTCAAACACGGTCGTCACGGCTGTCAAATCCTCGGGTTTCATGCGAATGTCCGGGTTGTATTGACATTTTGGATTCAGGTAATAGCTGGCTTGATGTAAGGGGTGACAAAGTTGTCTCTGCCACCGTTCGGTCACGATATCAACAACCCACTGTTTGTTAGGAATCTTCTCCAACTTCGCCTTCATCAAGTTGAACACGTGATATAACGAACCTAGAGTCGGTACGACCTCAATATCCACGAAGCGTAAAGCGGTGTACAGGGGCTCGAATACCTAAAACAAATAAATGTTACAAACATAATAGATTCTTAATATTGATAACAAAACACGTACCTTACAAACTCCATCAAGATGTAACCAAAAAGTCGAGTCAATAACTCTGGATGCCACAAATCTTCCCGCCGGAGTATTACTAAACGTCGACGCCTCCCACCAATCTGAGCTAAACATCCGTTTCAATCCGGCCTTAGAGCTTCGTAGGCTAGTAAGAGCTAAGTAGTTGGTGGCGAAACGTGTTGGACCTGGACGAATAATCTCTCATTCCCCTTGCTCCCTCATCTTTGACAATACTATCCCGTGGTTGTAGATGAACTTCGTTATTTCTCTCGCGTCCTTCACGACCCGTGAAATGGTATCACGCTTCCCGATGTCTTCCAACATCAAGTCGATGCAGTGAGCTGCACACGGCGTCCAATACAAGTTGAACTTCCTCATCAACTTCTTCCCAGCCTTTTTATACGCCGATCCGTTATCCGTCACGACTTGTATGACGTTGTGCTTTCCAACGTCGTTGACTACATCGCAAAGCGCCTTGTAGATGTACTCCCAGTTCTTGATTTGGTCGGACGCATCGATTGACTTCAAAAAAACAGTCTTTCCGGCTGAATACACCATGAAGTTGATAATACTCAATCTCGTTGGCCCGGTCCACCCATCGGACATTATGGTGCATTGATACTCTTCCCAAATTGGTCGTTGCTCGTCCACATATCGTTGTGTTTCCATTACCTCTTCTTTGAGATAAGTGTTGTGAACCTCGTACGGAGAAGGTAACGGAATCCCACGGCCTACAAAATGAAAAAAAAACAAGAACCAGATTAACTTTAACGTTGACATAAATCAACAAAACATAACAACTTACCAATCTCGGCCGCTTCGTGCATCATATTCTTAAAATGATGCGACTTCACCTTGTTCGCCGGTACGCTTTCGTGTATGAAGAAGCGGCTTATAATCTTTCCAAGACGTTTCTTCAACGACGTCTTCGTCTCGGGACTAATTTCTGGTTGATGTGCACTAGAGGATCGATACAGCGATGGTGAAACTGGGCCGGATCTCTCACTTCCCAGGTCTCGTTGAGAAGCCGAACCACCACCAGGGCCGGATCTCCAAGTAGCTGCTGCCGCTTCTTGTCGGCTTCTCTTCATTGTCTTGTACAACTCACGTTCCATGTCAACCTCGTACTCTCCTTCTTCGTCAACTGGACCGAGGGTAGAACGCATTTCTCTCCGTATATTCTCCTCCATGGCTACCTTGCTTTTCTTTTTCATCTCGTTTTCATGTAATAGTGCACGCATCTCATCCCTCACTTCTGGAGGACACTTATCGCAACGCTTCACGTTCTTTTTTGGATCGTTTCCGCTCAAATGAAGTTTCATTCGCGTCACGCCACCTCCCTTTGTCGTCATTCCACAATAGTTACAAGTGAAATGATTTAATGTCCCGGCTACTTTCGTACAATACTTACGAACTCCTTCATCCGCCATTTTCCTACAAGAATACATATTCGGTTTCAAATTTCATTTCTCACCCAATTCTAAATAAGATTTCCTAGAACAAAATCAATTTCAATTCAATTCCAATCAATTTCAATTCTATAATACATTTGAACAAAATCTAAAATCAGATTTCAATTTCCGAAAACCAAATCTAAATTTCCATAAACATAAAAACGTACTCAGATTTCCATAAACATAAAAACATAAAAAACAACATACTCAGATTTCCATAAACGTAAAAACGTACACAACTAAATCATATTTCAATCATAATCACAAAGATCTACACAACATACTCAGATTTAAAAAAAAACACAAAGATCTACACAACGTAATCAGATTTCGTAACTTCTAATTTCCAAAAAAAATTGAAAAAAATTATATGTTAACCACATCGTCATTACAAACGTTTTTCATTTCACAAACTTTTGTTAAAAAAATTCGAAACCTACTCAAATCTACAAATTTTTCTCGGATGGACACGAACCCGTCGGCAACCTGTGGACACGCCGCCGAAATCACCGCAATACCGGCGAAAATATGTTGAAATCGTACAGAGGCTGTCGAAATTACCTGGGCACGATGGGTATGTCGTCGGTATCTCCTTTTTCTCCGGTACCGGCAAAAACAAAATTTTTAGGGTTTGAGTTGCCGAAATGTCGAAGAAATGACGAAAAAATTTGGGTTTTTATACCTGGGTTTGACGACTTCTAACGACATGTCGTTGCCGACATACCGGCGATATTTCGGCGAGATTTCGGTGAGATATTGAGGCGAAACGAGAAAAGGAGATAAACTTGCCGGTAAATTCATTTTGGCGAAATTTCGGCGACTTTTCGGGAGATTTCGCCGACATTTTAATCCTTGGTTTTATCTACCTTACTTACTTCTAGTTTTAATAGTAAGATTGTGAGTTGCAGATAAAACTTTTAAAATTAAATCGGTAGAAATATTGGCAAAATTTTAATGATCGAAGATCGACAGGCAGAAAAGATTGTGTGAAATATGCATAAAACAACTTTAGAGAGTCAACCAAGTATTTGGTCTAAAACACTCAAATATTCATGAAGAAGGAATATGCATAAAACAAGGACGGAGCCCTTTGAATCAAAATTAGAAAAGAATATAATAAGAAAATATGGTTAGTCAGGTAATAAACATATGCAAAGAAATAAATAAAAACGTACGCCCTTGATGCTTAGAACCAAGATGAGGACAATTAAAACCGCTCGATACGCACTAACAAACCGAGATTAAAAATAACCATCTAAAACCTGGGACTGATATCTTCACGATCTATAACATTTCATGATAACGCCCACGAGCGAGGAAAAAGGACATTTCAGGCGCCTAAAATAACAAAGAAGACTAAGTAAACATGTATAACTTGTTTTTACCAACCGAAGATAATTTCTTTATTTTCTTATGTATTGTATCACATTCCCATGTTATATTGCTCTCTTGTATAAAAATATGTCTTTATTTAGAAAAAGTCTTGTGAATCAAGTTAAGAAATTCTTAAAATATTTACTCAAAACTCAGAGTAATTGGCAAAATAGTTATTACCGATAGATCATACCATTCATCTCTACTGGATCTTGTCACCTTTTCTGACTAAAAAAACTCAACAACCATCCCCGTCGGCCGAAAAAAAACTCAAATTCTAAATATTAAACTAGAACATTATCGCTCACATCTTTTTTATATGCACCAATTAGCAGTTTTTCAATTTTTGCGACCATCTCAACTATATCTCTATGTTTTTCATTTTTTTTTGCATTTTTTCTGCTTCCCGAAAGAAACTCATACTGTCACGAAATTTTGAATATTTCGTGACAACGTTATCACAAAATTTGATAACGTTTTGGTGACAGCGTCACAAAATTCGTGATAACGTTGTCACGAAATTTTTTATGTTGTGACAATAATTAGTCAGTTTCATGACAAATTAGTCAAAAAAATTTGAAATTCGTGACTAAAAAGTTGTTATCACATAGCTCGTATTTTCTAGTCATGAAAAAGATAAATTTTGTGACAACCTTGTCATGAATTTCTTTTTGCTTTCGTTTATTCTCATAAGATTGACTTGGTTGGACTTTATGGACGTGGTCATGCTCTGTCCTGCTGGATTTAATTTTTTTTTAAATAATTATGTACTTTTATATGTGCCTCTAAGAATATGTAGACCAACAATGTAAGAGATCTAGTCATGGAATATTAGTAACTACTATGCACAGAAACCAGACTTTTAAAATAAATTTTTTAATTAGTATCATACTCAATTTGGTTTATTAATAAACTATACACGTGTATATAACTAACTAATAATATGACATATTATAATATTTAATTATAGGTATCCTACTTGAAAGTATAACTCATAAATACAAGAGCTTGTTGAATGTACAATCTTGACCAACCACGTAAGTTCCTAATCGTTTGTGGTAATACCATATGAATAAATATGAGATAATATTTATTCATTTGATTTAGTTTGACTATTTCCCCTGTAAATACACCTCCACATTGACATGTGAAGACACACAAAATTCAAATAGCTAACATTCTTTTTATACTTGCCTGAATCCTCTCTCACTCTCTCTCCAGAATAGCCAACTATTCTTCTCCCTCTCTCTCTTCTTCTCTCTCTCTAAAATAGCCGACTATTCTTCTCTTTCTTCCTCTCTCTCTCTCTCTCTCTTTTGTTTTGGCACTTAGGTCATCATTAGACTTAAGATTTGAATTAGCCTTTGGCTCGAAGATTTGTTCTTGAGTTATGTTTAATGGTGCTCACACACTAAATTCCAGAAAGACTATAGAATCTAGTGGTAGACATTATCGTGGTTGCATGAGACTTATTGTGAGAGGGGACAAGCAACTGAAGAACTAAAGGTTGATACCGAGTTAAATTTATTATCATAGTTCTACTATAATCTAGATTACATAGTTATACACTTTTTTCAGGTTGGAAATTGTGTACATAGAATTTTTTTCATGGAGCGTTAAATTATTATAAAATCTTTATACCAATTCCAACAACAATTACAATAGAAATTATGCGCAGTAAAGTAGTAAAAAATAGTACTTCTGCGTGCCTTTTTCCTTTCTATTGTCTCCTATTTATATTATAAGGGTATCGATCCATTTATGTGGATTCATCATACTCACGTATTCACGTATTCAGTTGTAACTTCCCACGTAATGGTAACCGTTTTATAAATCGTTCATCGGTATTAAACTTATATTTATGTTTTACATGGCCAACGTACATTAATTATATCCGACTAGTCTCTTATATATCGAGCACTTATTCACCGATTATGATCATGTGAACTGTATTTTTAATTTAACTTATGTTATGTTCGTTTCTCTTACTCTACGTTGAATCCTCGAAGGCATTCGACTTTTGTACCGAATCTTCGAAGGTATTTAAAATATGGTGGGTGTGGACACATATCTAAACTCAAACTTATATAACAACAAGGTTTGATTTTACTCTTTGATAAGTTTTTAAAGATTATTCCCAAATTTATGAATAATGATTGGCATGTAACTGGTATACGATGCACTTTCCTTTCATAGATACACTAGTCATTTGTATATTCATTTCCTCACTATTTATAATAGAGTATTATCCCGATAATAAGTGACGGAGTCCTATTTATATTTATGAGTGCCAAAATGAAACAAAACTTTTAAGGGATTAATTTGTATTCAAATTAAGAAAATGAAAAAAATAATAAAATTTTAATAAAAGAAATGTTCAATTTTTTTAGGGGGCTTACGACATTGGTGGGTTTGAATTTCTTCCATCTCTGTTGATAACGTTTTCCGTGTGGGCACGAGAGCAGCTCGAGCCGAGTCGGGTTGCAGTGGTCTTCGACTACAAAAAACCCTATTTTTTTTTCTTTCTCCTAATTTTATTTATTTATGAAAATAAAAAATATAAAAAAATTAAGATAAAAGTGAACAGCTAAATCTTGTGAATGTTTTGTTTTATAAAGTTGTAGCCTCTACGAATTACGGTGTATTATGATGCATAACTGATCGTTGTTCGTCTCTAAAAAGTGGCATTACCTTCTCAATTCAACTTCAAAGTTCATACACATTGAATCAAGTGTTGCATAGCTTCCAACTCCTCTTCCAAAAACATGATTATTTTATTGTAATGTAGTGCATGTGAGACTTCCGCTCAAATATTACAACATCCTTGAAAGAGCAAGTAAAAACTTTGTAAGAAAATCGTTTACAGGGCTTCAACGGTCCTTTGTTTTCTTGTATTTCAATTTATCATTGTATTTTTTTTCCCCCATGTTCATTTACTATTATTATTATACTTATTATTTTTATTAATATCATTACTATCCGTTTATTACATCCGTGTTATTTCAAAAAATATTATTTATTTTAATTATTTTGCAAGTGAATGACTCACCAGCCATTTTCAAAATCTTGTAAATTTTGTGGTTTCGAAATCATGAAAAAAAAATTAGGTATAGAAATCTTGTAGAATTATTGGTATAGAAATTTTTTCAGAAGTTGTTGTAAGCCTGAGTTTATTATGAAACTGAGCGTATTTATAATAATAATAATAAAATAATATAACGGAATATGATAAAAAAAAAAAAAAAAAAAAAATCAAACGTTAATCATTCAAAGATAACAAAAATGGATGATTCAAATTGCTCAAAATCCCCAAGAATATAGTAGGAAATAAATACTACATTAATTGAGTAATAGAAATCAGCCAAATGCCAAGTATCGCAGATATGAGTCAGTATATACTTGTCATGATTCCTCACTTGAGTAGTCGAGATAGACCACTCGTCGTGAAATAAGATTTCTTGCAATCTTGCAAATCAAAATGGGATTTTATCTTATATGTAAGAAGAGCTCCGAACGATTTGAACTCTTCTAGACCTGTCACTTCGATTAACTTTATTCGACAACTTTCTAACATTATCTCTAATAATAGCACATTGATGACATATAGTACAACGTAAAAAACAACTCAATGTGTTGTATCAAAATATACACGCATTGTAAATCTATAGAATATTTGAAGTCAATACTTTAAATACAATCTAATTTAATGATTTAGTTATCAATGACCTGTTTCCACTAAAAACATACTGTTGATTTTACGAAAAAAATTGAGAGAGAGAGAGAGAGAGAAGTCCATTTATAAATAAAAGGATTTGAATAGTAAAGTGAACATTTTAATTTTTAAAATCTTATTTAATTAACTAATATAAAAGCGAGGATCATGATAATATACAAAAATCTGCCCAGCCTGATGTTTGTTTCTTAAAAGAAAACGTTGGCTAAAGTAAATCGACGTGTTTTCAAATTAGTAACTAAACCTGGTTAATCGGAAGTCTCGGGACCTCCTGGTCCCGTTCCGGGCAAATTCCGGTAAACCTATAAACGGGAGGTACTGTTTCGGTATCTTAGTGGGACGGTACCAAAAAGTTTTAACAGAGAGAAAATCTCCGGTAACATAAAAAAATTACCGGTATGAAAAATTCCGGTTTCTTGACCGTCGGATCTTGCATCCGATGACCCTCGTTTTTTTTAAAAGCCGGGACCCAACCAAGAGTTTGGGTCCCGGTACTATTGTTAATGGAACTCCCGATTTTGAAACTGGGAGTCCCAGCTCCCTTTTAATACTTACCGGGACGGACCTCCCAGTATCGTCTCGGCCCGGTAGACCTTGTTTATTAGTAACCATTCTTGAATTGTAACAACCTTTAGCCTTTAATAAAAATAGATTTTTATAGAAATTACATAATTTTTCATTTTACATAAAAAAAAATGAAAAACAATAAATGTAGTATATTTAGATATTCTTTTTCTTTCCTAAATTATTCGTTTTATAATTTTAATCACAAACATTTTAAATTTTTTTGTAAAATAATTTTTGTAAATCACAAAAATATTGATCTATCTTTTACAAGATTTGCAAGCCGCCCACTTCCGTATGTTTTCAATAGACAAAAAAGTTATAATTTAATGTGTATATATATATATATATATATATATATGATATATGCAAGTTACCGAAGTTTTGATGTTATTCCTACAAAAACTGTAATTCTATTAAATCGATTCTTTATAACATCAATTTTTCTGGAATATGAAGACAGTTATTTTATTAAGTAAATAGTCCAATAGTGTACATAACTTTATAAAATGGTAAAACGGAACAAGGGTCATAAACACACAACAATTTATGTGGAAAACGCAAGGACAACATGCCCAATCAATTGATAAAAGAAACTCCCAAGACAAAGTCGCGTGATGGCAAACATGCCAAATCGGCAACGCGATTGCAAATGTAATAAGAGCCAAACCCCACTAAGAGGGAAAGACTTGTCAATAAATTGATGAAAAATGTGCCAAACGAGACACACCTCGGCCAATCGGAATAATAGTGCACATAAAAGGACGAGGCGAGAATACTTGCTCAAAGATCAATAAAGAAATAGAATTCAAAGTCGACAGGCAAAGACCAAGCCTTAATACAAGTGTGCTTAAAAAGTAATCACTAAGAAATAAGACCTAAGACAAAGACGCTTAAACACTTGCTGAGTTAGACTTCATAGTCTTCCCTAAATGATCCACAGCTACAAATTTGACAACAAGAGATGTTTATGAGTCATCAGGAGTCGTCCAAAAGTCCATCGCACTCAAACTTGAAGATATCTTCAAATGAGATCTTGTCACTAAAAAACTCAAATGGCACCATGTCAAAATTAGCTAAACAAGTAGCACGCTACCTTTAGAGGCGTAGGAAACGTCCATGTTGGACTTCTAATCCTACATCAACTGAAATAAATTCTACTCAGAATCCTCGATTTAGAGGTTATAAATAATTTTTCACCATGTACACGTATCTAGCGAAAAAGAAAAGAGTATGTATGAATCTTGAAGAGTACAAATTACGAGTTCGTATTTATAGGCAGAAGGGGAAAACATATAATTCTTAAAATTAGGAATCCGAATTATACTCCAACCAAGAAAAATCATATGCGCGTGCACACCAACGCAAAGGAGGCATTTGCAACTTCAAAAGTCAAGAAATCCATTTTTTCTCAAACACCGAGCGTAAAACAGTTGAATTCATTGCTCGTGACCCCATGAACAAAAAACTTGAGAGGTTAATCTTTTCGCTCACTCTAAACAACTTCAAAAACACTAAATTTGACGCAACATTCTTTCGAATTCAAAATTTTAAGGCCCAGTCGACCCAGCAATGACCCCAACAAGGCCCAAAGATAGCAAAAAGCTCATCAAAAGCGGGACCAACCCAAGTCCAGACTCGAACGCGTCATGACCATGCATGAAAACAGATGCATGCCTTGAAAAGGGAAGCACGCGTCTGATAAGCGCGTTTCTTACGTGATTATAAGATGAACTTAAGCGAAGAATCGATGTTTATCCTCAAGTATTTTGATAGTTTTTGTAGTTTGTGTGAAGTTTTCAGGACATTCAGGTGTGCAAAGATCTATAAGATGAAGATGGAAAAATGGGCATTATAGATGCAAAAGAGAAAGAGAAATAGAGCATCCTAGGATGACGGGGCGATCGCTAGGATTCCGGAACATTTTACGGATCTCAATTCCGATACCCGGAGCTCAAGATATGGGATAAAAAGTGAAGCAGCGCGCAGACCTCCAGAGTGCCCATCGCGACGCGATGAGGTCCACCGCGACGCGACGGAAGACCATAGCGACGCAATGGAATCCACTGCGACGCGATGGAGCTCCGACAACAGCTTAAATTGGCCCGTGGACTTCGATTTTAAGCCGTTGGATCAATTTTTGAAGGCCAGATCTGTAGAATGTTGAGGAGCTCGACTTCATAACCTAATGACAGCCATTTAGATGATATCCTTGGTTGGTTTTAGTCGGAGGGAGAGAAAACACCACGGAGGAGCCGGGGGTGAACGGAGAAGAAGACCGGAGACGTGCTGGAGGCTGTGACGAGTCTGCGACAACCAATCTAGTTTTTCTTTTTCTTCTCTTTCTGAATCTCTATTGTCATGGATTATTTTTATTGTTTCATTTCTAGTTCTTCCACCATCACCATGAACTAATCCCTTAGAGGGTGATGGTGGATCTTTTCTTGATAATTGTCATGAATTTATTCTAGTTGCTTTGAGGTTTGATTTGATTCTTTGGCTGGTGTTTATTTTATTTTTGTTCTTAATGCTCGTATATGCCTGATCATCGTATGCTTGATTTTAGGATTAGTTATTCTCTCTAGCGAGGTTTAGTTAGTCGTGCGAATAAAATAGAGTACCGTAGTATATTCTGTGAAGTCTAGAGATAGCCACAGCTGCTAGGGAGTCGAGTGAGTGTTCCAAAACATAAAGCAAGCTAGGTTCATTGCCTTGAAACCGAGAGGTAAAAGGAGTTCGTAGTCTTAGGTTGTTAATATCACTCTAGCGAGGGTTAGCGATAAAATTTACGTGAACACGATTAGCACAACCATAGGATTGATTATTCTCGTTTGTCTATAAATTCCGACAATAGGATAGAGAAGTGAAACCTCACCCTTGTCTCCCACATTCACATTTAGCTAGTTTTAATTAGATTGTTTAATATTTTAGAAGTTATTCTATTCACATCACATTTTCTATTGATTTAAATTATAGTCGGCTTTGATTCGCATTTAATTATAAATCCTCGTGGGAATGAACTGAACTTACTAACTATATTACTTGTTCGACGTGTACACTTGCGCGCGCGATTTTCGGAACAGCGTCAGGCAAGGCAGGCCGCACGCTACGCGATAAAGCGACTGCGATTCTCAAAATTTGTTTACATGTGTTGAACCTTTTGATGTGTGCACACGCCGAGGCTTGTTGCATGCACTTTGCGTCCACCAAATATCTCATCAGCCCATTTTCTAAACAAAAACTTCGATTCTAGAATCTGAAAATATGGTGAACGACCTCTGTTGATGCCTAAAAATGGTTCAACAATGTCTCGAAGAAAGTAATCAGAATGAACAAAAGATGAACAAAAGATGAACAAAATAATCTTAATACTTAGGTCAGATTTTCCTTATACAATACTAATTTTCAATATAAGAAGAGTGTTCAATAGAGATTCTATATGTAAGTCATATGTGCATGTCCTCAGCCCCCTTTGCCTTCTTTTTCGTCTTCTTTTTATAAGTTCTTTGCTGAGAACGTGAGTTGATCATACCCACATTCATGATAACCGTTGTCGGTTATTTAGATCGTGTGTTTGTGTAGTCAATAATCGTTATATGGTTATTTCTGGCGGTTTTTATGCTTACGTGACATTCGTAAGTCTTAATTCAAATTACTAGTTTTTATATACCGATAACTTATCCGCACTATTTAGTTATGTTGGTCGGTATTCTGAACTCGACTTATGTTCATATTCGTTTCTCTTCTGCTGATACCGAACCCTCTTAGTATTCGGTGAAGCATTTATGTTCAAAGTTATGCTATTCAGCATATTTTATGACTTATTCGGAGTTATGAAATTCTGATAATAACACCCTCATACTACAATTTCCTCTAATCGACCCTCCAATATCCTAAATATTCACTAGAACATGTCGGTGTCCCTTCTCCAAACATACAACTCATATAAATGTTAAGTGCCATGCGCCAGTTGCACTGACTCTAAGGTTTTTGTAGCTTACTTTCTTCTTTATCTTCTTCGTATATCCTTTCCAGGAGCGAAAAACGTTATCGAGCTAGAGTAGTAATTGTGATTTCAAATTTTCTCTGTCTTCGCTTGAGTATGAGTCACTTGGTCCGACCCTAGGTCGAACCATTAAAAAATTGAAAAAAAAATGATCAATTTACCACAGAAAAAAAAAACAAATATATGTTTCCAGAAGTAAATACAATCTGCAAATTATAATTACAAACTTGTGATAATCGGAAAAATGGAATATGAAATAAAATCGACATTATAATCAAAAGTTTGCTTCTAATTTATCTCCATCTCTTGTCATTTCTTGGAAAAAATTAGATAGAACGTCATACCAATAATATGCTTCTAATTTTTTTTCACTTCACGAGAGTTTTTCCCGCAATATTTTAAGAAGATATAATCGACACATGTTAACAGAAATGTTAAATATTTATATTAGACCAATTTTATATATTAAAAGATGCTAAATATTTATATTAGATTCATTTTATTAAAAATATCTAAAAATAGACTTTAACTTCAAAATCGAAAAAAAAATGTCCTAGACATAACATTTGATTTATTTATTTGAAGAGATTTAACCGGTTGTTTTTGCATGATTTCTTTTTAAAACTTATTAAATATTATTCGTATAGTGATTATTACCATGCATATATGTTAAATCGGGTTAATTTTGATTAAATTTAATTCGATTTTGAGTTTTGAGCTTCAATAGTGATAAACACTTTGAATTTTATCGCACATACGTGAAAAACGACGTCTAAAGAATGATTTTTGTTTTTTTTGTATCATACGGTATCGTACGCATGATGAAATGCAAAGTGTTCATCGTTTTCTGAAGTCTAAAACTCAAATCGACTTATACTTAACTAAAATGAATCCGATTTAACATATATGTTTCTAATAATCACTATATGAACAACGATTAATAAGTTTGAGCAACTACATAAAAACCAGTTAAATCTCTTAAATTTTCAACAAAAAAATTAGTGTTTTATCTCATTTTCTATTCTCTATTGCCTTTACATCATTTTATCAAATTTTGGTCCAAATATTTATAAATTAGATATTGTTTATAATTGGGGATATATAAAATGAAATTTCTACATGTTAACGTATACAGTCTAAAGTCGACTATCTAAACTAAATAAGTCGAGTGCATTAACAGGTGAATGTCACAAAAAATAGTAAAATGATTGATGAAAGAATTAATAATATACATTAGTAATAATAATAGTGTATACAAGATACATTGGTGTGTCAGTTTATAAGTTATGTCTATAATAGAAACACGTGGTTTTCTTATCGTGGACTCTTTCATCCTATAAATCACGAGCAAAAGTATAGTGGTTTCAGTAATGACATGTTTAGTAATAAACTTATAAATAAAGTGTTGATCAAAACACATTTATTCTTGAGCACTTTGAAAAATGCTTTCCCCTTTAACAAAGATAATGATTGAAATAGCAAAGTGTATATAGGAATTGTACGAAATATTACACGATGGCTCACAATCATTACAACGTGCAAATTAATATAATATTCCTACAGAAAAGATCATATTTTGGTGAAAGTGAAACTTTTCAATTTTATTTCCCCCCTAGTTATGATGTAAAGGCAATAGAGAATAGAAAATGAGTATAAATAATTGAACGTTGAATTTTTTTTATCTCTTTTGTAAATAATTGTTGGGGCGTTGTTTATGATATATATATATTTTTTAAGGCAAGCATTGTTTATGAGATTTATTGACATGTGAGGTCGGACCACCACTTATATAATATTCATACATACACTACATACCACTGTGTACGTGTCTGTATCCAAGTATTACATATCAGGTTATTTATCATAATATTTATAGTGGAGCAGCTATATATGTCAACAAGTATTCTGCGTATTCACATCACATGGACAAGTACAAAGTTTCAATTAGATCAACAGAAGATTTAATATCGTAAAGAACGACCTTCACAGTTACTACCATAATAAGTACTGTCTCTAAAAAAGATTATTCCGAGCACTAGAAGAAGCCGATTTGAACAAAAAGTATTTGAAGAAAGTACGTCTAATTGCAGATTAACTGACAGCAAATTTACCTGGAACTATTCTGATGTAAGCATAACACGCTTAATGTTATAATTTCGACGTAATCGTGACGTAATCCATTGACATCGATACAAGAATCTTTCCTAAATACTTTGTTATATATAAACATAAATAAAAAATAAAATAAAATAAAAACTTGGTCACTAGCTATGTTGTAGAATGCATGACTTTCCTCGTGGGTATATTTTAAAATCGTACCATGTAATTCGAAGACAGTTTGTAATCGTTAGCATAACTAGACGGACAAGAAATATTGGGTCGCAGAGATACAAACAACTGTGATAGTAATAAGTCCTTTGCTCTTCCAAAGTGTTGTATAATAATTGAAGAAGAACATATACAAATAATGTAATATTATTTTTATAGAATAATGTAATATGCTGAAGAGCTGCTTTGTTATTTGTAGACAGAACCATTTGTATATCGGACCCCACTTCAATACCAGTCATGAGCTGTCCATTCCTTTCTTCTTCTTCTTGTTCTTCTTCAAACTATTTTTTTATATATATGGACTGTGAAACTTATTTTATTTCATGTCGATAGGAATTTGCAGCCCCACGAATTTGTATTCTTATTCGCTTTCCATAAAGTCATATACTATGAAATGACATGATATTTCAACTAGTCCTTTTGTTAATATTTCCTTTTTTACAAATTTGCCATCATATTTATGGGACTTTGTATTATTATAATAGAAAGTGAAAACAGTGTTTAAGCATGCGTTGGATATCCGAATGTGAGTTGTGTGGTGCAACTTCCGGCAGCTATATATCGTATTCTACATTAAATAAAATATTATTTCTTGAATGTCAAAGCAAAAGATACTTTCTATATAGCTGTTAATCGTACTCTTTCTATCATCTGCATTTTTATTACTCAATTAGCATCGATATATGCAATAAAATCAGAAGTATCCTTTGGTTAATAGTACTACAGCTTAATGTATGTCTATTGAATATATTCTGAGATTAATTAAATTCAGGGACGAAAGGCTTATAACCAGAAAATATTATTTAAAGGCGGCTATTTGTAAATTTTCTGAAAACTGTAACCTTGTAGATATTAATTAAAATTTACAATTTTTAACTAGTTTGTCAATCAATAATTTTCGGTTGCCTATTTTATATAATAATTTGTCGAACAAATGGAATGTTATTTTTTAATAAACCATTGATGGTCTATTTGTGTATTTTAGGTTTCGAAAATTTCCAGGGTTGTAATTTTTAGTAGTAATTTACAAATAACATATAGATATGATAAAAATTACACATCTGTGTTTTGTCAATGATATTTCACTTGATTATCGGTACATTAAATGCATTGTTTCCGAATTGGAAACACAATAATAAAATTATGCTTTTATTAAGTATCAGTATATGTGCTAATCTCAGAAGACTTGTCCAACCTTTCCTAAAAAATAAAAATAAAATTCTCAGAAGACTTAAGCGGCCTTGAAGTAACCGAGAGTTAGGCAAGCTTTCATTTTCACGTCCCATGCATGCAAAACGAGAGAGAAAGTCCAATCTATTGTATATTCATCTTCTTCGAGGATTATACTTTGGTAAAAAAAAAATTGACTTAATCAATCCGTTAACTCGGATACAAAGCAAGATAGTCTCTTGAAGTTAAACAAAAAGAAATAGACAAGATACAGACAAATATGTATCGTGACCGACTTTGCCGATTATAATGAAGTGTAATTTAAAGTTAAATACAAATTATCCTAAAAAAAAAAAAAGTTTAATACAAATTAAAGTTTTCTCATATAAGTAAACTTTAACAACGGCAATCGAGCGATTTAGTCATTTGAAACATGCAAATTTTAATTTAACCGACGTTTAACTTGTTTTATGTTAATAGCAATTAACTAAAATAACAAAAATATAAAGACTAAAATGCTCTTTTTAACTTTTAGATGTCCGAAAATAAAAACCGTGTTTATCCTGAAAATTAAAACAAATATTCAGGTTAAAACGATTGATAGACAATAATCATATCTTTTTTAAAGCTGAAACCGAAAATTAATTTAAAAATAAACATAAATAGACCAAAATTAACCTTTTTGATCGAATGTGATTCTTCAAAAAAGATTCAGCATTCTTTTATAGATATTTGAAAATCCAAATTAAAAATTGAAATTAAAAAGGAAATAAAATATTTTGATGCATAATCACATAATAAAAAGACAAAATATAAAAACAGTTAGAATTTATTTGCATAAAATAGAATATGAAATAATAAATAGTTTTTAAATAAAATCGGAGATAATTAAAAGCTTCGTAATAAGAAGTCAACCAAAATGAACCAATATTTACATGTTCTTTAAAAGGCCTCGGTTCATCGTATCACTATCGAACATATAACTCTTCAAGCAATAATCAGAGCAAAGTACACACTCAATTTTTTTTAAAAAGTTGGCACATCGTCTCTTATAGATTTAAAAACACGTTTCCTAGTGTATGGAAAGATAGAATGAAGTGTTTAAAATTGAGCCATAGATTGACATCTTTCTATGGACAACATTGTTAATGCATCGCACAAAGTATATAGTCATTCATTTTCTACAAAAGAAAGTCTATGAGAAAAGCTTTAATTTTTAGCTCACACTTTTCACTCGAAGTTTGATATTACACATTTTTGTGGAATCATAAATTTCGGAATTCAAAATTTCATCGATTCTGAAATCTTGGAGAGCACTTCGGAGTAAAATTTTCGTAAACATAAACTCCAATATATTTTTTTTAACTAATTCTAACTGATTTGGAAAGTATTTCATATTCGTTTATATTGTATTTATTTATCATTCTTATCAAATAATTATCAAGACATTATACTTAGTCCATGCAAAGATATCTCCGACCATGTATAAGCAAATCACATTGATATATTTTGACATTTTCTTTATTTGATTGATATTTACATATATCAATGCCCGTATAATTTCATAAAATAGAATTCAGTTCTCGGAGTCCAAATTCATCATTTCATGACCATTATATGATGATGTCCAAAATATTAATTAACATTCATACAATATTGTCTCAATGGACAAAATTACCCTCTAGGCTATTTTTGAAAAAACATATAGGTCAACACTTGAACTTTTTCAAATTTAGTTTTGAATTTAACAAATCTTACTCTAATAGCTTGTGGTAATGATCTCATTGACCAAAATGAAAAAAAAATTAGCTAGCGTGATTGGACACAAAAGTTCACAAACATTTTTTAAGTTCTAACTTAATGTCAACTTACTCTACTAAAGAGTTTACACAAAAAAATCTTCTTATTCAAATGAACATAATTTTCTACTCAATTAAGTATCTTCATAAGATACCTAGAAAGAACTATATAGTCTTAACTCTCTATGTATTGTGAATATATTATTCTAAGCAAACCTTTGAGAGTTATTCATGCAAATCTATATTTGTGTATTCATTTGTTATTAGGTATGTTTAAGGACTAAATATTAATGTTTATCATAAAGGTTCAAGCGTACAAATTAGAATGAATGAAAGTTTAAACTCTTTATCAATTTATTCAAAAGTTACAAGCAAAAGTCTTTGAGACTTCAATACATAAAATGTATAAAAGTAGCAACTACTACTCTTCTTATGGGCATTAATGACAACAATATTAGAATAATTGATCCAGATACCTCGATTTTCCTTGTTATGCATTTCATCAATAATACATTCCTCCAATTTGGGGTCATCTTGTTTTTTGCACCTTTTTCTTTCATACGATTTTTATCTTTAGAACCAACGATTTCAAGTTCCAAGCGTGTTGTAACTTCCTGAGTGGCTTTATTCTCAAATTTCCCTTTTGGGATTTAAATTTGAACAAGAGCATTTTCTGGTAAAATGTGTGATTTAGTCACTCTTTTTGTATATGTAAATACATCAAGAAGTTGATTTGTTGTACCTTGCAAACGTACAATCTGTTGAACTTCTCTTTCACAATCTTTTGTGTGATTATCGATATGCAATAACGTTGGTAAATTCAAGTAATTTCCTTTTTTAGTTTTCGTCCTCCCCCTAACGCTGACAAATTTTCCTCATCAAAGTGACAAGTAGTAAAACGTGATGTGAAAACGTTTTCAGTTTGAGGTTCACAATATTTCACAACAAAAGCACTCTCAAAACCTACATAAATTGAAAATCTCCTATGTGCTCTCATCTTTATTTTTTGGGTGGTCCAATAGGCACATACATGACACAACAATAAATTTTTAGATGAGATATATTAGGTTATCGACTAAATGCAATGTGTAGGAGGGAGAACATATGATATGCACTTGGTCCTATGCGAAATAAAGTTGCATCATGCAATATTGCATGATCCCATATTGAAGTGGCAAACTTTGTTTTTATTATCAAGGGCCTGACGATAAGTAGGAGACGTTTGATTAACAATTCAGCTAAATCATTTTGTGTGTGTACATGAGCCACATAATGTTCAACAACCAATTGTATTGTATGAGATGTGAATTCACCAGCAGTGTCAAATGTGATTAAGGAAAATGAGCTTGCAACTTTATCATTTGAGCAAGTAATCTAGCAAATAACATATTGTGAGTTGATATTATACATACATGTGACCATTTGTTTGATGTATCGAAATGGTCCACATGGCGGGTGAATAGGCCCACATATATCACATTGAATACGCTCGAGGAACATAGCTACATTTGTTGATGGAGGTCTTATGATTAGTTTTCCAACCGAACACGCTTTACAAGAGAAAAAGCCTTCTTGAGGGATGCTCTGGTCCATCAATGTTAAATCAAGATGGCCCAATGTTATAATGCAATGTCGTGAATATTAAAGATTTAGCAACTATTAAATTTGATTGTATTTATATAAGTGCAATTTAGTTGAGAGCATTCGATGTTTTTCTAATATGATTTCATTTTCAGGTTTAAGTGATGTAATATGTAAATATTTCATAGTACCTTCAGTAAAAGATTGAATATCGCATCCATGCAAATATATATCATTTGAACTCAAGATATTTGGATCTTGGAAAGCATTGTCTATTTAATTTCTTTTTGCCACTTAGAAATGTAAAGTGCGTCATGTCAATTATCTCAATCAGATCTACAAAATTGATATTGCATTCACAACATTTGTTTTTGTTTATTATTGAGAAGCTCCACTTTTTATTCGTCAAGATTGTATACATCGTTTCATTATCCATTATGCAAAAAAAATCAATTTCATCTCTTTGGTTGACTTCATAATTAGCTTTATCCATGTCAAAACTCTTATATAAATTTCAGTGGAGAAGAGTGATCGTGTTGATTGTGTGTTATATAATTCAACTAATAGATAATTAGATAAAATATAATGAAAATAAAATGTTGCAATAACTTGTACGAAAAGACTAGAGAAGACAATACTGAAATTTCATTTTCTCGATGGATTATAAAAGGGATAAGTAGCAATATATCACTTTTAAACATATTAATTGCTATATAATCAACGTTTGAAAAAAATAGGTTAATTGCCATTAATCAAACTAAATTTGTATATATTAACTAAAAGTAATAACAACAGTTACTAAACAATCATGTCACAATAAATGACTATTTACTAAACAAATAAAAAAGAATGGCCAAACAACAATATCAATGTTTCATTTGATTATTTAGAGCAATTTTTTATTATAAAAAGTGAAAAATGTGCTTTTTTATATGCACTTCATACAAAATAAGAATAACAAGTGATAAAAATTGTTCTACAAATGTATTATATAAAATATATATAGATATATCTCTTTATATATATATAAATTGTTCATACAAATTGTTTTACAGTAATATATATATATATATACATATACATATATAAGAAATAATATATATTGTTATGGTTATGGTTTGATTTTTAATTGCGCTGAACCGAATTCTTATGCAAGGAATAATGTTAGCAATACATGTGACATAAGAGTATGATATTAGGGGTGATGTTCTCCTCCGACATTCTCGAGACTAGGGATACCTCTATCACATTTGCACGCTTTCTAGGTCGCCCAAAGAAATAATTAATATAATAGGCTAATTCGTTAACTAAAACTATTAGCTTGGCTGAAGGTTTTCATTTACCGATATAGCCATATAAGTAAATTAATGATTCTTATAAAAGTATTAATATCGACTATTAATGATACTGATATTTTATCATTGATATACCGAATATCGACAAATATATTGACAAAAATTGTATAACAATTATATTTTTAAATTATATCAAATTTACTATACCAATAAAAATTAAATATTATTTATGACAAACAATAAACTTAATTATAGTTTTCAAATGCTATATATTTTAAAAAATCAACAATAAATTGAAGATAAGCCATTAGAACGAAAAAAAATTAAAAACTCGCTAGAATTTCAAAAATATTTAAGAATTTAAAAGAAATAAACTTCTTAACACAAAATATGCTATTTGTGCGAAAATAGTGTGTGACGCGAGTGTGAAAATGTCGCAAGACATATCATTTTCTTCTCACTTTTTTACTTCACTAGGTATCTCTCATGCATCTTGCCGACCTAGCTACACCATTGTTCCATCACTTTGCACTCTTTTCTTCACCTCAACCTCTTTAGTTTATCTCTCCCTTCTCTTCGCCATCCTGTCTCCCTCAAACCTCCCATTATCTCTCACATCTATGACACTATTGTAAATATAATATAAATATGAAATTACATAAAACAATCAAGTAAAACATAAAACAAACAAACAATCAAGTAATAAAACATAAAACAATGAATAAAACTAGATGATTGGTGACTTTGTTCAAGTAGATTAAGACAATTTATTATGTCAATAGTAATATAAAGTTTGATGACGCCCATAAAGACACTTTTACGTTTAACATGGAGTGCTAGTTAGGATAGACTACCGGTAATAACACATGATTTCCAGTTAGATATCGTGTATTAGAATCTCACCCACAGTAAAATTGTCTTATAGAAAATCTTTGATATAGTGGTTTGGGACATAAATAATGTAGAATTTTTTGAACGAAACTCGACAAAAATTGCGGTTGCCAATTTTATTTTATAAAACACAAAAAAACAATAATTCTGCATAATTTTAAATATAAAATTCATAAACACAAATAAGTTTCAATGTGAAGCGAACATGTTACATTAATATAATTTAAATCTAAAAATAATAATCAAAATATTTATAACACGTACTAAAGTTCAAAATACATTTATTCATTCGAGAAGTTCCATCCCCACGAACAAACAACAAGAGCTACTTACAAAAAAAAAAACAATAAAATCATATTATCAATAAGTCTTCAACCTTATTCATCAATATAAAAGTCAACATAATTTGAGAAAATATAAGTCATTTGCGATACAATCTTAAACAACTTTCATTAAGTAACGATTAAAAACAAGAAAACTCAATCTTTGAAAATCCGGTCTAAACAAGACTATGCAACAACAAATAATCAAAATATTGTTTAATTTAGCTTGCGGCTGTCAATTTTTGGTGCGCATGGTGGCAATTTAGTCGGCGTAAATTAAACGACAATTATGAGCCGACTGATCTAAAAATAAAAAATTTGGCTAAAAAATAACGTTATTTGGCCAAAATTATTCCATAAAACAACTCGATAATATTAATTTCCGAAATACTTCAAAAGTTGAAATGTGATCGAAGTTTCGAAGATATTATCCAAAACGTACAAACATGTTATGTCGTTCAAATAATGAAAAAAAAGGAAATTATATGAATTCTTTTTACCAAGAAAAGCAAAACAAACTTTATGGTGACTGGCCACTACTTCAAGCAGAGCTTTGCTTTCTTTCACACATTTGGTACTCTCTCTCTCTCTCTAGCAACGTCACTGTCCACTAACCACAAATCGCACATTTCATTCTCACCCTTTTTCACCTCTTCGCTCTTCTGCATCTAAAATAAAACTAAAAATTGAAACCAGTTTTCTGCTGCAAAGCTCTCAACTTTTGCCCTTTTCCTTTTTTATCTTTCTTTCACATAGTCCACCACACTCAGATCTCTCTCAGTCTCCAAGTTGCTTGCTTTGCATTCGTGCTCTGACCTCTTCGTTTCTCAAAAGGAAAAAGAAACCTACCCTTCGAAAAGTTACAGGGAAAAAAGAAACACCTAGTTCTTCTAAGCTCTTCACTGTAATATACTTCTGGGTGTTGAATCCTTTCTCGAATCTCCCAAATCTCCCTTCACTAATTCTTTACAACGTCTATTATGTTATATTTTTATGGTGGGTTGTCTCCAAGTGTTTGCATTGCTCAAAATTCGTATCCCACCTGGCTTTGATTTGGGGTCCCATTGTGATTCAACACTCATCTTCTGATCTCGCCCTTAGTGTACTCATATTTTTACTGTATATTCCCTTACAACTCATTCAAGCCCACCAAGCTTTCTTTTTTGTTCTTTTAATTCTTCAAAACAATAGAGAAAAGAAAGAATTACATGGGCCCAGAGTGTAAGCGCACCATACTCGGGCTTTGACCAGATTTTTCCAGGTATTAATATTCCCAGTACGCTGCTATTGGTTTGATTTTCAGCGTTCATACTTGTAGCTTTGAATAAATGTTAATAATCTATCTTTCCATTATCTGGAACAATAGCAAACCCTTGATAGGATTTGAGAGGTTTAGATGATTCTCATTTTCGTGGTTCCTTTTTCTTATAGATATGCTTGAACAGACTGTGAATATCCATGGATGGCCTTCCTCGCTGTGCGTACTTATCGTCTGGTTTTTTTTTCCTCTTCTCCCTCATAATGTTGCTTCGCAGTCAGAGATTCCACACATTCCTCTGGGCTCTAGGCTCTACGTTTCAGAAAACAACTCGTGGGTCTCTCCTAACGGTAATTTTGCTTTAGGGTTCTTCAACGTCTCTGATGACGGGTCAAACCAGTACAACCTCGGAATCAGGTTCAACTCCGACTCGATCCCGCTCGAGAAACGAACGCTGATATGGGTCGCCGGAGCCGACCAAGCCGTCGGAAACGAGTCCTACTTCGAGCTGAACGCGAACGGAGAGTTGGTCCTTTTCGACTCGACGAAAGGTGTCAATGTCTGGACGAGCAAAACCCGACTGTCAGGAGTCAAGTCGGGTTCCCTGAAGGACAACGGGAACCTCATTCTGTTGACTTCGACGCGAAACGTGGCTTGGCAGAGCTTTGACTATCCGTCGGACACGCTTGTCCCGGGCCAGAACTTCACCGCCTTCCACGTTCTACGAGCTTCGAGCAGAGGGTCGGTGTCGAGCTACTACTCGCTCTTCATGAACTCCTCGGGTCAGCTTCAGCTGAGGTGGGAGAGCAGCGTTGACTACTGGACAAGCTCGGGTCAGGCCGGGTCGAACCTCACCGCCCGGCTCGACCCGTCCGGGTCGCTCCAGATTCTCGGCTCGAACGGATCGATGGTGTGGTCGGTCTTCGGCGAGGACCACAACGACCTCGAAGTCCGGCACCGCTTCCTCCGGCTCGAGGCGGACGGGAATCTGAGAATGTACTCGTGGGCCCCGGCGGGGCTGACGTGGCGGCCGGTCTGGCAGGCCGTGGAGAATCAGTGCGAGGTTTTCGGGACGTGCGGTCGGAGAGGCGTCTGCGTGTTCTCTTCGGAGACGGGTCTCCCGGGCTGCAAGTGCCCGTTCCGAGCCTCGAACGAGACGGTGCCGAGCTGTCTGATCCCGTTCCCGAAGCGGTGCGAGTCGGGTTTCTACATGCTGACCCGGAAGAACATGTTTCTGTACGCGATGTACCCGCCGGGGAACGATTACGAGTCTCGCCTCAGCAAGAGGGACTGCGAGAGCCTGTGCCTGAGAGACCCGCTTTGCACGGCGGCGACTTTCTCCGACGACGGGTCCGCTCGGTGCTCTGTGAAGAAGACTCAGTACGTTGGCGGGTACGCCGACCCGTCTCTGAGATCCGTCTCGTTCGTCAAGAGGTGCTCCGATCCCATGGCTGTCGACCCGAACAGTCGCTTCGAGGACGATCCGAGAAGCTCCCCGTCGGTGATATGCGTCTCCTGCGTGATCGGGGCGATCTCGGGGACGACGGTGATCTTCGTTGCAGTCCAGGTCGCCGTCGTTCTCTTCGTGTGTCGGAGGAGACGATCCATCGCGAAGAAAGCTCTGATGGGTCGCTCCGGCTCCACCGCTCGCAACATCAACACCGGCCCGGTCGCGCTCTCGTTTTCCGAGATCAGAGAGATCACCCAAAACTTCTCGCAGCCGATCGGCGCCTCGACTTTCAAGGGAAGCCTCAGGAAGAAGCCCGTAGCGGTGAAGGACGCGAAGTCCGCGACGGTGGCGACGGAGGAGAGGAAGTACAGAGTGGCGGTCTCGAAGATCGGGTCGATCCACCACAAGAACCTCGTGCGCCTCGAAGGGTATTGCTGCGAGCCGGGCCACCGATTCTTGGTCCACGAGTACGCGGAGAACGGCTCGGTGGGCGAGCGCTTAGTGGATCCGGACCCGAAGCTGAGCTGGGAGAGCCGGGTCGAGATCTCCGTCAGCGTGGCTCGGGCGGTCTGCTATCTTCACACGGGCTGCCGCGAATTCGTGAGCCACGGAAGCCTGAGCCTCCAAAGCGTGGTGTTGGACGAGAATCTCGAAGCCAAGGTCGCGGATTTCGGACTCTTAAACGCCTCCGCCGAGAAGGACGTCGAAGATTTCGGACGACTGGTCTTGGGGCTCGTGACGGGGCTCGTCGAGGAAGAAGATTTGTTGGAATGGGCTTACAAGGAGTGGATCGACGGGAGCGCTTCGATGTTGGTGGACAAGAGGGTTCGAGACGAGGCGGGCCCGGAAGAGCTCGATCGGGTGATGAGGATCGCGTTTTGGTGCCTCCAGAGCGACGAGCGAATGAGGCCTTCCATGAAAGAGGTCGTGAAAGTCTTGGAAGGGACTTTGAGCGTCGATCCGCCTCCGCCGCCGTTTTCTCGCCGCAGACGGTCAGAAGCCGATGAAGACTGTGACGAGGATGTCGACGGTGATGGGTCAGAGCCCAACGTGGGCCGGTTTTGATTCCCTTTCTAGTGTTTTGGGTTTGTGTGTTTTGACGTTATGTTCGTGTATAGAGTAGGGCACTGAACTATACTAACCGTAGGTTAGAGTTAGATTGAAAAAGAGAATATTTTGGGAGCTGATTTTTGCAGGAGAATAGACCTAAGAGAAGAAAAAGGGCTCATTGGTTATTTTCCTTTAGATTCGATGACGATGTGCAATTTTTATCGAGAAGCATTGTTAATGGATGGGTTTTCTAGTTCTCTTCTCATCTAATGTTTGCCTGTTCCAAGCCAGGAAAAAGAAATCATCAAACAGTTCTCGATTTATGTCAATATCAAACAGCTCTCGTTCATTTGGTTACTCGTATTTGTTTCGATTTGGCCTTGACTATGTCAAATAGCTGAGTGTTGACTGGTGCACATTTTATCTTGAAAGGTCCACGTAATTTGCTTTCACATGTTCAGATAGTCAAGCTGCTTTATATAAAGAATTGTTCATACATGAAATTGGGATATAGTTCACGTTTTCCAATTATATCAAATAACAAAAAGTAATGAGTAATTTTCTAAAGTGATATATATATATATATATATATATATATATATATATATATATGTGATCTAGTTCACGTTATCCAATATATTACGAAATTTATTTTATATATTTATTCGGTTTTATATCCTTTAAATTCGAGATATAACGACTGAGGTTAAGTTTGATTAATTTTCGTTACCTCTTTTGTATGAATTCGTTTTTCAGTGTGCAATTATTTGCTGCTTTTGTTTTTGAAAAAAAAAAACCCTCCTTAAAATCATCCACTCCTGACCCTAAACCCCTACTCAAATTTTCATATTTTTTCGTCATTAGATCAATGATTTCGCGACATAGAATTATGTTCTCCGCAATCCATTTCTCCAAAACAAACAGTTCTTGAAAAAGATCAATCATAGAGTTAAGGAATCACCAATGTTTCTTCGTGACGATTTCCAGTATGACTGGGAAACTAAAGTTGCAAAGATTTATTAGTCTTAGCTTGTCCAATTGGTCCTATAAAGTCTCTCCAATTTGGAGGGGTTTCAAATGGAGAAGGGAAGTGCTATCTCTCGGGACTAGAAGGAGAGTGAGTTCCGAAACATCCATTTCCGCCAATCACGACCGGTGGATCCCTAGAAGCCAAACCTTCAAAGCCCGAGAACTTTGGCGTTTGAAAGATTCTACCCTAGTCGCGGACTTCATTCTCCCCGGCGATAGTTGGGATATTGAGAGCCTCCGAACACACTTTTGCGAAGGGGACGTGGAGACGATTTTAAGGATTCCGGAGTCGACGACTACTACCATGGATAACATAATTTGGCACTTTTCCAAAGAGGATAAATATTCGGTCAAAAGCGGTTGTTGAATCTTATGTGATGTTGGAGAGGCAGCCGAGACCTCGTCCAATGCGATCTCGGTGAAATGGTGGGAGACTTTGTGAAAACTTCATCTCCCACCAAAGATCCGGGCCTTCATATGGAGGCTATCCCGAGGGTGGTTACCCGTTTCCGCCACTCTAGCTAAGCGAGGAATGAAGATCAACCCTATTTGCTCTCGATGTCGTAAGGACCCGGTAAATAGCTTTCATGCATTATGGGCGTGTCGGGAGTCCAAACGAGCGTGGAAATCTCTCGAGTGGTGGCCACAAATGAAAAAGTATCTTCATGGAGATATCATTATGTTTCTCACCAATATGTGCAAAATCTTATCTTCCTAGGATTTCGAGCTTTTCTTGGTGATCTCTTGTAGCCTTTGGAATCGTCGCAACAACATACTCCACAACAACCTTTCGGGCACGACGGCCGAGCTTATCAATTGGTCTATTGGCTTTCTCGACGAATTCCGGAGTGCAAAGCTCAAGATGACAAAAACGCCCCTGCCTCCCTCTCGTCCATCCCGATGGAGCCCCCCTCCCGATATGGTAGCTCTCGGAGTCGACGCGGCCATTTCCACCGAAGGCAAGAAGAGTGGCTTCGGTGGCATCTTACGAGACCAAAGAGGTGTGATGTCTAAAGCCGTCGCCCTCACTCACGACCGGCCCCTAACCCCTACGTTAGCGGAAGGTATGTGTATCTCGAAGGTTTTGATGATTGCGTTCTTGTTTGGATATTCGAGAATTCTTATACAATCCGATTGCTCGACTGTGGTGAATCTTGTTCGCTCAAAAGAAGCTCCGACCAATGACTTAGGCCTCGTTATTGCAGACATTCTCGCCTGTGCCGCAAATTTTGATGCTTTCGATATAGTTTTTCATGCTAAAACTTGAAATTTTGCGGCTCACTCGCTTGCTAAATTTGTCCTCCGATTGAATGATATTATGTATTTTGAAAACTTGTTTCCTCTGAATATTAAAGATGCGATTGTAGCCGATTCGGCCAACGTGTTTTAATGGATTTTGGGGGCTCTCTGCCCCTGTTTCGTTCAAAAAGAAAAAAAGTCTTAGCTTGTCAACGGACAATTCCACTACACTTCGGAATAAGCACTATGTGATGGAAGCTAACTTGTGGATCTAGCTTTTTTCTTCCGAAGAAAGAGTTTATAGACTTCTTTTCTTAGGATAGGCTTGATGAGATTTTCAAGCTCATTCGAGGAATAAGAGTTTATAGACTTGAAAAATTCTCCAAATTTGAGACTAAAAGTACTTCCAATCTTTTTTCTAGTCCTAAGTACTCTCTCTAGGCCATACTTGCCTTATTCGCAGTACCATGTCCATGTGAAAGAATCTCGTGTTTTTCGTGTTCCCATCGTCTTTGTATTAAGTCTCGCTCGACGTTTGTCTTCAAATTTTTTCCTACTTTAAGTTTGAGCACTATCAACCCTCCCATGATATTATTGTTTCTTTAGATATTTGGATGGAGACGTTATCAATTTTGAATTTTTACAGTTTCTCCCTCCGAGTCTTTTAATTCTCAATTGTTTATAGGTCCATCTTTTTCATTACCATTTTTGAAGAATGAAGCCTACTTCCCGACTTTTTCTAACGAACTCTTTTCTTATTAATTCGTACTCTTGCATATTTAAATTGGTCGAAACCGAAACTATTTTGAGAATAAATGTTTTTCTTTATACATTTTAAATACATAAATATATTATAATAAACGCTCATTAAAGTAATATGAAAAATTGCTCTAATGAAACATTGAAGTTGATATTTAGCCAAATTTTTTCATTTATTTAGTTTATAACCATTTTTAATGAAGTGTCATTATTTGATTATTATTTTTTGTTAATCTGTATTTTTTTTGTACGGGTTTATTTTGACTAATTGCTTTTAACCAATTTTTTTTCAAATGTTGGCTATATAGCAATTAATATGTTTCTAATGACTATTTTACTACTTATTCCAAGTAATATTAAATGTGTTATCATCCATTTTAACACGACCTAACCGCCTAAACATTTGACCAAGTGACAAGAGTATTCGATATAAGCATATGAGAAACGAATATGAAACATAAGTTAAGTTATAAATACCAATCAACAAAACCGTATAATTCGGATAAGTTATCGGTATATAAATACTAGTCATTTGAATAAAAACTTACTAAGACCATGTAAGCATAATAAAACCGTCATAAATAAACCATACAACGGTTATTGACGACATATATCTACGACTAAGATCAATGATTGAACGGCCGGATGTCGATAAACGGCCGATAACTCAAAAACACGAGAATACTGTTGGCCGAACGGGAATCCGATGAAAAAAAATGTGAAAAACGGAAAAATGAATACTAACGGGATTACCGTTGGCCGGTCGAGAATTCGACGAAAATAAGAGAAATTCGACGGAAAAAATGTTGATTATAAAATTTTAAGATTACAAACATTATATCTATAATATTTTTAAAATTTTAATAACATATTATAATGTGTACTTAAAATTTTAGTGAACTTTATATTTCTAAATTATTTGTTCAATATTATAAAAAATTGATTATTTAAAAAATGTCATTAATGAATTCAATAACTATTTTTAAACTATTTGAATTTATATTTCTAAATTATTTATAATATTATATTGATACACTAACACTAATTATATCTTTACAAAGAGATATATTTTAATTTTAAAAAATATATATAAAAAAATTATAAAAATAAATTAAAAGGAAGGGCTCACCTCATAAGGTTGGAGACGCGAGACATAAACCAATTGAATTTTTATGTTTTTTAGACTAAGAATGCCGTTGATTTGTATCAAAATACATATCGGAAATGATATTTCCGAATTTCGACGAAAAACGACGAAATTCGTAAGTCAAAAACGACGAAACGCGTAGAAAGATATTTTTTTGCCGATTTTAAACGGAAAACAATATTCTCGTAAAATTCCCACAAATTTTGTCGGCCACTTTTTCATTGACTAAGATAACCGACAACCTTTATCACGTACGTGAGTCTAATAAAATTCACGTTCCCAATTAAGGACATACAAAAAGAGGACGGAGGAAAAAAAAAGATACACATTTTAGATCTCTGTTAGAATCTTTCTTGTAAATAATCTATTTATATTGAAGTTAGTCTTATATAATGAACGTTGTTGTACATTTTTCAGGCATCAACAAGTAGAAACAATTTTTGCACACACACTTATTAAGAGGTTCATTATTTATATGTAATTATTTTATTTAACATTTTTTTAAAATCATTTACTATATGATGCTTAATAGTAGTTATATAATTGTTTGGCTTAGCTAAAAGCTACAAAGGATTTGAAAAGTTTTTATTTATAATAAATTTTAATTTTTTTTTTTTATGTTTTTATCAAATAATTTATTTGACATCACCATTATTTATAGAATATTTTTTGAAATTTATAGGCACAAAATTATTATTACATTTTTATATACTAATTTATTTTAATAATTATTATCAATTCTATTTTTATATATAATAATTTTGTATAAACATAAATATATATATTATCAAACATTAGATAAATTTTTACTAACCGCTATATTTATTTTACAAAAATTAACCAAACTTTTTTAAAATAGCAGTATTTTTAACAAATCTATAATAATTCTATTAAAAGAAAAACAGATTCAATATCGTAAATTGTTTAACTTGTTGATTATTAAAATAAAAATATTGATTTACATATTTAAAAAAAAAAACATCTTGTATTTCTGACTCCCTAGATTTTTATGAAATATTCAACTTTCCAGAAGTATGAATATTGCACAGACGTACTTATTATTACTGAAATGTCCTTCCAAAGGAATGGTGTCCTCTTTCTGTGGACAGTCATGATCGTGCATCTACCCCACCATTTGATGTCCATTGTCCAAAGGCTCCAAGCACACCACACCGAATTTCTCTTTCCTTTTCTCTCATTTTTTTCATCTTAATTTTTATAATAATTTCTTTTCTAATATCTAATTTTAATTTCAAGGCTTGGTTTTAGTGAACTTGTAAACGGCTGCATTTTTTTTCCTCTCTCTCTCCAAGCTTTTGTCCTTCAATATAAATGTTTAAAAAATTATCTCGTAATTATTAACATAGTCACACAGAATAAAGGATGATGATACATATTCCCTCACTAAAATATAGGATAAAATTGAATTTAATGTATTAAGTTTCCTGGGATATATTTTATCATTTATGAGGGATTTATCAGTGCATTTAAATATATGTTGGCAGGTAATAGATTATATTTCTGAACCTACCATCAATTTTTTTAGATTTTTCAGAAGGCTGATATCTAAGTCAGGTCACATTTAAGTACAAAAAATGCTTAGAATAAGGTCGATACTCTCAATTCTATTACTTTTGTTAGGCAGATACAATTATGTAGGTAGGTCAATAATATATAGAAGTATTAACAAAAATAATCGGGGCTAAAAAACAATGTAAAGACTCTTGAAGAGAAGAAATTGTAAAGACATCTGATTTTTATTTTTTTACGTTGAATATACATGCCTATGTAGCGTTATTTAATTCGGTCTACCCAAAAAAAAATCTCTCAATATTAATTAATCAACTGCATTGGACTTGCCTTTCGAGTCCGTTATCGTACACTTGGCACCAGAATTTCAAGCCTCTCTGATTGGCGGATGTCAGAGGTACATTTCAATTCGTTTAATCAGACTTTCATGCACATATATGACCGGTGTTTCTCGGTCACCTAAAACCTTCTTATCAGAAAACCGGTAATTACTCCCGGTTTCCAGGTAGTCCCAAAAATTCGAAGCGTTGTATAAAAATATTTCCCCGCTGAACCGCGTTGGAGCTGACGTGTCACTCTAGAGCTGGGTTTTGTCGGAACATTTTCGTCATTATATCAAATAAGTATGGGCAGTTTAGGTAGATAGTGTTTTATGTCACAAAAAGCTGGTGTTTCTGATAGCAGTAAATAAATATCCAAGCTGAGCAAATCCCAATACGCCACATCACAGTGTTGCAGATATTTTACACTCCGACGCGCCACACTCGAACCCTGACCCACCCAAATTTAACTTTTATTTTTATTTTTTAAGAGAAGCGAATTTAGGTTGAATTTAATTTGGAATTTGACTACAAAAAAGCTGGGGTTAAATTATTGCAAAAGTGAGCGGGGCTCATCTGTTTGTAATCTCCACCTACGTACGTGTTCTACCGAATGAACCAACGCCACATCATCACTAGGAAGCGTTTAAATCGCGGGGTAATCCTTTGTTTTACAGAATGACGTGGGTATCCATGAGAATAATACGTGGTGTAATTTGATTGGGTTATTAAATGGCTGTAGAAGAAAAAGAATATTCAATAGCTCCACACAAGCACTCTCTCTTTCTCTCTCACCGCATACGACTTTTCTCTTTCTCTCCTCTATTTTTTTTATTAACCAATTTACGTTAAAACCCCCAAAAAATATCATTTTTCTTAATATTTTAATTTTAATAATTAATATTCTTATTTTATTACAATGAGGAAAGTAAGCATTGGAATTGGAGACGAAACAAAGCTCTCTCTCTCTCTCTCTCTCTATCTCTCTCTCTTTTTTATCGCCAGTCAGTGTGCTTTCTTTGCTCTCTCTTAATCTTTCACACAGACAAAGTTAAAGAAACCGATTATTTCTTCTTGGAGTCCAACAACTCGCAAGAGAGAACAAGAAGCTCTAGATCTGCGTCGATGCAGAGAAGCTTATTGCTTTGGGTTGAATGATCTTTCTTCTCGCGCTCTCGTGGCTTGAAGAGGAGTTTTGGTAAGATTTTCGTTTATCGAAATTATATATGCTATTTTGTATCGCTTTTAAGCTATACTTATCTGACTGATCGTCAAAATGAGTGATCTCTTAAACTGTCTGTCTCTCTTTCTGTCTCTGATCACATGGAGATAGATTTCACTGTTAGGTTTTTTTTTTATACTAATAATAGGTATTTTTAGGTTTTCGATTATGTTATGGCCTGATTTATACGTATTTATCCATTTTTATTTCCTTTTTCGTGGTTGACCTTCTAAAGGACTTGAATTAACTCGTTAAATCTTTGATTTCTTTTTTCTACTCTTTTTATATTATTATTCTATGGTTTTTGATATTGATGAATGTCGTAAAACCAAAATAATGAAGACCCTGAATCTAAAACCCCGATGAATAAAAAGGATGCTCTTTTTCTCGATCATGTTCTCTAAATATTTATTCTTGAAGTACAATTTTTTTCTCTTATTCTCTACTCTGTTTAGCGTTTTTCGATAGTTTTTTGTCTTTTCAAATTTGCCTCCCTCGATGAAAGTGTATAACCATCTTCAAACAGACTTGGCTTTTTAGCAATTAGGGGTTTTATCTTTCCGTATTCTGGAATACGTTTTTAAAGTAATGAATTCATTCTTTATTTCAAGGGTTGTGATATGACTTTAACTAGACGAATATCAAATTCGACTTTGCTTCCGCACATAAGAGGATCAAACATATTATTATTTTTTGTTGGCTATTCTTTTAATTAGTTTCAATAATAATCATCATATGGCTGGTGTGTGACGACATAACATGATAACTAAACAATCATAATATGGGTACCATAATTATTTAATTTTTGTTCTGGTTTCGGTTTCAGCAAACAAAGCTATGTGCTGTGGATCAGAGAGTCAGGAATCCGTGCAGTCTATTGATCTCGAAGAAACTAGAGTCCCAAACACAGCGATGAATCATTTGACGGTTGAAACCGAAGACGCTTTCTCAAGCTTGCTCGAGCTCGCCGCGAACAACAATGTGGAGGCTTTCAAGAGATCGATCGAACGCGACCCCTCAAGCGTTGACGAGGCGGGTCTTTGGTATGGGCGCCAAAAGGGCTCGAAAGCCATGGCTAACCAGCAGAGAACCCCGTTGATGGTCGCCGCCACTTACGGAAGTATCGAAGTCGTCAGGGTTATCCTCTCTGTCTCCGTTGCCGATGTGAACCGACAGTGTGGCAAAGATCAAAGCACGGCTCTTCACTGCGCTGCTTCTGGAGGCGCCGACAATGCGATCGATATCGCGAAGCTGCTTTTACTCGCTGGCGCGGATCTGAATTCGCTCGATGGAAATGGCCAATCTCCCTTTGACGTCATAGTTGCTTCTCCAAAACTCACAGATATGAAGTCATCTCTCGAAGAGCTTCTCAAAACTAACCAGAGTCTGACGATTTCAACCAGGAACTTGAACCAGAGCTCGCCTCCGCTGTCTTCTTCGTCCGAGAACGGGTCTCCTCTGGCTTCTGCAGATTTTGCCTCTTCTCCGAGGAAGGAGTACCCGATCGACCCGTCCATCCCCGACATAAAGAACGGGATTTACTCGTCCGATGAGTTCAGGATGTACTCGTTCAAAGTCCGACCATGCTCGCGGGCGTACTCACACGACTGGACAGAGTGCCCGTTTGTCCACCCCGGCGAGAATGCTCGGAGGAGAGACCCAAGGAAGTTCCATTACAGCTGCGTTCCGTGCCCGGAGTTTCGCAAAGGAGCTTGTAGACGCGGAGACATGTGTGAGTATGCTCACGGGGTTTTCGAGTGTTGGTTACACCCGGCTCAGTATCGGACCCGACTCTGCAAGGACGGAGCGGGCTGTGCGAGGCGCGTCTGCTTCTTCGCTCACGCCCACGAGGAGCTCAGGCCGCTCTACGTCTCCACTGGCTCCGCCGTTCCCTCTCCCCGAGCTGGAAATTCCAGCAATGCCCCTATGGATTTTGCTGCAGCGATGAGCATGTTGCCAGGCTCGCCTTCCTCAGTCTCTGTGATGTCTCCGTCTCCGTTCACGCCGCCAATGTCTCCGTCTGGGAACGGAGGTTGGCCTCAGCCGAACGTCCCGGCTCTGCATCTCCCCGGAAGCAACTTTCAGTCGAGCCGCCTGAGATCTTCCCTCAATGCCAGAGACATTCCGTCTGAGGATTTTGAAATGCTCTCGGATTTTGACATGATGAACGAGTTCGCTTGCTTCTCTCAGCAGCAGCCGCCGCCTCTGGGCTCGAGTTCTCTGAACCGTTCGGGTCGGATGAAAGTTCTAGCTCCGTCAAATCTCGACGATCTGTTTTCCTCCGCAGAGGGATCCCCAAGATTCTCCTCGGACGTGTTCTCTCCGACCCACAAATCAGCGATGATGATCAACCAGTTTCAGCATCAGCAGAACATGCTTTCCCCGATCAATACAAATTTCTCCCCAAAAGCTTCTTATGGGATGCAACAACCGACTGGGAGGATGTCCCCTCGGACGATGGAACCAATCTCCCCGATGGGCCCCCGGGTCTCATTGCTGGCCCAGCGAGAGAAGTACCAGCAATTTCGCAGTCTCAGCTCCCGGGAACTGGGCTGCAACTCTGCCTCAGCTGTTGACTCTCCTTCTGATGCTTGGTCGAAATGGGGTTCCTCGAATGGGGAAGCCAATTGGGCCGTGAGTGCGGACGATTTCGGGAAGCTACGCAGATCGTCCTCGTTTGAGCTTGGGAACAACAATGGCGAGGAACCAGATCTTTCATGGGTTCAATCGCTCGTGAAGGAGTCTCCGACCGAGACGAAGGAGAAAGAGAAATCAGCTGGTCAGGTTTCGGGTGTCTTGGGAAATTCTTCCTCCAACGAGGGAGCTTTGAATGGGAAAGCACATGCTGAATCGGTCGATCATGCGGTTCTTGGGGCGTGGCTCGAGCAAATGCAGCTCGATCAACTTGTGGCTCAGCAGAACTGAAAGAAGTTTCGGTCCGAGCTTGCAAGGTAGTTCACAACACCAAAGGGTTTTATTTCAGTACATAACAATCATGCCATTATTATTTTTAATTTTTTTGCTGTTTCAAGAATTTGGTGGTGGGAATTGGTTTTTTTTTGAAGTAAGGTAACATCAGTAACAACGAGATCTTAGAGGGGAACAAAACAAAGGAGAAGAAAAGCAACTCCTATTTTCGCCGTTTTTAATTACGACATAATTTAGAGGAGAAAAAGAAGGGTTAAAAAAAGTAACCCCTCCAGGTTATACTCGAGAGGGAAGAAAAAAAAAATCCCAGTCTGGGTATTTTGGTTTTTAAGTATTTTTTTAGGTACTATATGATTGTCATTTCGTTTCATAGCTTAAGAAGCTGAAAAAATGCCTTATTTTTCTCTTATTCATTGTTACATTTGGGAAGAACATGTTGTGAAGGTCGAGGGTTCATTTGGTTTCTTGATCTTTTTGGGACTTCTGGTCCACTTTTTTTGTGGATTAGATGGGAAATCTGTAACTGTTCATGACATTGGGGTTACTGTGGAATATATTGAGATCCTGTGATCCTTTAAATGTAACATTTCAATTTTTACAATTACTATAATAATATCATATCTTTCATTTTCTTAAATGTGGTTGATTTATTTATATTTTTAATTCTCAGCAGCAAACCCATCCTGTGTTTTGTCTCAAATCTTTTGTCCATCTTCTTGTTGGTGTTTTAAAAATGGATTAATGACATTGGAAGTTTCACTAATGGTTGATGGTTGTCATAGTGGTTGGTTAATGCATCTGGGATTTTGTGTGCTGTCGATTGTGATAAGGATCGATAAATAATAGAAAAGAATAGAGTATTCTATTGGAGTAATTATTCCACAATATGGATCAGATTCTTGGGGTCCAATTTATTTATTGTAAGCCTTGAAAATAGGAGTTTCTCGTTCTTTGTAAAGATAGATAATTGTTGCAAGAAACTATTCAAATATTGTTCCCTTCTCATCTATAATCTATTGCGTAATATTCACGTTAAGTCTTCTCCTCGTTAGAATCAACCGAATATTTAATAGATCTTTCAATATTTTGTCCTTGTTTTATGTTTTGTGTATAAAATAATATTGTTATAAAAAACTTTCGGTGCGTGCATGGGAAAGTGGATTCTTTATAAATTTTAAAAGAGGCGATGTTTGATTATGAAAAGGGGGTTTCTTAGAAATACCATAAACATGGCCTCTTTAAGACTTGTATTTAATAATTTTTTAACTTTAGTAATTCTCTTTATTTTATGCGATGATAACATGTTTACATGCCTATGTTCTAAGTTAACACGTGAGGATAAGTTTGTGGTGTCTATAATTAAATTTCGAATATTCTGATTTTTTAGATTTCGAATTTATTATTTTTCAGAATGAAAAAATTAGAAAACACATAATTCACTTGACTTCTCATACTACAAGTTCTAAACGGTGAACTTTTTATTTATTTTTATTTTATTTTTTACGGTGAAGTAGGACAAGTTTATATAGTTTGAAACTTTTAGAGGAATAATATTCAATATTAGAATTCTGATTAATCGAAACATAAGATTCCCTATCATAGATTAAATGAATATTGTTTTCATTCACAACAATTTGACGAATATTTTTATATAAGTGATGAAGAGAGTGTTTTTGTTTTGTCTCTAGTGGTTGTGGGAATTCTAGAGAGAGCTTGGTGTACAAGAGGAAGAGTAAGAAAAAAGGTTAACACAAAAGCATGCTCAATAATGATAGCATTTGGAGTGAATTTAAGCATCTTTTAGGACAAAGTAATTCTTTTTTAGTTCTTTCAAAAGTAATTGATGTAACTACGTAAGGTTATTTATATTTGTTAAAGAAAGAATAAGGTCTGATTTTGACATTGTTAGAGAATATATCGCTATCAATGGACACACAAAGAGTGAAAATTCTGTTTTGATTTGTTAGTTCGTCAAAACAGAATGGAGATTAAGAAAAATCTAACTGGTCATAAAATCTATAGCTGTTGGTTAATATTTTGATTCTATTTGGTAAAATTGCTTGACAGGTTGAGTTACCAGAAATTGGTGTATTTAATAATAATGTACAAACAAATTAACAACACTATGTTTCTGTGTTTTTGAAACAGACTTCTTATTATGGTAGGTTATCTAGAATAATATTTTCAAGCAACCAAAAATTGTTAGGAAAATTGCAAGTAGGAACTCTGATATGACACATTGCTAACTCTTGTATTTAGGACCATTATTATTTTTCCATTTCCACTGCCACATTTAAGGAAACTAATTATCTTGTTAGCTGTTAACAATCCTAATTGCTAACTCTTCTATGTTTTTTGAAAATTGTACTAACTTCTACATCAATCAATTCTGAGATTAGTTGGTGAAGAATGGTGGTTGTGAGTTGTGACTAAATAATTAGAATGGTTAAGAGAAACATTCTATGTGGCGAAATAAATAAATAAATAACGGTTTCAAAAGATATGACAAATCATAGATTGTAATGACAAATATTTCATGGCAATTTTGGATGACATAGACGCTGCAATAGTAAAAGATATTAGGTGGTTTTATATTGTATTTTATTTGACGGAACAAGATATTAGGCTCTGTTGCCATCATTTATGATTTTTAGGTCAGAATTAAGATACTAAAAATCCAAATTTGTTCCCCACTCTGAAACCTAGCTGTTAATATCTAGAAGAAAATGTGTTACTTAGTTAGGCACGTCATTTCCAATATCTTCTCATTAAACACTTAACAATAAACGAGCCCAATAATATTTTAATCAAAATAATACGAAAATTATGGCAATAAATAAATAATCTTAACAAGTAAATATTTCGAAGCAGATTATTGAAGAAACTAATGAGTAGGGAAGGCAGATATATTTTCCCAAATCAATAATGGACATTGTATTTGTATCGCTTTCTGAACACTGACGTATTGTTTTGAAATAATAATAAATGAAACAATGACCAAACGGAGAATTTATGTATATTACTATTTAGAAAGCGTCCAAAATGATTTAAGATATATATTTAGATTTAAATAAAATTGTCACGGGAAAAAAATAGGAGTACAAACTTATGTGTCCGGGAGAATAAAAAAACTGAAATTTTCGTTTAATAAAAAACTGAAATCTTTCTAACCACGGGAGAATAATTTTGTTTTAATCTTAATATTTATTTATACAGTTACAGCACTCATAGTAAATATTTTATAAATGGTCGGGCTAGCTTTTCTTTCAAACCTAAAACAGGTTCGAGCCTGATTTTTTTTTGGAAAAAGAGACTAATTAAAATTTTCATCCTCCGACTAATGCGACGAAAGAAAAAACAGTACTCTATTGCCTCGTATTAAATTTCAACAAAAAATTAATCTCGCCAAAAGACGTAACATCTTTGATGTTTTAAATTCCAAACGAGTTAGACATTCTAGTCCGATTAATTAAACAATGAGCTACTCTATTTCTTAATCTATTTTTCAGGAATATTTCCTAATTTATTAACCCCACATTAATTACACGGCTAAAAATGTTTTGCCTTTTACTTGCCGATTGTCGCCCTCAACTGAGATCTTAGAGTAGCTATAAAATTTAGCAGCCTTCGCCCCAAGTTCTACTTGTTGTAACTCCTTGGCTAAGATCTTGATATATCTGGCACTAATATGATTTGTCAGTTTCAAAAGATTATGCTATCCAATAGTAGGTTGTTTTAACATATGAATGTAATTGTAATCAAAGTCAAAGAAGTTAATAAGTTAAAAAGATGAATGTAAATAGTACATTGAAAAAATAACAAATTTCAATGTAAAATTAATAAATTCCAATGAAAAATTATAAAGTCCTTGAGTTGTTAGCAATATTACAAATAATATTGTTCAGAATATATAACGATAATAAGCAGAGAGAAAGTGGATAGTAAACTAGAAGTAAGAAAATACACGGAATTAGTCGAGACTCGTTCGACGGTTTTCTTGAAACTTTTAATCACCCTCTACAAGTGCTGGATAATGTGAGCGAAAGCCTCCAAAGATAAAACGACTTCGAGACGAGTCTAACACCACTTGAAACGTCTCCGGCGAACTAGAACCAACAGTCGAACTTTCACCAGACTATAAAGAAAAACAATTTCGGAGTGGGAGAGAGAGGAGAGTTTGAGAGAGTAATGGTATGTTTCAAATGTGATTTCGGTGTGTTTAGAATGAGGGGGAGAGACTCCTTTTATAGGCGAGTTAAGTGGAGGTTACACACAAACCATCAACTCGGCCAAAGAAGTCTCTTTACTCCGGCAACATCAATGCTCAAAAACCGATTTGCGTTAATGCTCCATAACCGGCCATCAATAGGACAACCCTTAATGCTATCTAACTCGGTCCTAATGCACATTACTCCGACCACCCAAAGGTCACATGACCGTTTGTGTATGTTGGACGAGTTTGGTTTTATTTCCAAAACAGCGCACAAGTTATTTGCCGAATTAAAACTCATCTGAAGATTCGAGACCCGAGTCCGAGCCCGAGCCCGGCCCAGCTCGGCTCGACGGCGCGCGCGTGTGTGCGCGAGGGGTTAGAGTTAACCCACTCACACTCTCTTCCCTTACACTTAGATGTCACATTGAAGAGGATAATAACTTATAAACACTTCACCAACACACACTCTCAACCTATGTGAGACTCTTTTCATTACACAACTTCTAACTTCTTTAAACAACACATATCATATGTGATTTTTTAGCATTCTTAGAGCATAAATTTCTCATTCATTATAAACATGATTTTGGTAAATAAATATTTAATTTTATACCCGTCGTAAAGAAATAAAAATATGAAAAAATTATACAATTTTGATGAGCAGGCCTACTCAAATATACCTTTTATTCCAACAAGAGTAGGTTGTTTTAACATATGAATGTAATTGTAATCAAAGTCAAAGAAGTTAATAAGTTAAAAAGATGAATGTGAATAGTACAATGAAAAATAATAAAATTTCAATGTAAAATTAATAAATTCCAATAAAAAATTATAAAGTCCTTGATTTGATCCATAGTGATTTAAACTTATTACTAATGAGTGGCGTTAATAAATATTATGTTATTTTCATTGGTGATAGTATAAAATATTACGATGAGCTTAACGAAAGTTGTAGAGCGACATGCCATGTTTCCCTATAATGAAATAGGCCATCTCGTATTTTATTTATCAGATCAGTATGGTCACATCAATTAAAGGACTTCTTTTATTCTTTTTTTTTTGTTGCAGTTTTGATACGCAACTAAATAATTAATTTCCTCCGCCATGCATTATACGATATTTTCGTGATAAGTGAGGACATTGTATGATATTTTCGTGGTGCTTCTCGCACTTAAAAACACAAGCGACTGAAGCAAGAATTCTGGAGCAGTTTTATTTATTTGTTTATTATGTGTTGCCTGGGTATTTGCTAAAGAACAACCGTTTGATTATGACAAGTATATAATAGTGTCTGAAAGCTTTCATCTGCAACTGTACGAATCAAAGAATGAATTTTTACTTGCGGCCTAAGATAACACGAACCCTACATCGTTGCCTCTTTAAAATAAGATGTGGGCCAAAAAATCACCAATAGTCTCCACAGCTGCATTTCCCATCCTCAAACCTATGGAACCTATTGTAATCCCTAAGAATGATGACCCTCCCCGAGCACTTGGACACGAGCTTAATGGCATTGTGGCAATCTCCACAGACCCGCAAGTTCTTCATAACCCTGATAGGCCTCTCGGCTGGGAAAGCCACGAGCCCGAACGCCACCGCCAATCTCTCGCTGTGGCACCGAACCCTCTCCTCTTCCCCGCCAGACGATCTCCTCATCGCGAAGCTCGTGTCGGGGACGTAGCCCAGCTTCTCGATCTCCCACTCGAGCTCCTCGAGCTTCGCGTAGATCTCGTGGGCCCGCGGGTGGGCCCGGTCCCCCGAGGCGAAGGCGTGGACTCTCTCCCCGTCCTCGACCCAGCTCAGGCCCGTCTCTTTCCTCTCTCCCCGGTCTCTGAGACCCTTCCTGACCCGAGCCGAGTCTTCCCATCTCCCGGCCGAGGCGTAGGCTTTCGAGAGCAGCACGTGCAGGCCCGGGCCCACGGAGCCCCATCTCGACGAGACCATGTCTGCCACCTGGCCCACGAGCTCCGCGTCCTCGCGGGGCCCGCACCCGGATAGCAGAGCGCCCCAGACGCCCTCCGTCGGCTCTATTCCCATCCCTTCCACGACCGACACGGCTTCTCGGAGATTTCCCGATCGGGCGAGCAAGTCGACCAGCGAGGCGTAGTGTTGGGGCTCGGGCTCGATCCCGTGCTCGTTCTTCATGGCGTCGAAGAAGCGCTTTCCCTCCTCGACGAGCCCCGAGTGGCTGCAAGCGTAGAGGAGGCCGAGGAACGTGATGAAGTTCGGCTTCGTTCCGAGGCTTCTCATGCTTTCGAAGACCGCGAAGGCTCGCTGCGGCTCGGCATGCTGCGCGTGGGATATCAGCATCGCGTTCCACAGTCCGAGATTCTTTTCCTTCGTCTCGCGAAAAACCCGCGAAGCAGCTTCGATCAGGCCGCACCGGGCGTAGAGGGAGACCAGAGAGGTGGCCACAAAAGGCGAGTCGTCAAAGCCGGACTTGAAGCAACGACCGTGGACTTGCCTTCCCAGCTCGAGCAGCGTCGAGTTCCCGCATCCTCGAACCACGCACGAGAACGTGAAGTCGTTCGCTTCGACGCCCTCGAACAAAGCCCGCTTGAAGAGCCTCAAAGCCTCCTCGTCTTCGCCGGACTGGACGTACCCCGATATCATCCCGGTCCAGGACACCACGTTCTTGGAAGGCATTTCGTCGAACACGCTCCGTGCGCCCCTCATATCCCTACACTTGCAGTACATATCAACCACGGAGCTTCCCACAAACACGTCGTAAACGAACCCGGTTTTGATGACCAAACCATGGACGCTCCCGCCGGTTTCGGATCCTCCGAGAATCGCCGCGGCCTTAGCAGCGCTGGGGAATATGTGATCATCGGCTCTCAGTCCCTCGCCGAGCATTCTCCGGAAGAGCTCCAGGGCTTCGAGAGGAAGCTCGTTCTGGGCAAGACATGCAATTGCAGAGCTCCACGTGGTGGACGATCTCACAGACGTTTCGTCGAACACTTGGCGTGCAAAAAGAGGAAGCCGGGTCTTGGAGTAGAAGTTGATGAGATTGTGGGAG
This sequence comes from Urtica urens, assembly GCA_958296335.1. NCBI lineage: Eukaryota > Viridiplantae > Streptophyta > Magnoliopsida > Rosales > Urticaceae > Urtica > Urtica urens. The sequence goes on from OY282521.1 coordinate 2,691,232, forward strand.
ACGAGAGGGATTGAATGAATCCCTGATTTGATAATGTGGGCGTGGATTTGTAGACCCTTCGGCAGCGACCTTGAGCGGGTAAGAGAGAGAAGGGCATCGCAGACTGGCTTGTAGTAGTAGTTGTAGTGGCTGTGTTCGTGGGTCGGAGAGTTCAGGACTGGTTTGAGAGTGTCGAGAGAGAGTTGGAAGGGACGGCGTTTGTGAAGCTGGGGAAGCATTCGTGTGCTTTCGATCGTCCCCGAAGGTTGAGAGTCTCGCCCATTTACTCCTCGTTTACATTGTTTATTGAGAAATTTCCCAAAATACCATTATTTATAATTGTTTTTTCAAAATTCACAAAAATTATTTTTTTCCCAAAATACTACTATAAAAGTCTAAAATACCCATAAAACAATTTCTTTACATTTGACTCCATATTCATATTAACCGGTTACTGTATAATTTTTTTTTTAAAAAAATTAACTTAAAAAGGTAAAAACTATTCCACCCCTAAAAATTTTAATTTTTTCCTATTTTCTTTTTACCGGTAGTATAATGTTGGACATTTGTGTTAGTTTTAACTTTTTAAAGGGTATTTTGTCTTTTTACATAAAATTTACTAGTATTTTGAAAAGAAAACATGTTTGGGTGAATTTTGGGAAAATGAATAATAAAAAGTAGTACTTTGGGCAATTTCTCTTGTTTATTTTCACTTTCATGACAAAAACGAGATCTTTTCCACAAATGACGCCCACAGCGGTGACTAGCACGAATAATCCACAAAATATAGCTAACTTTATAAATTTGAAAAACTTATTTCCGACGATGCTAATCTACAAATTTTGAAGGTAAAAAATGTTAAGATTCTATAAAATCAGCTAAAGTGTATGTACTTTCAAGATCATTTTACGACGATGATGCTTCTTAATATTTTGATCGAATGTGCTTCACATCTCTTGTGACTTGAGTAAATTCGAGAAAGTAGTTTTTAATTTTAATGAATTAAAAAAAGATTCGGTTTAGTAGTTTCAGAATTTCGGTCAAACTATAATAGAATATTTCCGCCAGGAGAACTAATACATAGATTGTTTTTTGAAATTAAAAATATACAATTTTAAATTAAAATAAAAATGTATTTGACTAAAAAATTGATTTTATAAAGATTTTTATTGAGGAATAAAGAGATTCTTTATAAACAGTAGGTTATTTTGTACATGAACGTAATTACATACTATATTGAAGTCAATTCATCACGAATATTTTATCTTCTTCCTCGATTAACGATTCTTCCTCGATTAACTAAATATCCATAAACAGGCTTACAAATTTAGTTAATTTTTCGTAAATACTCAATCTTTTTAAAAATCCATCCCCTCGAACATTGACAGATTTACCCCGTAAACAAAAGTCAATGATTATTTACGAAAAATTAAAAAACATTGAATAAAATAAAATTCGTAAACGTAAGTATGAGTAAATATTTTTTATTTTAAATAAAAAAAAACTATCGTCAATAATAATTTTTTAACATTAAAGATAAAGGACAGATTGTCCAAAATATCATCTCTTTTAATATTTTTTCCATTTTACTTAAAAATTGTTTTTTTAATTTACCATTAAAAATTAATTGAAAAAATTATTCAACTTTTACATTTTTAACAGTTTCATCCTAAAGATTTTTAAAAAATATAAGTAATATTTCCAAGTTTAGTGATAAATAGGATAAAAACAAATTTGAAGAAAAAAGTAATATTTTGGGCTTTTTCGTAATAAAAACTTCATTCTTCTTAATTGAAAAGAAAATAAAGAAAAAACCCTCTTTGTTCTTCTTCTACATTCCGGTGCAAAACAAAACCCGCGAAAAAGACCAGACAGAGATAGTCCCAAAAACTCAAATTTAATGGAAGTTGAGAAGTTCCTCTGGGAATCCGACTCATCGTCGTTGTCAATGGTTTCGGTGAAGCTCGGAAAAGTCATGAATGCTCTGCTCGGAACTCGGAGGAGGAAACTCAGCGACGCCATTTCGAAACTCTCATCCGACTCTCGAGCGGCTTCATATTCTTCCGGTTGGTCATATTAGTTATTTGAATTCTTATGTGATTCGTCTAGGTTTTTTAATTTGATTTTTAGTTTTGATCTCAGATTCTTTGGACGAGTCTCTGTGGTTTCTACACGGGTACATAAAGGACGCAGCTGAGAAAAGCGAATATTTGGATGATATTCTCGTTCCGATGCTCGAAAACGTACGTACTTATGATATTTAATTATTGAAATTCTATGTACTTTAGTTTAGTGTTATTTGCGTCCTTCAATGTGCTTAGTAGTATAGGGTTATACAAACACATTCGAATCAAAGTTCATTTTTAAGATCGTGCTTGCTTTAGGTGTAGTTTAGATATTTGTTATATTCTTCTTCGTATTAGTTGAGCCTTGAAGTTATGATTTTTGGTTTTGGAATTGAAAATACACCGGAATGTATAATAAAATTAAGTCTAATATTGAGCGAATGTTGCTTCTTAAATTAACCGTAAAAAATTAATTCATGAAATGAAGTTCATTACAATGAATGTACCTAGTTTATTGAAATACGTGGTTAAATTTTGATGCTTACTTATCCAAAAATTGAGAAAAGTCATTAAGGTCCAAGGAATTGAAGCATTCACATGGAGGACAGTCCATGATAATACTTAACTGGATATTCCAAGACGAGTTTCTTTTCCAAGCCACAGCCACGAATCTGGCGAAGATTATTGCTACTAAAGATGACCATTTCATAGCCCTTGGTTGGTGTACACTGGTGCGTGGACTTGTTGAATATGACTGTGGTTCAGATCAATACCCACTGAATGGTAATCCATCGTTCTAAGTGTTGTATATCAACTTCTTTTTTTTTCTTTCCGGTTTATAAAAACTGCAGTTATGCAATTAGGGGGCAGAAATAAAACATAGATTGAAAAGTGTTTGGACCATATGGCTCATGATTACATTGTGTATTCGGTTTCTCCTTGACAGGAATACGACAGAGGAAAACTGACCTGATAAAAATATTTTCGATGTGTATACCAAATCTCTTGCTAATTGTGAGTAAAGGAAGGTACTTGCTTATCTATGCCGAGATAGACAAACATTATTATAATATTTTTAAATTCACAATATCTTTAATTTAATTGATTGCGTTCTCATTTTTTTGTTCTCGTTCTGGTAGCACTTTGAAGGATGGTTTCGAGCTTCCGTCCCGCCTTGCAGTGTCCGCTGCAGATTGTCTGTTGATCCTTACCGAATCTATTACTAACATTCCTGTGGTTCCAAGCACTAAGAAAAAGTTATTGGATATCAGCAACCCTAGTCGGCATGTTGTTCTACTTGATGATAATGAGAAAACACATCCTCAGACTTTATCCCAGAGGAAACTGGAATATTTGCTTTGGGATCATCTGGAAAGTCTTATTGATTTGGTTGGGAAACTCCTTTCTGTAAGTTTGATTTCTTGTTAGCATTTTCCTACCAATTGATTCAGATAAATTGTGTAGCTCTCTGATCAGAAAATCTTAAACTTCTAATAATCACTGATCATGTTGCAAATACCAATGATTTTAGTTTACGCACCGGCAAACATATTGTGTATTAATTTCTGATTTTTAGCATATATTTTCTAAAACATATCGTAGTGGAGCAAGAAAAGTAGGCCTGTCCATTTCAAAGGAGTAGAGCGAGTTCTCAAGTGGCTGAAAGAGATCGAAACTGATTATGTTCAACTTCAGGTTGCTGGTCCTCTAAGAAAGCTATGGTTATTTGCCGTGCCTTTCTTTTCTTTTGGTACCTAATTGTCTGTGCATTTTTATGTACTTGTTTGCGATGCCAAAAGTCAGACTCCATAAAGACTGGAGCGTTATTACTAAATTCCTGTTGGAAGCACTACAGCATGCTACTTTGCTTGGAAGATCGCAAAGGCTCTCATCATTACAATAAATTGTTGGAACAATACTTATTGGGCCTGCAGGTTAGATAAGCAAATAATATATCCCTTATATAGTGTGGAGTTTGACTTTGATCAAGCTACTCGTGGAAACTATACACTGCCTTTTTGCAATCTAACCTGTAAGTGTGTCGTTTTTTCATTAAAAAAGATATGTTGCGTGTGGGTTTGTGGCAGGTTTACACGAATGAGCATGCAGGTGGGCATTCCGAGAACAAAGAAAGTGCAGCTGAGACCAGGAAGTTTTTTCTTAATTGTCTCTGCCTTTTGTTGGGCCGATTTTATGGGAGGAAGTTTGAAAAAATAGTTCTGGAATATGGAATGAAGATATCACAAGCAGTTTTCCCCCAGGTAGTTTATATTTTTCACTTCAGTGTTGCACTCAATGATTTACATAGTTGTGGGTAGAGGTGCTTACCCTTGACCCAGGTTGTCCATGTAAACCTGCTGATCATTAGTGATCATTGAATTCATAATAACAGTACGAGCGAAGCCTTGGACACTGTGAGCAAGAACGGCCGACAAATTTTTTTTCTCATGCAAATGGTTTCAACTATATTTTGGTTAAGGATAATTACTTCTGCTTTTTTATTTATGAAATCACATTGAATATAATTGCTGGCCAACCTTATATTAGCTTATGGTATCAGAATCAAGTGGTCTTGGGTCAATTTTTAGTTAATTTTCACTAGATTTCGGCTGTCTATAATTTCCATGCTTTCATATTCACATATTCCAATTAGTTAACACACACATTTTCCTCCTTCCAGCCCACACATGTATGGAAGTAGTAAAATAGTATATAAAATGTCGGCCACCTCTCATCAGCTTACACTTTTGAGAGAACTAGGCAAAGTAACTGTTTATTTGTTGGTTTTATCTTTAGCTAGTGAGTGATGATATAATCCCTGCATCTGTTGTTTGGTTTACTCTGTTAAAATTTCTCTTGCCAGGATATATATATATATATATATATATATATATATATATATATATAGTGTGATACGGATCTGAAAAGAAAATATAGCTTATACTGTGGCCATCCTCCTTTGTGTGATTGAAGCTCCAAAGCGCTGATGAAGATGTGATCGAGAGTGTTGTTTGCATATTAAAAGCAGTCATGTTCATGCCACAAATTTCATCCGGAAATAGGCTTGGTGACCAAAGGGAGAGTGATGCAGTGCTATTGCTGCTTGTTGACCTTTTGGATGAGCAAGACGGAGCTGCTAGGGCTGTGGTTATGCTCTTGGCGGAGTGCTGCATCATGTAACTACTCTATTCTCCTTCCTGTAAACTGAACGCTTTTTACAGTATTTTTTTGGGTTTCACATTTTTGTGTGTAAATGGTTGACCAGGAGTAGAGATCAAGACTGTCTTAAAGAAGTCCTGAAGCGTCTTGCTTCCGGAACTATTCAGCAGAGGAAAAATGCAATTGAAGTAATATCAGAACTTATTCGAATTTCACCGGAATCAACCACTGAACTCTCTGATTCATCACGGTATGACAGTGTTCTCCTTCCAGATATAATTTCTAAGCAGTTTTTAGGCGTTCCAGTGGGTTTCTTTATCGTTAACTTTTGTATCAAGTATTGCAGGGAGTATATAGGATCACTCCTAGTTGAGCGTATTGAAGATGAAGAAACTTCAATCCGTGAACGAGCATCTGCTTTACTTCCAATGTTCGGTTAGTTCCGTCATCTCTTGACCGCTTAGATTGTTTGGCCCTGGTTTTCTTAAGAAACTAGTGAAACGGTAGAGGAATTAAAGGCTATGATTAGTTTCATAACTTTTGTTCTTAAAGGCATTGGATTTTTGCGGATGTCATAATTTGAAATGACCGACGTTGACATATATCTGCAGAAATCTTCGTGTACTGATGTAATACTGATTCTTCTTGCAGATCCGTCCATGGTTGTGCCTTCATTAACTAATCGTATTTACTCCACGGATGAAAAAGTTCAATTAGCCTCTTCTGGTTCTCTTCTTTCGGTGCTCAAACACCACAACCAGAATGCAGATGTTATATGCATGCTGCTAGACTGTCTCATGTAACTTCTTAAAATTTATTCCAAGTTCCATCTTTGACATCAAAGTTCACTTTAATGAATTGTTCTGTTGCACTATATGATAATTTCTTTCTCTCTCTACTCAGAAACATAACCCATACTGACAATCTTCAAAAAGGCACCGGTAGTGGCTCACTGGAAGGTATGTCATCTATTGATGACTAAATTACTGGTTGAGTAAATTGTTTTCTTCAATGGAACATAATTATGCAATACTCCCGCATTTCCACGACATTTTCTTCTATAAACTCTAGAAGTCATGCTATGAAACTTTCTACTTACATGCATCTGAAGTTTTTTAGTCAGTCGTGATTGGCTAAGACGTCAAGTATTTTATAACTGTGGTTTTATATATATATATATATATATATATATATATTTATTTATTGCTTTTTAGCTTTAATTGACTATCTAGTTTTCTTATTTATAGTTTGATGATCCAAGTAGCTCTGTTCCTTTAACTCTCTTTCAGGGTCAAAGTGTGATAAAGTGCTCAAATTGATTCCAGAGTGGGCTCAAAGTGTAAGATCAATTTATTTACAATTTTCTTAACTTTTAATCTTCCAAGCCATGAATATGAGAGGAACCAAGGTGCCCCGTATATGTCTGTGTACGAATCATTGTTTTAAGAAAAAGTGCGACTAGCGCCTTGGCAGATTAAGGCGTGCGCCTGGAGCATATGCATCGAAAATAAACGCCTCAGGCTCGCCTGGAATGGCAAGGTTTCTAATTTTATTTTTAAATAACTGGCCCAGTTTTATTCTAAATCGGAAACAACTAATAAAACAAACAAATACTAAACTTAGGTGACCGTGAATGTTAATATATTGTTTGATTATTTAAAATTTTATGAGTGAAACATGTTTACATTGTTAGATTAGTATTTAAGGGTTGACAACGCATTATAAGTCTACAATTCTTTTGGGATTATTTCAGATTTTACAAAATATTTTGAATTTATGCCCAATTACGAAGGCATACGCCTTGATGCTTACGCCTCGCCTTGAAAACAGAAATTCCTCGGTTACCGTTTATAACTTTTTAAACCTTGGTATGAATCCATGTGCCAGCTTCGACTTTTTAAAGACAATTCTATGCCCTCTCGTTTATTCACTACTCCCCTTTACACCTTTTATATTTCTGAATAAATAGAATTTGCTGTACGGTCGCTTCAATTTTTGGAATCCAAGCTATGAAGTGTTTAGTCCAGGACAGCATTTCATAGCTATCTTTGGCATTTCTTCACAATGTAGTGTGATGGACCCACTTTCATGATGTCGTATGGTTGAAAACTAGAAGTTTTCTTCTATAAAATTCTGATATTTGTTCAAATATCACAGGTTCCTAACTGGAACATCCTCGTTGGGCCATTGATCGACAAGATGTTCGCACACCCAGCAAACGCAACGATCGTTAGATTTTTAAGTCTTATAAGTAAACACCTGGCAGAAGCTGCTGATGCTGTCCTCTCGCACGTTTTGGTTCGCACAAAAGGACAGATAGAGTAAGTTTACACATTCATTGTTATTGTTTTCATCTCTAAGTTATATCAATTTATTTTTCACAAGATAAGATAGTGTTTGTGGGTTTAAATTTTTTGGTTTCAGCGCCATGTTGTTTCTGTTTGAGATTAGCACACTTCATGTATATACATACACCATATTGAGTGTGGGTTCTAAAATTACAGTGAATGCATTAAAAGAAAAATTTATTCTTTCAACCAGCAGTTTTTATTATGGTCCTAGGGTATATCCGCTCTTGGTTTGAAATATTTTCCACATTTTTGTCAAACATATTGCTCGGGCAAACTAGAATTCATCAACTGGTTTTACATTAATGTTTTCATCATACCTGTTTATAATTTTCTTTGCTGCAGTATGGATGAGAGCAGCTTCTCCAGATGGGAGAGCAGAACACATAGTAGTGATGACTTTTCAGATTTGCAGCAATTTCTGTTTGAGCATCTTTGCCCTTTACTTATAATTAGGATGCTTCCATTAAGTGTCTTCGATAACATGAATTCATCTGTTATGTATGGACAACTTTTAGATCAAGGTATTTTTCATTTAATTTTAATCATTGTATTCTTTATTCTAATGTGTCTACATCTTACTGATTTTTGGCTTTGTACACAGATACATGTGTATCTAAAATTTATCGGGTCCCCGAATATGGAGATGTCATGATCTGTGGGAATGAGAGCGTTGCATCCCTTCTTTTCAAGAGGTTGATACTACAAATTTTCACTAGACTCGAAGCTAACATGAACCTCCATACATGTTTTTTCTCATTAAATGAAACTTGTTTCTTCTTCTATCTAGGGCATTTGACAAGTTTGAATTCGAAGATGTGCGGAAACTGGCTGCTGAGCTCTGTGGGAGAATCCATCCTCGAGTACGTGACATCAGAGGACATAAACGTTCTTATTATTTATGATGGACTTCTCTGCTCGTTATTTATCAGAAAATGCATATTATTGTGCTCTTCTTTTTCCGGCCTTTTACAATATCTGATGAGTTACCCCCAAATGCATGTTATAGAGTTTTTATTTGACGTTCCCTTTTGATTTATAGCTATGTTCGAAATGCTTGTAATCATTCACCTGCAACTTCTATATTATTATTCTTGTGTAATATTTTTTGTTCATTATTTATTTTTTTCCATTATTTTGCTTGTAAAATATTTGGTTTTGAAATCCCTCTTCCAATTTATTTTCCAGGTACTCATACCAATTGTTCACTCTCAGCTAGACAGGGCTGCAAGTTCTCGTGACTTACTAAAGCTGAAGACATGTTTATTTTCACTTTGCACCTCTCTCATGGTAACCATACCTGTTTTAATCACTTCAATTTTATTTTTATATCTTATTTTTAACCAAGACTCCCGCTTCACGGTATTTCAACTCCACTGTTCATAGGTTAGAGGCGGGAACACACTTTCTGAGCCTGGAATTTCGGAAATCAAGAAATCGCTCGAGATAGTGCTCTTATGGCCTTCTCTTGATGGGGATGAAAGTATGTCACAAACATTCTTATCCCTTCTGCTATGAAAGACTTCCGTTAAATATAAACTCATAAATATATTCTTCTTCAGGTTCGAGAGCACAACACGGTTGCATAGACTGCCTTGCCCTAATGATATGCGCCGAGCTACAAGATCGCCACCAAGAAAAGAAGATTATCAGCCCCGGGAAAAATCACGACTCGAACAAAGGAAACGACCTCGTCCTCACTTATGTGATCGACCGATTGACTTCCGACGAGAACGAAGCTGTTTCAACATCTGATTATTCCCAGAAAACTCGCGCAATCTCGGGGTCAAGTCCTCTCCCATTTCGCTTGTGCATGGCCAACGTACTCATCAGTGCTTGTCAGAAGATTTTGGACCCGGGAAAGAAGCGATTCGCTAAGAGGGCTCTTTCTCGTCTCATTCCTTCAGTCGAGGTATTATTTAAAAATTTAACACCTTCGCTATCAGTTAATTCACTTTGCAGTTATGATCTGAGGGGGTAATTTTTTTTTGGTCAAACAGTCGGTCACGGATTCAGATATCAGAGCAGCGTGCATCCAAGTTATGTTTTCTGCGGTCTATCACCTGAAATCCACTGTCCGTTGTTACGCTCCCGATCTTCTAAAACTCTCTCTAAAAGCTCTCAAAAAAGGTTCAGAGAAGGTACCTAGAAAAGCCCAACTCCTCAAATCAAACTTTACGCTTCATTTTCTTGTCACTAAATATGATGGTTCGTACTGTTTTTAAGGAGAAAATGGCTGGTGCGAAGCTCATGGCGTCACTGATGGGCAGCGAAGACGAGGTATTAGAGACTATATCTGGTGGATTATTGGAAGCAAGGTCTGTTCTGTCGAGTATCTCCTTAACAGACCCTTCAATGGAGCTTAGACAAATCAGCTCAAAGTTGCTTGCTTGTATAATTTAATCCCTGAGGTTGGTCACGTGCTCTCAATATTGACAAATGGCTTACACTCTTCATTCTGGTCGCCATGCTCTCAATATTATAAAGAAGGGTGGTTGAAGCATACACTTGATTATAAAATAGGACACGTTAATGTATGAATAGCAGCGGTTCCTAGCATAGCAAAAAGCTACTTTCAACAACAGAAAAATTGTATGAAAAGCAAAATAGGACACGTTAATGTATACGAGTACGTGACCCTTAAAATGCCAACTTATGCTACAGGGTAGTTTGCAAAACAAAAAAATTGATAAAGTAGTGAAACTATTATAAATGAGATAGAATATTCGTACAAATTATTCTATTCAAACAAACTGTCCTACTCATACCAAGTTATCATAACTTTTAAGACACGACCATCTTAGTTTGCGAGTTTTTGTCAATAAAGAGCACATTTTTCACAAAATGTGGGCAATCCCCTCAACTTTCGACCAATGCGTACAGTTCCCGATCCAAGACGGAATTCAACAAATAAGGGGGACCAAAAACCTCCGGAATATGCTATCTAAGCAGTCACAAGATGTATGCAACAATGTCTAACGAAGGACATTCGAGACGATGAGGACATTTAAAGAAGAAATGGACGAAGTTACAAGAGATGAAGAATCATCATAGCAGTTAATGACTATTGACGATTCACCATCCGTTTTGACAAATAAAATGGAACATCAAGATTCACCGAAACTTGAAATCTTGACACAAATCCAAATCGACAAGTCCGATCCCAAGCGATGCATCAGTATCGGGGCCGAACTCTAAAGAGGCATTAGCTTTCTATGCTAGATCACGGAGGTTGTACCTCTAGTCTATTGCTTAGGTCTGCCGTGTGCGGTTAGAGTTGATTACTCCATCGTTGCGTCTGTTTGCGAAGATCGCAGTGAGTCTACTCATGGTGAACGAGGTAGAAAATGTGGATGAGACTATTTGGTGGAAGTCTCCTTTTAACGCCACAATGTTGTCGCCTTAAATCAGACAAAAAATATCCGCCATAGATAGTTTGACTCGAGGTCGTAGCAGGTGGTCGTATCTACGTCGAGAGTGATAAGACTAGATGATAGATTCTTTAATAGAAAAACATTGTCAAGTCTGAGTGTCAAATAACGCTCTAGGTGAGTCAACACGAGTGGGGATGAATGAGGTTGTTGACCGTGCTCGTAGAGCTGCCTACATATCTGTGAAGATTGGAATTAGGTCCATTCGTAGTAATTGCATTTGTCGATAATGAATGAATTATGAGTGACGTCGGGCGCATACGTGTGTCTTGGTCACCTCGTTGAACCTCTTAACCTTCACTATGATAAGATTAGCGTATAAACAGACATTATAGATTCCTTGAGAGATCTCGTGGATCATAAGTACACCAAGGTTGGAGTGTTGAGAATATATGTGGGGTTGCGAGAAAAGCTGAGTACGAGTGAGCGTCGTGCGTCACTTGCGAAGTCTTGGATTGCCTGACTATACCAAGATGAGTATAAGTCGAGCAGCCAGATGAGAAGTCCTACGAACGTCGCTCGAGTCGCTAAAGGATAGCCTTGATTCCTTGCGAGCAGTCTCGAGATTTTGTCTCTCGTTCTTACTCTACTCGATGCCCGAATCACTGGGGAAGTGTTTTTCTTTATGGAGTTTAGTCGTCCAAAATGGGATGATTGATTTGAATGAAAAATCTTCTATTTATAGAGTTTTGGAGGTCATCCCCTGGTGTCGGTATGGCCTAGGTCGGCCACGAGATACGCGCGCAAGATGGCCAATCGACCCCTAGAGGTGTCGGGATACCTTGGATGGTCAATGTAGGCGCATCCACATGCCTGATCGGTCTCTGATGGGAACGTATGGGTGTTAGACGACCCTTGAGCGACAAGCATAGGCGTCGACCGGCCCCTGAGACAAATGCGTAAGTACTGCCGGCCCTTGAGGGGTAAAATTTAGCTCAACTCCTACAAAAAAAATCACTAAAACATGATCAAGCATGTGTTTTGTTAACAAATAATTTATGATTGTTTTATCTTAACAATACGAAATTAACTTTAATTAGCTATGCAGATGCAAGTTATTTGTTAGATCGCATAAACGGAGATCATAAACTGGATATGTGTTCACTTATGGAGGGACTGCAATATTTTAGCGTTACTATAAACAAGCATTCGATGTGACGTTATCAAATCACGCTGAGATCATTGCATTACATGAAAAAAGTCGCGAGTGCATGTAGTTAGATCCATGACGTATCATATCAAAGTTACGAGTGGTTTTTGCACCGATCAATGATCAAATCATATATGACGCATCAAAATTATACTTGAAATAAGTAACAGTTCAATTGGTTTTTAACTGATATTAACTCTTATATAAACCAAATCAAACCCCAAATCTTATATCCTATCCAAATGAAAGATAATAATTGAAGGAACATTTAGTTTTTAGATAATAATTTAGCACATTTGTCTTCTAGTTTGTGAAGAACAATTAATTTTTTCCACGCATTAAATATGTATTTGGAGTCTAAAATTCATAAATGAGAAAAATGAAATTCTTTACTTTTTTTTTTAACTTTGTTATTTGAAAGTAAAAAAGTGCATAGAAGAAAAAACGTATAATTTATGTTTGGAGTTCACGTTACATTAAATTGGGTGAAAATATAATTCATATAAATTTATACATGTGTTGGCCATGGTTTGCCTGTTTCTTTATTATTTTCCTGTTATTTTCTTATCATTCTTAATGATTTTAAAACACAACATAAATTTTGATTTTCTTTTGTTCTTTATAATTACTTTCATTTTCTTCATATGTCATTTTCTTTTATTAATTTTTTCTTAATGAAAGTTCGAAGTGTTTTCGTCTCTTGGTCTTAGTTAATGATCTCTAATGATATATAATTTAATTCCACTTGAATGTAGTCTAATACTTTTGTTTTAAAGCGCCTGTTTATCAGAGCTCACAAAAACAATTGTTGAAACTTAATGTCGGATCAAAGTACAATTTCACGATTATAAATTTTCACATAAATGTATTCTAATACATAATTTTCCAGCGTTAAGTTCGAGTTAAAAACCAGACCCCACAAAAGTAATGGTGAAAGTTTAACTTGAAGGCGAAAAGTTAAAGAAGCCAGAAATAATTGTGAGAATTCCAGTTAGTCTCACATAAAATTATGTGAAGTCATGTTTGAAAAACTATTTGACATTAAGTGTAACGTTTTACCATAATTTATTCTTTAGCTTCAAGTGCAAGCAAGTTTCACCATTTTTTTGTATCTTCAAGTAGTCCGACTCTCACCATTACTTTATATCTCGTCGTTGGTAATTCTATTAAGCTCAGCGTTGTCTAATACATTATTTTACAGCGTGCTAAAATCTAAATCTTACAAAAATAATGAGGAGAATTGCAACTAAGTCAAATAATTGAAGAATATTTATAGGAAATACATTTATATCATATGAAACTTAAGTATATACGGGTACATTATTATTTTAAAAAATTTCTGAATTGAATGAAAAGCCTTAAAAAAATCAGTACTATTTTTATATCTAAATAATCATAAGCACGTTTCATCATGCAACAGACAATTGAACATGACACATCAAGATTTTCTTTTATGAAGTTATATTACAAGATTGAAAAGTTGGAGAAAGTAGCACATAATTACATTATGCATACAATATTCACGCTAAATATTACATGCACATTTCCTATAATATTCATACAAAGAACAAAAAAAGCACGAGCATTGCCATGATACCTAGCGAAACATAACATCGAAATATTGATAATTTTAATTTAACGATATATAACTGAATTCTATAGTTGTAGAGCTTAGCGTTTTGTCTTGCCCTACAAGTTTAATATATTTGAAGGTTTTAATAGGGTTTCAGACCAGTCTAGAACCATCTGGACTATCCTTCTAATAAGTCTTAAAAAAGTAGTTGGAAGCTTTCAAAAATTATAGATTGTATTCACTATTTTGGGAAAACTCAGGAAACTAGGTATGACGTGATTCCACATTTGAAAATCAGGTTTCACGTTGAACATATACATGTATTAATCAAAGTCCATAAGATTTTTTTTTGTAATATTTTCGAGTCGAGGCCAGTTTGGTACCAAGTCCGGAGCTGAGGAGGAATTCGAATAATACAAAATATAAATCATATAAACAAAACGTCATGTGTGTGACATGAACAAAGTTTGAAATGGGTTCGAATATATTGCTACTATTTTGAAGGCAAAAGATCAAAATTTGCATTTTATATTTATAAACTATGCAAGTAATAACATAAATTTTGACATAAAGGGAAAACCTTTGAATTCCTTAGGAAAGAGTGTGATGAACACGAAATAAATTTATAACTTTTTTATGGATATATATTCTAAATTTACTTTGATAAACTAACACTCTGGTTTTTTTTTTTTTTTTTTTTTTTTTTTTTAATCTTTCTCGAGTCCATAGAGCAATATGTTACGAGCCTGGAGTTAAAAAGGAATTCTTGTGATTAATTCTTATATTTTCTGACTTCACATGTTTTTATTAAACAATTTATTTATTTTATTGAAAAAAATTAGCATCCTTAAATGCCGAAGGTTTTAATATGGTAAAGAGTTTAGACCAATCTAAACCATCTACAAAGTCTTATACTATACCCAAAACGAACTAGGTGGAAGCTTTGGAAAGTCTTAGCCACAATAACCCAAAATGATTATGTACTTAACAAAAGATTAAGGAGTCCATAAACTAAGAGCGCAGTTGACATAGATTCGTATAATTTGTTTAGAAATATAGTTTTCTCTCCTAAGATTTAAAAGTTAAAAGATAAGATGTAGTACTTAATCATTACCTAAATTACATCCCTAAATATCATTCTAAGAGTAACCCATTTGAGACACTTGGGTTCAATACAAAGCCTATAATCTGTCACAATAATTATTCGTGACTCGAGAGAATATATTTAATTGCTGTTGCGAAAATCGCGCGCGCAAGTGCACACGTTGAACAAGTAAGATATTAAGTTCGGTTTGTTCCCACGAGAATTTATAATTAAATATAATTTTAATTGTTACTGTGATATGAATCTAGAGAGAATGAAAGTGAAGGTTGTAGTTTTTCTAATTACTAAACAACTTATTAAAACGTTTTAAAGATGGATGTGGGGAATAAGGGTGAGGTTTCACTTCTCTATTCTTCTGTTACAAACTTGTTTGATTTCGAGTTTAATTCAGTGTTTCGTTATGCAGTATTCGTGTTTACAGAATAATATTGCTAACCCCTTGCTAGAGTGATATTAACAACCTAAATCAAAATTAACTTATACCTCTCGGTTTCAAGATTAAAATCCTAATTTGCAATCTTAATAAGAACACATAATGAATCTCTAAATTCGACGGCTATCTCTAGACAACGCAGTAATTCAAGGTTTGTTAGTCTAATGCTCAATTGATCAAATCTCGTTAGAGTAATTGATTAATTCAAACAACATACACAAAGTGATCAATTTCATGTAAGCATTAAGAACAAGTCAAACAAAAACGCATAATGGAAACGAATCAAACTCTAATTCAATATCAAGTTATAACAAAATTCAAGAGAAAATCCACCATCACCCTCTATGGAATTAGTTCATGGTGATGGTGGAAGAAATGAAAAGCATAAACACATAAGAATTCATGATAACAAACTAGTAAAAATAAACTACTAAGTGCAAAGGGAACGAAAGAAAAACACTAGTGTGGTCGTGGTTGCCACAATCTCGTCGTGGCCTCGCTGCTTCTCCGTGGTCCTTCACAAACGTCTACAGTTCCTACGCTTAGTTTCTCTCTCTAAAAATTAAGCAAAAAGGGGATCCTGTTCTTATGGTTGCTCTCTTGCTTTATAAGCGAAACTGCTCTTTTGGCGCAACCATGACTCTTGAAATTGGATTCCCCGAGCCAAAATCGTGCAAATTGGGAAGTTTCCTATTTCCTAACGCAGCCATTGCGACGCGACCAAGACGATCGCGTCACGACCACCAGCCATTGCGATGCGACGAGCGTGATCGCATCGTGATGGGCACTCGGGTGCCCAGCGCTGAATTTTTTTAAAACTTGACTTTTGCTCCTTTTTCGCTTCAAATCGCTCATGTGCTCCAAATCTGCTCTCTTAGTTTACTCTGCGACAAAAACAACTCACACTACAAAAACTATCAAAAAATCCTAAAGATTCGCAATGAATTTCCGTTTAAGATTGCTTAATAATAACGTATAAAACGCGCTAATCAATTACATTTATAATATAATTAGATTTTTATTTTGTGTATTTTTCTAGTGATTTAAGCGAAGAGTAAATCAAACATACAGGTAAAACGAACGAGTTAAGAGTTCGTATGAATATTTGTTTTTCATAATTTACTAGTGACCTCTTATTATAAAGGAAGCAACTTGCAATTGCAATGGTAACTTGGTACGTAATGGAAGATGACCCGACGTCGTGCTTATATATTTACAATATGATCAAATTTGAAGACACTATTAAATCAAGTACATAAAGTCAATTCAAATAATGTAGTTGCATCAGTGATAATTTTTTGACACATCTATGATATAATTCGAAGTCCAAAATAATTGTGAGAAATTGTCCAAAATCACTTTTATTATTTTTTCTCATTTTCTTTAAAAAATATATTTTTTCTAAGTTTTCCATCAATAAATAATTTAAAAAACGATTAACTTTTGAATTTAAATATTTAACATTTTCGTCTATATTCTTTTTCTTTCTTTCAATTTAGTAAAAAAAATTGTTTAATAACCGGGCACAAAGCACATCGTTACTCCGTACTCAATAAAAAAATTAAGTTTTTATAATAAATAGAGAAAAAATAAGAAGAAGTAAAGTGTTAAAAAAATTATTTAAAAATATAAATCGTCTTTTCAAATAACTTTAAATGGAAAATTGGAACAACAAATAATAAAGAAAAAATAGAAAAGAAAATGATAGAGGATATTTTGAGAATATATCAATACCCTAATATAAAATAATATCCTGGTATTACAAGAGAGGATAATATGATGTTAGAAAAAATTCCTACTGCTAAAAAAATTAAACACACTGTTTGGAACATGCCGATACTAAAAGCCCCCTGCCCCGATGGATTACAAGGAATCTTCTATGTTAAATTTTAGGGCATAGTGGGCACATCATTAATAAAATTTGTCCAGGATTTCTTTAGTGGTAACTTTCTTGATTCATCTGTCACCTTTGATCACATAATCCTCATTTCAAAATCTGCAGCTGCAGATGAAGTTGACAAATTTAGACCTATTTCTTTATGTAATTTTTGCTTTAAAGTCATTACAAAAATTATTACATCAAGACTAAGCAAAATTATGAACAAAATTATTTCTCCTTTTCAATTCGCATTCATTCCTGGCCAAAACATAGTGGAAAATACAATTCTTACTAGGGAGTTAATGAATAAGATCAACAGGATGAAAGGAAAAACGGGTCTGGTGGGCATTAAAATAGATATGCGAAAAACTTTCAATAGACTCGAATGGAATTTTCTCTTTACAGTTTTAACAAACTTTGATTTTTCTGATAATTTGATCAAAATCTTTAAAAAGACAATATGCTCCGCATCCAGCGCCATCTTTTTAAATGGCTGCCCTTTAAAATTTCTTTCCCTGGAACGTGGAATGTGGCAAGGTGATCCATTGTCGCCTTTACTATTCATCCTTGCCTCGGAAGTGCTCAACCGAATTCTTCTGAGAAAAGAAAATAGAAAAGCTTTCAGCGATATCAAAGTTGGCACAAATTTGATTACCATCTCATCTAATGTTCCCCGATGATATTATATTATTTTGTAAAGCCCATCCCAATGATATTAAAGAATTATGGAACTGTTTGGAAAAATATTCTAGTTGGTCGGGCCAGTTGATTAACAAAAACAAATCAGGTCTAATTTTTTCTAATAATTGCTCTGCCTCTTTGAAATCGAATATCAAAACTCTTTTAGGTCTTTCAGAATGCTCAAGAGATGTCACACATTTAGGGAATCCCCTATTTCTGTCTAGAAACAAATAAGAAAGCTTTAAATTCATAAAATCTAGAATGATGGATAGGTTAGAGGGGTGGATGGCCCGTACGATTTCCAAAACAGGTATCTTAAAATCAGTTTTACAAAGTATTTTAGTTTATTCTATGGCATCCTACAAATTTTCAAAAAAATTATGCAATTCCTTAAATAAAATGGCTAGGCGTTTTTGGTGAAAAAGATCTACATAATTTTTTTTGCTACCATTGGCTGGGATAAATTGTGCCAATCTAAAGATAGAGGGGGCTTAAGTTTTAGGAAATTCGAAGACTTTAACGATGCTATGCTGGCTAAACTCGGGTGGCAAATGGCTAATAACGAAAACAAGCTATGGGTTCAAACTCTTAAAACCAAATACTCAGACCAATCTCATTTTTTCGAGGCTGAACCTAAATCACACCATTCCAAAATGTGGAAAGATATTTGTTCTTCTAAAATATTTATCCAAAATTACTCCTACTTTATTATAGGAAATGGTAAGCAAGCTAGAACTTTCGAGGATAACTCGATCATTGTTCCCTCGGACCCTCCCCGTCCTTACTCTGATTTCACGATTAGCTTACCGGTCAGTTTGCTCATGAAAGACAATGAACAAGCTTGGGACCCCTCCAAAATTCGTGATATTTGTGGAGAAGAGTGGATCGATCCAGTTTCAACACCAAATTCATCTCTGGCTTCGAACCCGATCTGCTAATAAGGAGACACAATCCGAGAGGGGATTTCTCAGTCAGATCGGCATTTCAAACTTTAAAAGGTGGTCACGAGCCTACTGATCCTATCTGGAAATCAATCTGGAAGCTCAATATAAATGACAGAGGACGTACCTTCTTTTGGAAATTGACTGCGAACAGCTTCCCTGTGAAGCCTCTTCTTTTTCGCCGAGGAATGACAGATTCTGACCTCTGCGATTCTTGTGGAGTTGAAGGCGAAACTCCAGCTCACATCTTCTTTAGATGTGACATGGCTGTCAGAATCTAGTTTTTAGCAGGCCTTCGTTTTTCTTGGAATTGGAACATCAACTCCTCTGGATCCGAAATAATTTATGAAATTTATCGCTATCAACAACTCCTTTAATCAGCAAGAGCCTATCATAGACAAATTCTTAACTATTTCTTGGTTGATTTTAGAGGAAATCTGGTTCATTAGGAACAAATATATCTTTGAGAGCAAGATGCCTAATTTGGATCGCTCTCTCCATAATATTACATTCAAAACAGATGGGTATATTAAAGTTTTGAATTCAAACCTTGCTACTGTTGTGGTTGTTTGCCCTGTGCAGGCCAGATGGTCCAGGTCGGTGGAACACATAATCAAAATCAATGTGGATACCTCTTTCAAGCTCTCGAAGGCTTTAGTTGGGGTGGTCGCTAGGTACAGTAGCGGCCAGCCGGTTTGGATGTGGGCGAGCCAGATTGAAGCCAAATCCTCGGAGGAAGCTGAACTGAAAGAGGTCCTGCTTGGAGGGCTACTATTTACATTTAGAAATCGTAGAGAGATTATCATTGAGGGTAACAACAAATCTATTATGGAAAGTCTCTGTGATCGGAAACCCTCACCTTTTTGGAAACTGTTGCCGTTATTCTCAGAAGTTTATGGTCTTTTGCTCGATTTCTTCTCTCTTTCTTTCGAGTGGGTTAGTCGTAACGCTAACCAGGTGGCCCACAATCTCAACAAATGTAACTCCTTCTCAGGCGATCCTGATTTTATTCACTATTGGGATACTCCGCCTCTTGTGCGAGAGTGTTGTATTATCGATTTATGCAATGATAGTTCTCCTTTCTCTGCCCTCCCTCTGCGACCTTCGCCGGTTTGTTAGGGGCTAGGGTGTGAGGTTGGTGGGTTAAAAAAAATATAAAATAAGTGATAAAATAATCAAATTTACATAAAATAGTGATAAAATAATCAAATTTACGTAAAATAGTGATAAAAGGCGTCCAAAATTATGCTTCGTCTATTTTGCATTAATGGTTATAATCTGGTTCAGTTCTTTAATAACATTCATAATAGAGGCGCATATATACTTATAAAAAGTTCAATACGTACCTTTTATTTTAAGAAAATCTCAATACATACGCTGTAGCTTAAATGCGAGAATTCAATGGGCAATAATGATATTACGTGGCGCTATTACAATATATTTCCATGAATTGAAACATTATATAAACAAAAATAAAATAAAGACATACTAGAAATCATTTCAACGCCCATCTTCTCTCTCTCTCTGTATTTCATTCTCTCTGGAATCGTAGAGAAAGATCCTCAGAATTTTCTCGAGAAAAAAGCTGAGAAATCGAAAAACATCGCCGTGCCAATGCTTCAGCTGTTTTTCGCGGTGGCTTTCTCGGCCGTGCCGTTGACTCTGTATATACCTCCGATCCGAAGCCTCAATCTGTTTGTCGAGACCGTCGAAGATCTCTTCCGACAGACCGCTGTGTATACGCTCAGAGCTTACCCTAGGGTTCGTCTCGGCGTCTCCAGAATCTTCAATTCCATAGTTCGTCTCCACAGAGAATAAGATGAATCCATAATCGCATCTTCTTAGGCGTTTCTACACTCTTTGTAATAATTCTTACCTTTCCTCTTCTCTTCTCGGTATAATCTTACAAATTGTGATGGATTTTTGCTGTAATTTCCTGTTTGTTTGTTATTTCGGGTGTCAAATCGGTAAATTTTGGGGGATTTGATTCTTCGAGATCTGATGTATATGAAAATTGTGAGTCTTATAGAGGATAGGTATTGCAACCGATTTTTGGTTTGTTTTTGCCGCTAATTTCATACGTGTTCTCCATAATCCAGGTTTATGTGAACGTAATTCATTGAATTGAAAATATCCTGAATGTAATATTCTCGATTAATCGCCCTTTTTCCGTTACTTAAAATTTAGAAATAAATAATTCAATGATTTTTGCAGAGAAGCCGACAGAAATAAGGTCATTTCCGGCAATTACTGGTATTCTTTTGCTGCTTCACGTAGGGGTTCAAATTAATAAAGCTATTATTTTATGGATATGACTGTTCGAATTAAATTACTTTTTTTTATAATTATATCTCTAAGGCAAAGAATCATCATCATTTTGGGCTCGGATTATTTTTATTTTATTTTTTATTTGTCTTAGTTCAGCTCAGGTAAAGTACTTATTTGTGGGTGGGTCACAAGTTTCACTAGAAAATGAACAAAAACAAAAAGGATAGAAGGATGATTACAGCGAATATTATATAAATCATTTGGCGGTTCGGGTGGTTTTGGACACTACAGTGATAATTATCCAACTATAGCTATTTATTACTTTTTGGTTTAGTATATAGTCTAATTAAGTAATATAACAGGTACAAACAAAAGAAAGCCTATTTTTGGGATTGATCAAGCTAGGTATCAAAACTTTTGTATTATTCCTTGTGATATTATACTTAAATAAACGAAACTATTATATTATATTATGAATCTCTCTAAAAAAGCCAACAGACTTGAGCGTTGGGTAGCAATAAAATAGACGAGTTTCACCATATCTCTATTATGTTTATTGTTGTATCGTTCTTATGTTACTGATGATATCATAAAATATATAAAACATTTGTCTCATAAAATATTCCTTATATGCCGACATGTTATGCATACTACAAGAAGAGTTAGGACAAATTTTACTTCGTGAATTCTCAGAAAGGCGCCTTCTACTTATTCATTGAGTAAAGACTTTATATTCATGAAATTTATGCTATATATATATATATATATATATATATATATATATATATATATACACTTCATTCAAGATGTCTAATAAAGATCGTCGAATAGAATTTGTCGTCTCAATTGTTGAAATTTCACTGGTGAGAAAATTAATTTTTTAATTTGTTTAATTAATTTTATATATTAGCAATATCACAAATAACGTTGGTATAAATTAACACGATAATAGATAAGTCGAAGTCCGCTTGAAATTTTGTTTGAAATTGTTTATTGCCCACAACAAATGCGGGGTAAATCGAGCAAAAACCTCCAAATATATAGCGATTGTAAGAAAAATTTAGCATCACTCGACTTAACTTCCGCAAACTGGAACACAAATGCCGAACTACCACCGGAACATCCAAAAAAATCGAAGTGATAAAGAGTAATTTTGTGTGTTTTCGGTGTATGTGGAATGAAAGAACTCAAGACTTTTTATAGGTAAGGTTCATAATGGTTACTAATGTCTCGTAACTCATCCATTATTGTCTTCAGCGCACTTAACTCCGGCTGGCAAAAGAACGTACATTTAGTGCTCTTAACTTAGGTCATCAAAATGTCTACATGACTATTTGCATGCATGTAGGGTTACAAATTTTGTATTTTAATTTTCATAATAATCTAAACGTTATTTGTGAGATAGAAACTTTTAAGAAATGAGATTTGTAATAAAAATAGAATTATTACAAATAAGTGGCCCGAAAGTTCCAAGGTCAAGAAAGCACAAATTGCCAAGATCAAAGAGTCAAGACCCAAACTCAAGCCCGAGCACGTACCCGAATTCGAGTGTGAGCCTGCCTCATCTCGACACGGCACAGGGTGACATGCGTGCATATGTGTTTGCATGCGAGGGGTTATTGATAACCAATGTTTGAATACGGCGCCGATAACGTGCTGATGGTCCACACAAAATGAAAATTGTTATGGTCGACGATAATTACGATAGAAATAATACCATTCATTGATAAGATTTCTCTAAGCATTTCAATATTAGGAATATTGATGTCCCAATTTCAGGTTTCACCACAACCTTATATGTAGCGAAGTTTGCCTGTCCAGTCGCACCGAAAGGACAAGTGAGCAAGGGATTTTTTTTTTTCTGTCACAAAGGTCGCAGGCATCAAAAGCCATCATTCCATGACGGAAGAGGAGAGGTTTTAAGGAAAATCAGTTACGAAACAATTTCCATAAAAAAATGTGATCTCTTACATGAATTTTAAGATTTCAGATAATTTTTCATATTAGATTAGGAACGCCTAGGTTGGATTTGGAATTTAATGCTGATTTTATTCAGAAAACATCAAAAGATTGTGAATCGACTTAAGTCGATAGGGGCTTGTGGTTTCAACGATTATGGTTATGAGAATATGGCCAACCCAATTGTCTCCACATTTATCCACAATTTTCCTCGGATCCCAACACCTTCTCCCCTCGTCTATCGAAGAATTGACTTTCACACAATAGGAGAAATTGGGCAATGGATCCTTAGTTTTACAAAGAATGCGTAGACATGCATTCGTTCTTACCCTTAGCTATATACGAGTATGGGTAGGTGTTATTCATATTCGTATCTTGGAGTCGCTAATCGGTAAATAAACGCTTAAAAATTGGTGATTAGGCCTTTGGAAAACGATAAGAGAGATTGTGGAATGACCACTTGTACTACACAAATCAGCTCTTTCTAGCCAATTTTAGTGTTAGGGAACACATATTTATTCGTTTTCAGATGTACATATGAAGGTCCCTCATAAATGATTGGTTGTTTAGAAGGTCCCGTTCGCTACTTGTGTAAAGTATGTGTTTTCTAGATTAGTCATTTCAAGGACTAGTGAGACTAAAGTAAGTACTTTTGCCTTGAGTCTGCTCGGTAAAATACTGTAGGCATTCATAGTGCCTTGAGCCGAGCATTACCAAGAAGTTCATATTTCGAAATACAAACAGCAAAGAGAGGAAGGGCTCACATTTGTTTCATAATCCTATATATTATAATGACTTTAAAATGGAAACCTGCCATGTTGCAATGGTAGATTATTTGACTAGAGTAATCTGAGGCGTTGGGATTAATATCTTAGTATTATTCAAATTTTCATAAAAAATTTATAATGAAATGAGAACTTGATGTTATTTCAAATGCCAAGGGTAACGAGGAGCAAAGAAAATTAATCATTAAAACGCGTTGACATTTTGTGATAGTCTTTTGAAAGGATGAGCTTAAACCCATGTATGTAATAATCTTTTGAAAGTCGATATTGTTACAAGCTTTAAAATTGAGGGGACGAGTCATTCTAGATATTGTGACACTAATTAAGACTAAATTGTGTAGGATGATTAGTATATAATATATTGTATTGTTGGAGATGGACCTCTTTCTTTGTCTTGAATTCTGCATTAAAATTTTCTTTTAGAGGAGAAGATGAGCCTAAAATTTGGATCATAGACAACAATCATTTTTAATAGAATTCAATTGATAATTTCAATCCCTACTAAGAGCGAAGTTCACCTCTTAAACAAAACACATCCATTATTTTACGATTTAATTGCCTTACAAGAATGATAGTAGCCAAAATTGGTCAGTTAGAGCAACTCCAACTATATTTCAAAACAATATTTTACCTCTAATTGCACACTATCATAAACACCAAATGTGCAGCATGTTACCGTATCACTTTAAATTTGGTGTGATCTATAGCACACATGACAAACCTTAAGAAAAATTACATTTTTAAAAAATATTTAATTACACTTTAATGCTTAAAATAAATTATCAGTATATTTTTATTGCATTTTTATTAATAAAGAAATATAATATTATTCTAAAATCTCACTAAAATTATATAACTAACTACAAAAATTGATATGAAAAACACATTAAAATAAATTTCAAGTAAAACATAGAAAAAACTAACACAAAATATTTTATATATTTATTTTAGTTTCTGTTAGATATTAATAATAAATAAATAATATATCATTTAATTAAAATTAGAAACATATTAACTATTTATTAAAATTTACTAATAAAGAAATTATATAGTTTTAATAATATAATAACGATAAATAGTATTATAGTTTGAGTGTTGTGACGAAAACAACATAAAATCTATATAATTTTAACACCAAATATAAATTTGTGCTCGGAATAGCTCTCAAACATCCACGAGATGTAAATATAAAGGAAATCTAAAAAACAATGAATACTATTCATTAAGACTCATTTTACTATTCATCCTAAAGTTATTTGTTTAAAATTACAAATTATGCCATTAAAAGTAAAATGACACAACTTGGTAGAATTCTCTAGAGTTTACGTGATTTTTACCATATACATAATAAAATTACAGAATTACCCTACATTAATAAAATTGCATTATTATTCTTCATTTTCTGGATTTTTTTTACTCATCTTGAACTCATCAGATTTATCAATTTTTTTTTTCATTTTTACGCTTTCTATATATTACAACTTCTGCCGTAAGGAAATCAATACAACGAAAATTTAAAAGTATTTAATAATTATTTATAATTTCAGTAGTTTTAAATTTGATATTTAGGTTTATTTATACGATACGTTACTGATGTAATTCAACAAAAACATAACTTATATTTTTTATTATTATTATAAAAAACTTTGTGTGATTTTTTTATTGCGTCATTTTTTTCATTAAAAAATATTTTTAATTATTATAATAATTTTAAATAAGATACATTAATTATATATATATATATATAAAAAAAAAAAAAACTTTTCATTGGGATCAAAATAAAAAGAATACGTAACTAGATATAAAAAGAAATTCTTTATAATTTAAAATACGAAAGTGCGATTAACTTGACATTGCCATAAATTTGAAGTTTCAAACAGAATTGGGAAACAAATTTTATTTTCTTTCCCTTCTAGCTAGTTCGTACACAGGAAGTTTTGTGTAATTATTTCCCTAACAAATAATGGTATCCTAAGCATTTCGTTGGTGTTGAGTTGCTAAGTAATCTTTCCTTCTCCGATCATTCCCGCGATATCTATTGAGGTACGATTCTCCGATTATTTTATTTATTTTGTTTACGCTGTTTTTCTCGTCATGCAGTTTTTGGGAATGACGAATTTAAACCGTTGATTGATTTTTTTTTTTTCTTTGGAAAAGCTCACTCTTTTTCCCTCCCAATCTCTCTGCGCGACCGAACCCTAATGCTCTTTTTCTGTTCTCTTCTAGTTTACGCGTCAATGCTAGTGTTACGGTTTCCACATTCTTTCTTTCGGAAATCCATTTTCTTAACCAGCGTCTTAGGATTGGTGAAAAGTTATTTCATCACAAGCTAAGAATCAAAAATCAAATGCAGTGGAAGACGTATTGTTAGTTTTTTAATCATGATTTTGCTTCCTTGTTTATTCTACAAAAACTAATAAATAAAATAATTTTTCGAATTATATACTCAAAATTAGGGTCGAATAAGTTGAAATTTATCATGGATGTTTCGATATGAGTTAGTATAAAAGATCGTGTCTTGTGTTGTTTCAAAGGCTTTGAAGAATTGGTTTCCATGGACGACATGACTGAATCTGAGACTGCCATTGCATGGTTTTGGATTATCGAAGCCATGGCAAGCTTCAAAGAAGTGAGCCTTTCACTTATCCGAGGTAAACTGAAATCCCCATATTCAGATTTGCCAAAATATTTGCACACTTTGTCATTCTTGTTTGTTTCATTGATCAAGGTTTCTGAATTAATGCCTCATTTTAGATTTGCCAAAAGATTTGCACACTTTGTCATTCTTGTTTGTTTCATTGATCAAGGTTTCTGAATTAATGCCTCATTTTAGATTTGCCAAAATATTTGCATACTTTTTCATTCTTGTTTGTTTCATTGATCAAGGGTTCTGAATTAATGCCTCATTTTAGATTTGCTACAAGAAGCTCCAGAATTACCTTGTGGGTTGGCGGAGAATGTAAAAGAAAGGATTTCGCTAAGATGCTTGGAAGACTTGTGTGCTCGTCAAAGTCGAAGGACGAGTGATATTTCTTCTTCCCAGGGTTTGAAAATCGAGTTCGATGTATCTGAGAGTTGTGAAAGTGTTCTCCAACGCATTGTGAAAGAGGTAAGCACTGCTTTGGGATTTTAAGTTTTAAGAGTAACAAAGATTTCAAATCTAAAATTGTCCTGAATGCTATATTGATTGATAATGGAAAATATTCTTTCCCCAGACTCTGGAAAGTGATCTCCAATCTGGTGGACCGGGATTGTCAAAATATGATATTTTATCCTTCATAAGGCACAAAGAAACCCATTTTCCCAAACTGGCTCTAGAGAAGGTATGCAGGTTTTTCTTTTGCTCCTTTTTTTTTCACGATCGTTTTTATGTTCAAAATACTTATATCTGTATTTCTGAAACAGTTAAGAGATTCAATTATTGATGGGACACATCCGTATGCTGATTTCTTAAGAGAAAAGAGTGGATTAGAATCAGCTAGTCGAGGAGGTGGGGTTGTTATGGATGATAAGAACCAAAAAAACCCAGTTGGTTCCAGACCTAATTTTACCTATAATGATGTCGAGACAAATAGGGTTGAAGTGATTTCGGATTCTCTGGTTATTGAGAATAAGGACAAACAATTGGACCCGAATTTGCTGAAAGTAAATCTGCTGCCTTCAAAAAGAGGCCGATCTGATTCCGGTGGTGAAATAAATAAGGCTGACAAGTTGGAAAATCACAATGGCATCGACAGTTCCGTTGCTCGAAATGTGGATACGAAAAAGGCAAAATATCAAGTATCCGACGATAATCAGTCTTATGAACAAAACCTACTTCTTTTACGTGAAAAGGAACCAGTCAAAGAAGCATCGCCTGAAACTGAAGAAAACGTTTCAGTTACGATGAGCAGTCGTCATGGCTTGGCAGTAAGTGATAAGGGCATCGACGAAAAAGAAAAAAGCAGGGTTTTAAAGGGTGGTTCTAAAGATTTTGCAGTTTCTAAAACCCCAAATGATGTGTGCGAAGACAATGAAGTCCACGGGATTGGAACAGAGAGTCCTCGTAATGAATCTCAGGTACATTTGTCCCCAGATGTCTCAGTTGAAGTCAATCGTGCTGGACCAAGTGGTTTTTTAACCCAAGAGCCCGGAAGCAAATTTCATGAACCGATTTCTGTAACCAATGGTGGGTCTCAAGAAAAGACTAAATCTTTGGAAGATGAAAATAAAGCTGAGTGCAGTACGGAAGCAGAGATCTCGAGCGACGATGATGGAATTCAGGACGCTTGGGCCGACGTGGCCGAGAAGAAACACAAACTTCTGAGTTCTCAAACCATAGACAGTCAGCCCACTTCTCTGGTAGCTGACTCGTCTGAGCAGAATCTATGCATGAAGTGTAATGAAGCCGGGCAAGCCTTGGCTTGCAGCAGCAAAAATTGTCAGGTCGTGATTCACGAGCAATGTTTAGGCTCTTCGGTGATGCTTGATGACAAGGGTTGTTTTTATTGCCCCTTTTGTGCATATTACCTTGCCATTGCAGAGTATCTAGAGTCTAAGAAGAGATCATCGGTGTCGCGTAAAGACCTATCTGCCTTTATTGGCAGGGGCTCGGTAGAATCTCGGAAGATTAAGACATCAAATAAGAAAAAGAATCATCGTGAAGGTCTATGCAAGGACGCAAATGTACTTGACGAAAACAAGAAGGAAGGGATCCGTGTTGCGACTAATGTAAAAGAAGAGAATGGTTGCAAATTTCAAAATGTTACAAGATTTTCTGTATTGCACAGTGAGAATGCCGATTTGGAGCGTAAAAAGGGAAAAAGGGTAATTATATCTGGAGCGAACACTGATGGGAACCTCGTGAATAAACTTAAGGAAGATTCAGAAGCCCGATTAAAAGCAAATCGGCAGGAGATGTCATTGAAGAAGAAAAAGGAACACCGTAAAAGCTTACGTGATGATAAGAATCTACTTGACGAAAAGAAGAAGGAAGTTCATTTGGAAGGAAAGGCAGAAGAAAAGCTTAGCAAATTTCTAGATGTTATAGAATCTTTTGCCTTTTCCAATAAGATAGACGGTTTGGAGCATCGAAAGGGAAAAAAGAAAAGAAAAGATCGGAATAAAGTGCCACAGAAGAGCGGTGATATATCTGGAGAAAATGCTGATATGGATCCTGTGAATGATCGGAAGGAAGATTCAGAAGATGCCCAACGAAAAATAAATCGGCAGGTCAAGTCGTTGAAGAAGAAAAAGAAACAAAGTGAAGATTTACGTAAGGATGAGAATTTACTTGGCAAAAATCAAAAGGACGTTCATTTGGAAGAAAAGGTAGAAGAGAATCGTTGCGAGTCTCTATTAGTTGCAAAATCTTCTGCCTGGTGTGATAAGAAAGCCAATCCGGTGCGTGAAAAGAATAAACAAGGGATCAAAGAGAAAAACAAAGTGCCACAGAAGAGCGATGGTCTTGTGAACAAAATCAAGGAAAAACCAATATTCGTGAACCAAAAAGATGTGGATGCCACGAATCAGCTTGCTCAAGAGTTTAGCATCGATAGCTCTGACAGCGATGGTGATGATATCCAGTCCAGCATTGCCAAATACTGCATCGGTGTACGAGAGAGAGATACTTCCAGGTGTGCTTTCACACTCTCGTGTTCTTGTATTGTTTCAAGCCTTGGCTCTCGGTCATGGTAACAGCCATGGAATTCAAGGCTCTCGGTTTTCAGTCCATTAAAATATTTCCATCTGTGCCATTGCAGCAAAACATACCCGGTTATCCCAGTGATTCCCGAGTCTGGACGAAAAATTATCCCATGGACATCCGAAGAGGAGGAGATGTTAAAGGTACTTATCGCAATGCAACCAATAAAAAAAAATTACTATTTTCTTTAAAAAAAAAAAAGAAAATCAAAACTTCCTTGCACAAAACAAGTTCTTCAATTGGCTGTGTTATTCCGTAGTTTTTACTTTTTACTTTCTTGAGATTTTGATGACATAAACACTACTATTGCTATTGCAGAAAGGTGTGGAAAAATATATTCACAGATCACATATTCCATGGAAGAAAATACTGGAATTCGGAGAGAATGTATTCCTCTGCCGTCGAACCAAGGCTGACCTCCATGACAAATGGAGAAATATGAGCCAGTCGTCGGAACGAAAACAACGGCGAGTGTAGTTCATATCTTCAAATACAGTTTTTATTTTGTTGACATCAATTTAGATCTAATCTAAAAAGCCTTAGCGCCTCTCAATTAGTTATTAATTGGATGGCTCATATAACTTGTTTATTTATCTTTTTCCGTGCGGGCTCATAGAAGCAACTGCTTCTGTAAATATGTTGCTCGTCGCAACCCTCATTCTCGTCGTCGGCTTCTTCGCCGACTTCTCTTCGAAGAAGAGCTTCGGCTGATCCAAATGTGGCCATCCATTTCGTGATTGCTTTGCCGGATGAGCCTTCATCGTGGTTTTCCTAAATCTAGGGCTCTGTCTCTTTAGTTGTCCCGAGTTTGTCTGAAATCCTTGAGCTTCCAGATACGATCGTACTCCTCAAAATGTTGTGTAGATGCTCGTCGAAGGGGACAAAAGATGAGAGAATCTAGGTCCTCGTCACAGATAATTAATCTAATAAACTATCACAGCTAATTCGATTAACCAATCATATAAAATTTGCTGCTCGATCCATCACACCAGCAGTCGATCAGGTTCGGCTTCTGTGAGTTGCTCAGTTTTACAGGTCCAGTTATGCGTGAGTTAGTCTCGTTAACTGCCACAGTTAATATGATTAATTGTTAATTGACGAGGATTTTTGCGATGGACGTGAAGTCGGATAGGCGTATTCGGGCACGTAGATTCGTGAGCTCCACGATAGGGATGGAACGATAAGGGTCTTAGAGAGTGGTGGGTTTGGAAAATCAAAGGCGACCCGAACCTGTCGGAGATACTTGTAGGATACGTCAAATTAAAATCGTTAGTATGAGTTTGATTTTGTTTGGAGAATGTGGTACCGTGTCTAGGAGTATACTAGTCATATGATTATTTATTAGCAAATTGCGCTAGTTACGCAATTAAAACTATAATTTAACCATTATTTTAAAAGAGAAGTTAATACGAGCTAGATAGCTAATCCGAATAAAAAAAAATAAACAAGTTTAAATCACTTAAAACTATAAAGTACATATATTAAAATTTGCTTAGAATACATAATATATAGAAATTGTTTCAAGCGAGTAAGGTATGAGTAGGGTCTTGAACAAGAATAGATATATTCAACTAATTGTCGTTCATTCTGGTAAGACTTAACCCGTGATTAGAATCTTGCAAATACGTGAGTCAATGCGTAAAATTATCATCTCCGAAAATAAGGGGCATCGTTTATATTGCTTATTAAAGATGGAAATGAGCTAAGCAATCCCTAAATTTATTAAAATAACCAATTTTCTTTGATAAAAAAGAAGCTTATATTGCAGTTGAATTTTATTTTAAGTTATTATAATCATTTAAATATCATTTATAATTGTCAGATGTTTACTATGACTAAAAATTGATACTTCTTGTTTTATAAGCTAATTCTTGCTGAAGAAATCACAAGAACTTTCACAACACCAAACACTACTCTGCAGTCACTTCCACTCATAAACAACAATGCATGTTCCAAAAAGAGGAAAAAGAAATAAAGATATTGAGAATAGTTCAAGTCCAAAGATCTTTGAATCGTAGTGAAAACCGAGCATGGGATAAAGGTGAAGAGAGTCCCGGGATTCAGGTTTGAGGATGACATGGAAACATGTGAAATAGTGCTCTCGTGAAGACGAGAAATGTTTGAGGTGTATGAGTGTTTAGTGTACTAGTTGCTATTATGAAGAAGAATCCAAGGCTAGAGTGTGTGAGTGAGTGAGCGAATGTACATTCAGTTCTTCATTCTCATCCCAAACTCAATCTCACTGCGTTCATAATAAGACAAATCTCCACTCACCACCACAACATTTATTTCCTTTTCGTATCACGTTTCCTTATTTCATTCCATGCTCTTATAAATGTCGTTGTAATATAAAATATGCTACTCTCCAAAAAAATTTAGTTGGTTTAGATTTATTTATTAATATAAACCAACACATGCGGCTCAACTCAATACGAGACTTTGTGCAATCTTTACATTTAGGTGATTTTAGTTTATAGCTAAACATATTATTTTTGTAATTATGTGAAAGTTTATTGATCAATATCTTTAAATAATTAATTTTACTTGAATTTCATCTCAAGCAATCTCGGTCTTTCAAAATAGAAAGAATTAGTACTTCTTAGTAATAATGTAGCTGGTAATTTCGCAGCACTGTAAAAAGTTGATTTAAAAATATTAGAAAGATAGATTTAGATTTGTAATGAAAAATCTTACAATTTCTTTTTCACGAAATCGATTACGTTCTAAGTATTATTAATCTAAATATATAATGTCAAACTAAAATAGATTAAGTCGCATTTTATTGATTACCAGATAAAATGTCAAAGTAAAACCGACGATGAACATATGCAAAAAAAAGTAGTGAGTTCGAAAATGTTGGTTCATTTTTCAGAAAAACTTCAATGTCTATGCAGTTGTTATTATTATTACAGAGATCATCTTTCATCTCTAAAAGTCTAAATATGACATAGTGTTTCTGACACATTTTTAACATTTTTATTGGTTGCATAAGACGTGCGCCAGGTATCATCCTAAATTGAGTTTTAGAATATAAATTAACATGACACGTAAGTATTATGCCAATTTACACGAGTTTTACGAAACGTTTACCATTTTTAAATTGGGTTAGTAAACAATGCCATTTCACCGAAATTTTATAAAA
Organism: Urtica urens; assembly: GCA_958296335.1. Lineage (NCBI taxonomy): Eukaryota > Viridiplantae > Streptophyta > Magnoliopsida > Rosales > Urticaceae > Urtica > Urtica urens. The sequence continues at coordinate 2,723,814 of OY282521.1, forward strand.
AAAAAATATAAAATAGTCGTCACGTGACGCGGAGCAAAAAAAAATGAATACGATGGATAGTTAAATAAAAAAAAATGTTGTATAAATGTGCCAAAGCTAGCTCGTCGTCAAACGATCATCACCAACGCAAAGAAAGTCATCACCAAATCTAAACGGGATAAAGAGTAATATAGCCTTTTGAAACATAAAAATTGCTAAATAGCCAACGTTTTTAAAGAATTAGTTTATAGCAATAAACCAAAATAAACAGGTTATTAGGACATATTTATCCTCATTTATAAACTGCATAAATAGGAATTTATAATAGCGAAAATAAGATAAATACAATTAAAACCGACATTAATAAACCCACTACCGACGTAAAAAAAATTAACCCATTAACTGTGGTTACTTTTCAACTGGGCGAGATTTTAGAAAACATTTAGTCTGATCAAGAAATTCTAGAATAAAATGAACTATTAAAAATTACAAGAAAGAGATAGTTGACGAGGATAAGTGGCCATGAAGATAGCAAATGATATCTATGAAAAGAAAGTGTACGTTAGAAAGGGACTTACGAATTTAAGTCTGATACCTAAATAAACCAAAATTAACCCGCATACCAGATCAAGAAATCTCAGAAAGATATTGATGAACAAGAATAGATTTATTTTGAATTAATTAGGCTCCGCAGAAATTTGAAAAAAATGACGTTAAATAGTTAAAATTGGAAATTCAAAAACAAAAACTCGACACAAGCAGTTAACAACAAAAAATTACACTAAATAAATGATAAATAAAAACTAATATACTGGAAATGCATTTAAGCAGCAACAAACTACCCTGAAATAAATAAATAAATAAATATGAAAAAATGACCACAAAACTGTAATAATAACCGCTACATATCTGAGAATTAATTCCAATCAATTAATTCTTCATCCGAAAAAGAAAATAAATAAGGAAGCAGTTATAAAACGAAATGCCCTAATTGTAATAGCACACCTCCTAAAGATGCCACATCCCTACGTTTTGACTATTTATTAAGGGTCCGTTTGAAACTCGAAAAATGGTAATGAAAATGAAAATTCGAAGGAAAATGAAAACGGAAGGGAGAATTCATGAGAAAATCAAAATTCTAAATTATGTTCGGAATGATGGGAAATGCAAAGGAAAAAAAATGGGAATATTTAGTATTTTCTCGTTCTTGTTTGACTATACTAAAAACATAAACATGAAAAACACAATGGGAAATTATATATATATATATATATATATATATATATATATATTTAATTTTTAATTTTTTTTACTTTTAGTTTATTTATGGTTTTTCTTTTTAAGAAAAAAAGAAATTAATTTTTTTTGTGAACAAGATATTTTTTCTTTTATTTTTTTTGTAAATTAAGATATTTTCTCGTTCTTCTTAATTTTTTGTTATTTTTTATTTTTACATTTCTTTATGAATTCTTTTTTATTTTTAATTTTATATAAATTTTTTTTTTTTTAATAATTTTTTAACACAATAACAATGTTTCATTAGCCTAATTAGAGCAATTTTTATTAAAATCTTGAGACAAAAACAACTTGTTGGCCTTAAATATTTATAGATTCTACATATGACAACATTTGGTTGCAATCTGAAGCTTTTTCGTTCGATCGTGCGACAACTTATAAAACTATACTTGAGCTAGAATGTTCTCTAAGGTTATTTTAGTTTATGAATCCATATACTTCTGAATTTTAGAATAATAATTTAATTTAGTGTATTATAAATTATCTTTCTTTTCTTTTCCTTTCTTTTTCTTTTAAACACGTTTTCTGAATAGATCTTAACTTGCTATTATTGAGTTTTCGGACATAAATTTACAAATTTGGAATTGGCTTATTATATATCATGTCTCGTGAGATCTCAATAAACTTAAATTCGGAAATTTTAGATCATATATATACGTGTGTGTGTTCGTGTTTCTCATAAAAGCCAAACTCAAATTATCAGATGGTGGTAAAAAAAAGTTTCAGAATTCTTAGTTGTCAAAACCATATAAGTAATTGAGTGCATGTGAGCTTCACATCACGTGATATATCAAACGGGAAAATCATACGAACGTTTTAAATTCACTGCAATTAATTTACAAATAAATTTCCAAGTAGCTGTGTGATATTATTTAATTTGTAAAAAAAATTATACATAATCTATCAATATCATCCACATGTACGTAAAATCAAATAATTATAAGTGGGATAGTAATTTTTATATTTTATAAAAATAATTAGCAACGTAACCAACTTAAATTAGTTGATTTTGTAAATATCCAACGTTTTTAAAAAAAATTATGTCATATTCACTAAATTGCCCATATTCGTGTGAATATTTTTCATCTGCAATAAAAATATTGCGAGTATGAATATTTATAAAAAACTTATACAAAAAATGTACTAAATGAAACATTAAAAATATGAATAAGGCTATGAATCTACCTTTTTATTAGTTGATCATCAATTTAACTATAAGATTAATTGAATAAATAAAAAGTAAAAATTGAACTCAGTATATAATTAGCAGAAGTAATGTTTCATTATATATGTTAGGCGGAGATAACGTGCATATTTATATGAAAATAAATAATGTGCGAATTTTTCCAAACATTAAAATAGAGTTTTATAATTCAGAAGATTGAAACTGGGACAAGTCACAAGAAAAAATGTTCATAAACCCGTGCCCTTAGCCTCTAGCGATGACTCCTCCATATCCTTATTTGAGATCAACTTGTAAATAAATTATTTTCCGATTTCCCCTCCATTTTTTATTGGCCACCCAATCATGAAATCATCTATATTTGACACAAGAAACCTAAAGAGAAGGAGACCAAATAGTGACCAACGGTCACATGAGCTTATACACATATAAAAAGAACGTGACAACATTTAAACCAAAATCACATTCTCCCATAATCTCAATCCCTACATATCTCCGCTCCTCTTAAGCCATGTCTTTACAATCCTCACTCCCTCACTCACTCACTATCACTCTCTCACCACACAAAGCACAATCACAAAGACCTCAAAGAATATATCATAAAGATGGAAGGGTACAACAAGAAATCGTCGTCTCCGATGAAGCCGTGGAAGAAAGGGCCAACGCGAGGGAAAGGCGGGCCGTTAAACGCGTCGTGCGAGTATCGAGGAGTGAGGCAAAGGACTTGGGGCAAATGGGTCGCCGAGATTCGAGAGCCGAAGAAGCGGACCCGCCTTTGGTTGGGCTCTTTCTCCACCGCCGAAGAGGCCGCTATGGCCTACGACGAGGCAGCCAGAAGGCTCTACGGCCCCGAAGCCTATCTCAACCTCCCTCACCTTTTCCACTCCTCCAACTCCATCGCCGCTGATCACAAGTCTTCTTCTTCTTCTTCTTCTTCTTTCAAATGGTTTCCGAGTTCCACTAGAAACTTGGTTTCCACGTTTCCCTCTCGCGGCCTTCTCAACATCAACGCCCAGCCCAGCGTCCACGTCATCCACCAGAGGCTTCAGGAGCTCAAGAAAACCTCTCTCCTTGTCACGAAATCTCAGACTCAAACTCAAACTCGTCTCGTTAATGATGCTGCTACTTCTAGTTCGTCTGCTTCGTCCAGTCATGATAATCGTAATAACAATAATAATAATGATGATAAGGTGGTTGTTGTCGAGAAGCCACAGCTTGACTTGCATGAGTTTCTGGAGCAGATTGGGGTGGTCAAGGGAGATCATCATCATGTGGCTGATAATCATCCTCGTGATGATGATCAACGGTCATTATTAGTGAACAAGGGTGATCATGATGAGGTGGGGGGGTTTGGTGATCACAAGAGCATGAATTGGGAGGCTTTGTTCGAAATGCATGGTGAGCAAGGAATTGATGTTGGCGCTGGCTTCCAGATTTGTGACGTCACTGAAGAGTTGACTTTCCCTTCTTCCATTTGGAATTTTTCATAAGAACTTATTTATTCCTACACAGTATGAGCTTTTAGGAAATTTCGATCACTATATATACTAGAACAAAGAGGGAGAGAGTAGTAAGTTTGTCGCTTTGGTGTACTATATGTTTGTTTTAACGTTTGTTGTATATAACCCTGTTGGAGAAGAATAAGACATCAAGTAAAGCATAGTTGACTTCCATTGTAATATTTAGTTGACACACAAAGTACTCTTCTTTTTATGATACTTTTTGTCCCACCCCAAAATAATATTTTCATGTCTCTAGAACAAAACAGAAACAAATAAGTAGTACGCTTGCATGGATTATGGACAGCGACACGTAAAATGATGAGTAACGTTGTGACAAATTCGTTAGAGCGTCTTTCAACGACTTGTCAATTTCGTCCAAAAGCTTGCTTTTCTTTTTCCTTCTCACTTTTGGTGCCAAAGCATATTAACGATCAATACTCCCGTGACATGTTAGATTGTTATATTAATTTAGATGGAGAAAAAGCAGGGCACATTCTATTATTAGACAATTGGAAGAAAATAATCGGAATACAGATGCATCTAAATAGAAGACAAAACGAAGACTGGAATTGAAATAGATCGAACTCTATACATAGATAACCAATCCACGACTTCCTAAGCACCGATGACATATCAGACTCTTTCAAGAACTCACGATAGTTGATGGACAGAAAATCAAACAATTGTGGTTGGTTGATCTCAAAGAAGAAACGTCATTCACGCCAAGGGAGCAGGCATGAACCTGCTCCATTCTTCCTCCTCTCTGCGAGGAATAGAACAGCCCCAAAGGAGAAACGAAATCTCATATATATATTTTTGACATGTTGGACTTGTGAGAATTATGTACATATATACTTCCGATATTTAGCCGTACTCTCCAAGGAGCATATTTAGCCGTCAATTGTTCACTCGATGTTTTTACGTAGGGAACCATGAATATTCCCATCTTTTTTTCGTACCAATGAGTATTTCAGTAATTGTCACTATAAGGAACTGCTGTAATTTAATATGATCTTTTAACACGAGTATTTGGGAAAACTTTCTGAAGATTATGCCTTGAAAATGTAACGAGAAATGATTAGTCATAGTTATACCAATGAACGAAATAGTGATTACGTGACATATAGTACAAACCTGGTAACTAGTTCTTGTTTTTTTTAAACTACACTGGTGACCAGTTCACAGAAGAAAAAAGATACATAATTAAGTATTTTACCCATGATTCTAACTTAGAATTTTTAAGTGCTTTTAGTTATTGTAAAAAAATAAATTTATAAATTAAAGACTAAAATTTTATTGATAATTTTATAAATTGAACACTGAAATTTTATTGTTCTCTTCTCATTAAGTAAGCTTTTTTTTCTTCGAAAATTGTAAATTGTTAAGGAATTTTCAGAATCAAGTAAAGCATATATTGTTACATGCTCCGAAAAATATCTTAATATTCATAAACAAATAAAAAAAAATGCAAATAACTTTTTAAGAGAGTTGTTCAAATCATTGCCTGCAATATTCGGAGGCACTTGCGTACTCTCCATTTTCCTCAAAGTACTCGATCAGTCGTTTCAAGAATCCGTCGCTGCTCACCGTCTCGGTGTCGCACACAACACAACACTGCCTTCTTGCTCGTGTCACCGCCACGTTCATACGCCGCCGGTCACTCAAAAAGCCCACCTGAATAATTGGCCGTAATTAGTGAGAGACTTGAAAGAAAAACCTTTTTCTTATACTCGATGTGAGAATACCTGTTTCTTCGAGTTCGAACGAACCATTGAGATAATGATGGCTTCTTTTTCCCTTCCCTGGAAGCCATCAACCGTTGAGATTTCCACATCTTTCAACTTGTCTTCGTTGTTTCTCATCATCCTCAGAGAAACAACCTGTAATATACATACTTGACTCGTTAGACGAGAGAATAGTTTCCAAAATTCATGGGAAGGTTTTTATACTAACCTGAGCATTATAAGGAGTTATGATTCCAATATCGGAAGCTAAAACTCCGCTTTGAACAAGTCTGTTTGCATGGGCAATGGCAACCTCTGCTTCACCTTCGTTCAATGTGCTTTCTTCTTCGTCCTTTTTTTCCTCCATTTCACATCTGGAAAAACCCGAATAATAATTCAATTATGGTAATCAAATACATAACAATTTTCTATAGTCCGTAAGCGATAAACTAAAATATTCTGTTGGGATAATAAAGAAAAGCTTCTTTAATCAAAACCGGCTCTCGACCAATAGATAGGGAAGGAAGTGATGAAGCACAGGCTTGCTTTGATGGCCAAGTTCTCTTCTCCCCAATGTTCACTCACTTAGTGGACAGCACAGAAGACTTAAAATAAAAGGTTACTTTAATATTCCATAAGCCTCTGCTTGATGAAAAACATTGATTCATATTCTACTTTCCTCCTGAAATCGGGCATATGTACATTCGACAATTCCACGTGATAAAGAGGCGGAAGATGGCTCTACTAATTCACATGAATTTATGACTCACTACAAAACATAATTCAGAAACATCGCTCATAAACTTTTAATGGCATACCCTGCTGTATCTATGAGGAGAAGAGACGGTTCTGTTGAAGAGGTTTTCTTTACGTCATCAAGTTCATAGAGCATATGAGCAGCAACGCTCGAATGAGCTTTAACCTGCAATTCATCAGCTTGTCTTTCTTAAGATCGAGAAAGACAGAAAAAAGAAACAAAAAAGAAAACAATCCGGGGCCTTAGTTTACATCATCTCACCTTACTATTGTAAAGCTCCTTCGACGACCAGTTCATGATGAGCTCGTGCATCCGATACTGCACAGTCAGCATGGACACGACACTGTCCCCGTGCATGCCAGCAAGGCGCTCAAACAGAGTCCTTCCCAGACCTTTCTTCTCTGCTTCGACGCTTTGGATGGTCGGTGGAAGCTGAAGATGGTCCCCTGCAAGTATACATCTCGAACCCTAAAACAATGAACTAACATCTTTGTAAGCCGTGCATGGTGTGACAGATCATATTTTCACAGTCACTCACTTGGTTTTCAACTAAACAACTTAAATTAGCATAAAAAGAATTTCCATGAATATTGCATAAAGTAGCATACAAACAACATTCACTCTTATTCTTCTTTCTTTCTTAATTTGACGAATTATCACGAGACTTGGTGAGTCTGGTGGTCGTACTGCCAGAGCCACATAGGCTAAATTAGGTTTCTAGAAATGTATTTTTACCCACGTTTTATAACAAAAGAAGGATTTTTTTTCTGCTTAATAAGATTATTCTGAACTGATCTACATCAGCATGAATATGAGAGCAATATTTATCAAGCAAATTCGAGGACTTCGTGGTCTTAGCAAAAGAGTAACTTTGTGTCTACAGGTTCTCATTACCTTTAATAGAGCTATCCAACATGCTATTTCGAGAGCCTGAGCGGCTTCATCGATGATGACCAAATCAAAGGATGTGTTATCGAGCTTGCGAGTCGCTGCGCCGGTCAGAGTTGTCAGAACAACATCTGCATTCTTAATCACATCAGTCACGGCAAGCTGTTGCCTTTTGCGCTCTTCTTTCGAAAGCATCCTAAGCTCCTTCTGAATCTCCCTTCTGCTGTTTTTGTCTTTGGTCTTCAACAACTTCCCATTCAAAGCCTGAAAGAATGCAAGGATGTGATTACCAGCAGAGGAATGTAGACTTGCTTCTATATTTGTTACACGAGTAACTTATCAAAGTTATTATTACCTTCATTTCCTTTCGAATGTCGTTTGCTAGTGAGCTATTATCTCCTCGCAGGACCTTAAACAAAAGGAAAATATTTGTTGTATATCCAAGAGAGCACATAATGAGCAAACCATAAAAAGAAAGTTCAAATAGATCAACCAATTTTTTTTTTTTTTTTCTTATTCTTTATATTATTATTATTAGTAAAAGCTAACTACGTCATTTTTACCATACCTGTGCATCCAGAGCACTCTCCAGCACTTGGGGTAGTAAACGTGCTGGATGGCCAACTCTCACTAATTTTACTCTGAATATAAAACAAATAAAATTTACAGATTCCATATGCATGAATCATTAGTGAAGATCCTAAAATGATAAGGTCATTGAGCCTCTACATATGAGAATTACCAGCAAATATTTAAAATTTAAGTAATTCAGCGACTTCGAGATAAAAATCCCGGACAGCTTAAAATAACTTAGATGGATAACTTGCCACATCTGAATCTCTTAAATCTAATGATTAGAAACCCAATGCCATAAGAGTAAAAAGGAAATCTAATTTCACTACAACGGGTAAAGGAACAATCAACATTAGGAGAGCGAAAGATAGGAAAGTAAAATCATGGTAGAACTTTACTTGTGGCGAGCAAGTCGCTCAACAATGTTATCCACGGCAATATTTGAAGCAGCACAAGCGAGAATCTTGGATCCACGCTTCACTTCTTGCAATATAATTTCCACAACCGTCGTGGTTTTCCCAGTTCCGGGAGGACCGTGCAGTAAAAACACGTTCTTTGATGCCAATGCCTTTGTAATTGCTGCTTTCTGAGAGATATAAGAAGCAGATCCTTCATACTCAAATATAATAAGAGAATGACAGAATAAGTTAGCAGCGTGTGAATCAGAGGCTCGAATTATAAGACACATACATTTCCCTTTAAAAAGAAGCTAATATGCAGAATAAACTTAACACAGAGCCGAAATGATTGATTGAAAATGCTTGTGTATGAGAGTATATATCAAGTATAAAATCCTTGCACTAGAAACACATGTGATCAAAAACTACGACTAGGTGCCCAAAAGATGGTCACAAGAACACATTGACAAAGTTTTATTTGAGTAGAGTAAAATTAACCTGTGAATGATCCAGGTTGGAATTGAAAGGGGAAAATGTGACATCTTTCTTGGCTAATGTCGGGGGCATTTCTCCAAACAAGACCGGGATTAGATCAGACGCCGGACCCTTCTGTATGCCTTTACTCAGTTGTATCAGAGCATCCTTCATTCTTTTATAAGTCACCTGAAATACCCAAAGACCATCGATATAGGATGATACTTTCAATACCATCTAAAGTTAAACAGGAATATAAGAATTACCTCGTTTGCCAACTTCTCAAGCCGTAAAGGACTGTTTAAGCCCTCGTCTGGGATGTCATCAAAGGCAACGGTAATCGATGAGTCCTGTTTCGCACATAGAAGAAAGAAAATATATTCAATAGTGATACGCCAAAACATAATGAGCTTTTAGGGCATAAGCAACTACCTTTAATCGGTAAACCACACCTTGTCCAAGAGCGGACGACCCAATATCAGCCTTGTTTGGTTTCAAAACAACCACGTCATGGGTGCCAAACTGCGATATTCTCCCCATAATAACGTTAAAAGAATATCATTAGAAAAGATTCTCTTTTTTGTATGTGAATATGGCAGCAGAAAATCATATTAGTCAATTAGTAAATTGAATCTCTTTTTTGTACCTTGTGAGCTGGAAGAACTTCCCCTTTATTCGACTGAAACTCAAGGAGACTTTTTCCCATCAATCCAGTCTGTTACAAGAATCAAAACCAAATTAAAACCAACAACGCAACAGCAAAATCTGCAATGTCATAGAAATAATTAATTTAGCTACCAAGTAGAGATATATACATTTCCAGAAACGCATCTATAGTTCATTCTCTCATTTGTCTAGTTTACTAGTATTCCATAAAATCTCTAATTTCTCAATGTCCTTGACAACCCAATGGATAAACCAACGCTCAGTTTAACTTCTGGAATAACGAACTCAAAATGATACAAACTTTTTTCCTTTAACTTAATTTTACCTGAGCGTCAACACATTTTAAATTGAGAATCGTAGAGCCTTTCTTTTGGGCGGTCTCTAAATTCCTCAAAGCCCCTGTGCTGATCGAGGCTGATATTTCAGCTTCCTATCACAATCAAATACAACAAAACAACAATTCATATTCATTTTCTTGCAAAAGAAATTCAATAAACGAATTTCTCAAAGAGGACCTCGGTCAAATACTCGATTGACTGCATAAACGAATGAGTTCGTGAATTTTTTTTTATTTTTTTTTGCGATTGTGAATCGCGTTTGGAACTGAGAGTCGTACCTTTTCCAAGTCTATAAGAGGAGACATGAGAGAGACGAACTGGTCGAGAGTGATGACCGGCGATTTCTTGCTCGCCTCCATTTCTTTGCCGTGATTTCTCTCTCTGTAAACTAAGGTTGGAGCGTCTTAGACCTTGAGAGAAATCTGAAGAGCACTATATAACTACGCTTATGAGAGTAACGCTTCATAGAAATGTAACTTTTGGAGAATTTGACAGCAATATTTTTATTTGATAGGCATTTACCAAATACCAATCAAAACTAAAAAAGTATTTGATAGGCATTCACACCACTTTTAATACTCATTGAAAGCTTGTTAGTAAAAAAAAACTAAAATATTGAAACATCAATTCAGATAAACATTTTTTTTACCATAAATTCAAATAACAATGAATATCTTCTCTTAATTTTATGAAACATCTATTAGTGAATAGGGAACTATTTTCTCGCTTAACTTCAAGAAACAATTAATATATTTCTCTAACTTTTATGTGGGGTTTTTTTTTTAGTTTGTTCAAATATTTTCTCAAGTTAAGCTATTCTTTTTTCTCATCTAAGATCTCACAATCTTGGTTCTTTTAAAAATACACATCAGCGACCTCTACCATATACATCTCTTTTGCGGGTTTATTTTCATTAGCTCGCGAGCATTCGACCAAAATCGAACTCAAATTTTCGGAAAGCGTTGAGTTAACTCTTCTAATCATTATATGTATTATAATGTTTTTGTGCAATTTTGGAAAACCAAATCTCCATTTATCAAAAGATTTCGTGATTTACCAAAATTGTGTTTTTCATATTTTTGAACTTATTTATCATATTATCATGTTTCGTGATTGTTTTCGTGAGACATGGGTCATTATATATGGAAACTCAATAGGAAGCTTGTTCATTCCATAATTGTCAAAATTTATTTTTCCCGCGACTCAAGTGTGATTGATCAAAAGATTACGAAAATGGTAACGAAATATATATAAAAAATACGTGAAAAACCCGTGGTTACACATACCGATTATTACTACGACAGTCGAAAAGCACATTTTATATATATATATATATATGTATGTATCGTTATTTGGATATGTGTAACATAGTGATTACATCAAAATTGTAACGTCTCTAAATAGTTAGTTCATGCCGAATTTATTATTCTAATATCGTTTTTCTCCTGTGATGATTTGGGGTACAGTTTTCATGGCTTTAGTGAATGCAAAATTATATTCACATCCCCATGCAAAGACGTGCACTCTATTCGTTATATTCTACCTCCAACAATAACAAAAGAAAGACCATATATGCTTTTGGAGTGTGAAAATAAAATACGTGCATTTTATTCATTTGTATCTCATCATAGCAGAAAAAAAAAACATACAGTGAAGATCAATATAAATTGGTTAAAGGGAACACACACATACTAATCATAGTTCGTAAAGCAATAAAAATATTTCGCATTCCACTTATTTGTTACCTGTTCAAATCAGAATCAAGTTTTCGTAAAGCTTAGTACCTAAAACTTAAATTACTCAAAATTTAGAGATTTCTAATCTGTGACATTGATACTAGATGTGTGTACGTAGGTAAAGGAAAACACCGATGATCAAAAATATCAGAACACGTTTGTTCTATGGTTCTTTAGTTCATGCTCATAATTCTGGAACAACATTCCAGAGACGACGATGAACAATAATTGGAGAAAGAGACAAACACCATGGACTTCAAAAACCATGCATGCCTTTTTAATAAACAATGAATGATTTATATTTTATAACAGAAAGTTGTGGCTACCTCATGAGAGCAATTCCTATTGTTGACATATATAAAAAAAAAATTGTTATTTACACGGTTCCACCTATACGCCCTAAAAATCTCAACCTATGTCCGAAAAGAAATCCGAGGAGTTGAGAAAACTTTGATCCGAAAAAATATCATCAAGATTCGGAATCGGACCCGGAATCATCATCTGAGACATCCAGGACGATTCCTCTTCTTGATCCGCCGAAGCGCCGACGCTTGGGTCCGACCCGGAATCCATTAACAATCCCTCCGGCGACGCAAAGTCCTTCTTCCTCAATCTATTGACTCGTTTTCCCTTCTTCACGTCGTTGCCCCAAACCGACTTCATCCCCGGCTCTGCGGTCAATACGAGAATCTCTCGGGGTTCCAATGATACCTCGATCGGGGATTTTCTTGGCCTTCCTCTCCCTCTTTTCACCGGAACCACCACGCCCGTCTCTGGAACAGCGGTCAAGATTTTGGGATCGACGACCTCGATATTGTCGTTCAACGCAAAGATCTTTCTTGGACGGCCCACTTTTCTCTTCATCGTGGAATTTAGGGTTTGGTTGGGTTTAAGGGTAAACCTATATTTTCTCTCTCCAAATATAATAATGGAATTAATGAAGTAAATAATAGTCAAACCTAGTCGAATTATACTTCTATATATATATATATATATATATATATATATATATATATACTCAATTATAGAATTATTAACTCTATTTATTTATGTATTCACATGCTTATCTTTTTAGTTATTGGATTGTTAATCAGCCCATAAAATAAATAGATCGTTTGAGAGATAAAATAAATAAATCTTGAATTCGATTTAGATACTAAATTACGGAATCAAATATTTGATCGTTATATATTGATGTATTCTAATATTACTTTTTTTTAATTAGTCGCGGTAAGATTATTGTTTTTATAAGTTATTTATTATTAAACATTTAAAATAAGAGGTTATTATTGAACAACCGTATGCGTGTGAAAAATATGCAGTTTCCTTGTAACAATATTATTAATAGATTTTGATTAAACACAAGTAACTTCCATTTTAATTAAAATAGAGAAATTGCCCAAAGTACCACTTTTTATTTTTGATTTTGCCAAAATCCATCCAAACATAATTTTTTCTCAAAATACTAGTAAATTTTATGTGAAATGACGAAATACCCTTTAAAAAAATAAAACTAACACAAATACCCTACATTATACTACCGGCCAAAATAATTAAGAAAAAAATTAAAAAAAAATTAAAATTTAGGATTGGAACAGTTTCTACCTTTTAAAGTTTAATTTTAATAAAAAAAATAAATAAATAATAACTGATTAATATGGATATGAAATAAAAGGTAAAGAAATTGTTTTAGGGGTATTTTAGACTTTTGTACTAGTATTTTGGGAAAAAATTAATTTTAGTGGATTTTGGGAAAATCAAATACAAATGGTGACATTTTGGGCAATTTCTCTTTTAAATATAAGTAGTAGGAGATCCCAAATAAATAAATCTTCCAAGGAAAAGAAAAAACTTCCAATCCTTTTCTATATTTGAATGTGAATATAATAATATGTAATATACTAATACGGAAACAAAACTTCACTGGGCGCTAATTAAATGCTACGTACAACAATAGAGCAACGAGAGTTGCACATACGGTGGTAATAATAGTTTAATATTCTAAAATAAGTTTCACAAACTACTTTTTTGGATTCTGATATTAGCATTAAGCGAAGCCAACGCAAAACTTCCAATCCTTTTCTATATTTGACTGTGAATATCCTTCAATTTGTCTATAAGAGAATCTGGGTTTTGGTTCTCCATGCGAGATTATGAATACCAAGTGGACCTCGAAAGCATTATTGGATTTTCTTTTTCTTTATTTTGTTAAAAGAAATTGAAGCATTCTTTATTTTTTGGGTTTTGAGAAGGACCTTTCACGGGAAATAGAGAAGGGATCGAGAAGCGTTCCCTTCGACCACTATCACACACCTGCAGTTTTAGAAATAAGATCATAAACCTCTCTTATTGCTAACGGAGGGATCGAGAGGCCCACGTAGAGCCAGGAGAACGAGGACATTCTTCTTTAGGAGTCTTGGATGAGAGTCAAAGTGCGATAAGAAGATTCAAATGGTGTTGGGGTTCCGAGAAGAATAGAGGGATCATATTCAAGATCGAGAAGCAGAAGAAGATAGTGTAACTTGTGTCGGTAAATCAAGTCCTGATTTTTTTTTGGAGACTTTTCGTCAAGAGAAGAGGCAGTTAGACACCTTGGAAGAGAGGGAAAGACAGTTATAGAGACAGATGAGCAAAGCGTCTTGAAAAAATGCGCGAATAAGAACACGAAACTTTTTCATTGCAAGGGGTCTGCTAGGAGGTGGAAGAACGACATCGAAGGTCTCGTTGACAAGCACGGTGACCGGCACTGTAGCGAGATTGAGATCGAAAGAATTGTTTCTAGGTACTTTGGAAATTTTTACGTCGGCGAGACTTTCTGCACTATACATCAAGGAAGTGACTCGGGCCATTCAACCGAAGATCTCGGAGGCCGTGAATGCAGAGTTGTAGTGTCCTTTTGAGCCAAGGGAGGTAGAGAAGACATTTTTTCAATGGATGTGATCAAGGCTCTGGGTAGTGATGACTTTCCCGCAATCTTTTATCAAAGTTTTTGAGACGTAGTTGGCAAGTCAGTCTTGAAGACCTGCCTCAAGATTCTTAATGACATGGATGAAGTTGTTGACATCAGTGATACAATAGTCACCCTCATCACAAAGTTGAGAAGCCGCAACATGTCAGTGACTTCAACCGGTTAGTCTATGCTGTGTGATCTATAAGATCGTTACCAAGTGTTTGGTTAACCGTTTGAAAGTCATTATGCATGCAGTTATTTCAGAGTTCCATAGTGATTTTGTGGGAATTAGACTTATCTTTGACAATGTCATGGTTAGATTTAAGACACTTCACACAATGAAGTGAGGGCGCTTTAGTAATGAGAAGTGTGCATCTCTCAAGATTGACATGGAGAATGCATTCGACCAGAGCTCCTTAAAAATTATATTGTATAATATAATATGAAGAGAAAAAGAGGAAACATGATTATAAACCCAACAAATTTAGTTAGATATTTGGTTATTTTTTTAATATAAATGTTGACCTATTCATTAATTTTAGATACTCATATAAATTTTTCATGTGCCAGGAATCAAATTTGGACCGGTGAAACGAGGATTATCAGTTCTCTGCTCTACCAGCTAAGCTATCTCAACCATAAATGAAGCAACATTTTCATTTTAAATGAACTGATACTCTAGTGGAATGTTTTAGATCTTAAAAAAGAAAATATTGCGTATTTGTTTTAGTATTTACTCAGAACTTAGTATCTTAATTTCAGTTCAAATATGGGTTGGGTTTGATTCACATTGCACGGTAGCTTTCATCAATATCAGACGAATACAATCATTTTCAAGATAACACTTTCCTTAGAAAGGTGTAAAAAAAATTATTGCGGGAGATATAATTGAGAAGATCGTTCGTTCTGAACAACCTGATGTTGAAATCAACGGCGAGACCGCCGCTCCGATCGGTGGCGGTGCGTCAAATTCGTCCAAGTAGATCCCGAATCTGTTAAAGTAGTGAGTGAATAGAAGATCTACGATATCGTCCATATCGATTTCATTTCACATGAAAGGATTTTTCGAGAACTCGAGCCATGCTTTGCACACGAACTGAGCGCTCATTGGAATGTCCACCGCTCTCAGCCGAAAAAATCTAGACACCGTCACTTCACTAGGAAGATCCTCCCAGCTTGGACGTAGTTTTTTTTAGGTTTGTAAACTGTAATGAACCAAGTAGGAGAGGAGAGATGGGAAAGTTTATTTGTATAGACTTTGTTGTAATGGTTTCATTATTTACACACTTGTCTTCCTAGTTTTATGATATCACGATCTCATTTAAATGTTGACGGTGTTGGAAGAAATGTTAATAAAAAATTATTAATATAGATTATGGATGATTTATGGCTAATATTTGAGTGGGGTTGCATCCTGAGAGGTATATTGCTCAAGATTTTTTGGCAGTGGGAGGACAATATTACTTTAAGGATACCGTCGAACGGTTCTCGGTTTTTCTTCTTATTTTGTTATAATTAAATATTATTGTTATTATTTCTTTTCTTCCTATTATTGTAATCTGTTTATTCCAGAAATTTAATTAATTTCCGCTCATTATATCTAACAGACCTCTCACTTTTGAACTTTGTCATCTAGTTAATTTATTTATTTTACGTTAATAAAATATTAAAAAATATATATATACATATATATATATATATATATATATATATATATATTCATTTTCAAGGTTTTTAATGTCTCAACCCGGGAGCTCAGAATCCGACTGAAGTCGTGTCGAATATAATATTTTAGTTTTATGAGAACAAGTAACATTGACGTAAGGGACTCGAAAAATGATCATTCATATACAACCGCTTGTACTAGGAGACTCAAAAAGTGCTAATTCATATCATCACATAAGATATAAGCACGATTTGTCAAATTAGGTTTCAATTCTGTGTCTCTATCTGTTGGTAAAACATACCTTGTATAAACTTGTTAATAACATCTCAAGAGACATCAAGTAAATCATTAGGTAGATGTGCTTTTACAATAAGAAACAAAAATTACTTCCGACAGCAAAAAATAACTAAAAAGAAAAAAAAAAAAGTATACGTTTTTAGGAGTTGGCTCTAACATAAGAGTCGTTTCTTTTGAAAGCGGAGGAGGAGTTGTGGTTCAAATTGTCTCCGATTCTTGGTAATGAACTTTTAATCGACCTCGTCATACACTTTATTTCGATATTTATTTTCATTCAATGAGTTGTACTGTACTCTTTGAATTCAATGTATTAATGATTAGAAATAGAAATTACAAAACTAAAAATTCTTCAGCAACAAAGAATTGTGAAATTCTGCCAGTCGCTCAGATAAATGTAACACACAAACACTTTAACAATATGTGTAACACTTATACAAGTAAATATGAGATTACAGTAAAAGCAAGTACAAATAGTAAATGATACGCACAATTAGTAACTTAGTTCGGAGCAACGTATCCTACATATATATGGGGTATGATTCCCCGCCATTCTTGTAACTGTCACCTGTATGGCTGAGTGGTTGATAGCTCCGGTCTTGAAAACCGTAACTCGATAAAAATAATTTCACTAGATAAATAGTTTTCAATACAAATGACCTTACATGAACATTATACATCAAAGTCAAATTACTAACTATGAAAGTGGAATCTAATTCAATCCTCCCCTGAATTAGTGAACTCTCATAGTTCATGAAAAACACACATTCACGTGTTATTTGATAACAGGAAAAACCTCAAGTATGATTAGTTCATTCACGAGCAAACACAAATCCAAAACGCGAATAAATCTACACTGCTCTTCCCTGAGTCTACAATATTCCAGCCCGCTAGTCTTGCATGCCTAGAAAAAGTCTATAAACTTAATGAAAGCATCAATGAAACTAATGGCAGCAACATCGCTCTTTATAGCGTCCAACTTAGAAAAATATTCCCTAGGGTTTCTTTGGTATCCACGCGACAACACCAAAGAGCTATATAGTCGCACATTGTTAAAGACGAAATATCTCGATAAGTTAATGAGACATATTACGTTTAAACACTTGCCTAATAAAAATTAGTCAATATAATAATAACAAATTGCATAACTAGAAATAACTCGAAGAGGGGAACATGTCCATTACCGTGAGTTCGAACTTGAAGAACATACTCTTCTAAGGATAGAAGAAGATTAAAAAATATGTATGATATAAAATCTCAGCATAATTATCAATGTGGATTTTTGACGAAAATGATATGAGTTCCCAAGGCTTTTGGGCTATGTAAGATTACAAGTCCTCTATGATTATGATAAGAAATGTCACGCTAATATAGTATATAATATATACTACGGGATAAGATATGCTGATCTAATAAAAGTTTTATGAGAAATTGCCAAAATATTACATTTTCTTATGTTTTTTTTTTAATTTCGTTAAAATATTCCAATTTATAACTAAAAAAACACTCAAACAATCATTAATTTTTTAAATTTTAATTAACATTTTCATCGCAACTCTTAATTAGCTCCGATTAATTAAAAAAACTATTAAAAGAGAAAATGAGAAACCAAATTTTAAATAGTTTTTTTATATTTGATAGCTTTTTAATTACTTGAGACTAATAAAAAAAATTGAGATGAAAATACTAAGAAAAATAAAATTTAAAGATAAATGATCTTTTTTAGTTTTTACTAGCAAACCGGAAAAATATTAGAAAATGGAAAAAAAAAAAAAAAAAGTTGATGATGCAGAAAAGACTAAAACTGAAATAACTTCAAGCCCAAGTTATTGAACAAAGATTCAGACAAATAACTTATTGTCTAAGTAACGTAATCTACACAACATTCCTAGAAAGAAATAAAGCAAACATTTCCAATAATATTTTAATTAATTTTGCTACTAAAAATCATTACCGCCAGATTCGTTACCCAATAATTCTGATGGCCTTATCTCTATAAGGGTATCAGAATCATGCAAAGTTATCCAACATAATAAAGTGGTAGGATTCTCTAATTATTCTTTATTGAATTTGGTTATAGATCACACGAAGCTATCCTTCTCTTCATATTAAAATCTTCCTAGTAATATAATATATATATATATATATATATATATATAACGTGCTATTTTTAAACATATACCACTCACAAGAGTATAAAAGGAACGATTAGAGCGAACAGGAAATTAATAACAAAGCTAGGATATTTTTCCTTCTCTGGGAAAAAGATACATGTATTACTCGTCTATAAATTATCGTCAAGTACACTTACAATTTTATTAATTCAAATTACTAGAACACTTGGTCTTTTTGATAATTAAGATCTAAAATCATCAACATGAAGAGCCTCATCATGGGTTCCTTGGTTGTATTTTTAGCCATTATGGCCAGTAAGTCTCTCTCTCTCTCTCTCTCTCTCTCTCTCTCTCTCTCTCTCTCTCTCTCTCTCTATATATATATATATATATATATATATATATCTGAATGTAATTGTCTTGACCTTGTAGGTGTGGAACTGGGATGGTCAACGAGGGAGATTGGGTACAAGCAATGTACGACGGACTCGGAGTGTATTGGGTTTCAGTGTGACGTGGACACAGCGACCACAATTTGTAGGTCTAGTCTCTGCACCTGTGTTCATCAGATTTCCCCGCCGGTTACATTTCTCGACGCCAAATCAAGATCAAATAAAAATTTGAATTAATTTACGTACTTTATTGGCTGAATCAATAATGACGAGCATTTGTTGTAATACTGCTTATTTAATGCAATCCATGTGGCGTGGGTTATTTATCTACATCGTTCTCTACCTGGAACTCGTTATAGTTTTTTTTTTCATCAAAAGGAAGCTTCATTCAAAATAAATGTTTATACGTTAAAACAGCGGGAATTATAATAGGCGGAACACAATACTTCCAAGTTCCAAGTAATAGAATTAGTAAAATTTAAATTGTAGTGAACAAGTAAATGAGTCGAGAAAAAATAAAGAAAAAAGGCAGATTTAAAGACAATTACATAGCACTTTGAAACATTATAATTGCAAAATACTCGACGCTTTAATTAAATTGATTTATAGTAATTACTCTAAATAATTCGTAATAAAATAGCTAAATTACCCATAATTTATAACAAAACCAGTTACTTAACGTAAGAGTACATATTGGTAAAAACAAAAAACACAATATTAACACGTCATCATTATTGTCTAAACTATAAAAAATAAAAGTTTGGACATATAGCAATTTCAATGTTTCCTTCGGTTATATAGAACAATTTTTCGTTTTTAAATCTTCTATTTTAAATATATGAAATTGAACAATATAGTCAAATGAAACATGATTAAATAGTTACTTATTTGGCAATTTTCGTTTATAATTATTAAATAAGTGAGAATTTAGTGACTAAAATATCTTTTAGTTAAAAACTGAAATTACTAACAATTAAAAAACTGAAATTAATATCCAAAAATCAGTTATGGCGAGATTTAGTGACAATAAAATAAACCGTATGTCCACATACAGGAAATATATAACAAATAATAGTTTATCTCCTCATATATATTCGAAAATAAATCGGAAGAAATGAGATTTTGAATTTTGGGAAAAAGAAATTAATTAAATTTCCAGATTTATATATCAGTGAATGTAATTTATTTTAAAATTAAAGTTGAATATCAATTAATTTTTCTACAACAATTCCAAATTGATGTAAAATAATTCAAAATCTATAATTAAAAATAAATAAAAGACATAAACGTAAAATTAAATTGTTACAGATTATCACGTCATTCGAAATGACTATTTTTCAAAGAAACCAAAAGATTGACAAATTGTAATTACAACGTGTAAATTAGCTAAAGAGAGTGATTCATTTTTGAATATCAAATAAATAATTATATATGAAGAAAAAATAATCTTTCTTATCAACATGTGTAATGAATATAAAAATAATGCATTAACAGTAAAATAATACACTAACACTGATGAAAATACATTCACCAACTTTTTCATGAAAATCGATAACGATTTTTATTTTCAAACTGTTTTTTTAAACAAAGTTGTTCATGTTTCGTACTAAAAAATAAACCACGCTTAGTGTATTTTTGTTAGGACTCACACTAGCACAAAAATAATTTTTAAATACTCAAAAGTCGCGTGTGACAATATAATATCAACGCGACTTCAGATGCGACGACAATATGCGATTTGTTGTATGAAATTTTTTCGTATTAAAAAATTAATTTTTTGTACGTGTGTCATACGAGTGTGTGTAGGGGTTAGGGCATCTCCAGTCTATAGTACCAAATTTGATGTTAACTCAACACTAAATTGAGTGTTGAAATTTTTTCATCTCCAACCAAAACATCAAAATACTATTTATCATTATAATATTTATTAAACTTATGTTTATCTTTTTATTAATATATATATATTTAAGCAATTATAGATATAAAATAAATTTTTTAAAACATTTGCCGTGTGAACATACCACGTAAAATATGACGTGATATTTTTCACAAAACCAACTTTGATGTGAAAAATGCAATATGATTAGAGTATTTTTTACACAAAATTTGATGTTTTGGAGTGTGGTTGAAGATGACCCTAGTACCCCTCTTTACTTGCATATTACAATTTTTTTGAAGCGCTTGATGTGGGGATTGAATCCACGCCCTCCTATTTGGAGGGGGTGTGCATTACCACTAAACCATCCTAGTTAGCACTGCATATTACTAGTTATTAAAAGCGGATCTTTCTTATTATATAACTTATTATTTGTAAAGAAGTAGAAATATCACTATTATTAGCGTGCATTTATTCAATGAAAGTGATATTTTTGTTAGTCAAGTCTTACATTCCGGAGATCATCTATGATCACTTTCACTAATCTCTGATATTTAATAAATAAATAAAAAGACATAATATGAGCCGTTAGATGTTTAGTTATCCACAGTTCATACTTGTTTTAATTAAAAATTCAAATGTCTAACGAAAATTAGCGAGATGCATGTATTCTGATCACTAGTTTCCATTTTTTTATACCGATAATAACAGAAATAGTACTTTCGTCGAGCACAAAAAAGACGAACGACACTCTTCCTTAGGCTATGATTATATAACAAAGATTAGGTGTGGCAAATAGAAAGTGTTGGAACTAACTTCCAGTTTTAGAAAAATCCTTTACTTGACTTGTCTCTCTCGAGTTAGTTTGGGACCTTCTAGTATCGTCATGTACGAGCCTCGGATACGTAAGAGAACCATGTACGATTTTTGACAAATTAACTTGTAATTATCTTTCTAACATTGATTCTCTAAGATCCTTCTGTTAGTAGTAGTTAGAAAGAAAAAGGTGTAGAGTCAACACAGTATTATAAGTTTGTGCAGTCCAATTCCTGTCACAAAAGACACGTGTCTATAACCAATTAGGAATTTAGAGATAAAATCCTACTCAAATTAGGGAAAGTATAACTTTTTATTGTTAATTTTCTAAAATTTATCGAAATATATCTTTTTTTCAAAATATAAATAAATTTCACATAAAACAACGAAATATCCTTTTATAAAATATAAAACTAACACAAATGTTCAACATTACCACTATCGGCAAAAAAAAATTAAAATCTTTGGGGTGAGACGGTTTTTAGTTTTTTTAGTTGAATTTAAAAAAATGTATAGTAACTAGTAAATATAAATATGAAAAAATGTAAAAAAATTATTTTACAGATATTTTAATCATTTATATTTATATTTTGAGAAAAAACCAATTTTAATAAATTTTGAGAAAAACAACTACAAATAATGGTATTTTGCACAACGCATCAATCCTTGATTTTCATTTTACATTATAAAAACCAATTTTTTTCTTCGATCAGTTTGTTAGTATCATTGCATAAAAAAAGATTCATAAAGTAGAATAATCTTTCGTTGACAACGATAAAAAAAAAAAAAAAAAAAAAAAAAAAAAAAAAAAAATTGGCTCTATAGCCCTATAAAACATTTATGATTTGAATATATTTAAAATTTGGTTAATATATTGAAAATAGACAGACAGATTCATTTACATCACATGAACAGACCAAATTATCATTTTTTGTCGAATTTATTTTTGAAATATTTCTTTTAAAAATTGATTTCGAATTTGGAATTCAAATTTCAAATCAGCATAATTCGTGGGTTGACCAGATTTTTATTCCGATATATTGTATTAATTATTCAACCAAGTTTAAATATCATAATTAGTTAGAATCCTCTATTAAAGGAAACATTACCTCATTTTATATTAATTACCTAAAATTATTTACTCTCTCAATTTGTCCGGCCAAAACTTAATATCAACCATCATACTTCCAATTTGATCGAAAACAAAGAATTCGAGAGCATGTGTTTGTTTGATGAATATGATTTTTTCCCTGCAAGAATCTGGTACGTGTAATAGTCAGTATAGTTTACGATTTATTAACTTTATTTTTACACTATCGAGTTGTGGCTTTTTTTCGGGTTTACGATTTATTAACGCTATTTTTACACTATCGAGTTGTGGCTTTTTTTTTGGGTTTACGATTTATTAATTCTATTTTTACATTATCGAGTTGTGGCTTTTCTTTTCGGGTTTATGATTTATTAACGCTATTTTTACACTGTCGAGCTGTCGACTTAAACCTTATTTTTCGAGTTTATGTTTTCTTCGGTCGAGCTGTGGCTTTGTTTCCTCGATTTCCGATTTCTTTTTAATAAACTAATAATGGGCGGGACGTTAACTGCCTTATTTATTATTTTTTTAATTAATTTATTACGAGCGAAAAGTTATTTTGGTATATATTTGTTGTTTAAATTTTGTAAACGAATTTTCCAGCTAATTTTAACTTATGAACCAAACCTTGAGTATAAACAAATTACATATAAACGACCCTAAAAAAGAGTGTATCATCTGCACAACTCAATCAATATCTATTATAAGACACGAATTTTTATTTTCTTTTATTTGTTCTGTAAAATGAATCACTTGATAACTATAATTGGAACAAAACTTCATTGTGATTTTACTATAATCTGTAGAAAGGACATACCGGATATACAACATTATAGTAACTGGACTACCTTTTTTCTAGAAAAGATTGGAGCTCTGTTGAATCACCACTAGATTTCAGAAACATGTTTTACTCCGAACCTGCAATCCTGATCGCATTTTTTTTTTCAGACATGACATGACAGCTTTTATCAAATTTCCTCGTCATTTTGATTTTGCCAAACATTCCCGAGCCAACCCGAAATCCTTGTTTGATGGGAGGTTTTGCCTCCAAGGGTCATTATGCAATTTGTAATGCAAAATCTGGCCAAGAAAAAAAATACAGGATCTTAAAGATCAATGGTGTTTTTGGCGGGAAAAGGGAGCACATAAAATTGTCACTCAAGTCACCTCTTGGTAAATTCCTAATGAACACTCCACTCCACATTCGAAATCTCTATTTATTTATTTTTTCCTCCAAATCAAAGAAAAAAGAATTACCTGTAGAAACGTTGCAAAGACATCATCTTCGACTAATTTCGAGAATTCGACCGCCCAATCTTCGTATCGGCCACGAACTATCTTTTGCCTCTCAGCTTCGAGCAGAAATGAATCACGATAGACGAATCTCTGCCAAACTTTCTGGACATTTTCAAGCTTATATTCTATCTCCGTCCTATTAATTGCCTGGACATCAAGAACAGAAACCACCAGAAATAAGTTCTATGCATAGACGCCGGTCGGTCAAAATCTGCCGTTGTTTCCAGTCACCATGAGATGAAATAAACGGAAGAACATGTTACCCGGAGAATCTTTATCAAATTGGGAATTTCATCTTCACGCAGTCGAACAGCGAAACTATCGTAGTTGAGCACATTCTCGTACGGCAAATAAATCCCATCCTGTTCATGGAACAAAAACAAGTGATGTTTTCTTTGTAAGACTCTTTATAACATCACCAGGAGGGGTAGATTAGCCACTTCCCTTATTTAATCACATTTCATTTTATTTCGGGTCAGTAGTTATCAAAAGAAAGAATTTAATGAGTTGATTAGTTATTCAACACGAAAAAAATAGTCTACCGAGATGTAACTACAACAATAAATAGGATCTAACGACTATAGAACTTACAAATGCTATGATATTATTATGTGTTGATTATAAAATACTTTTCAGTCTCTTATTATATAAATAAGAGCTATTATATCTGTATGAGATTCTTAACAGTGGAACCTGATTTTTTTAATATTTAATTTAATTTTACGTCGAGTCTGAATGAAAATACCTGAATGACGACGGGGATACAGCCTTGAAGAAGACTATCTTCCATACGGCCGCTCCAACCGTCCCCGGGAAAGACTCCGCAAAAAGTCGAGGCGGCCAAGGCTCCATGATAATCCTCCGATCGCTGAGCTGTCACGATCACGTCGCTCGCCTGCTGTTTCCCGAGCTTGCCTTCCTTGTTCGGGCTCGACCCGAACTCTTCCGCCACTCTCTGTCGGATTCCCATGCTGTACCTGTTCATGTAAAACCACATCGATAACGCAAAAGGTTTCACATCTATTCAAAAAATACTTGCATTGTGAAATGGCAAATCGACTTACGATGCTTCGGGTCTTCCGTTTTGGTAAGCCGGCCCGAGGTTCCCGTTGAAGTAGAACAACGTCTTTCTCTCCTCGATCGGCCTGAATGAAACAAAAGGAAAACTTCAGAACTCGAAGGAGAATTTCTTTTTGACGTGGAAGTGGGTACCTAGACGCGAGTTTCAATCGCAGGGATTCAACGTCGGGTCTTTTCCAGGCGGGAAGAACGAGGTCTTTTCGGGGGTCGAAGCAGGGGTGGTCGCCTCGCTTGGAAGAAGGAATGGAGTCCCAGTTATCGCCGTAATAAGCCGTAGTTGAGTGGTTGTGCTTCGTGTTCGTGTTTCCCCAGTGAACCAACATCATGCTCTCCCATATCTCCTTTGGGGCATAGCAAGCCCCCTCGTCCCACGAAAAGAACTGCACTCAATTATTATAGCTTTATAAAAAAAGGGGCAAAAAAACCAGCGAAAACGAAGTGTTCCGTTTTTGGTGGCTAATCGGAAGAGCCACTTTTAACACCTGCTCTGATGAACTAGTATTTCGACTTACCCACATGTGGTCTCTCCCCGAAGAACGATTCCAAAAAGGGTAATTTTCGGTGATGTGATCGTACGCTTTTTTGTAGTACTCCAGAGTGAGAGAACTCCTCAATCCTCTGTGGTTCTGTACATTTCGCGACGAAGAAATAGAAGAGCTGATATAGTGTAATTTTTTGTAGATTTTGTTTCTCGTAGTAATCTAGAAAACTAAACAAAAAAAAAAAAAAAAGTCATTGTAATAAATACCATCATACTCAAGTGAGGAGCATCGTCGGCCCGAGTGATAATGCACGAATCAAGAACGGGCACAAAGAAGAAATCGGCTTCTTCGCCATTTAAAGTGCGATGTGAACTAGCCAAGACACTCTCGTAAAACGAAACCTGAAATAGTTGTAATATTTTTTTTATCAATAATCTCTAGAACTCTAGTGATATTTGTCTGCAAATACTAATATCGTCCATACCTGAGAACCGTACAGCATATCGGTCCACACCGTTGCATTATGTTCGTCATAGATTCTATTTACACACTCGAGCTTGAAATGACGACCCTATTAATTTAGAGAAATAAATTAATAAATAAAGCAATTGAGAAGAAAAAAAAAGTAAAAGATTAAAATTACAAACCTCAAAAAGAATGCTGTTGAAATCCGGTGGCAAATCATAGACATATATAAGAGGTCTTTTCTTTTTAACCACAGCATTCACGTTCAAAATTTTCCCCACACTTTTCGAACTATCCAATACATCAACTTTAGCCGGTCGAAGCCATTTTGGCCATTCTTGGATTGACGAAACCACGGAAGGAACGCTACAATCCACTCCATACCATCCATTCTTGCACTGCAACAAAAAAAAATTAGAAAATTATATATTATCTCTCTTCTTTTATCATATAGTTTTTAGACTGAAAATTTAGTTGCCTGACAAAATCCACCACGGCAATGTCCGTGACCAGAGCACTGATTGATGCAAGTTGATTGGACGGGAATTTCGCAGAAGCGACCCCACAGCCCGTCGTATTTGCAGTCACATTCATCTTTGAATTTCACGTTTTTGGCGTATGCCTCGTTGGGGTCCACATTGCACCATCCGAATTTGCTCGAGTTGGTCGTAAATACTTCCATGTCAGCTTTTCTCCAATCGGTTACCCGTGGACCATCAGGATCGGAAGCCTGGCTGACAATAATAATGATAACAAATCATGTCAACGAAATCGCTCTCGGGTTGTGACGAAGAACGTCTATGTTTTTATGCTTACTTGATCGTGAAGCCACATGCCTCGGCTAAAGGGCGATTCGGGTATTTTGTGCCTTCTCCGCAGAAGCACATTGCTCTCGTCGTGTCGCAGTGAGCTGGGCAGATCGAGACCACCCATCTTCCGTGAGGTGAATCTGGTGATTCCGGGTAATTGCATTTCATTTCCACCCTCTCAGAGCAATCTTCTCCTGCAAAAAATAATATTAACAAAATAAATAAATAAATACTTGGGAGTACAATAATTACTTACCGTTATAACCGTGAAAACAACGGCATTGTCCGAATTCCCGATTACAAACGCCTTGACCAGAACAATCATTTTTGCAGGAACTGCCTCCTATGATCTGCCAAACAAAACAAATACTCAAGCGGTAGAAAAAAAGTCAACCTTTTTAGCTCAGTTCAGTTAATGTCACCTCGGCAATGCTGACTTCCTTGGCCTCCGAATCGCAGCCGGAGAGCCACCGGCCGATCTCGGCCTTCCATGCTGCGCCGCGATAGTCAACCGCATTGTGGGAATTCACCGGAAACTGGCGATCAAGGTCAACCGTGGGAGGGGTTTGACTTTTTGCTCCAGCGTTGACCCCCAGAGGGCAAGTGGGCAGGGGTTGACTGAAGTAATTGAGCGGAGGCACCAGAGGTACCAGGAAGAGATGAACCACTGAAACCATGGCCACGATCGAAGCGATTGTCGCGATGAGGGACCATGAGAATCTCCATTTCGTAAGAGAGATCATTCTCTCTTTTAATTTGAAGAATAACTCTATAATTTTGGGGACAGGTGTATCATATCTTCACCATCAACAAGAAAGTGAGACCCACACACCTACGAGATGTAGAACCTGAAATGTTATCAGCGTGGATGTGAGTAGAATTGAGTCATACTCTATATAAACTAATAAATAAGCAGAGTAGACATTGAACCACAAAAAGTACAAAGTAATAAATAAATAGTACCAACTGAAGATTCAAAGCAAACCCCTGGAATTCATTGAAAATTCTAAACCCACCTACCAACGAAAGTTTCAATCTTTGATCACAGTGTTAAAATATGTTCCAGTAGAAAATGAGAAAGGCGAGAAGGAAGTTTGGCTTTTACCTCATTAAAGCGGATCTTTTTATTTAAATCACATTAAAGTGGATCTTAATTCTCCGTGAAACTGAAAACACAGGCTAAAAGAAATGCAAAAAAGGCTGATACTGAAACTCAGGAAAGGAAATATCATAAAACATGAAACGAAAAAGAAAAAAGCAAAGAAGGTTGAGATTCAAAAGCGATAACTATGACCAATAATATCAAAGAAGAGCTCGTTTGAGATGTCTCAGGTAAAACCCAAATGCCTGATCACTGAAAGTTACTACAATTCGAACGATATAAACGATGAGAGAGAAGATTTGACGAGTGTGAAAGCCGCCAAGGTTTTGCTTCAAGTGTTGGAATATGAACAGAGTTTGAATAATGAAGCAACACAGAGACTCACTACCCCTTTTCGTATTAGCTATACTTGACTAGACGAGAAACCGCTATTATTGGAAGGGTAGTTTCGTCTATTTAATACAATTAGTTGATTTGTCTGGGATCTGAATAGAAGAGATTCCGAGCAAAAATATAAATAAATAGACATCAATTAGCTTTTTACGTTCTTTTTTGTTTGTGTCCAATATATTTATAAAATCATCCAACAATCCTATGATTGATCGCCTTTAAACAAAAAAATATGGTTGAGCAACAACCTTACTGGTATAATATTTTATTTTAATGATTTAAGAATAAAATTATTTTTTTACACTAGTAATATTCGTTAACATTCTTAATACATATATAATATACATAATTACGTTGGAATGAATTTGGTTTTCAAAAGAATAAAAAAAAATTTGTCAAAATAATGTTCTTAAAGAATAGGCTTACGATTAGAGTAAAATGATGCTATTTACTAGCGAATATTTGTAATAAATGTCATTTAAACGTATATACTGTTATTATTTGCATACATACTGTTATGTCCATTTAATGTACTTCTCATTTGATGTTTATCTTCTAATATTTTTTTACAAGTATACCAGCCTATTAATAACAGTATATCAGACTTCATTCTATATGTTATTAATATTATACATTATATGTATTTACCCCCACACACACACATATATATATATATATGGCCTGGTTTAATATACTGTGAATAGTCCATTTTTAATTTATTTTTGTTTAAATAAGTAATATTTTGAATTATCAGTTTACATATGAATAAATGTGTTTAATTGAAATCTCGAACATTTAATAGTATGTTTATTTTTGAGATATTGGGTGTATCACCTTACATCAGTATCACCCGGGGCGTACGGATGGACGGAAATTCCGTCTACCGCCCAGGCGGAAATTTTTATTCCGCGGAAACGGAATAAATTTTTTCGCCGGAATTGGGTCCTTCTGTCGATACCGTTTATGATTAAAAATTAAAATAAAAAATGGTTTAAATATAATCTTAAACGGAATAAAATGTAAGAAATTTAAAAGTAGGTTAATATTATGAAATGTAACTAATATGGATAAATTTGAAAATTCATTACAAACTTTAGAAATAATAAAAAATAAACATTACACATTTTACATTCTCTAAAGTTCGTTGATGTTCATACTAGCAAAGTTCAAATCGTAATTGTCGACAAGATCAATGTTTACAAAGGTTTCTTGAGATCGGTCGTCGTGTTGGCACCAATCTTTGTAGACAGTGAGAGCTTCGACTATTTCCGACTTCAAACTTTGTCGTCGATCATCGATGATTCGGCCCGAACTACTAAACGTCGATTCGGATGAGACGGTTGAAACCGGTATCGAAAGAATATCTCTAGCCATCTTCGATAGGATTGGAAACATATTTTGGTGTTGTCTCCACCATGCTAGTAAGTTGAGATTCTCTTGACTCATTGCCGCAAATTGTTGAGAGTTGTACAAAAGAATCTCGTCGTGCTCCGACGTCTCCACAGGTGGCTCCGGATGCGGTGATGATCTTGGCGTTGAAGTTCCTCCCCGTGCAAAACGAACAATGTCTCGTAAGATCCCTCGACTAGTTGTTGGTGGCCTTGGTGGACTCATCTCTACAGCTTGCGGCAGTTCACATCGTTGGTAGGTCCTGAAAAACGAATAAAATTCTTCCACGATCCTTGGATGATCATGTGTAACGTAATCTTGTCCGGTTTTACGTTTCAAATAGTTTGCAAAGGTACGAAAACCACTAAATTTTATTCTAGGATCTAATATAGCCGCAAAACCATACAAGTAAGGAATTTTAGCAATCCCCCAACATTTATCAAATTTAGCTCTCATTGAAGCAACACAAGGTCGAAAAAATTCAAAACTATTAGAATCACTAAGATGTTGTGCAATTGCACTTACGCTATGAATTGCTAAATATGAAGTTGGAGTATAAACAGCGAATAAAGCACATGTTTCATCGTAAAATAAATTTAAAAATTGCATATAACAAGAACATTTAGCTATGTCATCCTCCGTTATCTCATGGCCTCCAATTCGGTTAACATATTCTACAATAACATTTACGTACCTATCGGCTAAAAATTGGTTTAACATCAAGTACGTTGAATTCCATCGAACTTTAACATCGGTATGAAATGTTCTCTCCGCTAATCCGTTTAATAAAAATCTTCTTTTTAGTTCATCTACCCTAGACGTTGAACTATTTAAACATGAAATTAAATTTCTAATTTTATCAATTGAGTCTTGAAAATGTCTCGATCCCGCTCTTACAATGAGGTTTATTATATGCGGAACACATCTTTGATGTAGTAAAGAATCTTGATTATGAATTTTAAGACGTAAAGCTCGAATCATAGCATCGTTGTTCGTTGTATTATCTAATGTTATAGAAATTATTCTATTTTTAAGTTCCATTATTCTATAACACTTAGTAATATTTCTAAAATAACATCCCCGGTGTGACTACCTTCAATTCTTTTAAACGCTATAATCCTTTTGTTAAGGTTCCATGCCGAGTCTATGTTATGGACTACGACACTCATATATTCCATTTTAGCGTTTCTCGACCAAATATCCGACGGTAGCGCTACATTAAAATCACCGGTTTGAAACAAAACTTGAAGTAATTCTTTTTCTTCATTATAATATCTCATTACATCGTTTCTTAAAGTTTTTATAGAAACTAATTGAATTGTAGGAACTAAATAATGAACAAACCTACCAAACCCTTTAGATTCTACATGTGAAAAAACTTGATCGGTTGAAACAATATATCTAACTAATTCTTTTCTAAATTGTTCGGGGTCATGGCGTACCTGAGATGAAGAAGATGAGTCGGGACCTTGACAGTTTCGGTAGTGATGGCGTAAAGAAGAAGTAGCTTGTTCTCTACTGTCGCATTTGATGTGTCTCCCGCACTTCCGACAAGCGCCTTTCCTCCCTTCGTCGTCTTCAATTTCTAAGAAGCAATTCCACATCTCGGACCTTACTCTCCTTTTCTTCCTTTGAGTCCTTGGAATCTCTTGAGTCTCGAGGATGTTGCCTTCTTCTTCTTCTTCTTAATCTTCTTGTGAATGTTGTGTTGGAGGTGGAGGATGTGTTGGAGGTGGAGGATATGAGGGTGGTGGAGGTTGTGTTGGTGGAGGTTGTGATGGTGGACGGGGAGGTTGTGATGGTGGACGGGGACGAGGTGGAGTAGGATGTGTTGGTGATTGTGATTCGAAATGATGAAGTTGTTGTTGATAAACTTGATATGGATCTTGATAAACATTTTGTGGTTGTACCGAATAACTTGTTTGACCGTGGACGTAAAGATTTACCGGGGTAAATTGAGCTAGCTCGGTCATTTCTTGTTGGGAGTACGGGAAGGTTGGTGGATGGTAATTTGGTATAGGAGTAGGAGTCGGAATTGGGTTTTCGTTAATATCAAAATTTGGAAATTCGGATATGTTTAACCAATTTTGGGGGTATTGGAGTCGGGGAGATGGATTTCGTGGCGGTTGATTAACTTCTTCCCGATTCGGAGAAGGAGTTGCAATGCGAGACCGATCCCGAGAATTTATTCGATGAGATGATTCCTGAGACATAATCAAAATTGTAGAACCTTTGAAGAGAATTTAGAGTGAAATTGTTATAATTATAGAGAGATAGTGTTGAAATTTTAGAGAGAAAATCGGATGGATTGTGAAAAATGTTCTGAAAATGGTTTGTATTTATAGAGAAAAATTCGATTGGGGTTATCGTGTAATAACAGACAAATTTTTTGAGCCATTGGATTTAAAAACGGTAATATTTCAATGCTCCAGATTGCGCCACGTCATCAAATCCACCCCCAAAAAGTCCAAAACGGTAACCTGCAAAAGCTGATTTCCTTCCTTCCGCTGTCAGCCGATTTTCGTCCTTCCACGTACCGTCCCCCACCTTCCGCGGCTTCCGTTTTCCGCACGCGCTGCGGAGGGAAGTGTTCCTTCCGCGTTCCGTGTACCAAACGCGCAGAGTGACATCAGTATTAATAATATTTTTATACCCTGGGAAATTATAAGTCAAACTTGAATTTTACAACTTCAAATTGAACTTCTCGAAAACATTATCTAAAAATGCAATCAAACAAGCAATTGTAGGAAAAAAAATGAGAGAAAATTAACCAAAACTATAAAAGAATCGTCATCTTGTACTCAATAAAGTATTTCAAGAGATAGACATATACAATTTATAGTGATAAAATAATATGCGTGATATTTTAATTATTAATATATACAAATTTAATTATGATAATTATATAATTTTCCTTAAAATACGGTAACGATAAAAAGTACATCTTATGAGAGCATCTACAATGATGACATTTCAGTTGCTTTCCACATCATCAGAAATATAATTTTTTATTTTTTAAATTAAAAATTTGACATTTTGCATAGAATATATTTTAATAATAAAAATATTATAATATGATTAAAGTGTGTCCCACACAACACACATATATGTTATGTTTATTATTTTATGAATTTTTTTAATCAAAAGTTAAGATTAGCACAGTGTCATGCTAGCACCAATGTCATAATCATTACTTTGAAAATAATAAAATATTAAATAAAAAATGACATGACATTACTACATCAACAACAAAACAACTTAAAATGATAGCAACCCTTATTCTTTTAGTCTCCTTTCATATATTTTGAAGCTGATTCGTTAGTCAACCCACACACTTAACACATGATGCACATACTAAGTAAAGATTCATAAATACCAGGCTGGTATTTATGTTATAGTTTTTTTTAATAAATAGAATTAATTAATTTTTAATAAAACACAACATCTCTCATGGATTTCTCACAACCGAGATGCACGAAATTCCTAAATTGATTTCAGAACTTCAGATCAGGATTCCTTGCAAAATAATTTTTTTAATATGTTTGAGCTACCGTACCAAAGAGTTGGGTTTTTTTTAAGCAGTTTCATTGTGGATGAGATTCGAACTCACGATCTCTTAGATGAAAATCATGTAATATTATTATTAGTTTATCTTAGCTATCACACTTCATGAAAGAGTTGGTTTATACGAGTGTTGAATTCGGCATTTCGACATGTTGGAACTTACAAGTCAATTACGGGGAGAGGCTTTAGCCGGAGTCTTTTTATTAATGAGATTTTTCCTTAAATTTTTTTTACGAAGAAAGAGTTAAAGAAAAAAAGGACCACCACGAGACTTTACAAAAAAAAAAAAAAAAACTATAAGTAGAGAAATACTTTTCTTTTTTTCAACCAAGCCTTTGAGGTGGCGGTTTTTCTCTTAGCGAGTGCTAGTGAGTCTTAGTCCTTTTGGTGAGTTTAAACTTCTTTCCGATGAGTTGCTATGAGAGTTGAGTGTTATGAACGGGGAGTGAGATTCTCGTGAGAGGTCTTTTAGTGGAAAATACGATTGAGTTTTTAAAAAAAACATTGGGAAACACAAAATAAGTTCACAAAAAGAGTGAATTTACTAAGAGGTTGTGAGTAGGTGGTTAAACTTTGAGAGGTGAGAGTAAGAGAGTGAGCTAAAGTTAGAATGGACTTGGAGGAGGAGAGTGAGTTCAGAAAGTACGACAAACAGAACAATATAAATTCAACCCGCGTGATTCAATTAATTCCGATAATATTTTACACTATGTGCAGAAGATGATCCCGAAATTTGTTCTCTTAATAATAGTACTACTAATAACTAACAATCTTAAGAATGACATATTGAAATTGTAGTATGTTGATAAATAATAATATTTCTATCTAGGTGATCACAACTAAACAAAAACATAATAATTCATGAGCAACGAACAATTGAAAAAAGATAATAACTTCAATTAATGTCACGAAATTAAAATTCTCTTTAATCATTTATTAATTTAACTATTCACAATAAAATATGCATAAAAACAATAATTATGTTTTATTTGGTTTGATTACTTAATTAGAAATATTATTATTCATGATCGTACTCACAATTTTAATCAGTAATTGTTATAGTCTTTAACGATACTACTACTGATTCATGATAAAAATAAAGAGAAATGGAAATGGGAAAAACGACGAATTCTAATGTCTCAAATCTTCGTTTGATAAATTAATTTTCCGATTCAAGTTTTTCTTTTTTTTAATCTTCCACTGCCTCCCTGGTCTACTGAAGAGAGAAAGCGAATCGGGCCTTCCAAGGCTCGAGTGTGATAAACGGTCAGGAATCAGGATAGTGCCCGAGATTTGGAGGGCAGATCTCGAGGCCTTTAAGAAGCGTCCGTAGCCTCTTCTCCTTCTCATTCTAGCTCAGATTAGGGTAAAGTTGTCCTCTCTCCATTCCGTTCCCAGATTCCTCGTCGGCGCGTGGGGTGGGCTGAGGCGCGTTATGACCACGAACTATCTCAATCATGGTTAGTTACCCTACCCGTGTGTCCGAATTACCTCGCCGGAGCTCATCCGGAGAAGAAGCGCATAATTTGTCTGACTCGGAGTCCATTCCGGTGCTCCGATGGCTTCGGCGGTGCTAGTCAACCGGAAAGACGCCAATTGGCCGCCGAAGCACAGTGGTGGAGCCGCAAGAGCTGGATTCATGGGGAAGGCTCCATTTGCTAACTCTAACCCTAACCCTAACTCTACCAAGAACCTCAAGAGGTCGCAGTTTCAGTTCCACGGGCCATCATCTGGAGGCGATGCCGGCCATTACCACAGAAACGGTTTTCAGATCGAAGAATCTCCTGCCGTGACGCAGACCGAGTCCGATGACGCGTCGTCTATCAATCACCACCGTCGATCCGGCGACGGCGGAGAGGTCGGCCTCAGAAATCCGCAGTATGTCAGCTTGAGCGTTAAGACGTGTTCAAGGAAAGAGCTCGGCGAGCTCAAGAGTCGTCTGGTTGGAGAGCTGGATCGGATTCGGCAATTGCAGAGACGAATCGAAGCAGGTGAATTGAGCAGCCACGACCGTCCTCAACAGCCTCCGATCAAGAAATCGAACCTGAGCAAGAAATTCTCTGGATTGAAAAGGCCGTTTCTGATGAGTACGGATCACCATCCTCCCCCAATTTCGAAACGGCCGCATTACGAAAACCCTAACCTGATGAAGAATTGTGGCCAATTGATGACCAAATTGATGAAGCACAAGCACGCGTGGGTCTTCAACAAGCCTGTGGACGTGATTGGGATGGGTCTACACGACTACAACGGCATAATCAAGCGCCCAATGGATCTTGGCACTGTCAAGACTAATCTTTCCAGGAATTCTTACTCCTCTGTTTCCGATTTCGCCTCAGATGTCAGACTCACCTTCCAGAACGCAATGGCCTACAATCCCAAAGGTCATGAAGTGCATACAATGGCCGAGCAACTCCTGATGAGATTTGAAGAGCTCTTTGCACCGCTAGGCGAGCAACTGGGATCCTACGAAGCGCAAGCAAGCTCATGGGATCACACGGAGACAGAGCGAGCAATAAAGAAGCGCGAAGAACTAGCATTCCGTCCAGCCCCCATCCCAACTCCACCACCAGCACCACAGGCTCCAGTGAGCTCGTCGAACCCGGTACCGAATTCACCGCCGGTGGTCCAGTCCCCTGTTCGAACTCCATCCCCGCAAGTGCGGTCGCTTCCGGCAATGAAGCCCCTGAAGCAGCCAAAGCCCAAGGCGAAGGACCCGAACAAGAGGGAGATGAGCATCGAGGAGAAGCACAAGCTCGGTGGCGGTCTCCAGACACTGCCTCAGGAAAAGATGGAACAGGTGGTTCAGATCATCAGCAGGAGGAACGGGCATCTGAAGCACGACGGTGATGAAATTGAGCTCGACATTGAAGCCGTAGACACCGAGACGCTCTGGGAGCTCGACCGCCTTGTCACCAACTACAAGAAGATGGTCAGCAAGATCAAGAGGCAGGCTCTCATGACCAACCTCGTCCCCAACAATGCCTCCTCGGGCATGGTATGTGTGGAAATCCTCTGGTACATTGTGCAGATTGAAATGTGTCCTGAGTTGGATTTTGGTTTTATCAGAGGGAATCCATGCCGAGCGACCCCAAGAGACCCAAGAAACGCGAAGCCGGGGATGAAGATGATGTTGAAATCGGTGACGACTTGCCTGTGAGCAGCTTTCCTCCGGTGGAGATCGAGAAGGACAATAAAGATTTGGGTGTTGGAGTCTTCGGCAGAGGAGGCCACGCTAGTAGCAGCAGCTCCAGTGGATCGAGCAGCTCTAGCAGCGGTTCATCCTCTTCCAGCGGTATAACCCAACTCTGATCTCTTTGTTCTTGGGTCAATGAAACTGTTGATCAGAATGTGATCTTTGTGTTCGCTTCCTGGGGTTGCCTACAGATTCGGACTCGGGAAGTAATTCTGGGAGCGACTTAGATGATGATAATGCCCACTCGTGAGAGGAAATCTCTCAATTGATGCTGGTCTCTGAGTACGACGTTGAATTGGATGATGATAGCCAAATCGACATACGCAAAATAGAGCCTATTTTGACATGACTGCTCTTATGAGATCTTTCTGAGGTAATATTCATTGTAACCTCTGAGCCCTGGTTGTTGGTTCAAGAAATCGTTTTGCAATGAAGAAATTCATCCGTTTCTGATAATTATTGCAGTTTGAGGGAAAGTGTTTGGTCTAGAAGTGGTGGTGGTGGTTGGCTTACATAACGGACTCTGAATTGTAAAGAAACCCTTTTCTCCCTTCTTTCTGTTTTGAGATGTTAAATAGAAGGCATAGCAGATTTGTAACAGTTAGAGATAGAGATAGGTGTAGAGATGAGGATTTAGGTAAAAAAGCTAGTAAGTTGATTAATGAGAAGTTGACTAATATTGTAAAACAGCATTTTACAGCAAACAAAAGTAATTGGTTGTTCTTGTCCATGTGTCTCCTCGTGTTTCTATACTTCTAATGTATAGTATATCAAAAGGTAAAACCAAATACAGAAACGAAAAGGAACAGTTTGTAAAAGGCCTTGAAGAAATAGAGTTAGAGAGATTAAGGATTTAAGTTTTTTTTTTTTTTTTGAGGAAGTTAAGGATTTAAGTTGAGAGAACGATATTCGTAATAATAATACCCATATATCACTTGGTGTGTCACTCAGGCATCTTTATTACTTGCTCGATGCTTCAAAAGGGAGGGAAACAAATGAATGTGTATTCACTTGAAAATTTCATTTTCTATACCTAAAACTATGGAAAATATATAAGATTAGACCCATTTTTTTTAAAAATATCTAAAAATGGTCTGTAGGTCATAAATTTGATCAAAATACTTTTACACTCCATATTTTCAAAAATCACTATTTACTTCGTACGATTCTATACGATAACATATGTTAAATTACGATAATTGTACGATAGCATACGATGCTATATAAAATATAAAAATATCTTGATCCAAAGTTCTGACTAAAGTTCATCTTTTAGGAAATTCATATTTTTAGCTCTAGAAAATAAAATTTGCGTATTTTATTTGTTTATTTTCTTATGGAAGTTAAAGGGTGATTGGATTCCAACATATAGGCTGAAATCTCTACTTGGATTAAGATTCCAGGAAAATACTCACATGCCGAATATGCCCGTCAAATCTACCGGCCAAAAGACAATATTATTTTAAAGGTCAGGCGTATTGGTGGGAAATGTTAGCTCTTTATTAGCTCGCTCGCCGTTTTCGGATTCTCAATCATAAGAATAAGTCTAATGATTGTGTCGTTGATGCTACTCACATCATTTACATCATTGAGTATCCCAAGACAAGTCTCTGAATAAAATATCGTACAACTTCCTAGACAGTATTTATGATAAAATATTGCCAGAAATTCATCCATCCATCGAGAAGAATGACTTCTTTACATCTGCCAACTCAAACGGATGCTCAAACTCTAAATTCATCTGAGATCCAAGGTTGGATACCCCCAACCACCGCCTCAATGTCCTTCTGATATGGCCTCGCAAAAAAGAAGATATGTCAAAGTACCTGGAGACCACCATCTCGATCCCTATCTCATTGCTACGCCATACCTCATGCTCATCAATAAAAAGGTTTGTATTCTTGTACCTGAACTTTATGCAGGAGGATATGTTTGTTCTGCCTCTAACGATGCTCTTGTTTCTGAAGTAGGGCATCCAACTTTATCTTCTTATGACAAAAAGTCTCCATGCAAAATTCAGATCTACCCATTGTCTCACAATCTTCTTTTGTTTTTCAATCCAGTCCTTCATTCCCTTATTCTTCTCATAACCCCATTGAACTATACACTGTCAAATGGACTCTGTCAATGAAAGTGTGGGAAGGGTCTTAGCTATTGTCATTGATGTCCACAAGAAGAGTAAAGTTGTTACTTATGCATTTGATATAATAAAGTCTCCAAAACTCTTACTTGTAACTGTTGAACAAATTAATAAAGAGTTGAAACTTTCATTTATTCTATTTCGTTTGTTTGGAGGTTTATGATAAATATTAGTATTTAGTTCTTAAACAAACTTAACAACAAATTAAGAGACAAATATAGATTTCCAAGAACAATTCGTCATGGTTTTATCAAATGACTATTGATCTCAATATAATCGTTAGGAGAACTAATGATATATGATTATGCGACATAGAGAGTTGAGACTCTATAGTTCTTCTTAGATATCTTATCAAGCTACTAAATTGACAAGTGCACTTCTAACGACAGCGAAAGAAAAAACCATTTATTAACATTTTTCTGTTTTGAAGTCACTATATATGAATTGCATCATTCTTACCTCAATCTTAAAATGAGACATGTCATTTCATAACTTATATACTTAACTTATATATTGTCATTTGAGAAAATCAAAATTTTAGATTCAATATGTTATATCTAGAAAAGACTTATTGGTGAAATATTAAGTTATAAAAATGTTATTAACAAATTTGTGAATTTCTTATAAATATAAAATTCATGTACAAGATTGTTGGAATGCATGTATATCCCGTCATGATATGTCTATTGGAGTGTGATAAAAAATTTCTCATTGGAAGACTCTTTCACGTAGCGTTTCCCTTTCCCTTAGGAGGGTTCGGCATCTGGCTTTTTAGCGTGAGACTTTCTAGCAGATGATTTTTTAGCGGTGAGATTTTTGAGTGCATAACCCACTAACGAGGACTTTAGTTTTCTTAGGCATTTCCCACCTACAATAAATTACAACGATGCAATTCGACATAAAAAATTATTGATAGAATTCCACATATATAATCGAAATCAATATTTCTAAAATAAAATCCGTTAACTGAAATCCTGATTCGGTCAAATAATTGCACGTTTAATTCTTAAACTCGAAAATTGTCATTGGAATACTAAAATTAATTGTACCCTTTGAGAAATTTATATACTCAAGTTTGATAACATGAAATCCCCGAAACTATTAAGATTTTTTTTTTAAATCTCGTATTTAAAATGTTTTCATACCATTCTGTCATGGCCTGGTCGAGGCAAAAATACGAAGCTGTATGATATTAATATTTTCTTGTTGTACACGGTTAAACAACAGAAATGTCATTAATCGTTTAATCAGGACATTTTGGGACAGAGATTTTACATCATGACGAAATCAATCCAAAAATATATAATTTAACTGTTTATTTAATTACTTTTACGACATACATATTTGTTGTCTTTCAAGTACAGGCTGCGAAGGTAAATTTAAAAGTCATAATGAAATCAAAAAATATAAAACTTTGTTATTAATTTAAATATTTGAACGACGGACATATCTTTAAAGATCACGATGAAAACAGCAAAAAAAGTATAAAAATTTATTATTTACAAAAATAGTTAAACGACTAACATATATTTTTTCCGCTTAATCAAGCCACGTCGCGACGGACATACGCAGCTCACTAAGTCGTTGTCGCTGATGCGGGACTCTGCTCAACAGTACTTCGACAATGAAAAATGACGAGGGTTTAGTTTTTAACAAACAATATGTAGTACGTATGTACATATTAGTTTTATGTTTTAATACCTTAATATAATATTATATTTCTCAATGTATATGCTAAAAGCATGGAATTTGCAAATATAAAAAGCAAGTGAATCGAGACAAGAAAGAGTGGGGAACAAAACTGTCCCCTTGATATTGGACTATGAATACAAAAGCAGTAATTAATTTAAAATTACACTAAAAAGGTCATATATATGTTCTCTTATCCCACGTAGTTGCTCGGTCTCCTTGCATTTGTGTCTCGGCGTACGTATACAATTTGGGATTAACGGTAAAACTTCCATTGAAATTTTTGAGAAAAGTGAATGATACAAATGAAAAAGTCAGTTCTTGGGATTTTAAGCAGAGATGTAAGACTATAAAAAATCTTTTTGGCTGAGCAAAAAACAAGAAAGAAGAGAATACATATGAGCATGCAATTTTGTTTCTTTCTTGCTCTTTTTGTTTTATCATTTAATTACTCCAACATTATTATTCATTGTATTTTGTAAAAGAAAAAGATGCAAGGGGCGCGCTTTCGCAATCATGATAATGCATGGATAATAAAGCATCTTATTAGTGTTTCTTATATTATACATATGATATGATACAAATCATGATCTACATTTGTATATAGGCTCTAATTTGGTTGCTGAAAATTATTATATGCATGATTGTATTTATTATAAGCTTTTTATATATATCCCCACCGTTTGCATAATATTCTAAGCGTTCTCGAGTACTAATGAATACATTCTAAGCTCTTTTTACTTTGTATAGCTGCTATATACTAATAATTGAGTTTTCTATTGGTATTAACATTTTCGATATAGTTAACAATGCACCTAATCAATCTTTATTCATATAGATCGTCTACAAGTAATTATACTCTAGCTGTATAGTTATTAGCCAGATGGATCCTTATATGTCTATGAAAAACTTGTTTATTGATCAAAATATAAATCCGCTCTAGTGTATATCAATTTCTTTAATAATCACACCTATTAGATTTATACATATGTATAGGTGGTACGTACATAGTAGTTTTCGAGACAGAATTCTCATGTAGTGTAATGAACAGAAAAGGGCATATCTAATCTATCATTTTTGTATCTATACATCATATATGAGAGAGAGAGAGAGAGAGAGAGAGAGAGAGAGAGAGAGAGAGATTTTGGTGGTAGGGCTGGTCTTCCCAACAAAGGGGTTGGATATTGATTGTGTCAATAAATTCTTAAGTTCCAGTCTCACTGTTTGTTTTGTTTGGTGTATCATGTATGGGTATTTGTAATAAAATGCTTTGTATTTCACAAAAGTAAGCAAAAAGGAATTTTTGTTTAACAAAAACCCCACAAGACCATTCCCTGCAAAAAAAAAACTTAAAAGAATTATATGTAATAACTTCAATAAACATTAGGAAGAATACGGTGAAAACATTTAGCCCTTTTTTAAGGCGAAAGATTAACCTATTTAAAGATTTGCACTTACACCTATTATTATTGCTTCGACAAAATCAGTAAGGAGATTAATGTTATATTCTTTCGCTTATCTAGAAATTGTTATTATATATTTTAACTATTAATGGTTAACTTAACACGCATCTTTATACTGTATTTTACTATTGTTCTTGAACCAATACCAACAACGAGAAGAAATTGCAGTCTGATATCAGCTGAAGAAAGAAAGATAGAAAAAAAGGTCATTTTAATGAGAACAAATATATTTTGGTCAAAGTGTTATTGAAGGGTCGTTTCAATGTACAGTTTACCCATCAGAAAGGGATATGTGTATACACTGTTTGGAAGCATTATATATGCCAACCAATAAAACTCGATTTCCACACTGTTCCTTGCAGATTCAGTCCTCTTCAAATAGCTGACCTTTTGCCCATCCTGATGATCTCTCGATAAAAAGCTGCCAATAAGATTTTCCCTTATGCATGTCACTAAAACATTTAGGCATTGTATTTCTCATGGATTATTAATGTTCTTAGTTATACAATTTACATATATCACACAAATCGTTCGACATGCGCTATAATAATCCCAAAGTTTATTCACTCTCTTTTATCCTAACACGACTTTAATTGATTTAATAATCTATGTACTATACCATCCATAAACCTGGCCCAACCGAGAGTCCGGGTACCTCCCGGTACCGTCCCGTGGGGTTCCCGGTTGGTACCGGGACGGGAGAAAACGGGAGGCCGGGAATCTCGGTCCCGGTCTGACAAAAAAAAAAATTTAAAAGGAGTAGGAGTGAAAAAAGATAAGGATGTAATTGTAATGTTTTAAATTAAATAGAGTTAACTAAAAAAGGTTTTATAAGGAAAACGAGTAAACAAAATTAATTTAGATTCATGTTAAAAAAATGGTTCTCTTAAAAAACTTTACCGACCCCTAAAAAGGTGCGACGATAAGGAAAAATAGTACCCCTTACATCGATTATAAGTAAAATAAAGTCCCGAACAAGGGTCGGGAATCTCTTTATGATAAAAATATAAATGTCTAACCATTGAGGTTTATGTTAGAAAAGTTAACATCAAAATCGTCTACAATATCAAAGTTCTAAAACGTTTCTTGGGCTCTATGGCGATGTTGAAGCCAATTCTTTCCGCAAGTTAAAGCTTCGACCATCCGCGGAGGCAAGCTACATTTTCTGTCGTCGATGATGCGTCCGGCGCTGCTGAATGCCGCCTTCGATGGCACGGTTGAAACAGAAATAGGAGGATGTGTTGTGCCATTGTAGACAACACCGGGAACCTCCGTGCATTTTATCTCCACCATACAAGTAAGTCTAAGCCTTCGTCGTCCGGTTTGACCCACTCGTTCATGTCGAACTGCAGTATCTCAGGATGAGAGTGTGTGTCGACTGCGCTTGGCTGACTGGACCTGGCCTCTTGCTGTTGAGGAGATGGACTGTACGCAGGAGCGTTGACGAACACATTCTGAAATTGATGTCGTCGGGGTGACTGACTCTTCTGCTGCGCTCGGTAATGTGGTAGGAGTTTGGCTTCGTACACCCTGAAAAGAGATTAAAACGCTTCCACGATTGGGGAAAAATCAAGTGCATAGTAATCTTGATCAACAAAAAAACGTCTAAGGTACTTAAGAAATTCTTTCAAGCCAATTATTCTACATCGGGATCTAGAATGATGAACCCGTAAAGGAAAGGAACCTTCCCAGCCCCCCAATATTTTAAAAAATTTGTTTCCATTGCCTTAATACAATCTTTGAAAATAGTTTCATCTCT
Organism: Urtica urens; assembly: GCA_958296335.1. NCBI lineage: Eukaryota > Viridiplantae > Streptophyta > Magnoliopsida > Rosales > Urticaceae > Urtica > Urtica urens. Next base: position 2,767,350 of record OY282521.1, read on the forward strand.
ATACTTGTCTAAATGTACTGCAATTGCTGTAATAGTATGCAAACCAAGAAAAGAAGTAGGAGTGTAAACGGCGGAAAGATAACAAGTTTTTTTATAAAAGATGTCAAGAAAGGAAACAAATGACTCAGCCATTTTAATATCATAATCAGAAATAGAATTTTCGCCATGTTCATTGTTAATATACGCTACAATAACATCTACGTAACCTACAGATAAAAAGTTTGTTAACATTAAGAAGGTTGAGTTACACCTAATTTTGTTATCTAAATGCCATGTTCGTTCTTGAACACCATTGTGCCTAAGACGTCTTTTAAGTTCGTCTACTTTACTTGTTGAACTATTAATCCAACTAATGTAGTTCCTAATTTTGTTTATAGAAGGGTTATAACTAACGGCCCCTGCTTTAACAATAAGCTTGATTATATGAGTTGCACATCGTTGATGTAAAAGAGAGTCGTTAGTTTGAAGTTTTTCTTTTAAGTCTCTTATCATAGCATTGTTACTTGTTGCGTTATCTAACGTTACTGATATAATTCTACGTGTTAAACCCCATTCTTCTAATACACTAACCATGATATCTAAAATGTTTTGACTTGAATGGGATCCTTCTATCCTCCTAAATGCTATTTTATGTTTGTTCAAATTCCACTCATCATCTATGTTATGAACAACAACACTCAAATAATCCATTTTAGCTTGACCAGTCCATATATCAGAAGTTAAAGCTACACTATATCTACCGTTTGATATTGTTGTTTTTAGTGTTTCCTTTTCTTCCAAAAACCATTTTAGTATATCTGCTCTTAACGATTTTCTAGAAATTACTTGAACACCAGGAACTAAATAACTAACAAAGTTAACAAAACCTTGTGATTCTATATGCATAAAAGATTGATTCGTATCAACAAAATATTCTACAAATTATTTATGTAATTGATTAGGCTCAACATGACTTACCTGAGTCGAAGACGTTCCAACTTCATCGTCCTTACAGTATTTGTTGTGACTCCATAAAAGCGACGTCCCGACTCTGTTGTTATGAGCACTAAAGATCTTTCTACAACGGTTACATTTCCCTGATTTTTCACCGTTGTGAATAATTTTCTCGTAAAAACTCCAGATGGTTGACCGAGGTTGCCTTCCAGTAGGTTGAATTTGTTGTCTTTGTCGTCGTTGTTGCGTCTCTTCTTATTGTTGTTGTCGGGGACGGGGAACACTAATAGGAGGTGACCTTTGAGTTCGGCTGCGATGTGGAGGATGAGGTATATCTTCTTCTTCATCTTCGTTAGGATCTTGCGTTTCATCGTCATCGGTTTCAACTCCTTCTTCGACGTTTGGATTTTGGGAATTTTGAATTTCTTGTTCATATCGTTGAAACGCTTCAAAAGGGATGTCGACATCGGGTGGAGGTTGGCATATGAGGGATGTAGTCGACTTCTGTGTTTAGATTGAACGGGTGAGTGGGATGGGGGGGATACATGACATTTGGAGCGGTACTAGGAATATAGTTAGGATCGTAAGTGTATTCCGCATTTTCATAATGGTGCAACCAATTTTCTTCAAACCGATGCATCAGGAGATCTTGAGAATTTCTTCCCCTTCGACCACCCCGACCCCTTCGGTTTTGAGACGCCATAAAAAAACGAGCTTGGAAAATTGAGAGAGTTTGAAAGAGTTTGAGAGATTGAAAGATTGAGAGAGTTTGAAAGAGGTGTGGAGAAATGAGAAAGAGGGGAGGGTGTATTTATAAGAAAATAGTTGAAAAGAAAAAAAAAAGAGGATATAACCGTTGCAAATGCAACGACCATATTTGGCAACGGGCAAAAAATTTTGGCCATTTAATTTATTTTTTTAATTTTCCCGAGAGGTACCGGGAAGTACCTCCCGTTTAACTTGTTGACCGGGAGTCCCGGTCCCGCCCCGGTCACTGGACCGGAACTCCCAACTCCCATTTTTAGGTAATCGGGACGGGACTCTCGATACCGTCCCGTCCCCGTGGGCTAGGTTTAATCCATCCATATAAATGTCATCAAATATATTAATAAATATATAACTTATCATATATATGTACGTATGTCCTAATAGCTTTTTGGTTTTTTCCTTTTTGTATACGGTAGGAGTAGACATGTACACGTTCCGTATCTTTCGATCTCTCACTTTTTGATGTAAAAGAACTAATCATTTGTACAGCAAAAATATAATATAAATAGCCAATATCTTATAAATGGTATATGTTCCATCATCAAAACACTACTTCTCTCCACTAACCAAAGGGCCAAAGCAATAAAGAAAGCATCAAAGGGGAAAAAAGTTCGTCCAACAAAAGCTGACTTTCATAAATTGTGTTTTTGATATAAGATGATATGATCAAAAAGCCTATATCTGAAACCCTTAAATATACTCAGAATGCTCTCTCTCTCTCTCTCTCTCTCTCTCTCTCTCGTTATCCATTGAACTCATTTGTTTTGTTTTGTATTCTCGTTTATAATGCCTACATATCTGTCAACAATGCCAATTTGGTGAACATTTCCTACATAATATTGTGAGTACTATATACTCTTGAGAGGATCTTATATAAAAAGGAACAAGAATTATTAAAGCTAAAAAGCCTGAAAATCTCCCCCACAAAACAGATAGATCCGTGAGTATAATACCATACCTAAAAGCTTGGCCTCTTCTCATTTCAAAGATTCTTATTGACGTTCAATATGTATGTGTACATATATATATATATATATATATATATATATATATATATATATATATATTCATTTGTGATTTGTGTTCCCTTAAGGGTCATTTGATTAAAATATGATACGAGCCCACTGAAGATTTTGTTTTGTAGAAGAATATATGTATAAGATTTGAAATTCAGGAGGGGATTTTGAGGCTACAGAGATAACTATATATTGAAAATTGTTTGTCTTTATAATATATAGTACTGATAATTCCACTTTACAAATCCCTTAATTTCCTCAAACAGATATATTGACCACAAACCAATTGATCACCTGATCCCAAGTGCAAGCTGGTTTTACAAGTAACTAAATAACTGAATTTGAAGTCATAAAAAAGGAGAAAACTTGTGGTTCAATACACTTCAAAGTCTGAAGCGAAAAAGACCTTCAAGAACTATTCTTTTATCATTACTTTTATTCCTTGATTCTCTATAGATACAACTACACTTTGGAAAGAGAAGGTTGCAAAATGTGACAATGAATCACTTTTTTTACTTGGATTTCTCAAGAGCTTCATATGTACGTGAGCAAAACATACCCTTAAACGTCAACAAGGAAGACCTTATGAATACACATAAGAGTATGAAAGGATAAATTATCTTAGAAAAAAAAAACTTATAAAAATCAATATTACCCTAGCTAGACTTGAGGCGATGTTACCAGCATATATATGTATGTATACATTTGAAAACTAAACTCATACTAATTATATATATATATATATAAGCTAATGACTAGGAGTGCATGGAGGAGTCCTCGGAAGCAGGGTCGTCGAGATCTCGGTCGAAGGCGAGAGCGGCGTGGCCGTTGCCGAAGGCCTTGATGTGGTCTTTGAGGGAGCGCTTGTGCTTGAAGTCGGAGCCGCAGACGCAGTACCAGAGCTTGCCGCAGTTCTTCTCGTGGGTGCGCCAGTCTCCGCGGACGGCGAAGGCCTTGCCGCACTTGCGGCACATGAAGGGCTTCACGCCGTGCTTGCGCTTGTAGTGCGTCTGAAGCGTCCGAAAGTCTTTCAGCGGCTTCGCTCGCGAGTGGTCGATGTTGTTCCTGCACCCCGGCGCGCAGCAGTAGCACGGCAGTCGGAGCATCCCCGTCGGCTGCGTTCCCCGCAGAGACTCCGGCCCCTTTCTGTACTGCGACCCGTGTCCCCACATGTGCATCTGAAACTCACCATTTTTTTTTTATCTTTCTAACTCAGTTAGGGTTTTCTTTTTTTCTTTTCCTTTGAATGTGTTTGATGAGGAAGCAAACGGAAATAACTATATCTTATTGTAACTGATAATGTGAATTAGTCTCCATCATCAGAAAAAAATTGACAAAATAAAAGAGAGAATTCGTTTCATGGTCGATTGTTTCTGGAGGACTGATACTGGTTTATTCTCGTCTTTTTTTTTTTTTTTGGGACAAGTGGTTTCATTAAAAGATTTCACCATTGTTGTATTGATGAAGAAAAGGGGAAAAAAAGAGAAGAAGAAAAAGGAGGGGTTAGCTGAGCTATATTAAATGGACATTTGAGATTTTATTAACTCGGTCAAATGATGTCCTATGTAAGAAGTTATCAATTCTCATTCAGAATCATTATCATTATCGTCATCATCATCATCATCTGTTTGGACTTATTAATGATAAATCTTAGATTCATGTCCTGTAGACTTCTGGAAAAAAATAAAGAAAAATAAAAAAGGTAAAACTCCAGAGATTTTTCAGTTCTATACTAGTATATATATACATACAAACCCTGCAAATCTGTGAAAGCGCAGACTCCAAAGTACTAAATGGCATAAGGAACATTGCTCGTGTAGTTCAATCACACACAAAAGAATAAATACAATTAGAGAGCACTTGACGATCTCATGACTCGCAGTAGTTTTTTTGAATCACAAGAAAGAAAAAAATATCATTTAACTCGTATTCAATTCCAATTCCCATAAAACCATGCAAGAAATCGTGAATAAAAGTTGTACTTGGTAATGATGATGAAATCCTTACAGAATGTATCATACTCTTGAAATTGCAGTAAAATATATATATATATATATATATATATATATATATATATATATAACATGTACTTTAACTTTGTTTCCTCTTTAGATCCCAGCATACGATTACATTTAAAGATTCAAATCAGGCAAGAAAATTAATCATATGGACAGACAAATAAAAATTAAAGTAACCCGAAGTTAGCTACTAGCTTCATCTTTATCTTCTTTCAAAAATCCATTATTTTTTTCAAATAAAAGTAATACGAAAAAATCATAAAAATATCAGTAAAAGAAAACCTTTAATTTTTTTGTTATCAAAGAGAGGAAATAAATTGATATACCTGCATGTTGTTGTATCTATTGAAGGTCTTATAGCAAACTGGGCAAGAGAACTGCGTGGGACCAATGAGAATCTGCGAAGGAGTTGGGATCCAGTACTGACCCTTATTGAGCCTGCTGATGTGTCCGTACCCCTGTGACACATCATGATGATCTTCATGATCATGATCATCACAAATATCATGATCATGATTTACACTAGTGGTCACAGGCTCAGAGGATGATCCGGAGAGAACTGAAGCCATCTCTGCTGGGCTAGGGCTTGGCAACCCTATGTGCAGTGCAACAGTGACGGTGTTGCTGTCGTCATCAAGATCATGGTCAACGATGCGGTCAACATCGGGATCTGGGCTTGTTATTAGGCTCAGTAGAGGAAGGGCTTCTCTTAAAGGAGGCGAAGAAGGTGTGGCTTCTTGTTGCTGCTGATTTGAGATGTTGTTGGTGTTGAACAAGTGATGGGTTTGGGTTTGGGTTTGGTTCAGGAAATAATTATTGTTTGTGTAATCGTAAGGAGATTGACTAGTGTGTTGTAATCGGCTCTGGTGATTGTGGTATTGTAAAGAAGAGGAATTGTTGCTGGTGTGATGAAAAGGGTTGAATTTGAAGAGACCGGTGTAGAAATTAGAGTAAGGGTCAGCCATGATGAGGAAATTCAATGATTTCTGTTTTAATAATATAATTAAAAAAAATATATGGAAGGAAAGGTTTCTGTTAAGTGTTTTTTATCCTTGAGAGAGAGAGAGAGAGAATTGTTTTTGGGGTAGTGATAGTGCTTTTTATAGAGAGAGAGAGAGAGAGAGAGAGAGAGAGAGAGAGAGAGAGAGTACAAGATGACTGAAGAGAGTGGACGGTGGACCGCTTGAGATATTAAAGCAAGTAGCAGGAGAGAGAGAGAGAGAGAGAGAGTAAAGATGAGGGCAAAGAACTAAAGATATAATATATCTAATAAATACAAGCGAGGATGAAGAGAGAAGAGATTAATAGTAGACAAAATGAGAACACTGTTTTTTTATATATATAATTGAATGAAACATGGAATCTTGTCTCAATTTATTTATCTAGTATTTTTTGGTTAACAAAATGTTAATAATGCAGGATGATACCCTTAGTAGCTACTTAATTGCGGTTAATTTAGCAACTGTTTAGTTCTATTTTAATCATTGGTATTAATTATGTGAGAATATGTGTTACACTTGCAATGCAATAATACAATATTTTGTACGTACACACGTACGTATGTATGTTTGTATATGACTGACTTGAAACTTTTGAATGAGCACGCATATTTTTCTAATTTAAATATCTTAAATATATGTATTTTACTCTGAAAGACCATCTGAATCTAACTCCAGAGTTCGTAGGCAAGCCCGAAATAAAAAGGACAAATAACTAAAATCCAAAATATAAGTGTGGTGGCAGAAGTAAACTACATGTGTTACTTGGAAACCTTATAATTCAAAAATTATAAGCACCTGGTTTTCGTGTATATATATATATATATATATATATATATATATATATATATATATTACATACTTATAACTAGGTTAACGATTTCTCGAGTTTCTCACACTTAACTATCCGACTTAATATAGCTCGATATACATGTATGCCTGCATATACGTGCCAATATACTATCTAATATAGCTCAAAGTGATACAATTACATAAATAAATAATTAAAAACTCCGATCTATATTATAACAAAGTTGAATATATAAATAATAAATATGGTGTTATTCGCCATCAATACACATTTACTAAAGAAAAAATTGGCTCTATAGTCTTATTAAACGTTTATATTTTAGATATACGCAACGTTTGGTTAATGAATTGAAAATAGTCAACCAAATTCATTTACACCACATGAACATACCAAATTGTCCTTTTTGTGTTTTTAAAAAATTGAATTCGACCCTTTTTGTATTTTTAAAAAATTGAATTCGGATTTTGAATTTCGAATTTTGAAATTTCCATAATTAGTGCATTGACTCAATTTTATTCCCGAATTTATAAACCAATTAAGTTTAAATATCATAATTAGTTAGGATCCTATATTAAAGGAAACATTATCTCTTTTTTCATATTAATTACCTAAAATTAATTTCTAACTCATTTTGGCCGGCCAAAACTTATTATCAACCATCATATTCTCTGTTTTGATCGAAAAAAATAATTCCGGAGCTATGGGATTGTTTGAAGAAGTTGATTTTTCGTTGCAAGATTCCGGTACGCGCTTATATTAACGTTTGATTTTCGTATTATTTACACTCCTTTTTCTTTGCATTTACACGATTAAGCTTGTTTTTTTACAGTTCATCTTTTTGAACGACATTGTTCACAGTCCCGTGAACTGGATTCGGTCAACGAAAATAGTCAAAAGGGATCTGAGATTATTTTATACGATGAATCCGACGTAAAGGATTTTCCGATGAACATGGAATTGAATACCGGAAACGTTTTTTCCAGGAAAGACATTCTTCAAAGTGATATTAATATTCTTGCTGTCCGAAACAGTTTTGAACTTCGAACTATCAGGTCTTGTACAAAAAGATATGGTGTCGTTTGCAAACATGATTTTTGTCCATGGAAATTGTCAGCCTCTTTATGTTCTTCATCGGGATTGTGGGTTATTAAAAGTTTTTTTAAAATTCATACGTGTTATGGAAAATCTCTAATTTACAAAAATAAACATGCTTCATCCATGCTTATAAGCAAATGTATCAAAGATGATTTTAGGGGTTCATTAGCAACCGAGATAAAGCCGGTTGGTGTTATTGAAATCATGAGATCTCGGTTTAATGTTGAGGTCTCATATTATCGAGCTTGGAAGGGTCGAAAAGATGCTTTGAGAGATTTTAGGGGTGATTTCGAAACATCTTACAGTCATCTACCGATTATTGGTAACATGATCCGAGAAACAAATCTTGGTACAATATTTACAGCAAAATAAACAAATATATTTACAAGTTGATTACAGTAATTAACTATTTTATTTACCAGTTTGCAGGTTCATACACAGTAACTGATATTGAATCTGATGGTACATTTAAGCGTTTTTTTTTGTCATTTGGGGCTTCCGTGCACGAATTTAAATTTTGTCGACCAGTCATTTCGGTTGATGGAACATTTCTGAAAGGAAAATCATATGGTACTTTGTTGTTAGCAACTGCTCAAGATGGAGACAATCATTTGTTTCCATTGGCGTTTAGCATTGTTGATTCTGAAAACGACAATTTTTGGTTGTGGTTTATGGAGAAGATAAGGTTTGTTTATGGGATAAGGGAAAACTTAGTTTTTGTGCCTGACAGGCATAGGTCCATCCAAAAGGCTGTTAACTCGGTGTTTCCGGAAGCTAAATTTGCAATTTGCATTCAACATTTATGGTCTAATGTAAAGACACAATTCGGAAAAAGCGACATTCAGCCCCTGTTTTACAGATGTGCGAAGGCATACACTTGTAAAAAGTTTGATTATTGGTTGAATATGTTGTCCAACGACAAGCGTAAGATTAAGAAGTATTTAATCTCCGCGAATCCTGAATTATGGTCTCGTAGTCACTTTCCGGGTAAGAGATTCAATGTCATGGCTACAAATATAAGTGAATGTTTGAATTCCGTTTTGCGTGAAGCTAGAGGATGGCCCGTTGCATGCCTTGTTTTGAGTTACCGGCACCTTATTCAAGAATGGATTTCAAAGAAAAGGATGTTGATTCCTAAGATGGAATCTGGACTCACGAATATCGGGTTTTCGATGCTTTTCGACACTCAAGAAAAAGCTCGATCAATGAACGTAAGTCTTTTTATTTGGAAATAGAACGTTATGTTTTTTATAATAATAGTGTAGTTGTCCGTAAATACTCGGAAATAAATGGTAATTGTTTAACTTATTTCATTGTTGTTTACAGGTTAATCCAATAAATGAGAATATTTTTGAAGTGGTTGATGGTGCCATTCGTAGAGTTGTGGATGTTGAGTTTAAGACTTGTACATGCAATTATTCGCAACTTGAAGATTTCCCTTGTGCTCATGCGTGTGCTGCTTTATACCGTCGAAATCTACTTCCTATTGATTACGTGTCGAGGTTCTATACCAAAGACTATTTTCAATCTACTTATTCTCAAGATGTGAACCCAATTTTGGAGGATGGTGATTGGTTGCTGTCTCCTAATGCTCAGAAAATAAAACCACCGGAACACAAGCGACAAGCGGGAAGGCCAAAAGAAAAGAGATTTAGATCTAAAAGTAAAAGAATCCATCCCTATAACCAACAGTGCGGAAGTTGTGGTCAATATGGGCATAATAAGAGAAGTTGTAATGGGTAGTTTGTTGATTTTGTTCAGATTTTGTTATACGTGTGTATAAATTTGTTCAGCTTTTTTAAATTTTGGATGGTTATTATTAATATTTCGTAATTAGTGTGCCTTTTTTGCTTATAAAATGTTATAATTTGACATCAAAACGATAACAAGTCGATAATAAATAAAAACCATATTGGTTATTACTGATGTGAGAGTCATTATAACAGTTCGTATTCTGTTGATAGTATCTGAATTACTAACACGATTAGAGTCAATATACCGATTGTTAATATGTCGTTAAAACATAATAACATGTTTGAATTACTAATGTGTAAGACAATGAAATTAAACATATACATGATTGTTAATATACCGTTAATACATAATAACATGTTTGTTAATATGTCATTATATAATTCGTTTTCAATTTATTTACAATCACATCCAAAACATAAACATAGTTTTCAATCTATAACAAACACATCCAAAACATAATCTTAGTTTCCAATTTTTTTACAAAAACATCCAAAACATAAACATAGTTTTCAATCCAAAACAAACACATCCAAAACATAAACTTAGTTTCCAATTCTACAATCCCCAAAACATAAACTTAGTTCCAAAACATAACTTCTTTTGACATTCTACTTTAACCTAAAATTCTATCCCTAATGAGAATGACGGTTGTGAGGTTGGTGGATCTTCGTTGTTCTCATGGACATTTCCATGCACCTTCTCTGTTACGTTTGATGCACGTGTCTTCTTAACATTTTTTCTTCTGTGTATGGAGGCATTAAGAGCACTGACTTTCTAACCTTCCTTTTCGCCCTCCCTAATTCTGCTTCGTTATTCATAGGACTCATAACAACCTGCAAATGTAAAGTAAATATCAAATTAACAAATCAAAATATTTACAATAAATTAACATGCTTCACCTTTGTTCTTTTGATTTTCGGATCTGGTACGTTTACTTTCTTAATTGGTTGCGGGACCTGTACAATCAGTTGAAACCATACAAACATATTCAAGTAAATTGTGTAAACAAATTTTTATTACACTTTTGCCTTAATATTTACATTATCTCATCATTTTGTGGCTTCTCAGTTATATTTGATTGGTCTTCAAATGTATGCCCTTTCTTGCGTAGACGTGTGTAAATTCCATTAGTTTGCAAATTACTAGGAAGATCAGTTCTAACTAGCTCAACAGGTATGTACTCGTTTTGATCCTTGTAGCTTACGTCATTTAGAGCAAAAAGCCAATCATCTTAAAGCTTTTGTAATTCGTCCTGTTTATAAATAACTTACATTATACATACAATTCATTTAAAATTTGTAACGTAAATTGTTTTACTTACAGGGGTTATTGTTGTTATTTTTTCAACCCCTAACAGGGGTGAAATGTCCATTAACGACTCCATATTTACTGGCTCCTCCACTTTATCAGTGGTGCTGAACTTTTCAGGCTTTTTGACTTTTGGTACTTTAAACTGCAAACACAAATCGTTATTAACCAAATAATAACATGTAAACAGATTGTTATTATATTCACAAACAGTAATGACATCTTACCAAAGTCGTTAAAGTTTGTTGGCTGTCATCCAATGTTCTTTTTAGCTTTTTTTTTGCCTTCTTTTGGAGCAACTACTTCCTGAAACTGCAAAGCGTTACAAACTTATTCAATAAACAGTAATATAAACAAGATAATCTTACATTTGCATTTTCCATTTCAGGTTCTGTAATTTTTGCCTCCCTTGTCTCAATGTTGACATCTTTTTCTTTGCTTCAATTTTCCTAAATCCAAAAGAAAAATTTTATCAAAATTTTATTATCAATTTATTTACAGTATAATTTGTACACTCTAACAGTTTATATACAGTATAAACTTACCTTATGTATGAACGAGTTGTCCGTGTTTGTTGCCCGGATGTATGTAATGACGATTTCGAGCATTACCTCACATTTTTCAAAACATTTTGCAACCGTAAATTTCAATTCTTCTATCTCGTTTGTTGCGGTTTCCAGTTTTTCTTTAACGATGTCCATTTCCTCTCTAGTTACGTACCCCTGCGGGCAATCTGAAGAACTTGCCTTTTCTTTTCCTTTCTCTGTTGTAGGACTTTTACGTCCAAATATCATTGGAATTTCACTCGTGACGCGCTTTTCATACCCCTCTTCCAATTCTTCTTCGGTGGCATCGATAACATTAAACTCACACTGTAAACAAAACGTAAACAAATCAGAAACCGGATTCATTAACAAATCATTAACTATTTTATACTTAGGGGGTTACCTTTTCATCGTTGAAAACAAGCATCACTTCGTGGTTCTTCGGAGCGTATGTGTACGACCATTTTAGCATCCTTGGCATATGATGGACTGCACATTTCTTTGCCAATCATTGTTCCTCAAACCCCGACATAAGTTCATATGCCCAAGCTAGTAGAGGATGAAGGAACCCGTCAATATTGAACCCTGAATTGCTTCCGGAAATCTTCAGTTTCTTCATGAAATCTACCATTGCCTTGAAACTAACAGGTCCCCATGGATAATTTGTAAACATTTCCATGTTCGTTACTAGTTTCAAGTAGTTGTTGTTGATGACTGCGTTTCTCTCTCTTGGTAGGATCGCCGTTTCAACGAGGCCGACGTTAATGAGTGCCACTTTTTCCTCATCTGTTCCAGCAAAATTATTAGTTAATAGACCTAACAGATGTGGAATTCGCTGCGACCCCGTGATTTTGAAAAATTTATCTTTCAAAGGATTGCCGATGCATATATCATCATGAGCTGTTTGTGTACTGCATATCAATCCTGTAAACAATTCCAAAATTGTTAACTTCATAATAACAATATAATACTGTTAGGTTTACTTAAATGAAACTACAAATTTACCTGATATTAACTGAAAATCATACATCGTAAAACGATGAATGACTCCACCAATTTTGAAGTGTAGTTCATCTGCCCTAGCTGATTCGACTTGGTGTAGAGCCAGCAAATGAATGAGTTTTTTTGGGTACACATCCCCATGTATGTCCTGTAAGTTTGCAAAAGGTCCGTTATTGAAAATGTCCGCTTGATTATCTGTGTTAATAGCCCTAATAAGCTCTCGAACTAGTTGGAAACTCGTGTGGCATATTATCCGTTGCTTCATATCCCATTTGTTGGGTTCAACATAGTATTGACCAACCTGTTAACATGAAATTAACAAATTATAAACAACTTCTTTACATTTTGTATACGACTTGATAAGAGAATCCATTCGACGTGCCTTCACAACATTTGAAACTCCTTTTGACGGTTTTGCAATCACCTTTTTTTTTCATTGAATTATCTGTTGCATATTATACACATGAATAATATGTTAACAAACATCATAACAATATGTTAACAACAAACAAGTATGTATAATACCATGAAAGGAATCTGTAAATACTCGGTAAAATAACCCTAAAATGTAAAACCCAGACTCGAAAAAATATGAAAAATTACCCATGAAACCCAGACTCGACCATGCAAACATGTAAACAACAATAAAACATTCCAAATCATTTCCACACTTAAACAAACATTACAAGAAGAAAAAAAAATCAATACCCATGAAAACAACCGGGTAACAATCTCAAAAACCAGAAAACGTCGACTGGATATATTTTTTTAAAAACCCTAACAATAAATACATAAATCGCTTGTTCGAAAAAAAATTTGTTGTTAAAATTGTGGAATATAAAACGTTAATACATTGAAATCTTTCTGAAAACCTTCCCCCGCCAGAAATCCTTCGAAAATTTGAAATCCTCCTCTTTCGATGGAGCTTTGACTGTTTATTTTCTTTCTTTTTTAACACAAATATGAAAAAGAAAACAAGCGACGGAAATCGAACAACCTTTATATTTCGAAAGGCTTCACCAATACACGAAATCATCATTACGTGTGACGTTAATGCCTTGAATCTCGGATTATTTTTTTTTCTTTAATTAATATTTACTGATATTAACCGGACGTGAGGTTTGATTAGTGACGTTAAAGGCCTCGATTTTCGGTTTCCCTTTTTTTTTTATTGATTTAATTGGCGGGAAGTCATATTTGAGGGCATATTTGTCTCTAAAGTTTTGTAAACGAAATTTGATGACTATTTACAACTTATAAATCAAACGTTGGGTATATATAAAACAACTATAGTTTATATGGGTATCCATCAAAATGACCCATAAATACTTTAGTGAAATCTATATCTAAATAAACTCCATTTAGTGAAATCTATATCTAAATAAACTCCAAATAAAATTATGGATCTACCCAAGATATGGTGATTCGTCTGAGAAAACCACATGACAAATCTACCAAACAGTGGTACATGAACATTGAAACTATTCACAATTTTTTTCAATCTAGTACGTGACAAAAATTTATAATATTTAGGATATTTATTTTGTTCGCTCCCTTGTTCAGTAGGTTGGTTATGTTTATATTATGGATTAATATAAATATTCAACGTCTGACAAATTGGCTAATTATGCTATTTTTTGTTATATTATTTATCAAAATTGCACCAAAATGTCAAATATTCTGTTTTTAATATCTAAAAAGACTTGACTATTTGACATATTGCGACAAATACGATTCTTTGAGTATTTGTTCGAGTTTTATTTAAACATATTATTTGCTTTCGATATCTTCTCCGCGTTATTAGAACATCAAAACAGTAATCGGTAGCCAAAGTTTGTCTTCTATAAAAATAAAATTATGTTTGTACGAGTTGAGTTATACATTCTAACTTTATCACATAACTTTCTGTTAAAACTCTATAAATATAACTTCATAAAATTATATTAAGTTCAATGAATTTATTTAAGACATTTTTTAAGATCATAAACAATTAATCGGCTATATAATGTCCATTATATTTCAAGTTCTATTATCAATTATAGAGGCAATTACGTTAGTAGCCAATAATCCATATTCTTTTTTAAAAAAATAACCTATATTTTAAGCAAAAAAATTAGCAGGTCGAAGTTAATTAATTATTTGGTCACGACGCTTAAATTAATTAAATTACCTACTTTTGTTCATTTAACTTACTGTTGCGTGCAGAATTATTTTCTTAATCAAATATTACTTTTACGAAGAAAAAAACTTGGAAAGTAGCTAGTTGCAACGAATTCTTCTTAATTATTTGCATTCAGTTCCAGATACTACAAAATATATAGCCCTAATTACTAAGCCATGTATCGTTTCAGTCATGCACTCTTACAAATCGATGTTCGAAATTTCTGGCAAACGTTGCCAAAATTGCGGCAGCATTTCTAATTTCGAAGCTTTTTGAAACCGAAATTCCTCATTTCTTTGAAGCAATTTTCATGTCGTCCTGCCCTTAGATTTTGTTTGTTTCTAACATAGAAACCTAAAAATTCTCGCAATTTTGTCAAAATTTCCTCCGATAAATTTTTTAGAAAACTAGATCAGCAACGCTATGTAATTTTAAGAAATCCGACGCAGTTTCCATAACTGCTACCATAACTCAACAATCTTAGTCTATTTTCAGTAATACTTCACTAATATTAGCGTAAGTTCGTTGTCGTGCCAGAGTTTTTTTCTCCGAAAAGTTTTCGTCAAGCTTTCAGAAACAAAAATTGCTTGTTTTTTATATTATATTTTAAAATTGTTGAATGGAAGTTATTTGTGATCATATTGCGAATTTGTATATCTTTTACAATTTTTTTTAGATTATTGTGTTGACGAATCAAGATTGAATATATTCTTGTGGAGATGGTATTTATTAATATTGCACGATAATATTTGGAAACCTAAATAATTTTACATGTAAAATATTGTGTTATGAGTTGTGATGATCAAAGTTTGTGTCGTGACGTGTATGCAGACTAGATCATTTTAAATGTCCGTTCGAAATTGAAAATTATTTGTTATTTTAAATTGTTTGATGTCTATTGTATTTTTTTATATTTAAAATTATATACGTCCGACATTTTACGTTTTATCAAATAATTAATAAAAAAATCATATTTTTTGTCGAATTTTCTTTAAAAAAATTGAACACCGCAATTTTTAATTATTGAACCTTCCCACATTAGTAGTCGTCGGTATTTAAGACTTTTTTTTAATACAAATAATGAGAAACTATGATTTTGCTTATTCTCTCTCAAGCCGCTAACTCTCTTTCAAGCCTACGTCTTTCGGATTTAATTGTCACCTCGCAAGAGCATCATACATGTTGTAATGATGTTATCCACATGCCAACTATACAAAAGAATATATTCCATGTTCTTTCAAATATTTTTTATAACAATCGGTTCAGTATTTCATCTTTTATTTCACAATTAGAACTATTATTTCTATCATTAAAAAATGTGAAACAGTGAGCGCACCATTGACGAGTCGTGTAGGAGTTAGACATAGATAATCTATATAAATGTGCTACATTGAATTATGGGTTAATGTATATAATAGTATTATATAAGTTTGATAATTTAATTTTGTCATTTTCAAAATTAATGTAAATGTCCACCCAATAATTTTACAAAAATTTCATTCCAAATTTGCCCAAAAGATGATTCTTCGCTCATTTCATTAAATAATTAAAAAATCGCTAATATTAATTACACTTAATATTAGGCTTGAAACTCGTATTCAATTAACACAATCAATTAAAAATATTTGGCTCCTGGAGAGAGAAATTAAAAATTATAAAACGTATATTCAAAAAAATTCGACAATCTCTCTCTAAAATCCCGAAACCGAAAATCCAGAAACAAATAATCTCCATTTTTGTTGGACGCAAAACTTCACCTAAAAATATGAGGTTCATCATCGGAGAAAAATAGTAGAGATCAACGACGTAAATCGTTCGGCGATTAACATGTATTTATGTTATATCTGTATCTAATTTGTTTTTGTTTTTGAAATCTTATATGAATACCTGTAAATCAATGTTCTTTCTCCAAAATCCCGAAAACGAAAAAACCCATAAATCAATAATCTCCATTTTGTTGAACGTGAACTTTCACCACAAAACTCTGAGGTTCATCATCCACGAAAAATAGTACAGATTAACGATTAACAGATATTTATTTTAGGGTCAATTAGCAAAATACCCATATATAGGTTTACTAGTTTTATTTTACCCAACGTTTGGTAAATTTTTCGTAAATACCCATTGAATTTTGTTAACGAAATTTTTTGGACTAATTTAGCCCTTTTTTGATTTTCGACCAAACGGTTTGAAGGGCATTTTAGACTCATTAATATCGTAAACAAATTCATTTGGATATTTACGAAAAATTAACCAAACGTTAGGTATAATGAAATTATCAAATGTAAACATGAGTAAAACGCTAATTTTTTTATTTTATTTTATGTTATGTATCTAATTGTTTTTATTTTTTAAATCTTTTATGGATACCTATAAATCGAATTTTTTAGAATCGTTTTCTTCATCTACGGCACTTGAATGCAACAGGCGGGGACGAAATCCTACATGAACACGACGTCGATGATGATGAAGAAGAAGAAGAAGAAGAAGAAGAAGAAGAAGAAGAAGAAGAAGAAGAAGAAGAAGAAGAAGAAGAAGAAGGATGTGGAGTTTTCGTGGTCGAGAAATATGTGAAGTTTTCATGAACACAAACTTTTTTTTTTGTTCGTGTTTTTATTTTGATTTCAAGTTTATGTATCAAATTTTAAATTTCTTTTATCTAGTAAAATAAATCAAAATTGTGTATCTAGTAAGAATCAAATTTTCTTTTCATTGAGAAATTATTTTGGGATAGAAGGATTATAAGAACATACAATTTAAGAAAAAAATATTCCAAATGTTGACAACTTTTAAATACGACAAATCACATATTCAAAAAAGTCGTAATAGAGGAGAAAAGTCGCGGAGATGAAGAGGTTGCAGCTATGGAGATTCGAAGTGAAGTTTGAGGTCCTTATAATTGAAAATGGTTGAGATAGAGAGAGTATATTTGTCATGCGTAGTCTAAAATTTTCAAGTTACATGACATATAACTAAATTGTCATACAAAACAATGTTTTCATCATCCTAAAAGTTTAGGTGAGAATTATCGTGCAAATTATATTGCGCAAGCTCATATACCTATTAGTTCTATACGTGACCATAGAGCGTTTACGTTTTAAGGATATTCTTTAATATTTCGAATGTTCGTCTAATTTATTTTTATCCTATAAAAGTTAAAAGTAATTTTCTTTTTGAACCCGTAATCTTTTTATATTATTGGTCTCTAAAATTATTTTATTATTTTTATTGACATCTATTTAAATAATAATTTATAAAATAAAAAATTAGCTAACACGTAAATATTCATATGGAATTTCCGTTTTATATACCGTAAAAAAAAATTATAGATAAAAAAACTAGTGAATAATTCCACTAAGAATAGGATGGTTGTTGTTGGTGGTCTTTTCCTCCCTATATACCCACATCATTGAAAAGGTCGATTTTATTGGCTTTATCAAGACATTATAATATTATGGTGGTATAAATATATATTAAAAAAATAATTAGACGTGCGTACGTATCCGTCGGTTACCCTGTAGAATTTAATTTGGTTTTTTACGGTTACATTCATGCTGATTAATTACTCAAAATACGGTAGCTTTTTTATTAATTGAGAAAATACCTCATATGGTAATGGATTCCTTGCAATAAAATTGTGAATATCTCCACTTACTATATAGCATTAACATATCATGTGCATTGCATGCCCTTGTCCAACCATAGCTTGCTTTTTAAAGGACGACAAAAACAAAGTAGACTTATATTATCATTATGAAACACAAAAGTAAAAGCACTAAGAAAGAAATGGTCTATATGGAATTTAGTAGTAACAATAATGCTACACTATATAAATCTGGTTACCCTCTTATCCATAACCAAATAATAATATACGACTAAAAACTTGGATTTATTTTTTAATATATTGATTTACTCAAAATTGGATTTTTAATTAATAAAACTGACATGCTAATTTACAATTTGGATTGCTCAGCTGCCACTGCATTGCCGCAAATTAAACTAGGATTAAAATACTAATTCGCTCTTGATATGATACAACAAATTAAAATGGGAACATTATGTATTAAATTCTATGAAAGTTGAGATATATGCCGGAACATCAATTCGAGGTTTCTCTCATCCCAACGAAGTGTGTCCAGAATCTCTCCATGATCACTTTTTTTTTTTTTTAAATTTCACCTTTTAGTAAAATATGTATAATATATATTCCTTATAAAATACTACAAACGTAAATGTACAGCACAAGAAGATATGTATTTGGACAGGGTTAAACAAGAGGTTTCAATGAAGCCCAACATTTTTATTGGTGTGCGCGCATTTTATCAGCTCTCATTGGCCAGCTGAGAACACAGGAGATTATCCCAAGATCGTTTGGTTTGTTATTTACTAAAATATATCTATTTTAATAATAATAAATAATACAAGCAATTTTAAATATAGAGATTGGTTTTGATTTAATTTATATACATATCTGATCTCTCTAATCAAGTCAGGAAATTGCGAAGGATTGTTGGTTATTTGTTTGACTAGGCTGGCTAGGTTCATGGCCTGAATATATGTGTGTGTGTTTGTGCAGCATAATAATTAAAAGAAAATATAAAATATACAGACCCAGTGTTTTTGTTATTTGATGTATTATTGCTTAGGCTTTTATCAATTGACTTCATCTTGATAGCTCGTGTAGTTGCATTATACATGATTAGTGCAAGAACGTAATTTTTTTTTGGGTTTGAGAATCATACTCAAATATATTAATTAATTATAAACAAGTATTCAATTTTTTTGTTCAATTTTTATTTTATTTTTCCGCCTCTAAAATACTATAAATTTGAGTTTTTTCGTTTTTTTTACCTCAAGAACCTCTAAACTAGTTAATAATACCATTTTTATCTCTACAATTTTGTGAGAATGAGTTGTGTTCTGACTAAGTTTCTAGTACTACTGATCTCATTGCTATAAATACCAATCCAACTATATATCATCTTCTTCTGCCTTAATGCTTTTATTTCATTTATGAATTTAAATCTTTTTATTCTTATAAAATAATTTTATTTCATTTTCATATCTTATTCATGATTAATTTATGTGGTTATTGAAGAGTATCAATTTACTTACATACTAATTTTGTGGCTTCTCTTCTATTACAATATTGTCAATTTGATATGTTGTATGTTTATAAATTGCTTATACCAATTTGTGAGAAGAATATTATTATATTAAAGTAGTTATTTATAGTTTTAGTTTAGTCAACCATATTTTGTTATGGTCTATAAAAAGATTATTCTTAATAATATACATGAAATTTATTGGTTTATTGTGGGTTATTGTATATAGTAGCTTTACATACGTTTGTTATTTTGGATAGATATAACATTTCGTAAAAAAAATTTAAATGATTTTAGTGCATATGTGTTATGTCAAGTTACGTTGTTATTTTACAACATAAAATGGACGTTTATACAAGTTTTACGAAACGTTAAACATTTCCAAAATAATTAGTAAATTAAAGTCATTTCATCTAAATTTTGTTTAATTTTCTATGTACTTGTTTGATATGTGAAACTTTTAATTTAGTTACATGAAGTTCATTGGTGAAATTTTTCACCCATGAAAAATTAGATGAAAAGCCGCGGCAATAAACAA
Source organism: Urtica urens (assembly GCA_958296335.1). Classification (NCBI taxonomy): domain Eukaryota; kingdom Viridiplantae; phylum Streptophyta; class Magnoliopsida; order Rosales; family Urticaceae; genus Urtica; species Urtica urens. The sequence goes on from OY282521.1 coordinate 2,787,403, forward strand.
TCGCGACACGTCGCTGTGAACGATGAGCCAGTAATTGGATCACTTTTAGCGACTGCGGCTAAATCGCTGTTATTTAGCCGTGGCTTTTATCACAGGCTCTATATTTATTGCACTCAGTGTAATTTCTTATATTTGCTCATTATTGGACTAATAATTTTAAGGAATTCACCCAATCACAGATGTAGTCTCTAAGCTCATAATCGAATTATATATTTGGTACAAATGAAATCATGCATTAATTATCACGCTACCAGTTTGTGTTTGTGATGGATTAGATCAGAATCCCAGATGACAGATAACCAATAGCAATCAATGATCTTCATAATCTTATGTGTAATATGTATAGAATAGATACATAGGTGTGGAGAGCTATACGCTGTGTGTGTTTGATACCCTATTACATGCACAACAATTACAAGATGTGACCTTAGTCCACGTCTGAAACTCAGGCTTAGCTGTGTAAAAAAGCTACCTATTGGCTATATACACTTCAGGTTCACTTACATACATACATATATATACACTACGCACTATACTAGTGGTGAAGTAATTTTACAGATCAATGTCTAGTGATTCTAGTTCCAGAGAAGCGAGAAGAGCTAACGTTGGCCTATAGAAAATGGGATTTCAGTTTCGCTAAACTTGGACACTGTAATACACATCATGTAATAGGTTTGAACGTGGAAATTTAAACCTACTGCTACTAGTGCATGATTTTATTCTATAATTGGAGTTTGATTTTTTTTTCTTTGTTTCTTTTTTCAATTTGGAAATTAGATAAATAACTCAACATATCCAAAATGAGTTAGTAAACTACGGCTATTTCGCTGAATTTTGTAAAGTTTATAAGTTATGAAACCAGTATTTAATATTACGGTCCAGTACCTAAACATTAATTAGGATATGTAACAAGTTTTAAAGTCTGACAATTTTGACAAAATTTAAAACCTAATTAAGTCTAATTATGCTTCATTTCTAAAACCGGCAATTAAAGTTGTCGTTCAACAGTCCATCATCTTTTTAGGACGTAGTCTATGTTTTATTTTATTAAAATAGTAATATATTTGGGCACAGAGTAAATTAAATTAACTAAAAATTAATGTAATTAACTCTCAATTAATTTTATTTTTTCACAAATGAATTAATTCAATGTGGGTTTCATGAACTAATCGATTTTATAAAATAAGATGTGTGCTAATATCTTAAGAGAAGCTATAATGTAATACAACAACAAATTATTGTTCAAAAAACAAACCTTCTCTCTCTAATAATACATATGTAAAGAAGAATAGATATGCATATATATAAAGAGAGAGAACAAGTAGTCAACAAAAGTGTAGTGTGGGGACGCCATTTTCAATTAGTTTTTTTATCTGGGTAGGTTATGAGATGAGCTAATTAAAACAATGTTGCGTACATGATTCTCTATAACCTTATCGTAGCACATAAGAGAAAAAGGACAGTTCTGTCGCATTTGTAATTTTGTTGGTGCTAGTCAATACAACTATATCATCAGAAATTCTAAAGTGATACGAAAAATTAGGCTCATCAGCACCTTAAATCAAGCTCCCTATATAACCGGTATTTTTATATACGTGGCATAAAGTTGTGCCCACATACTAAAACCAACTTTTTACTTTTGTTTTTCCACTTTTTTTATAAAGCAAGTGACTGCTACATCCACGTCTATAGTATTGATTAAAATACCTCAAATATTTAAAATTATTAATCAAGAAACCGGTAAAAGCGTGAAAATATTTTAAAAAAATAAATGTTAAATTTTTTGATATTTTTCCGATTTGTCACACTCTGTTATGCCATGCATCTCTCACAACCGTAGAATAAAATTTTGTTAGCTATGCACGGCTGTGATGGGCTAGCCACATTGTATTTATATCAAACAGTCGAGAGACATTATTCAATTAATGAGAATTCACTCATTCAGTCAAACAATTTTCTCATGAACTACGTTCTCTTTCTCCCAATTCTTGATCTCTCCTTATTCTAGTTTCTTGATTTTCACATGATATCAGAGCAAGTTTGATCTGACCTCGGATCCGCTCATCAATGGCGTCGTCGAATAGTTCCAAGTCATCACCAATGACAAATGATCAATCACATATCAGCCAATTTCAGTCCTATCAAAGCTACGCACCTCACATCAATCCATTGAGTCTCCAACTCGATCGGAACAATTTTCAATTATGGTGTTCACAAGTCCTCTCAACTACGCGAGCTCATGGTCTTGAAGAATTTCTTCAAGGTACAACAGAAGGACCTGCAAAATCGGTCAATTCAACAACTGCAGATGGAGTCATTCACAAGACACCAAATCCAGATTATCTGATATGGCTACGACACAATCAATTTCTTTTGAGTTGGCTATTTGCGTCGATCTCAGAAGGAATGCTCGGTCATGTCAACAGGTGCCTCAAATCTGCTGAAGTCTGATAAACTCTCAACCAGATTTTTTAAATCACATCCAAAGCAAGAGTCCTGCAATTGCGTCTGGCACTACAAACCACAGAGAAAAGAAATCAAAGCATCGATGAGTATATTCTTCAAATGAAGACTATAACAGACAACCTAAGCATTGCAGGATCAACAATAAAAGATGATGATCTTGTGCTCTATATTCTAGGAGGCTTAGTATATGAATATGAGTCAGTAGTGGTAAATCTGACCAGCAAATATGATGATCTGTCACTACCAGAAGTTCAATTTGCACTTCAATCTCATGAGATGAGGATTGAAACTGCAAATTTTCTCATCAACAACGATTCTATGTCAGCTCCAATGGCTAATCTTGCCATAAGAGGTAGTCGTGGCAACAATGGAGGTCGCTCTTGAGGACGTGGGCGTGGCAGAAGTGGTGGAAGGACGCACAATAACAACAATGGTGGAAATAGACCTATGTGTCAACTATGTGGAGCGACTCAGCATGTCACATCTGATGTAGCCAACATCAATGACAACAACGACTACAAGGGTAAGAACAAGTTCACAGTAGATAATGATTCTAATCTTCCTATTTTACATATTGGTGATTCAACCTTAAAAAGTAATAGGGAAACATATTGCTGAAAAAAATTCTTCATGTCCATAACATAACCAAAAACCTTATTAGTATATCCAAATTCACCAACGACAACAATATTTACATAGAATTCTTTCATGATCATTGTCTTATCAAGGACAAAGTCACGAGCGATGTGCTGCTAGCGGCAACGGTTAGGGATGGACTGTACCAATTGGATTTGTCAAACTATCTCAACAACTCAAACCAAGACTTCAAGCCAAAGGGAAACCTCTTCACAGTTAATCAATCAAAGCCAGACAACCACAAATGTCCATTAGATGAAGTAGGATGTCAGATTGAATCGCATGTATATAACACAGAAAGAAATAATGCTAACACAAATGATGTCAATGTATGACACAATAGACTAGGACATCCATCAAAAGAAGTCATAAAGTGTGTTTCAAATTCTGTAAAAAGTCATGTGTCTGTGTCAAAATTAGAATTCTGTTCAAACTGTGCTATTGGCATTTGCATCAATTCAACTACAAATCTATTGTGTCTCACACCAAAACTCCATTTGAGTTAATTAATTCTGACCTTTGGGCCCTGCACCAAACACTTCGGTAGATGGTTACAAATACTACATACACTTCATAGATGATTACACAAGATACACATGGATATTCCCACTGAAAACAAAAGCTGAAACCAAAATCATTTTTCACAGATATAACACATTCATAGAAAGACAAATCAACCAGAAAATCAAAGCCATTCAGTCCGACTGGGTGGGGGAGGGTATCGACCATTAGTTCCGATACTACACAGCCTAGGTATTACCGTTAGACATCCATGTCCCACACGCACCAACAAAATTGAAGGGCAGAAAGAAAGCACCAACATATCACAGAAATGGGTCTCACATTCTTAGCCACAGCCAAATTACCATACACATACTGGTGGGATTCTTTTGTAACCTCTGTCTACACCATAAACATATTACCTACCCCTACACTCAACAACATAAGCCATTTTCAAAAACTGTTTCAAATCTCATCCGACTACAACTTTCTAAAAACCTTTGGCTGTGAATGCTATCGATATCTAAAACCATACAATAAAAACAAGTTCAATTACAAATCATCAATATGTGTGTTTTTTTGTTATAGCCCATTCCATAAAGGTTATAGATGTCTTCACAAATCAGGAAGAGTCTACGTAGCCCGAACTGTGGTATTCAATGAGTCCAAATTTCCTTATACACAAATGTTTCCAAACCTACAAATTACAAACATACCCCACACCACAGAACAACCCATAAACCTGTACAAATCAACTCTCATACCTCAGTCACAATCAACACCAACAGTTCCAACACCAATAGGAACAATGCCATCTAACCCTGCAGACACAGAAACAGAGTCAGACAGAAACCCGAAATCTCAAAATCAAACAACCACAGAACCAACCTCAATACCAATCTCACGAATAGAAATTGTTTTACCATTTCAAACTCAACCAAACAACCAAAGTCAGACAACTGTGCAAACAACCAATCCACTACACCAAACAACCAGTCAGCCAGTACAAATAACAAGCCAACAACATAGCCAGCCTCAAAACACCACAAACAACCACAGAATGATCACTAGGTCTAAAGCTAATGCTTTTAATGTTCAATCACCAACATTTGAAATAGAAGATGAACCACTATCTGTTGATGATGCTTTGTCTAACCCCTTGTGGAAGCAAGCCATGGACCGAGAATTTCAGGCTCTGCAGGAGAACAAGACATGACCGCTTGTACCTGAAACTCAAGAGAAGTCGATTGGAAGCACCAAATGGCTTTTCAAAGTCAAACAGGACGCATATGGTTCTCTAAACAAATTCAAGGCAAGACTCGTGGCAAGAGGTTTTGAACAAAACACAAGGAGTTGACTATTTTGATACCACCAAAGCACGAAAGCCAGGATCTGTCAGAAACCTACAGCCCAATGATCAAACTGTCCACAATCAAAGTAATTTTCACGCTTGCGGTCACATTCAGCTAGGATATTCAGCAGATTGATACAAACAATGCCTTCCTCAATGGAGTTCTCCATGAAGAAGTGTACACTTATCAACCTGAAGGCTTTGAAGACCAGACAAGACACGCACATGTATGCAGACTACATAAAGCGTTATACGGCCTGAAACAAGCTCCTAGGGCGTGGTACGAGTAACTCAACTCGGCCTTACTCAAGTGGGATTTCTGCAACTCTACCTCGGACACCTCTCTTTTCATCTACAAAAGAGACACGAAATATATCTACATGCTTGTATATGTAGATGACATTCTAGTAACAGGTAATGACAACAACCTTATAGCCCAAGCCATTAGTGACCTTGACAAAACCTTCACTCTAAAAAGCCTATGATCTGTTAGCTATTTTATGGGTTTTGAAGCTATAAGAGATGACAAAGGCCTAACACTTACTCAAACCAAATACCTAAGAGACCTTCTTCGCAAAACCAAAATGCTAGAATAAAACACAAGCCCAACTCCCATGTACCCAAGCCACAAACTCTACAAAAATGACAGCCATGACTTTGAACATGTATCACACTATAGAAGCACTATAGGATCCCTACAATACCTAACCATGACAAGACCAGATATAGCCATCACTGTAAACAAGCTAAGCCAATATGTCCAAAACCCAACCGTCAAACACTGAGCCTCCTGCAAAAGATTACTTCATTTTTTACCAGGTACTCAAAGACATGGCCTTCGCTTCACACCTGCTTCTCAGTTACACCTCACAACATACGCAGATGCTAACTATGCTAGTTACTTGGATGATCGGAGGTCCACAACTGGTCAATGTGTCTTTCTCGGAGATAGCCGAATATCCTGGTCTCAAAGAAGCAAGATGTCATCTCCAGAAGCTCTACAGAGTCAGAGTACATAGCCATAGCACAGGCCTTAACAGAGCTGATATGGCTTAAATCACTGTTCACTGAACTGGGAGTGCAGATTGAAGCAGGTCCTAGCATCATTTGGTGTGACAATATGGGCGCAGGAGCATTGGCATCAAACCCAATCTTTCACTCTCGCACTAAACACATTGAAGTAGATGTACACTTTATTGGAGAGAAATTTGCCAACAGACAACTTGAAGTCAGATACATACCCACTGGCGAACAGATACCCGACATCTTCACCAAATCTCTAACCATACCCCAGTTTGCGTTTTTTTCTTCCAAACTTAACATGTCTTAACCTGTCTAAGTTTGAGTATCAGAGTTATGCGAATCTGTTATGCACTGCATCTCTCACAGCCGTAAGATAGAATTCTGTTATGCACGGCATCATCATGGGCTAGCCACATTGTATTTATATCAAACAGTTGAGAGGCATTATACAATTAATGAGAATTCACTCATTCAGTCAAACAGTTTTCTCATGAACTACGTTCTCTCTCTCCCAATTCTTGATCTCTCCCTATTCTAGTTTCTTGATTTTCACCGTCACTAAATTTTTTGAAAAAACCAGTTCTTTTATTTTTTAACATTTACTCCAGGCTAATTGATAAAAAAGATAAAATAAAAAATTATTATGATTAATCATCTTCTTTATGAATAATTATTTTTAATTAACCGAAACAAATTAAAAGCTGTGATGAAAATGTAAAAAGTTAAAATAATAGGTAAATAATTTTATGTTTTTTTAAGTGCAAATTAGTATTCTTTTTTAAATGAGAATAAAAAAGTGGAATTTTGATCGATTTTTCAATATTATAATATCTCTTCAAGATTCCGCACATGCACAGAGCTTTAGGGTATAATCGCTTTTGGAATTCAGAAAGAATAAAGAGATTTATTTGAATAAGCAACATGTAAGCAGAACTTCAGTAAATAGAGAACATACAAGTGTGGAAACATTATACATATATACCACAAACACATATTAGACATACACATATCTAAGCTTTGAATTTGAATTGTTTATAATTATAAATTAATTATTTCAAATTGTATATTATTTATTAATGGATCGTTAACAATAGTGACAGTGTATAATAAAGAAGTAGAGGGAGAGTGGGAAACAAAATCAAACATTTAGCAAAAAGAGCCAGTTTATTGACCAGAGATCCCATGCTCTATAAATTCTTTTATGATTCCAAGATAGCACGAGTGTGTTCTCACTGTATTAATGTGTGATCTATGTATAAGTAAACATATATTATTTTGAGTTTCCACGTCCATGTCTTGTTTAAATATATCCTGCAAAGTCGCAAATCCCTATAAAAAAAAATATGCATGCATAACATTTTTATATTATTCAAACGTAAAACCTGATTATGTACACCTATCCAAAGTAGAGTGGAGGTGGGAGTTCAATCTCCACGCAATATAACTTTACAATAACATATTTTAATTAATATAAAATTTAGTTTACATATGTTTGCAGAGAAAAAAATTAAAAGAGAAGGCTAAATGATATCATTATCATGGCAGACAATTCTTGAATTTTGTGTTTAAGTTATTAAGAAAAGCAAACCATGAAAGATCAATACCTGCAAAAAATAAATATAAGTGACGAGATCACATTTTCCTTCTGTAAAATATATAGTTGATATATTGCTCTTCTCTGACAAGGTAAAACATAAGAGAGAAAATTAGGGTCGAAACAAAATTTAAATAAATAAATAAACTGCACATTTAACCTGTCTCTAAACTCAGGAACAAGGATTTATCTCAGTGATTAGAGCTTAATGTTGAGTGTTGACATGTTATAGATCATTAAAAAATGAAAAAACGGCTTTTGATAAAATGCAAAAATAAGAAAAAATAATATTAATTCCTATACGCATAGGAACCACCAAAGCCAAGAAAACTAACCTAATCGAAATGTGTTGTTCTGGCATATATGATCCAATTTATTACCCACTATGTAAAAAAAACCTTCATCATACCCTCAAGGGTAAAAACAAACAGGTAAATTTATAATGGACCCTCGTTCAAGATAAACTTATTAATTACCTAATCCCTAAGGAATAAATATTATATTTCATATATAAGGAATTAATATTGTCCAGCCCAACATGGTCCCAAGTCTGAGTTCTTTTACAACCTCATCGAAACTGTAGTACTACTTCTCTGCTTGCTTAGCATTCACTATATATCCCTTTTTCTTTTATGTATACATGAAATCAATTCCCAACAAAAAGAACAAAAGTTAAAGAAAATGTTCATTCATTGCTCTATTGAGAGAGCAATATCACTGTAGCACTGGCACTTGATTATCTCTATGCACATATAGTACCACCGTGTAATGTAAACGACAAAACGGAAACAACATTTAAGTGAGAAAATGATATTTGAGACTATTCACATGCTTTGCATGACATCACCAAGACAATGGAGACGATCTATAAGAGTGTATAAATATATACATATAGTTATACACATATACAACACAAGCTTCTTTTCGTTTCTATATATCTATCTCTTCTTGGTCTCGTACAATCTCATAATTATAATCCTTTCTGTCAAAAACTTATGTAGCAATCAAGTGTGATAACATGCTAAGCATATAGTACGCTATATATACATATATGATCTGTAGTCTAGCAAATTTACAAAGCACTTGTTAGATATGATCGTTAACTACTCGATGGTCCTACTCATTTAAGTATATCTGGTGAGTTTTCACATGGTAATTTAAGACAAAGGAAATTTGTGTACAATGTAACTAATAACCAAAAACATGTGTACCCACTTGTGTGTGGATTGTATAAATATATATTTCCACGAGGTATTAAGCTTAAATATGCGAATATATGCCGTTGTATGTAATGAGATTGAAATTAATACTATATATTAACACTTGTTTTAGCTTATTTGTAGTTACTAGTTGGTACGAATGTAACTTAGCTAGTTACACTTTCTTTGACTGTAATATTTAGGATTTTAGTACAGCTTGGAAGCTTACAGGAACAGGAAGTACGGAAGTAAATAGTTATATACTATCTGCAACTTTTGGAAGAATATTATCTACAACTTCTTTTGGAAGAATATTGCCTACGACTTTTATCGAACTCGTGATTCATGAATAGATACAGTCTTATATATAAAGGCTTGTCGATGATTCTAATATATATTTCTATATGACAGAGCTTGCAAAAATGGTGCTGTGGGCTTCAACTTTAGTTCGTGTGAATGACCATTCCAATCCAAAAACCTTGAATACCAGTTTATTGGTTCAAGCAAATTGAGGAGCACAGACCACACTATTTGTATATCTTGAAAGGTTTCCACTTCTCACGAATAAATAGGATTCTAAATTTTGAATACAATATCATCGTTGAGACAAGAAAACAAAGACTTACAAAAATAAATTAAGAAATTCAAAAACAATATTAACAATTATTTTAACAATTATCTTACTAAATTAGAAAAAAAAAAAAGCGTCTATTAAATTTTTTGTGAGCTAGCGTCTTGAATTTTTTATTTAAATATCTAATAAAATTAATAAACATGCAAACCAAAAAATTTATCAATAAACGTTTATAAAGGTTAAAAAATTAGCAATTTGCGGTGCAAACATATTAGTTAAATGTTTGAATTTCACAACATAAATAATTCATTTGACTTTTATCGCAACATAGTTAATCTCAAGTAAAAAAATTATTTTTAATTTTGAAAAACTCATTTCAAACCGTGTCACGGGTACAAAAAATAGTTAGCAATATAGTATAAACAATGCATGCATTTGAAGCAACTTATATATATTTTTTTTAAATAAGTTTTTCAATTAAACTATTATTTTCTTTTTTAAAATTATTTTATCAATTTGAATTATCAAACAAATCTAACGTACAAACGTCAAAAACTCTATTACGTTTTTCACATTTTTCAGGATTCATTTAATTTTTATATGAAATACATTTATCCAATTATTTTAACTTTTTCAATTGAAAAAATGCATATGTTTTAAATTGCTGAAGATCTATATGGTTTACAATTATATCCCGACTCATTATTTTTATCATGCAATAACATGATAACTTTATGGGCGCACATAGCAAAAAAAATTAACTCTCTAACTTCGAGAGACGGCTCAAACTAATATGTGACCTAGATAGGAATAAAAAATTAAAGACAAAATTATTTAAGTTAGTAGTTTTTTTTAAAAAAAACAAGATTGAGGCTTATTTTCAATAAAATTTGAGGCATTTTTCTTTCTATTTTGAATATCAATTTGGTATCTCAAGATATTTTAGACATTTTTCCTTAAATTTTGGGCTTTTATTTTACATTTTTTCCACGCAAAAAAGTGGGCTTAACCCACTGTCTAAGGAAAAATTGTCTGAAATGTCACTTTGAACAAGAATATTTCTCAATGGTCTTTAAAGAGTAGTGTTTTTTCCCTATTAAACAATTAAAAATGATCATTTACCTATAAATTTTTTTATCTCAACCCTTAATTACCAAGTTGAAGGTTCTTGATAGTTGTTGTTCTATGTTGTCATTTGATAACCTCCATTGTCTTGTTGCCAAAGCTTTGCTCCCTGATTGTCCATTGCCACATCTGGACTGTTCTGAGACTGATTCGATTGGGCCACATTGCCCTAAATTTGAGCACATGGGCTTTGAGACTGTATTTTGCTTGATCATGACCGCGAGTGATCCAATTTGTAGCAACATTGGGTTGCCACATGCTCAATCTTACCACAGACCTGACAATGTACTTTGTTATTTTACCAGTGAGACATGCCTGAGTCTTGGCCTCCACGTCCTCTTCCTCTTTGTTGATATTCTCGACGCATTTTATTTTAGTTGTAGTTGCCATGTCCTTGACCATTGGTGAAGGTTTGATCCGATCTTGATTGTGAATTGTAGTTTCCTTGGTTGTTGTAACCCCTCGTGTTGTTGCAATTTTCAGTTCTTGTCATGTTTGATGATGAGGTATGGCCAAGACTTTCAGTGTTAGTGTGCTTTCACTCCATAATATCTTCATGATTGAGTAGATGAGACTCCAAATCTGGAACTGTGTATGACTTTGTACGAAGACTAATTGTGATGATAAACATCTCATATTCATCAGGTAAGCCATTTAAGATAGCTCCAAATTTTCTTTTCCGTGGTTTGATGTGCAACTAGGACTAACATATGCACAAAATTTCAAACTTTCAACGAAAATTGTTTACTGAAAGATTGTTTTTCTTTGTGTTTTGTAAGGCTTGTTTATAGTGAGAGACTTTTGCTCGAACCTGTGATCCAAAAAATTGTTCTAGGAATATGAGAAGTTGAGTCATTGTTTCATAGTTTAAGAACCCAGAAACTAGGTTATCGGCTATTGATGCGAAGAGCAATGACATGATGAGGTGATCCTGTTGTTCCCAGTCAAAAAAATTTGGATTTCTTCATGTTGAGGTGATTAGTACTTCATCGGTGCATGAAAGGTTATTAAGGCGAAACTTTGCAGACGATGTCCTTTGATTTCCAAAAGGACTTGTTTCCTCTATGAGAGAAAATTATTTTGATAAAACTTCGTCCCGATCGAGTGTGAGAACAATACGGGATTGGTTGATCAAGGCGTCTTCATCGTCGGATTGCTACCTGAAGTTGCGCTATAAAGATTATTAGGTTGAACTTGCTCTGATACCATGTTTGATTTATGTTTGTACTGAACTTTAGATTTGAGAGAATGAAGATGATGCTATGATCAAAACAGAATTCTTCATTAAGTTTGATCGACGTTACAAAGATTGAATTTAAAGAACGTGTACAGTCTAGCTGTCTTACAAACTAAGCTAACTGAATAACTAAATTTTACAACGACTTTGACCGAGACTTATGAAATACAATTGACTCCTGGTTATGCTAAGATTTGTCCACCTCAACATATTGGCTAACAAAAGGAAATATAAAATTGTGTCGCTAGATCTCTCTTAACTACATTGCCTACTAGTGAATTTTATGTAACTCCATCCTGCATGTCAAAATATGATTCGAAAAGTTCTTATCTAACACGGTATAGGATTCATTTCCAAATTCCTTAATATAATGACAAAGTTGTTAAGGAGCGAGACAATCAAATCTCCATGTTTATGGAGCAGGGAAATCTTGGAGCGAGATGTAGCACTAAGGATTGTCAAATTTTAGAGGATAGATTCCTCACTAGCATAATAATAATAGATAGTTTTAGTAATAAAATTAATTTTTGAACTTCTTGAATGATAAGATAAACTACTCAAAGAACTTATAAGTTGTTTTAATGGTATTTCGAACGATTGATATATGAGATTTGGTTCCATTAGATGAGTAACAAAAACGTTGTTGTAAATAGTAAATAAAAGTAGATTACAAAGGGAAAAACATAAAATTACTAAAGTGATAAAGACAAGAGGCGACATATAGCAACCATACTGAGAGGAACTGAACGAAATGGAGGGAATATGATCAATTTTAGGCATAGATGACATGAAAAGATCCAACTCATAACAAGGTAAATAGCATTATTTTTGGAATTAAAGTTAAAAAAAATTGCGTATAAGAGGTCACTTTACCAAATGGGTAGTAGAGCTTATTACCAAATGTAATGGGCCTCAGAGGCAAAAGGCTATCAATAACGTAGAGTAGACTGTGAATTGAACCATTAAAGCCCAATTATTAACCTTCAGAGTATTATTTCCAGGTTTGATCATTATTATTAGAGATTATTATTATTTATTTTTTAAAAAATATTAGTATTATATGATTTCATGAGGAACTTGCAACAATGAGAAAACTTTGCTTCAATGATGAAGTTTCCGATTGTAGAGTGGAGAGTCAAACCCCAGAATCCTAAGGTCCTCCAAAACCCTAATCCCCAATCGAAGCACAAGTGCATGGAGACCTGAATTGAAGTTGAGAACCATATACGTATATGTAATTCGACTTCTGATGCGAATTACCATTTTTGTTAATCACCCCATTCGAACAAGAAAATTAGGTCAAAATGAGCCAGCCTTCGGTAATTCTCGCAACAGCTAGTTACGATCGCACCATCAAGTTTTGGGAGGCCAAAAGTGGTCGGTGCACCAGAACTATTCAATACCCTGATTCGGTCAGTTTTTGGCAGGTTTTCATCATTCATTCACAGCATGATCGTGTATTTTGCTTGTAGTTGATGTTTTCAACGAATGTAGTGTCCTTGTATTTCTGGGTATTGATGATATTAAGAAGGGCTTTCTGTTATTTACTATTAAGTCGTGTATTCATTTTTGTTGGAGTTGAGAATGTGATCATTTTTGGGTGTTTGTAAAAGTGATAGAATTTAATTTAGCTTTTGGAACTCATTATATCATTGGTTTATAAAGTTTCCTTCTTTCCGTGTGCTTGTTAGTAATTTGTTGGCATCATATTTATATGTTGATTATTTTTCTCTTTTAACAATTTTATGATATCATTTTGGGGTCTGTTTCATGATTGTTTAGCCTGATTTTTCGTCAGTGTTTGTCAATAGCAAGTAAACAGACTCGAGATCAGCCCCAATAAGCGCCACCTGGCAGCGGCTGGTAATCCTCACATTCGACTCTTCGATATCAACTCAAGCAGCAATCAACCGGTGAGTTTAGTTTCTGGATGATGTAATATTTCCTTTTTTATCATAAGATAATGGTTTCTCTTTTCCACTCGTTGAATTTCCTTTCGTTTTTATCGTAGGAGATCAGCTATGATTTGCATACCGGCAATGTGATGGCTGTGGGTTTTCAATGCGATGGGAAATGGATGTATTCGGGCTCTGAGGATGGCACCGTAAAGATTTGGGACACAAGGTAGTTTTAGCATCAATATATGATCGTATCTTATTTTATGATTTTATGATCAAACTTAGAAATGTCTAGTGACTTCATTTCTACTTTATTAATAAATAAATAAACAGAGCCCCTGGTTGTCAAAGAGAATATGAAAGCCGCGCTGCTGTGAACACTGTTGTTCTGCACCCAAACCAGGTTAGGATATGATGCTTCTCTAGGGCTTCGAAATGCTAACTCATTAGAAAACTTTTTATAGAAGAAAAACCATTTTGGTGTTCTAACAGGTATTCCGAACTCAATGCTCACAGTTTCCTATCGTTTCGTGAAGGTTATTTGTTGTTAGGAACAGATATTAAGGGCGTAATAATAATAAGAAATAATTAGGGGATCGTTATTAAACAAAAGGAATTTGGGAGAGATTAGTCATGGAAGTGGACGAAGAAATTTTTGTTTAGGAAAGTCCCGAAATCAGCTATTTATATTTTGTCAGAAATTCTAATATTTTCCAGCGTTTTCAGACGGAGCTTATATCCGGAGATCAAAATGGAAATATTCGCGTGTGGGATTTAACGGCGAATTCATGCAGCTGTGAATTGGTATATCTCACACTGTCTTTGATTTTTATGAAATTCTCTATATCTTTAAACATGCGCTCTTTGCTTATAAACTGCATTTCATAATGCTACTGAATTGAGTATTGTAACATAAACTGCTCAATTGCATCCAAAGGTTCCAGAAGTGGACACGGCGGTGAGGTCTCTTACAGTGATGTGGGACGGGAGTTTGGTCGTTGCAGCAAATAATCACGGGACTTGTTACGTTTGGCGTTTGCTTCGGGGCACCCAGGTTTTGACATGATATCACACTTCAATCCGTATAAGTTGTGTTTAACTTTATCCACTAATCAATGTAATCCGATGCCAGACAATGACGAATTTCGAGCCGCTTCATAAGCTACAAGCCCACAACGGTTACATCCTCAAGTGCCTTCTTTCTCCCGAATTCTGCGAACCACATAGGTTGTTTTTTTCACTATTTTTTTTCTTCTATTCAGTTGTTATATATCAAATGCGGTTTTGCCGTGTTTTATCATTTTGCATTGCTACGCCGTGGGCTAATTTTTGATATTACTGTATTATTTGGTCCTCTAGATATCTTGCTACTGCGTCTTCTGATCACACTGTCAAGATTTGGAACGTTGATGGCTTCACTTTGGAGAAAACGCTAGTTGGTACGTTGTGATTTGAACCTTGCTACTATCATTGCACAAATATAATAAATTGTTTTCGACAGGTCGCTTTATACAAGGAATGAGTTTCTTCCTTAAGCTCACTTGTTCCAACATAATCTCACCCTCTGACTAACACATATTTATTACAAGGCGTCATGTTCTTAATTTAATTTAATTTTTTGTTTAATTTTTTTCCTGGTGCTTTATAATCTAGGACACCAACGTTGGGTATGGGACTGCGTCTTCTCGGTAGACGGTGCCTATCTTATTACAGGTAATTCGAGAAATGGAATCATCCCAAGAAATTCATAGAAAAATGTTGCGAAATAATTAAAAATTCTGTGACAATGGCAGCTTCGTCGGATACGACAGCGAGGCTTTGGTCGATGGGAAGCGGAGAAGTGATAAGAGTGTATCAAGGACACCACAAGGCCACGGTTTGCTGTGCTCTTCATGATGGAGCTGAACCCACCTCGTCATGACAATCCGATACATCAAAAAGCATTCGCAAAGGATTATGTATCATTCTCTTCACTTTAGGAATAATACTCTCATCTATTTATTTTGTACTCGATTGTTTCGTTCTGGATTTTTATTTAATTGTGTGTTCTGTCGTCGGTATCGGCCAATATAGAGTTTAGTGAACTTCCTGAATGTTTGAACAAATTCAACTGGTGGCTTGGGAATGCGCCAATTTAGAAGGTGAATGAAATAATGGGATTTAGTGGGAGATAAGTTCGTAAGAGAAGTTTTTTCAGAGATGGATGATTATTAAAGGTGATCACTTTTGCTCATGTGGGTTGATTGAAAAGGTAAAACAAACAAAAATGAAAAGAAAAAAACCCATAATAATTGAGGTCTACCAACCACCATAGAACGTCTAAACTCATGAATATAGTACATACTTTAATATCTAAAATGCAGTTTATATATCAAAAATTGTTTTAAATACCCAACTCTATATTTGTAAGGATTAGTAGTAATATATAAATTAGAAACATATTAATTACTAGTCTAACGTTTGGAAAAAATTGATTAATAGCTATTAACCAAAATAAACCGATATATATAAATCAAAAAATGTAAAATAGCAATTATTAACCGTCACGTCACAGTAAAACTTACTAAACAAAAAAACTGGCCAAACAATATCCATGTTTTATTTAGAGTAATTTTTCTATTTTTAAGATCAGCATATTTTATATTTATTACGATATAGCCATATATTTTACTTATATCTTTTATATCAAAATGTTATAAAATTTATCTTCATTTATCTATATTTACATAAATTTAAATTAATATGTATGAACAATAGAAAGAAATTGTTCATCATTAAATTTGTCAAAAACTATGTTGACAGATATCCTTCATCGAGTTTGACAATGATATTTACGGACTAAATATCGACAATACTATGTTTCACAATGGTAAATATATACACGTCTCGCAGTTAGTAAGCTGTTAAAAATGTTTCCCCATCATTTTTTAAGAAGTTAAAAAAAAAAAAAAAAAAATACAATATTGGTGGGCAATCTCTTGATACAAAATTTAACTGTTTAATCTGGCAAAATTGGGTAATAAAAACAACTTTCCGGCACCCTAAGCTAGAAACATAAGATACAGTAGATTGTACAGACAAAATTTTCTTGTAAAAGTACAAGTGAAGATGCAGAGCAAAGAAGAAAATGGACTTGGCTGAGAGACCCCTTAATCAAGTCTTTAAAAATAATAATAATTGTAATGAGTTTCATACATTAGATTCTATCTTGTGCAACAAGTCAAAGCACCCGGTCCCAACCTTGGCTGGCAAACCGAGACAAATGCGAGCGGAGGGAGTCTCCAAGCAGTCAACCTGTCGGTGATACGCAGCCTCGACGATAAACTTGGAAGCGGTCTCGAAAGTCATCTTCCCGAACGGCGAAGTCGAGTCCGCGATCCCTCCGTGCCTGTTCATCGGGCGGTACACGCCGGTGTGGGTCATGTAATCCGCGATCAAAGTCAAGTGTCTTATGTTGACCGAGATTCCGTAAGATTTGAACACGTTCGTGACCTCTCTGATGATCGTCTCTCTCGCCGCTTCGATGCCAAACGTGTTGAGGATCACGTGGATGTCGTTTGAGTAGATGTATCGCACGTCCAGAGCGTCCTCAAACTGCCAGAACGTCTTGAAGTCCACGCCTGAGGTCTGAAGCGCCGGAATATTCTCCTTCTCTTTTGCAGGAATCTCCTCTCGGGTTTTTGGGTCCTTTCCATAGTAGATCACTTGGGATTCTTTGCAAGTTATTCGGCTACAGCTGTCGATTTCCCCCCACTTTTGGATGAACACTGTTGCAGCGGCCTTTTGGGCAATCTGTACGCATACAATATTGGATTTTAAATCAGAGAGACTAGCAGATTTCAAGACAGGAATCTATTCAGATAATTTTGTAGGACTACATCCTAATAAATAAAAAACACATTGCAGGACAACTGTGAATAAATAACTTAAAAATCAGGGAAGAGGCGAAGTACCTGAGCAAGGAGTACATGAGGTTCCTTGTTCTCGAATCTGAAATGAATCTCGAAACTAAACTTCTTGGCCTTGACATATATCCTTCTGTCGAATTTCTTAGTTATAAGTCCTTTAACCTTACTGATCTTGGCATCTGATTCGTGTTTATCTTTGGGTTCTTCTGACTCGGATACATTTCCATTTTCTGATAAAGCTTCGATACCGCCATCCTTGGTAACTTCATCGTCATTATCATTAGCTTCATCTTCTTCCTCTTCTTCTTTATCATCTTGTTCCCCTTCGGAATCCTCTTCATAGTCCATCTCATCTGTGCCTTGTCTCTTCCGCTTCTGCGCATCGGAGCCGATATCCTCCATACCTTCGCCTTTTTCGGCATCATCGTCCTCTTCCTCTCCGGCTGCAGGAGAAGCATTTTCATCTTCGGCACTTTCTCCTTCGGGTTTTGAATCTGCGAAATCCGTTATTCCTCTCATTCTCTTGACAAACTTGAAATATTGTTCAATGCCGTCCTCTATAGTCCTGACATAATCAACTGTCAGAGTTCTCTCCCAATCTTCTACTGGAACGGTATCGGATCGGCACTTCAATTTAAGCTTATAAATGCGGCAACTCTTTTTCCCGTGGACGGCAAACGGCTCCACGGATACTTTTATACCCTCGAGGAGACTTGCGACGCTGACTCTCGTCAACTTCCTCACAATATTTTCTGCGTCATCCCTTGTGAGTACAAAAATGTAGCATTAACAAAACATCATATAAAAGAAAAGACAACATGTGGCCATGTTTGGCTCTTACTTCGAAATTGATTTTTAAAAATTTCGGATATATTGAGAAACAATTTCTGAGATACTCACTCTGTCTTTCCCTTTAGCATCGGGCACGTCATAAATGGAGTCTTAATTTTAATTGCAGCAGTCATCAGGATTTCTGTGAGGCGGGGAATACCGAGGGTCACATTCATTTCACCTCGGCCGGCAAGATGAAAGGTGTTCAACCTGACAGTATGTGACGGCAATATGAAGATTACTTGTTTATGCAAGTAGACTAAGAAAACATTTAGACCACATGCATAAGCTAATATTCTAAAGGGTTCCCGTTATAGTATTAATTACCATTTCTTTAAGAAGAACTTTTAGCTATTAGTTAAGGGGTGATATCTTATA
The DNA here is from genome assembly GCA_958296335.1 of Urtica urens. Lineage (NCBI taxonomy): Eukaryota > Viridiplantae > Streptophyta > Magnoliopsida > Rosales > Urticaceae > Urtica > Urtica urens. The sequence continues at coordinate 2,806,124 of OY282521.1, forward strand.
GTCCGTGAACAGATAGAATTCGAGTGGACTAAGGCATGAAATTGTGTACTTTATTTTTTCTAAGAAACAGAGGGACTTCTATTAGAACATCACGGTAGGACTAAGGTATGAAAATTATATGACAATAGAGGAAAGGAAGATGATTTCTTTGGAAATTTGTATAATTTTATTGACTTTAAGAGGTTCTTAAAAGAACAGAATGACAAAGAAAATTCGCAAATCAAATAAAGCAAAGTTAAAAAGACCACTCACGTCATTTGTGTTGATGGTTCTCCGACTGATTGAGCAGCAAGAACACCTACTGGTTCTCCAGGATGAGCAAGACTTATCATGTATTTGTGCTCAACTAACTTCAAGAAATCCTCTTCTGATGAGATATTTCGATGTCGCTCCGAGGATAGCTTCTTTAAATAGTTAACTGCTTTCGTTTCTAGAGCAGCTGGCAACATTTTAATGTAAGGATTTGATTTATCGACTCGGCGGAAACATTTATTCCTGATCATTTCTTCATTCTGAGAGAGAGACGTACAACGATAGTGAGAAACTTACTTTATGCCAAATAAAAATTCAAATTAAATTAATTCACATGATGGGCAAGACGAAAGTCTTACTGTTGTTAATACTCCAAAATGTGACAGAAAGCTCGATTGGTGAACATCAACACCGTCTTCTCCATACTGAAATTGAATGATGGAACCATCTGCGTCACGGACTGTGTGATCATAACTCACTTTGAGACTTTCGAGATTCTTTATGAGACATCTTTGAAGGTATCCACTGCGAGATGTTTTTACAGCCGTATCCACCAACCTAAGCCCAGTAAATTGACATTCCGCCAAATATGAGCAATATTCAAAGTGAAATTGGACAGATTTGGCATGTCTAAGATACTTAAACCACTACATCCTTTGATAAATAGAACTAGCGGAAACTACGCCACACACTGACACAAATTCATCAAACTGCATTCATTCTTTTAAATAATACAAAATGGGATTGACGTGAGGGGGTAGGGTATCTCGACGAACATGATAAAAGAGCATAAAGGGTGAAAAATTTAAAACGAACCCATTACATAACACCCAGTCCTCCTAAACTAAATCCAAATTTAGAACTATGAGAAACAGTTCATCAAACCATAACTCCTGGAAGAACATGCTGAGACCTATGATGACAAGAAACATGCTTCTAAACTGGATAAAAGTAAGACAAGATGAGAGAAACTTATTATTACCCTTCGCGACCAGCCATACAATGGAAGTAAAATTCTTGTGGACGGAGACCAGAAAGGAAACGATCCACTATAAGTCCTCCAGCACGAGATGCCCAATCCCATGGTGAGAAACATGGTAATGTTTTACCAGAGACCATTCGAGGCACTCTCTTTCCTTCTAGTTCTTGTTGGCCTAAATGTGAAGAGATCTGTTGAAAATTGACCTGTGTACGGATTTTTTTGTAGAATATGTTAGTTCTATTTCCAATATTTTATTCGATTAGATATGATAAGTCATACATCCATTAGTTATTCAAACATTTAAACAGTAAAGATCCTGAAACTATTCACTTGACTAAATATAAACAAATCTCAGATGGATCTATTGAGAAAAAGTGATATAGCAATGGGATGATTAGGCAAGCCAATTTATATAACGGCATCAACAATCGCCTCTTGAATTCAAATTTGATCATTATGGTATCACATACCATGTCAAACTTTTTGAGGAAAAAGCACAATATAAACTACCGCCATATCAAAAACTGAGCCAAAGACACATCCTAATGCATATAAAACACCTATTCATAAAAACTAATCTTCCCAACATGCATAATATCAACTTTAACAACGAATTTCTGTTGAATATGTAAGACCAAATTTAGGGAACGGAAAAGAACATTGGTTATATAAGGAAGAGATAACATGAAAAAGCGTTAACTTTGAAATTACTAAAGAAGATGCTAGAAACTTACAATACCACCTTTAGCTCCAGATGTTGTCATAAGGGAGATACAATTCTTGCTTGGCGGTTTGTACAGCCCTTTAGACAACAATCCTTTGAGTTCCTCGGACTTACTGGTGATATCATTAAGCTGACTTATCATTCTCCGGTCTAGAGTTGCCAGAGCAGCTTCTCCGTTATTGCGAACAATTTTCTCAATTTTGAACTGGAGGGCAAAGGGATCTGTAGGTCAAGTGGATTAACACATCATCAATCAGCGCAAATAAGTCATCAACATGCATGTCTGGACACAGAAACAAGAACTAATACCCAAATTTCTTATAAACCTCAGTTACTAACCTAAACAAAAACAGGATCAATGAAGTACAAAAGATTTTTTTGCCTCATACTTGGTATTATTTTTTTGCATCTGACTATACTAGTGTCAACCCTTAGAAATCTCCCAGGCATTATAATAGCTGTATACATAAAATCATAACAGATAAGAATAGTGGTCAGACCACAGATAGATTTGGTGACCAATTTCATGGTCATTATCTATCCTCACTCCTCTAGATTCTAGATTGAAAAGGTAAATCCGTTAGCCAATGCATACCTGCTGTTTTACCGTTTATCCCAACGTACCCACAGTGAACTTCTTCACCGACTTCTTCACATCTTTGAAGTTGCTTCTTCCTGTCCAGGTCGCTACTTTTCTCTATTAAAAGATCATCAAGTCCACATGTGAACCCATGCATCTAAATCATAAATATTAAATGCAAGTTAGTCCAAATGACAAAGTAAATCTTGAGAAGAAATTGAGGAAACAGAGAATGAGAGACCAAAAAAATTGTAAAACCTGCAAATACGCAGTGAACAAACGACTGAATGCAGAGAGCAAAAGACCAGCTGTGTTTGAACCATATAGCTCATGTACTGTGTGTACTAAACCATAGTCACCAAATTGAGCCTTGTCCATCACACCACGGACAAAATGGTTCTTATAAATCAATAGCTTATCCTCTTTAAAGTCTTCCTTGAATTTCAATCCATCTTTATCAGACAGATTCTCTTCAGTCAGATCCTTCTTTCTTGCTGCTTCACTGTTAGATTTTCTTCGCTTACTCGATTTCTTCTCTTTATCAGCTTCTTTATTTCTACTAATATCATCAACTGTGTTGCTTTTAAAAAAATAAGCAGGCATTTTCCCAGATTTTTCAACACTAAATGGCAGAGAGCCTCTTGTAATGTGGTTTAGCAGAGCAGTAATGACCTGGAAGTAGACAGCAATGAGTTTTAAAAAAACGTCTCACTTTTACAAAATGGGACCAAATTAGTATTTTTGCATATAATATTTTATGCATAATGCGGTCATTATCATGTGTGGCGTAATTAGAGAAGCTCTTATATAAACTTGTTCTAAAAAAATATATCGACATGCAAATGAATTAATATATATACCTGTTTCCCTGTCCATAGAGGCTCTGGTTTCCAAATAGCAGGGATAACAGACTGAATTTCGGCTTCAATATCTGATACACAAACTTTTTTCCCAAGTTTTGTAGAGGAAGAATTGGAGCCACAGAGTGAAAGATTAGTGCTAAAAAGAAGCTGGCAAAACTCATCACGAGTCAAAAATGTATCCTTCTTCGACAATAGGACAGCACCTACAACATGATCCTGAAAATTCAGATTTAAAAAATAGTTAATAAACAAAAAGACAGTGCTAGGACATTTATTTTAGTTCTAGAGACAAATGCCTGAATCAAAGCTCTAATAGGTTCGCCACTGGTTGGCTTGACGTATTGGTTATTTGCATTCAAAATATTGTAGCCTTCGGCACGAGATATTTCATCTTGTGGGAAATGCACATTCATTTCATCACCATCAAAATCAGCATTGTACGTACTGCAACAAAAATGTATCAACTCATTACACAATAAAATAAAATCAATAATTGCAAGGGCATTGTATCGACTATATCATGATGCGAAGAGGTAGAACTATATAAATAAATTGCAATCAACATAACTGAAATTAAATAGACACAAGCAGAACACATGTGCTCAAATAGTGAATGTCTAGATTTCACATGTATCTTTCGGTTATTAACCTGCAGTTTGCATAGTGCATCCGGATTGTTCTCTCTCCCTTTAAGACTTTGACTACATGAGCCATTATACTAGGCTTGTGGAGTGTCGGCTGTGACCAAAAAAATTAAAAAGAAAAGAAAAGTGAATAAACAATTTATCATGCCAGCTTCTATAATAACATTTACAATGAAGCTACAAGCGAATAAAAAAATCAATCAAATAGAGCAGAGTAAATTTTATTCAACTCCTATCTACTACATTTTGTTATGGGATTACAAAAAGAAGATTTAACTTGAACATGTTATAACTTGGGTGATTACATATCTAGAATTATCTGCATAGTGCTCCAGATGCTGCTAATTTCTTATAATTATATGACCTGCAAATTTTGAATTGTATTCTAACCCCATGAAAGAAGATAATATTTTTATTTAGGAAAATACAGATATAGCTGATGGCAGATTACAATATAAATTCATAAATAAAAAAGGCCAGAACACTTCATACCTGTCTATTAACAAGCACAATATCACCATCTTGCAAGTGGCGAAGCACAACTTTTCCTTCGGGTTCATTTTCAATGGTTTTACCATTCTGTACAACAACCCCTCTAGAAGAAGGTAACTTTCTTGATGTTGCGATCCGCGACTTTCTACTCAGTGGCAATTTCACCGTCGCTGACCTATCAATATAGTGTGTTGCTCCAGGATGAATGTCGGGACCATTGACGATAGCCTCCCTTAACTTACCAACGTTCCATGGGGTAACTCTCTGCATAATATGTTTTCACGTAGAAACAAAGTGAAAAATATGGGAAAAAATAACATGGCTATGAGGGTTTTGCTATTTGTGCTACATAAAGTCAGTTACTAGTGGCATTCAAAATGCTGCCTATACAATATAAAATACTCCTCAACATAGTTCTTTTACCTCGGGGTACGTTAATCTCAAAGCAAAATACGGAGGAATTCCAATTTCATTCACAGCCAAGTAGGGATCTGGTGATATGACAGATCGACATGCAAAATTAACCCTCTTCCCCATCATTTTCTGGCGAAAAAGACCCTCTTTCTTCTCCAGCAACTGAGTAATTCCTTGATCCGCATTTTTAGCTGAATTGAGAAGAAAGCTTGTAAGTCAGTAAACGGGCATCGACAAAAGAATTGGTACAGCGAAAGAAGACTTGCTAAATCAATTTTAAAGATTTACCAAAATCATCTAACTAGAATAATAATAATTTGATAAAAATGTTAGCCCGCAGGAAAAGTATCCCCAAATAGACAATTAAAGACAAGACAAAGTCGGGGTAAAAAAATAATCTGCAAGTTGTGGAATCGGCACGCCAATGACTAAATACACGAGCTCAATTACAAAATTATCCCTATGCTTCAATTTCACTAACTCCACCAACGATAAGATCACATCAATTTTAGGAAGTAAGACATGGCCACTTTCCAACCAGAAAGTAAAGTTCCTGGCAACCGCATTCTTTGAAGAGAACAAAACAAGCATGCATTTAAGAAAGATAACAGCGATCATATAAGGAAATTATAACCGGCTAGAACTTCTTTCATTTTATTGGATTCATGTAAATCATGGCATCCCTCCTAAAAAAAATTCAGAAAATTTGGCAAAAGTTAGGAGAGGTGCCTACTGGATATCAACGCAAGTTACCCAAAAACCATTTATAAACCATAAAGAAGGTCACATGCCCAACCGCTCAAGTGTCAAGAAAGCATAATGGATCGTCGATTGATAAAACAATGGCAATGGAAGTTTGGGAGCCTTACACAATGCCGTTCTGTTATCGAACATTATGTTTAACGCCTGCTGAAGATTCATCCACTTGCGTACTATCTGTGTGGATCTTGTCTCCTCCTCTTCATCAATGAGATGGGCATTTCTCAAAGCACTGTTGGCTTCAAGCACCTTAGTTAACAAAATAGTGTGGGGGTGTTCCATCACCTGTGTAAACATTCATGATTATATAAATCAATAAATAAGAAAACATTGGAAAATTCCTTCAGAACTTAACACCGAAAAGCAAAGAAATGCACTGAAAAGGTTTTTTAAGCATTTAAGACTCTTCAGAACCTATAGAACAAAATTAAAGTTGCTTCGTCTTTAATACAGATGGTCCATAGTCTCAATTATAATAAAATTTTGCCACTTTTTCATTGAAAAAATTTAGAAGTATATATATATATATATATATATATATATATATATATATGCATGTGTGTGTGTGCGCGCGGGCGTGTGTGTGTGCGCGCGGGCGTGTGTGTGTATATTGAGATTGAAATTTTAGATTACAGAAACTAAATCAGAAAGCAAGCCGGTTTCACTTTACACTGAGATATTTGTCATTTCAGGCAAACTCCACTTACCAATTCACCACCCTTGGATGGTGGACGAAATTTGATAGGAGGCACGAGAACAGTGTCTATGAAAAACATCTTGTAATCAACTTTACTTCCGATACCTTGACCATGGATGTCACCTAACAATGAAAAGAATTCGACCTCATTTTCCCACAAGAGTTTGAGGATTACTTTTACCTGTGGTAAAAATACAATTCGTAGTATTAGAATAAAGTAAGAGAATAATGAAGAAAAAAAAATTAAGGATACAAACATTTAACTAAATAATTTTATATGTTACAGGGTGAAAATTCTGGAGATGGGAACAAACACAAGATGGGGAAGGAACCAAAACCCAAAATAGAAATGGAAGACCGTACGTAAATAACAAAGCACTAAGCCAATCATGAATTAAATCTGGCGTGGAATATACACCAAAATATGGGTATAACGCTACTAACGAAATCAATAACAGAAACATTAACAAGCCGAAACGTGTTGAAAACAACCATACCTCAGTCGGTAACAAAGACCCTCCAGAAAATATTTTTTTCTGCTTTATGTACTCGGAAATGACACCTGCTCCCCCAGTTTTACGACTCTTTGCAGGAGTATCATCATCAAGAGGTGACTCATCAATAACTTCTTCAGAGATTGATTCCCCATCAGCAGAAACATCTTTTAAAGTCAAACCCCTGAGAATATTTGCTCTAATATTTTGACCAGATTTAGGTACCTGTAGCATCAATTACATCACCAAGTGCTGTTAGAAACTGAAGATAATATTTAGTAATCACTTGCTCTAAAGCTTTCTTTTTCATCTTTATATTAATTCATTGAGTTTCTTTTATGTACAAATAATAAAAGAAAATCCTCTTTAATAACAATAGTCTCTGTGATACTCTGTCGATTATAAATGTTTTTCTCCAGCCTCCACTACCCTTCTCTCCGTTCTTGGACAAGCATTATGCTAATGCATTGATTATACCATACCTAGAACTGACCTATATGGGAGGATATAAAATAAAATCAGGGGAAAATCATAAACCGCTCACTTATGTTTAAGCTAGTCAAGGAAACAAAGGTATTCTAAATTCTAGGTAAATAGTCACTCAAAACTTATATAAACTGAATACGAGCCAAAGTTTACCTAAACTTAGTAAAATACCCAAACCTGAATTTAAACACAGTGTTAATTATTTTACCTACAAAACATTATACCTTGCGTATTTTTCTTAACCTATACTTTCGCTTTTTTTATTGCTCAAAAACTTAAAACCTTGGCCATTTTCCTGATCAATTTCTTTAGAATGGCTATTCAGCTTATGAATTCTCAAAACTAAAGTTCATAAAAGATAAAAAACAGAAACAAAAAAATATTAAGAAAGATAGATATAGATATAGATATAAACATGTATACAAACATACATACATATATATTACATGTATATATTGAGAGAGAGAAATTACCAAATGCAACCATCCGAATGTAGGCTTCTTAAGCTTCACGAATTTTGCATGGCAATAGAGGCACCCGTCTTTAGGTCTCGGGTTCGGAATACCGTTCAAAATGGACATTGCTTCCGTGAACTGCAGCGAAGTCCACTGCTCCGGCTTCAAATTCTGTGAAGCGAGACTCTCAGTCTCGTCGTCACAATGAGAAGATTTGAGATTAAGGTCCCTTGCCCCAGCTACATCACCTTTTGCCACAAGTTTCATCTGGGCGACATATGTTTTGACCTATAACCGCATATGAAAATAAGGCAGATAAGAAGAGAAAACACATGAAATGACAGGGTAATAACTAAATAAATAAATGAAAACTTGCGATCAAGCTCTCGTACACTACTCATTTACCTGAACCGGACCGGCCAACAAATGATGACAAAAGAAGCACGTCTTCTTTAGAATATTGTACATGGTGTTGAAAAGAATCGGGTTATAAAGAGTCGACACAAGCTCGATGTGTCCACAATGACCTGAACAGTAATACGAGCGTTGGCCACATGTTTTACACCTGCATCGAACACAAAGTTACAGAACACTCCAATTCTGCTATTTCACTGCCATGAATGATGAATTTCAGGGAACAATTCATTTTATGTCATGTGGATAGCTTAACGGAAAAAAAAAGAGTGGAAAAAATAACACTGCATAGAATTACAGAGATGCTTCGTCCAAAGAGCCCATGGCTGGGTCGTATAAGCCTCGGGGGACTGGTCGACCGACAGTGTCGAGCAAATTAGGGTTCGTGATCTTCACAAAACTGAACTTCTGAACTTCCTCATCCGTCATGAAGCTGAACTGGACCGACTTGATGGAGTCCGTCGCACCCTGCGATCGTACAATAAAAAAAAAGCATGAATATAATAGAGTCAGAAAAGCTTTCATTTTCTTTTTTTGCTGAATCCAATAAATCGGTAGCTATACAGAGACAGGTAGAGGAAAAAGAGAGATTCACCTCATTGCTTTGAGCCATGAGGATGGTGCGAGAAGAGAGCTAGGGTTTGGGTGTCCGAGAACTGTACGAACGACTGAGAAAGGTGAAATTGAAGCGTGTTTTTTTCTCTTTTTTCTTTTAGTTTATTTTTGGGCGGCAGAGGAAAGTGAGAAGGGTTTTAGAAGGGTTTTGGTTAATTACATTAGAAGTGACTCATAGGCGAGAGTTCTTTTGTATTTTGTTTTTTTTAGAGTTCTCATCGGAAGATTTTTGTTCAGATTATTTTTTTTCTTTTAGAAAAACAAACAAACCTGAGTCAGCTAAATAATTTATTTTACTTTTTTACTAAATAATTTATTAATTCATACCGTTTGAGCCTAGAGATATGACTGGTTATACTATGGCCCAGATCAAGCTTAGGTTTAAAACAAATTATTATTAATTGGGAAAATTATTGACTAATAAAAAATATGTTAGAATTTATCATTTATATAAGATTAAAATTTTGCTGAATTTCCTTTATATTTTCTTTTAACTGACTTAAATACGAGTTTCGTAAGAGATAAAATAAATTTCTCTAATATACTATTATGTTGAATACATCTCTCTTTTGCTTTTCGAATCTCATTAGTCTTTTTCTCTTTAATCTAATCTCCATCTCCATCTCCATCTCACATCTTCTCTATCAATGTCCATACCCAAAAAGCACATTTATCATCTCGGCAATTTTCATACAAAAAATCACATTCTTCAATTCAGTCTTACAAATCCTCCATAGTTGCATAAAAACCGCATGTCATACCTTCATTTGTTGAGTCGAAACATAAAATTTATGAGTTTCTTAATGTTCTAAAATTTACGGGATCAAAAATAGACTTATGGATTGTCATCTTCGCTGATAATGTTCATGTAACCTGAGTTTCCGGGTAACATTTGCAGATAATCACATATTTGAACTGATTTTGGATGAAAACTTCGTAAACTTGTTATCACAAGTTAGTATGTACGCGATTATAAAATCATGAAACATTTGACAAAAACTTAGATCTAGTGTTAAATTATGTGACAACGTTGTCACAAAGTCGGTGGTTTCGTGATAATGTCGTCGTGGATTGTCTGTCTCGTGATTACATTGTCATGAAACTATAAGATTCGTGCAACGCCGTAACGACCAATTCGTGACAATATCGTCGTGAAATAACCAATTCGTGACTATTTTGTCACGAAACAACCAACATCATGCAAGGTCCTCATATAACTTCTTATATCGTGACAAGGTCGTCACAAAATACTAAGTATATATGTGCAATTCATTTATGTTATAACATTTGAAAGGATTTATTTTATATTTAAATTTTGTGCAATGATGTCGAGAACTCCACGAGCGTCGTGTGCCCAGCCCTGGTTGTCCAGACGTGCTCGGCGTGATGGTGGTGTGCATGATAGGGCAGTTACACATGGTGTCTGGCGGTGGTGACGAACGACGTCCAACCCATGATCTTCATATGCTTCTGCACACAGTGAGTCCTCCTGAAAAGCATGTCATAGCAAGCCATCAAAGCTCAGGACGATAGCAACAAGCTGGCCTCCGAGGTTGTCTCCAACCTCCGTACCATCATCACCTTCTCCTCCCAAGACCGCATGCTCGACATGCTCCAGAAGACTATGCAAGCTTGAAGCGAGAAAACAAATGTTACAAATCGAAATTTTTGACCTCGAGTATTTATTTCGGCACTTTTAAAGAAAGTGAACATAAATGTTGCATTTCGAATTTTTTTTACATGTACTGATGCGATTATATTTTCCCAAAAAACTTGAGAGTTTGTTATGAAATAAAAGAGAAAAATGAGTCCAAACAACTAGCTCAATTTAAAATAATTTAACTGTTATTTGAAGTCTTACCCATAAGTAAGTCTACCTCTCTATAAACGGAGTTAAAAATATTCAATGGTAAGTCTAACTTTACATTTGGTGTAACTTTAACATCAACAATGTTACACGACTTACACCAAATTTAGTGTTACACTCTTCATTTTGTTAAAATTCACCAAATATTTAATTCATTATCCATGATCAAAAATATAAGTAATCTAAATTTAATATGATTTGTAATTTTTAGAGATTATTTCATTAAATAGAACTTAAATCATGCAGTATGATATTTTAATGTAACTTTTTGTTAGATGTTAATATACTTAATAATATGCCATTCTCATATTTATGTTCATCCTATTTATTCCAAGAAAACTGTTGTACTATTTATGTAATGAAGTTTATTAATTTTAATTATATTATTATACTTTAAAACAATTCATTATTGATTTATACTAAATAGTACTCTAAATCAATAAATAAAACATAGTTATATATTTATATATAGCTAGACATAATTACTAACCAATTAAATGTTAAGAAACATGATTTATAAGCATATTCTTAGAATATCCTCTTTAGTGTAAAGTTTGGTGTTGTACCATTGAAGCAAAATCAAAATTACACCCCAAATGTAGATGCTAGGAGCATAAAATTAAATTAATAAAACAAAAACTGTTCTACAATTCCGAAGAAAAGAAGAGTTATTTTCTACATCCCACATCCCCATTAGACGTCTAGACAGCTTGTTGTGCAAATTATAAAAGACAAAAGACAGGGCTTGACAAACATCTGTAGCTACATTGTATCACCAAGTTATATAAATTTATATATGAACTCAGATTTTCATAGCCCGGTTACCAAATAACTGGTACATTTCAGTCCCGTTTGTTTACTTGTCTTTCGGGCTCCGAATTTTGTCCAGCATCGTTCCTGGGCTTGACCGGAGCAACCTTGGCCGCGGTTGAGCGCTCGGCCTGAGAAAATCGGATCAAAACCTGCATGAGAAACGTGACGAGCCCTAAACTGAAGACAGAGATTCCGATGCCCTTCCACGAAGATAGGATCGACGAGCGCTGGAGAAACTTAAAGAGTCCAAAAGAAAGAAGAATTGCCCAGAAAGTAATGACCTGTTTATGTAATTATTATCAAAGAAAAGCAAGTTGGGTTATTAAGATAAGCACCTTAGAAATTGAAAGAATTAATAAAAACAATATGTTATTACCAAAAGAGGCTTCAGGGGCTTGCTTATGCTTTGCAATTCTTGATCACTAAAGGTGTCCTCTGATATGTGTTTATCCAGTAAAGCATCCTGATTTTAGACACCAGCAAAACATAATATCATATAATTTTACAAGAACTACTAACAAGCAATCGGGTAGATTTTACCTTTTCGACAAATTTGTCTTTGCACCACTGTGCAACTGCGTCGTCGTTTTCTGGCAGCTCCTTCATTAAATGCCGCTTGATGTGAACATGAAACTGCAAATCTCAACGTTTATTAGCAAAATCGAACATTTAATTGTAAAAAGAAAACGATTAACGCAAGCTTAGTTAATATAGATTTACCACTGACGATTGTCCCTTGAAGAGTCCTAACATTGTCGGCGGGGGAGATGTTTTGGGAATAGCAACCGTTACATCATAAATAGCTGGAACAAACGAGCGCATGTGACTTACTGTCGAAACAAAGCCCTAAAAGAGACGAACAGTTGAGATGGCCATTAATATCATAATAATTTTTTCTTATAAGATATATCATAAGATTTTTTATGAACAAATCACGTCTTTGGAACCCAACCATATACAAATACGAGGGAGAATTATGAACATTTTTTGACAGCTAGGAAGCTCTACATTGCATTGTGCATTTGAGACTATTGTATACAACACCATTTAAGAAGATTAAAAGACGATACAAGCATTTAGAGAGAAAATTCAGAAGGATCACCTTAGTTCGAGGAATCAGAACGTTCCTAGGAACGGGCAGCCCTTGTGAAGTTGCATATTCCTGCGCTGCCAAGAGCTTTGCCTTGGTGAAGCGTGTTCCTTCAACAAAAAGAGCCAACCAAAAGGGTTGAGGGTAGTCTTGTAGTCGCTTGATACCTAACTGCAGATACTCTCACAACACTATATTAGGTGGATCGTAAAAAATACAGATGCAATCAGTTGCAGAACTTCGCTGGCTATCGTTAAGACATCCTTATAAACAAATAACATACCTTTATTGTATTCTCATCCTTCGCCCAGCTCCTTTCCAAGAAAAGGTATTCGGAGAACCACATTGACCAACCAATTACCTATATATATGAAAAATGCAAAAGAGAAAATAAGGTTAAATATAATTAAAAAAAATAGAGGTTTAGGCCCACCAAACTTCACTTCTCCAAAAGAGAGAGCAAGTATATATCAAGCCAAACTACTAAGGAAACTAATTTCTCTTCCATCATTCATAGTTTAACTTCATCATATTTTTTAATTACACTTTCCTTCTGCAGTTACTTACCAAATCTAGTGAAAGAGTACAACTCTTGGAATCTAAATAGACTCGAATTCCTACGTTCAAAATATGCTTGAAAAGAATCTAGAGTTCAAAGGTGACACACATACCGGAAGGAACTTTGATGATTTCTTCATTACAGCAAGTGTACTGCCAAGGCAACCTGTCCGCTGCATATTTGATACAATAAGGAATAAATAAAGCCTAGCAACTGAATAGCTAAGGCACATCAACTTTGATGATTTCTTCATTCATGCTCACTAATGAATGAGAATGCACCAGTTGCTACCATTTATTCGATATTTGCTTGAAGCACTATGTATCAGCAGAGAAAATACCTGAGCCAAAATCCATCCAATTAGCCAATCAATGTCACTTCGGTGATTGCATATTAAAAGCGCATGTTCTTTACCTGAAAATAGAAAAAACCCGGGTATATAAATAGCTGAACTAACAAATAAAAAAAACCTTTTTACTTTCCAAATTAACTTTATGACTTACCCATCAAACGGAATGTTTCAGAATCAGTGAATACTTCAATCTGCATCATTAAGGAAACAAAATTAAATTAATGTTAATGTGGTACTCGACATCTAGACGGTAAGCAAGTAATGACAAGCAATGCCCACAGGATAGTGTACCACTCAGCTCTATCCACCATCAAAATTTCAAATGGTTGTTCTTTATGGCTTTCTTATTTCTGCTAGTTCATAAATTTCAAACAATCACAAAAGACCAGGCTGCACATGTAAGCCAGTAAATTTAGTCAACTTTGACATTCCACTAAATCAATCATCTGTATACGACCCCATAGACATAGACCTAAATTCTCACATCACATGTTTAAGTTGACTATTCCTATAAATATCCAAATCCACAAATTCAAAATGCATTTTCTGGTATGATTGTAAGATGACACATTCACTGCATGGGTTAACAAACCAAGTCAAAGTCATTAAGAAAAAATCTAATTAAGAATCAGTTTCAGACTCTATTATCGTGAAAAACAGCATGAATACCTTAACACCAGCCCACCAATCAACAAGCCATACAAGCTCCAACCACAATAATTCGGCTACCAATCTGTTGATCCTTCGGTACATGTTCTTCGACAAAGGCCGGATAAGAACAAAGCATATTGCCTGAAATGAAGCATCATATTAAGTTTATACCAACTACACCTCCCATGAATCAACACTTCTCAAGTTTTCGGAGCACATTACCAAAGTAAGAAGTTTGTAATTTCAAATCTGCCAAGTGTGTTATTTTAGCGAATGCGATTAAACAAATGCTACTGAGCTACTTTTGTAATTTTCACATGAATCAGCAACCCGAAACAATTTTTTCCTCATTTGATTGATGAATGAATCAGCCCCGATCCAATATAGGGCTTCGATAATTGAATATTCCAACTGGACAAATCAACTGACTAAATAGACCCAAAAATTCAGACCTAGATTCACAAACAACCTCATATACAAAGATAAAAACATGAAATTGAATCACAAAATCCGGAACATCACAATTTCGCTTGCAATTATATCAGCAACATTCAACAAAATACTTGAGCAGTTATAACAACTAAAAGATCGCATTGAATCTCTAACCAAATCAACTCATGGGAAGCAAAAATCAGCATCCTTAACCGGGGACAAGGATAAAGAAAAACCTAGACTTAGCAAACAACGACTAATGAACTCGAATCGAATTTCCAAAACAACAATCTAAGCGTACCTGAATGGCATTGACGATTAGACCAGAGACGAAGAAAAGCAAGCCTAGCGGCAGGATTATGAGCGCTGCAACTGCCATTGCTGTACGCTCTCGAAGAAATCGCCAAATCCAAATACAGTACGCAATAAATCTCACACAACACGAGAGAGAAAGAGTTCGCAAAATATCGATTTATAGCTAATCAACGGAGATTCGAAACGGAGTGAGAAGCGAAGGGATTGCGTGTGGATTTGTGCGTGATCGGTGACGAGTAAGAAAAACTCACTCAAACAGTCTCTCTCACAGCTCTGCTCTGTGAATATCGTCTCATCTTAACACCGTTTCATTGAGAATACCGAGAGAGAGACAGAGTGTCTTTGTGTTGTACATATTGTCTGTTTCGCGTTTTGTACCCTTTTCTTCGAGAAATTTCGTTTCATGACTCAAAGGTGTTAAAAATATCCGTATTTGACCATCTTCATCAAAATATCTCAAAATGAATTTTTGGGTCAAAATAGGACAAAAATACCCTTAAGTTCATATTCTGTCTTTTTCCTATCTTCCTTCTTTTCTCTTCTCTCTTTTCTCTCGGCCAACTCTTCATTTTCTTAAAAAAAAATTCAAAAAATCAAACTTAACGTCTCTAAACAATCACACCAAAGTTATCAATATCCTATAATATCGTCAAACTCAGAAAACTTTCTAACCAGTGGTGGAGAGGACCGGAAATCTCAAGAAACCTCTCAAAAGAGAAAATCTCAAAAAAATAGTTTTTTTTTTCTTAGTTAAATCTATTGCATGTAGTTTAAATAGTGTTTTCGAGTATAATGTATGTTAAATCAGCTTGATTTTGGAAGATTTGAGATAGTTTAGAGATTTTACGATTTCCGGAAACGAAGAACACTTTGAATGTCATCGTTCAGACGATAGGTTTTAAAAATTTACGATAGGTTACGATGGAATACGATAGGTGGAAGATAGGCTACGATAGGCTTCAAATGAGACAAGGTTATCATCCGGGCGATAGGTTACGATTGTCTGCGTGATGGGCGATGGTTTACGATGGGGGGAGATAGAGGGCGATAGGTTACAATGGGAGGAGATAATAGACGATAGATTACGATATAGGGCGATAATTTTGAATTTTACGATACTTTTAGATGTTAAAATTGATTTTTTGATGTTTTGTTGTGTAGGGTAACTTGAAATTCCTTGTCGAAGACACATTTCCGGGGAGAATCACGTATGGTGGATCCCGGGTGCTAAAAAATGTGAAGCAGCACTTCGAAGAGATGAATTTGATCGAGCAACTCCGAAGGACGGTGTTCGAGCAATTCTTCATCACCTCCGACTTGAACTTCGCTCCCGTCCTCATCCATTCTCTATTGGAGAGGAAAGTCGAGTCAATCAAAGCCAGAGAGATCCAATTCAGCTTAGGAGGAAAGAGAGTGAGGTTCGGACGCCTCGAGTATGCCCTAATCTCGGGGTTAGACTACAGAGACGGTCCGACAAAAGAGGAGAATGACGCACGCTCCTCTCGTAGGCTCATTGACGAGTATCTGAATGAGTCAACCAACCTCAAATTCAGCATACTCGTCAACAATTGGACGGTGTGCAAAGTTCTGGATGACGTTTACAAACTCGGTTTGTGCGTCTTCGTTTTTGGTTATTTGTTCGGACAACCGGGGAACAAAACAATACCTCCAAAGTGGCAACCGATTCACCAGTGGGTCGAAGATTTCCTCTTCTTCTACGGCATACCATGGGGGAACATGAGCTGGGGTGAGACGTTTCTATCTCTCTCAGTGGATTTGAAGCGTCACCGAGAGAGTCTCGATGACAACCTGAAGAAGAAGTCTGACGTCAAAAAGAGGCGCAGTACACGCTGACTGGCAATCTTTATGCATTTCAATATTGGGCGTACAAGGCTCTCCCGGAGATTGGGCACGCCTTCGGAAACGGCGTCGGAAATCGAATGACGGCATTGCATTTGTGGTCAGAAACAATCGTCGTTCTTAGTAAGGACGTTGAGAAGATTCTGAAAAAGAAATCGGTAAATTTTATCGTTATTTAATAATATTCTTAAAAGTTATGATTAAATATTAACATTGTTTATATGTTTGCAGTTAGGTGTCCTTCAAATGTTGCGACCGCGTTGGGGGGAAAAGGGTTTTTTCAGACCCTTGAAGAGCAGACGCAGAAATGTCTATATCCGATAGACATCGAATGACAGGATGCGGCAGAGCCGAAGAACATCGATGAAGAAATTAACATCGTCGGTTCCGCCGCAGTAGAATGAGACGAGGACGAGGATCACATCTCTGATACTCCTCGGGAAGCTCGTCCTCGTCCTACCTCTCCTCGTCGTCAAGCTACGCCTCCTCCTCCATCTTCGCCTCGTCCTCAAGGTCGTCCTGAGGATGAACCTATTTTCATCACGGCTGGCATGTGGGAAGACCTTCGGCAAGGAATCGGGTTCATCCTCCAGAACATCGTCACCGTCGGGCGCGGCATGAACACACTTAATAGGAGATCTGAGCGCGTTCAAGATCGAATAAGCATATACGCCATGATCATGTAATAAAGTCGTTTATTTCGTTTAGTAGTTTATTACATATGCTTAACTAACGCTTTTTGCAGATTTGTCAATGGGAGTGTCTGAACCACATATTCAGTGACGTTACTGGGATGCCTGGTGGACCTATTCCTACCACGCAAGCCCGTGGTCCGGATACTCAGAAGCAGCAGAATGCTGATGCTGCTCAACCTCCTCCCCCTCGAGCACTTTCTAGTAGGCCTCATTCACCGTTTACGCCTGTGAGCAATCGGAGCCCATCACTGATGATCCC
Source organism: Urtica urens (assembly GCA_958296335.1). Classification (NCBI taxonomy): domain Eukaryota; kingdom Viridiplantae; phylum Streptophyta; class Magnoliopsida; order Rosales; family Urticaceae; genus Urtica; species Urtica urens. Next base: position 2,823,888 of record OY282521.1, read on the forward strand.
GGATAAGCAAGTCGGCTTATTCAAAATGTTTAAGAAGGCTCCTGCAGAGAAGAAGGCTCCTGAGAGGCCGTCGAAACGGCAGAAAGAGAAAATAAAAGATCCGGTAGAGGAGAGACCGGTGAAGCGTAAGAGGGGCGAGTCACTCAAATCTCCAACTCACCCACCCCCCAGCGTCGAAGAAGTGGGATGACTTCACCGATCCTTGCAAGCCGAAGTACACTCGAGCATCATATTTTTTCATTCCGCTGAAGGAGCCTAACAAAAAGGAATACACAAAATTTATAATGTGGGTTAAGACGGGGAAGTATTTAGGTCGCTACAAGGATAATGTTCGACTACCCACGTGTACCGCAGTACCGAAGTTCTTCACCTCGATCATTGACGCAGAGACTTGGATGACTGATGAGATAAAATGATTTTATTTGGTAACGTAGAAATTATCTATATATTCATTATTTGTTTTTTATTGCAGTATATCGACGCGATCCTTCATATTCTCATGAACCGACAGCGCGATCTCAGTGAATATCGGCAGGATGTCTACATTATGGACAACGTATGGGTTCAAAATATGCTCTGAAGGTATAAGCAAGAGCGGTCGAACATCGAGAAGGCGAAATAGTTGGGGACTGAACCCGAGAGAGTTGATTGGGATCAGAAGTCTGTCATTGTGCCGATGACGGAATTCAGAGACAAAAAAATCAAACTGTGGAGGGAGGCTAATGAGATTCTTTTTGACGTCAACTTCAGGAATGTGCACTGGTTCACATTCCAAGTAGATTTGACGGAGTGGACGATAACGGTTGTTGACTGTCAGAAGAACCTCGTGGAAAGAGAGCAACATGAGACATACTTTACGACGTTCATGCAGGTATAACTAACTTACAATAACGATATGTTAAATTCTAGTAAAAATTTCTTAACTTAACTATTTGTATAGGATTAGAGTCTCGCATTATCACGAGTGATGATGTTGAGCGGCATGTTCGACAACCACAAGAAGATGTATCAACCTCTCTCATTTGACCGACCGACTGGTGCTTCATGAGTTCCCTTGGCTCATTAACCAAAATGTCCCCCAGTGTCGTCTAAGGTAAATGTTAAGAATTAATTTTAGTGAAAAACGTTATATGTTGACACGTTTGCCATCTATCATTATTGCAGTGTTGATTGTTGAGTGTTCGCCATCAAATATATTGAGCATCTTCTAGTTGGAGCTCCATTCGACACACTAATAACGAAGAACATGAAGATATTCTGGAAAAAATGGACCGTTGACTTGTTTTTAGGTCGACTTGCGCGATGAATGTAATAACATTTTGTTATTTATTACATTTTGTTATTATAATAACATTTTGTATTTTGTCTCTTTGTTTATGTATATTGAACTTGTCTAAAAACCTCTAATTGAACTTGTCAAAAAATCTTGAATTGAACAAAATAAAACCTCTAATTAAACTTGTCAAAAACTTTTAATTGAACTTGTCAAAAATTATAATTGAACTTGTCAAAAACATCGAATCTTGTTAAAAAAATCTCGAATTAAACTTCTCAAAAAATCTCGAATTGAACTTCTCAAACATCGTCAACAACACATAAAAATAACAAACTTTTAAAGTAGTCTTATATTGAAATTTTCAACAACACATAATTCACACTCTATTCTCGCCACGTGCACGTCTTTCTATTGTGACCTAGGCCACCGCATTTGCCGCATTTTTGCTTTACAACAATTTTTTCACCTTGAGCTGGATATCGATTTACCCTTCGCCTTCCTTGGTTACTTTTTCTTGGACGACCGGCTTGTTTCTTCTCGACGGCAACAAATACTTTCATATTCTTAATTTCTTCCGGAACGTCTCATTGTTCTTCATTCCCAACTGGATAGTTGGCGTCTTTATACATTTCGATCCACGTTTTCTTCACGTAAAAAGGACTACGTAAAGAGTATACTTCCACCGAACGATGTTGAGTTGATGCAATACTCTGTTCGCAAGGGATACCTAAGAGTTGAGGAATTCCACAAGTGCAAGTATTTGCATGCAAGTTTACGTGTATTCACCACCGCCGTCTTTAACGTGACATTCGTACAACCCAAGCCCGTAAACGTGCACATATTGTGCTTTATTGTTCATATTCTCAAAGTCAGCTTGTCATTTTGGTGTAAGTTCCGTGTTAACTTGTTCCCAATGTCCTCTTGTTTGAAGAACCAATTCGGTAGCGTGAATCTTATGAACTTAAGTAGCGTTGTTATCGGAAAAGACCTTACATACCGTGTTTTAGCGTTAAAACTTTTGGCGTTGTAACTCGTCATAATATCATATTTGTAAAACATAACAATTAACACTTTACGTAATGAATATTATATTAAAAGTTAATGAATTTTACCTTTTCCCAAGAAAGAATGGTCTTGCCCATCGATCGAACCCGATATCTTCAAAATATTTCTCCATCTTGACATCGTTTCGCCTCAATTGCCTGAAATGAGTTTCGAACAAAATTTTATTGAAACAATAAGCCGCTTCATATAATTCGCCGCGATAGTGATCTGTCTTAAACTTGTGTTGAACGTTGAGCTGTATATGATGGTAACATTAACCATGCGGTCTTCCTAGAAAACCAACTTCGACACCATGACTGATACTAACATGTCGATTGGATATGAATGTCAAATCAGGTACGTCTTCACCAATAACTTCTTTCAACATCAACAAAAACCACGTCCACGATTCATGACACTCACTGTCGACAACGCCAAAAGCGATTGGATACAAATGTGAATTCACATCCAATCCAATAGCAACAAGCAATTGTCCCATGTATTTAGCCTTCAAAAATGATCCATCCAAAGATATGACCGGTCGACAATACTTAAATCCTTTAAAACACGCTCCAATGGCAAAAAATACATACTTGAATTTGTCACTGTCTCTCACAAAATCAGTAACAGTGCCGGGGTTTTTTTGCTTCAACATGTACAACCACGAAGGTAATCTATGATACAACTGTTAAGGTGTACCACGAACGAGTCCAATAGCTACTTCCTTAGACCTCCACGCTTTCAAATAATATATGTCCAAACTCCATTTTGTCTTCACTTACGTTGTCCGCTGAATAATCGGCCATTGAGTTGATCGAATATTTGTCTTTAAACACGTGTCCAATAACCCAATGAGCAGGTCCTCGTTGACCTTCTGGTCGAATCACGCGCAAGCAAGAGTGAGCTTTTTCCAAAGTCACAACCTCCCACATTCCTGAGCACTGTACGACACCCCCAAGTTTCGACGTACGAACGTACCACCTTTTTGTCGAAGATAATTTACTCGAAACTCAAAATTATTTCTCATGGCGTACAAGTGCACGTGTGTCTTCATTTCCGATTTGTTCTCAAACTTTTTTCCAACCTACAAGTCTTCTGAGCTACATATTACATTAAACAATAAACGGTTAAGTTCACGACGCAAACAAATTTAAAATCTTTAACGACATAAATAGTTAAGATATATTACCTGTAGAGGATTGACTCGGTTTGTCACGATATTTTATCTCTTTAACTAGTTGTTCTTGCGTGAATTCATGATCTTTGCAATTATAAATTTTTGAAGATCCTCTACAAGGATTAACTTCAGGATGGTAGTCGCCAGAAGGAACATCAAAGTTCTCAACTCGTCATACTCTTCATAAATTGCAAACTCTTCGAACTCTTCAACATCTTCAACATCATCATTGTCACCGTTATCTTCGTTTCCTTCAAAATCTTCAAAATCGACGTCAAACGGATCTCTATCACATCTATACGTTTCATCTTTTTCGCTCTTGTATGCGAGAAAATCATCATTGGCAACAAATCATTCATCGTTTGGTTTTGGATTAATTTGTGAGACTTCAATTGCGAGAGGATGATATTGTCTTCTGCTCTCAATGCTATGAACCTTCAACACTTGTTTTCCTTTTTGCTTCGGTAATACATCGTTAACGATCGGTGACGTGATTTGTTATGGTTGCAGGCTCACGCAAATAGGAAATTTACTCCAATAGTCGTGTTTCATATATTATGCGACATCATCATCGGTCACCAAGATTGCAGGCGTCAATACAACGGTATCCAAAGTGTACGAGACTTCAATTTTTAAGTCATACGTTATCATATCGATCTTGGAAATCTCGTAAATCATATCGATCAACTCATGATATGTCGTCTCTTTTGTAGCTTCCACCGTATACGTACGAGCTTTACTAAAATCCCATTTGTCGCTCAATCACCCACTTCCACCAACACTGACGAAAACTGAAAAACATCACCCATAATTGTCAAGAACAATTCAAAATTGTCAAAAACTATTCAAACTTATCAAAAACTTAACAACGTTGTCAAAAACTATTAAAACTTATCATAAATCGTATCAAAGTTGCCAAAAACTATCAAAACTTGTCATAAAACGTATCAAAAGTTGTCAAATATTAAGAAACATGTTACAAAAATATCAGAACTTATCAAAAATCATCTTAACTTATACAAAAATCATCTTAACTAGTCAAAAGATAAATTTCTTTAAACCCATCGTAACCCATCGTCCATCCATCGTCCATGGTCGTATTCTATCGTACTCCATTGTATTCTAACGCCTCCATCGTAAGTCATCGTATGATGGCGTACGATGGCGTGCGAAAACATACGATACCCTACAATGGAGGACGATAACATTCATGCAACCTATCGTAAAAAATTTCCCAGATTTTTTACGAACTTTTTCTTTTTCGATCCGAAAATGATTCTAACACAAAAAACGACTACAAAAATGATTTAAATAGAGTGAATGGAATAACATATCCATTATGACGATTATCTTAAGTGATTCCAACGGATTTGGAGAGGTTTTTAGTGAATTTGAAGTTCAAAATGAGATTAATATGAGACATAAACTCTATATATGAACTGAAGGGTATTTTTGTCCGATTTTGGGCCTAAAGTACAGTTTTACATATTTTTAACAAGATTGGTCTAATCTGGATATTTTAAATGTTTTTAGGTCTATAAAATGAAATTTCTCTTTTCTTTTCATTCAATACTGATAGACATTTATTAATTTGTAACTATTTAAAATTATATTTTTTATTTAGTTTAGACGAAAATATTCTTAATCGAAACTCATTGAAAAAGACTCGAGTTAACAAATCTGGTAGAAATTTATCCATTGGATAAGATCGTATCTAGAATTTGGAGAATTTTTGTTCGAAAGTGAGTCAAACTCCATTTTCGATTTTTTTAAATAATGAGTCTAATTTTGATTATTTTGTACCAATTTGAATTAATAAAGTGAAACTTCACTTTTGATATATTGAACAAACTCAATAAACTTTAGGAAAATTATAATCCAAAGAGCAAAAACAAAAGGTTGAATAATTATTTTATTATGGACAAAAATAAATAAAATTATAAACTAGAAAAATGATGATCTTTAAAAGATGCTATAAAAAATAATCATAAAAAATGCTCTAAAAAAGGAAGTCTTAAAAAATGAGCACACTTTTGGCCATTTGTTATTACTAATTATGGTTTATAATTTTGTAGTGAGTTGTTTGACGCTTATGAAGAAAATCTTTTATTTAGTTGGCATAATTTCTTCTAGTGCTCTTGACTCCAAAAAGCTTGAAAATAGGTGTTCTTATGTCATAATTTTTTTTAAAGTCGTTAAGAGCATAGATGATCTTTAACGAGTATTAACAGAATTTGAATCTTGAAGTGTATTTAGAGATCCGAACATATGATTCTAAACTCACTACATTCTCTTTGAACTCATTTGAAAAGCAATAAATTATGGACCGTTCAAAGAGCAGACAAGCTCGTTCCCATTCTTCGCAGAGGGTATGTACACCGGCCAATTTATTTACTGTGGTAAAAAGGCCACTCTCATTGTCAAAAATGTCCTTCCCGTTGGTTCTATCTCCGAAAGCGTTGTTGTCTGCAACGTCGAGAACCACGTTGGAGATTGTGGTGTTCTCGCTAGAGCATTAATAGAATCGACGAACCAATAGTTTATATGTATGTTAATAAGAGTCTTGACCTATTTATAATACTTTTTACAATTATTATTTTTTGTTCAATACGAGCTTTTTGATATTAAACTCCAAAACTCTACAAGTTTCCGCTCGAACAATAATCTCACTAATTGTATGTTGATCAAACAAAACCCAATATCATTAAAGAAAAATATTTTTTGCTAAGCAAAAAATAAATGTGTACATGAAATTAACAGTTTTAGTAATCTATAATGTATACATACTCAGAGTACTGATTGGAATTTGAAATTGAAAATTAATATGGTTTGAAAATCAATTGGAATTTTGAATGCTAATTCATTATTGTATTGTGTAGATCAATTATTGATTTACCTGGGTACGTGTATTCACGTATTTAGAGTTATATTTTAAGCGTGGACCAAATATAGATTTTATGCATGATCGTAATGCTGTAACTTTATCAGGAACTTCGTTCTATACTTCTGCAGTATTTTTACCGCCGTCTTTTCATACAGAAAATAATTTATGTTTTATCCTATAACTTCCGTTTTAATTTTAATCAACATTCCTATTTTCGCAATTCAACTCTCGCAATAACATGGGAACGACATTTGAAACCTTGCTTTTAAGCATCTATTTTGACTAATATCGGCCATGCCATTAATTAAAACACTCAATGAAATAAATGAAGTGGTAGAACCCAATTATATATATGCTTACAGAAGAAATCAAGGTATAATAACTAAAACCAATCAAAACAGTTTGGCTCATTTTTATTCCAAAAACAACGAATTCAGTAAAAAAGAATTCCCATAATTATACAACTAATAATTATTGCATGAGCACATACAACACAACAAAGAAAACATCAAGACAAAACCGAAATGAACCAAACCGAACCGAACCGAAAACCGAAACTAGCAGAGAGAGAGAGAGAGAGTAGACTTGTCCTCAAACGAGGGCAACGAGGGAGAAGAGGAGTGAAGAAACGACGGCGAAAGCAGAGACCGGGAGAGAGAAAGCCGCTCCGGGAAGAGGAGACGGCGAGAGAGGCATCGGCATAGACCCGGTCATGGAGGCCGGAGATGGAGCCGGAGCCTCCATCCCAAACTCCTGAGCCGAGACCACCGCCGAACCCAACAACATCGCTCCCATAATCACCAACATTGCCTTCGAGAAACTAAGTTGACGAGCCATTTCAAGACTGTGGGGGAAATAAACAAGATGATCAAGTAAAGAAATGAAACAAAAGTGTTACTTGGTGAAAAAAATGATATGTGAATATGAGTGTTTGGATTGGAGTCTTGCGTGTGGGGGTGTATATATAGAGGTGTTATTTCTTGGTTGTTGGGTAGGCTGTGATTGGGTTAGGCCACGTGTATGGTTGCCGCCGAATGGGAGTGTGCCACGTGGCGTGGCTCATTCGGTTTGATTTTTTTTCAACATCGGTTTAAGTTGGGGCGTCGCTGGTGACCGAACTTGAAAGGAAAAAAGAAGGAAAGAAAAAGTTAAGCTTATTTTTTTATTTTCGTGTAAGACAGGGAAATGTGGAGAAAATCCGGTTGGCGAATTTAGCAAATGTCATGTCTCAATTGAAGATTTTGAATGTTTGTACTTAACGTGTGGGATGAGAATGAGAAAACAAGTCAACATAATTGAGGAGTTTTTCGTTCACGAGCTAATAACAATGTGTATAAAAATGGTCGACGTTCCAAAAACGCGTATTATATTATTTACTAGCTGACGCTTTACGTTTAAAGTTAAGAGTGTTGAATAATTTCTTTCTCTGTTTATTTTAAAGAGAATAGGGTTCACGTTATAGTTAACACTGCAAAATTATCTCGAATATTCCTCATACATTTCTTCTTCGGAGAACTTTGTAGTTTGTACTAGTCATCGTTGTAGTTTTTTTTTTTTTTTTTTTGAAACTTGTCGACGTTGTTGTTGTATGGACTATGGAGGAATTTTGGACACTTTATAAAATACAGGTCATGTTCTTGTGTTTGCAACAATCATGTCATGTCCATCGATTAGCAATAAATTTTAATTTATTTTTTATGTAGTTCATTCTCTCAAGTTAACGTTTCAGCCTTAGTTTATACTATGATGAATAAGGGAAGTAGTTTAATAACATATTTTTTTTAGGTTAATAACAGAATCTTATTAGCAGTAAATTTCATTTGGGATGTTAACGATTTGCAGTTTTATAAAACATTGACCTTTATTTTAATTTTAGAATACCACGTGTAACTTAGTAATATTAAAGTAAAATTAATTAATATAACAGAACGCGTAATCATTAAGCTCTAATAATTTAATAAATAAATAATTAGTACATGAGAACCATTCATTGAAACACTCGTCAAAGCTTTAATTAACTTAATGACGTTCACAATCACATGTACCGCGAAACATTCAATGATGTGAAGACATTTTATTTATATTTAATTAAGTAAATCATTTAATATAAGGATAGATTCGTCAAATGAATTAATTACCTCCATAACATTAAACATAGAAAACATTTTACAAGTTGAGATTAATTTGTCAAATGTCTTTACTATGCAATTATGTACGGATGGACTTACTCGTATGTTCAACTACGTTAGCTTTAAAGAAACGTAGATTACAATATTTATTTTCAACACGTACATATTAATGTCCAATGTTTTGAAGCCATAAAATGTCTTCAACTCACATTAAAATATAACTATATATTGAGGTGTTTTTTCGAAACTTAATTTTTTATTGAGAAATTGTCAAAAGTATCACAGTTTGTACTTGATTTTATCAAAATCCACTAAAATTAATTTTTTAATATTAATACAAAAGTCTAAAATATCTTTAAAACAATTTTTTTACATTTTATTCTATATCCATATTAATCAGTTATTATTTATTTATTTTTTAAAAAATTAAACTTTAAAAGGTAAAAACTGCTCCAACCCTAAAAAAAATTTAATTTTTATCTTAATTATTTTGGTCGGTAGTATAGTGTAAGGCGTTTGTGTTAATTTTATTTTGAAAGAGTATTTCGTTTTTTCACATGTATAGTTTGGGCAATTCCTCTTTCTTATATAAAAAATTCGTTTTAAATTAGACTTTAAATTTATAATATCGAGAAAATCGGCGATTGAAAATAGAACAGTAAAATTAAATAATTTAATAGGAAGAAAAGATTATGTTTTTAGAAGAAGTAAATGAAAATCATAGACGAAATTTAACCACATTAATTTGCGTAGCAATGTGTTTGTTTTTTTATAAATATATTATGCGTAATTGGTATTTGTAGAGTACAAGTGAAATTCTAATCACATAATATAAGTTTGGTGAAATTATGCACCAAGAAAGTGAATGTAATTTTTCCATTAAAAGTAATTCATAATAAATCTGCGTGCTATTTGGTTTCTATTTCCAATTAACCTATTTTTTGTTTTAGCTTATGCGGCATGAAATAAATTTTGTTTTATTTTTGGAGTCGTCATATACGACAAGTCGTATCTGTTAGTTTAATAGATGCGACAAGTCTTATTTATATTGGACAAAATGTCACATCAAAAAGTTATATTTTTACCCGTTTCTCCTAATGGGTGTCACATTTAAAAGTTATATTTGTATGTTTCTCAAAAAAGAAGAAGCTATATTTGTACTAGTGTCTCTTTATGAGAACATCTCCAACCGATCACTTTATTTTCCACTCTATTTCTTACTCAATTTTTCAATAAACAGTAAATTTTTATTGTCTTTTAAATTATATAAAATAATAATATTAGATAATTTTTATAAGGATAAATATTAAGTAATTATATAAAAATTGGGTCATTCAATGAATTATAAAAAGTAACGGCTGAAAAAAAAAATTATAGACAAACAGTGTTGCAAAATCTTCAAGCAAGGCTATAATAGCGTGAAGAATAAAGTCTCATTGGACAAGTCCGCTAAAATAAAGTTCCATTGGAGAAGCTCCGAGGCCGCTACCATAATATTTGTTGACCTCGAAAAAATGCACCACTTATGGCGAAAACATGGTTGCACTTCCTGGGTGATGGTCGAGGTCAACACGGAATCCGCTTTCTAACGATCCTCGTTCTATCCACCTTTCAATCGTATTTCCTCAACAATGTCGCTAGAAATCCTGGACCAGCGTCTCGTGATCACTGAGTTTCAAGGACATGTAGAGGTTGGTGCTTAGACTTTACATGTGGACAAGATCTCCTATCCTCGTTCAAAACTTCTCCAAGGAGCCACTCAAAAACTCTATAAATACCTTTTGAACCTTTTTTTTTCTTTTCCGGTCTAACTCCAATATCTTCGTAGGAGATTGTAAACTTATATATTGCTTGGAAGAAAATTGTGCAAAAACATTACCATTTTGTACGATGTTGTTTGGCTGGAATGATTGTTTCTAATTTAAAATGAAACTAAAGTGGTCACAATTGTTTGAATACGAAGGGAAAATGGTACAAATTTATCTGCACTTTTCTTTCAATGCAATAAGTATGTTCATTGTCTTTCCTTTTTTCTCAAATCCAACACCTTTTTTATCAAGCAACACAAATTCTACATAAAAAAGTACGCAGTGAAGAGGAACAAATATAATAAATAAAGATAATATTCGTATATTTATCCACAATCGATCGGGAACGTACATCGGAAAATCAAGTCTGTGAAAACCCCTCACAAAAGGAATCAACACCTCAACCAATAAATAATTTCAACATAAAATTGGAGCCTCAACAAATATCACAGTAAAGTAAAATACTCGACTCATCCAATATGAATCGAAATAGAAAGATCGAGATCATTAGTGCTTCAACAAAGCGACGAAAGAGAGAAGGAGAGAAGCTCCAACGACCGCACCGGAGACCGGCAGAGAGAACGCAGCTCCGGTGAGCATCGGAGATGGAGCCGGCGAGGATTCCGGCGACATGGTTTGGGCCATAGCGGCGGCGATGACGAGCATCAAGGCGGCGAAGAAAACGTTGGTCTTGCAAGAAGCCATTTGAAGAATAAGATAAAAAGGCTTATGAAAAACTAACAAAGAAAATCTTGAGAGACAGAGAGAGAGATGTTTGTGTGTGTGAATGATTTTGTTTGTGTTAAGAGAGAATTGAGGCGTGTATTTATATGGCAAGGTTTTGGAGAATGTGGGAACACAGAGGAGGAAAAAGGTAAGGCAACGGTAATAGAAAATTGAATAAAATAATGATAAAGACAGAAAAGAGGTGTGAACTATGGCTGGCAAATTCGCGTGTAACGGCTATATTATTTGACAGCTCATGGTGGTTCACCATAGTTGTGGTTTTGGTTGTCTTTTTGCTGTGAAATATATTTAATTATTGTTATTTGCAGAAGAATTGTTGGTTTTTGGTTGTTTGCGTAACAGAGTAAATCGATTTGACGGCGCTGCAACACCTCTTGACACGTAGCGTGAATCACCACCGTCTCCTTTGTGTCATGTCGGCATTGCTTCTTTTTTGTTTTTATAATTATTTTCTTGTTCTTTTACTTTTCTGATATTTTGACCTTTCAAACCACTGAAGAAACAGATCTTTGTATTATTATATTTATTGTTTTGCTTTCTAGTCGATTTCTTAGTCTTATGTTAGATATTCATGAGATTCAAGAATTTTGAAGATGGAGGAATGGAGGAGTGGAGATAGAAAACAGATTTGAGATCTTCGTGAGAATAAGTTTTTGATTGATTCTCATTAACTATTTTTTTGTTAGAATTACAAACCTTAAGCTTAAATGACTTCGGTTGGTTGACGTGATAGTGAACATTGGTACAATAACGAGTTTAAGTAAGTTAAAATGAATTAAATACGCTTAAAATTATATCAATGTCATGTAGGTGGTTATTCGATTCGAGATTTAGTTGATGGTTGAGCTTGATAAATCTGAATGGTAATGCCTTAGTGACTACATTTGCTAAGTTCCCCGCTGTGGGTACGTAGAAGAAATCAACAATTTTGTGTGAAAAATAGGGTTATAGGCCAGAGAATTAGTATTTTTGTTGTCACACTAGATCACAGTTGTTTGGACGTCGAGGGGCACATCGAATTCAGCCATAAGGGGTCGGAGCTAAAGGATTTCAGTCCACACTAGAGCTAATGCTTGTATTCAAACTTTGAACTTGACTTTGGAGATGAATTTGACACTTGTAAAGTTGTCTAGTTTCTAAAATTGCAATGCTTCTCTTAGTTTTGACAGATTTAGTAGGTACGATTCATCTTTAATTGTTCTTTAATTGTCCTTAATAACACAACCATCGGAGAAAAACTCAGCAGTGACAGTGTTATCTTTTGTGAATTTTTGATACACTAACTAGATTCGTTGCTAATCTCGGTACATGTAGGATATTTTTTAGTACTAGACTTTTTGAATTGGTAGATATTAATGAATCTCAAGTGTGTTTAATGGGAATAAATACAATCCTCGACATTTCCACTCTCTGTAGTCGTCTGAAATTGATCATCCTGTGTTTTTTCAATTGCGACAAGGTACGTTTAGGAGTTGTTAGTGCACCATTGCTGGATGCTAAGGTAGATGTGTACTATTGGTCAAATATGAACCAATAGTAAGAACAAAATGGCATGAACAAGTACATATTTGACAAACTACACGATTGCCACGTCCACGACTTCTATCTCCTCTTCCACGCTGACCTCGATTGCTTTATCCACCTCGGTTGTGTCTTCCACCATTGAATCGATTTTTTGACAGATTTTCAGATGCCTTCGAGAGAACTGTCATAAGTGTTATTAATTGATGATCCAACCTTGTTTTGTGACACTGCAATATGAACTAAGTTTATTATGCAAGATATAAAACTCAGGTATAACAATGAGCATAACAACTACTAAATTATATTATACATCAAGTCCTCCAAGTACATAAATGAGTATTTCTTCATACTGATTGATTGATTTGCAACAAAATTTTCTGCTATCAGTTAAATTTTAATGATGAAATTGTTAATTGTTATATTTATTTTCTTCATTGTTTACAGTTGAAGAATGAGTTGAAGAAGACGAGCCTTACCATTTTCAGCAAAGACTTGGTTTAGAGTTGACCAGATTTGGCAACAGGTTGTACATCGAGCAATGTGCCCTAGCATATACATGGAGAGCAATGACATAAGCGAGGACATCACTTGTTCGTTGTTGGGTTGACTCTGGTTTGTCACTAATGGAACTGAATCAGACCACCGAGCCCCATTGACTCTACCTCGAAATTTCTTTCGAGCTCAACGAACTGTGATGAACATGGTTTGGATCCATAGATGAAACCTTCTAGATCTTGAGCTCTGATCGCTGCAAGGACTTACAATCTCTAGAAATTAAATTGTCACGAACTGTGAAGATGAAGTTATATAGAGAGAAAATAGACCTATGATTTTTGTTGAAAATTAGTTAACAATTAACTCATTATACTACGTGACATATTTATATATGGCGGAAACACGTAATAAGACTTAACATGTTAAAACTCATTTTTAACATATTCGTATAACCATGGCATTAAAATTTCTAACATGTCAATTAAAAAATTCTAAACATGTTGAGTAACAAATTGAGCAAGAAAACTAGCAACCTATATCAATCATATAGTCGCAGATCCAATTCGTTAGAGAACAGTCACATTTGAGATTGTAAACAATCTCGTGCGTTGCTAGCTATCGTCGGAATGCCACGCCAAGTGCTCGACAAAATTGGGCTCACGCGCACTTAGCTTTCGGGGAAGAACCCTTTGGACACGCGCCTACGAGTCGCCGGAGCACGTGCGCCTGTGACTCGTCGGAAGGAGACCTGTCGCGCGCCTCAGCCATGCCTCACTGGATGGCGCGCGCGCTGCCTCGCCGCTCCCCGGAATGGACGCGTCTTGAGCCTGCCTCTTGCCGGAGTGATAAGCCTGCCCTGCGCCTTCAAAGTCTCTCGCCAGAACAGCCTCGGATGCGCCTTCGCAGCCCCTCACCGGAATGAAGACTTCCCGCGCGCGCGCACCTTCAGTTTTGTCGGATTGGATGGCCACGGTTTGGCCGAGAGTCTTGCTTCCTTGTGGCCGGCCATATTGAAAAATTTCTCACACAAATACCACAATGGATTCAATGATAATTCTCTCGGGTGTTTTAGGGATAAAGAGGGTGGGCTCTTTTAGGTGAACAACGGATAAGGGGGAAAACTCAAAGGAATTGGGAAGAAGTTTTGGGAGAACAATTCTCTCTATCTCTGTATCTCTATTCGGCCGACCAAACACACAAGGGGGAGATGATGTTTTGGCCGAGTGAATTAATTACGGTTAGTGTTAGGAGATAGACCTCTTTTATACCCAGAGAGAACAAGTTTAAGTTAGGTTGGCCCGTTAGGCAAACTTAAGCTCAATTCTCTTTTTAATAAATTTCAAAAATAATCTCCAATCTTAATTCATTAATCATGGCTGGCCATATTTTAAATTTTATTCCCCAAATTTATTTGATTTATTTCTAAAATAATATTGAATTAAATTAGAACATCTCATTTATTTATTAACAAGTCATTAATTATTTTCATACTATGCAAACAAGTACGAAACGATAAAATATTTATTTTCATTTTTTATTTATTTGAATCATTAAATTGTATTATTATCAATATAATACCACAATATGATTCATTAAATAAATGTGATAATAAATAACCAATTATTTAGAATATAATTTTCTTAATGTAAATCACAACTTACTTTCAATGAGAAAATCATTTGTTCTAGTTCACTGAATCTCGTCCGAAAGTCAATCACTGAGACCTTATGGACCTGCATGAACGAAGTTTTAGAATAAAATCCGGACACAAATGTTCACAAACTTTTTCAGATTTTTAATTCTTAATATTAGTCGATTCCACTAAATGACTAATATTGAAACTCTTTAAGTTCATATGTGTTTATATATCTGTCTGATGTAATAAAAAAAATTCTTCACACGATCCACGGTATATTTTACGATATTACCCTTTGTGTGTATCATAACTCAGAGGAATGTAATATTACCGTTTGACTCATGAGTTATTGTTTCACCAACTCCTTTGTTATTTGTGAACGAAAAAAACATAAAGTGAGATGTCTCTCTATGTCACTATTCAAGAAATGTTTTATTCGTTGAATACCAGGCCCGGTTTCTTCGTTCACACTCTCGTAACAAAGAATGGTGTGATACTAACACAAATTCCGTATCTGTGAATCATATAATTCAACGAAACAGTATTATGACACCAACCGTTGGGTCAATGAAACATTATTCAATCATTACCCATTGACAAATCAAATGTCATAAAGTGTTACAAGAAAATATGTATTCACTTCAGGATTTAGGTAATTACCAAAATAGTCATCGTATGTGATCTTGAAGTTTCGAGTGATTAAACAATTTTATCTCGAGTTTTAAAGTATCACTGGTCTTGTCTGATGTCTCCATTAAGACATTAAGAATAAATCCCAGAGTTACAAATCTCTGTGTCATAAGATAAGATATTGTTTATTTATTCAAACAATCAATACTCATATTCGATTACCTAATCGATTTTTTAGATTGTGAACTATTATATAACTAGTCATAAGAGGGTATCTTGACAAGTCTGTATTTAGCACATCTTTCGTTGATGACAGTTTCAAAGCGTATCAACCATACATAACACAATCTTAAATAATAATATATATTATATTTTATTTAAGTTTCAGCAAAAACAAAATACAAAATGTATTTAAATGTCTAATATCTCCTTTGTGGGCACCCAACAAGTTATTGATTGATTCTCATTAACCGCTTACTTACAATACAAAGCTAATTGATTTTAGTTAGTTGACATGGCAATGAGCATTGATATAAGGGTAATTTTCATGTATAATTATCTAAATTATAGGCAATTTGGTTATACGCAAAGTTTTGTAAACAGGTCGGAAATACCCAGTAAGATTTGCTTACAAAGTTTTTGAGACGAAAAATAACCTAATTTTTTTTCACCTATTGATACATATAATTAAAACACGTAATAACTCAAAATAAATTAGTGAATACCGTAAATTGAGATTACAAACCGTGAAGAGTAATGATGGTTTGCATCAATACGACTATTTCAATTTCAAAATAATTAACTATTAAAAATCTCTCTAGCAGTGACGGACCCACAACAGGGCCAAGGTTGGCCAATAACCCGCCTGAAATATTTAAAAATAATATTCATAAAAAATATTTGGTGATTCCCATAAAAACTATTAAATACTTGCCCCCCTTTGTACAAATTTTTAGATCCGTCAGCGTTTCTGGAGACGAAAATTTGCAAACCAAAAAACGAAAAACAAAACTCGAGACAAAATTAAAAAAATATGATACCGTTTTAACATAACATAAAAATCAGTTTAATTACAATGTTAACATAACGTAAATACGACGTAATTGATACATGTATCGAGCAAATAAATCTGGCCATCAAAAAAATAATCAATACACTTTTAACGGAACGTACATACGATGTAAATTATAAAGAACATAACAAATGAAATATATAAATAATTAATTACAAACAAAAAAGTAATATTACAATGTCAATAGAACGTAAATACGGTGTAAACTATATTGAACTACAAACACGTCTCAGTCCCTACACAAACCTGATTCGTATAATGAAAAACTATCATCATGAAACAAATTTATGACCAACCAACTCGGTTTTTTTCTTCGATCTGAATAAGTAATACAAAAAGTTTTTTTTTGCAGTGTAGATGAGAAAGAAACAAAATTACGTAAATGAATATCAAGAAATATGGAGTAATTAAGTGTAAATTAATAATTTTATTTAATATAGGATATAACTAGGAAACTAGATATTATAGATAATTAATATATAAATCAAACAATTTGTTACACCCACAATTTAAATTTCAAATACGAAAACAAGATTTTAAAATATAAAATAACAATTAAATCGTCTAAATAAGGGTATATTCGATTTAAAATAAATTATTATTATCTGTAAATGAATATAGCTGAATATTTCTGGTTTATTAAGAGCAACTCCAACTATGAGCACCAAATTTGGTGTTTATTTAGCACCAAATTTGGTGCTAAAGTTTTTTCATCTCCAACCACAACACCAAATTTCACACCAAAAATACTATTCATCATTATTATATTATTATTTTTTATTAATAAATAATTATTATATTTGCAATTTTAATTATGTGATAAAAATTAATGACATCCACAAAAACAAAATGAAATAATAAATAAAATTACATTATTTAAAATAAACAATATAAAAGTGTTCAAAGAAAAAAAAAACAACATAAAAAATCATACATTTAAAAAATAAATTATATCAAACTAATTATCGGAATTAGCATATTCATTTCACAAATGCTCAATTAATGCATTTCGAAGTTCAATATGGGATATGGGCCTCTTTATTCTTGATTTGGCGGTGTCGAGCTAAAAATTGTTGGAATCGAGAATCTTCATCGCCCGACATCTCAACTTCTGGATTTGGAACTTCGACACGATCTTCAGTTGTTGGATTCACATGGCGTTCATCTTCTATTATCATATTATGCAAAATAATGCACGATGTCATGATATCATGTAATACTTTCTTATTCCAAAAGCGGGACGGTCCGGCCACAATGGCAAATCTTGACTTCAACACTCCAAATCTTGACTTCAATACTCTTAATTTTAATTTTAATTTTAGTGTGTTTAAATTTTTTTATGTTTAAATTAACCTTATTTTTATATGTTTTTGGTAATCCATTTAAGAATTTGGTGTTTTATAAACATACATTGTTGTATAAATATAAAAGATTAAAAAAAAAAAAAAATTGGCGTGTGAACAGTGTCACGCCAAATATAGCGTGGCACTGTTCACAACACCAAATTTGGTGCCATTTTTGCAGTGGAGTTGGAGCAAAAATTGCACCAAATTTGACTTTTTACCGTGGCTTAGGAGCTGCTCTAACGATATCTTGAATATATAAAAATTGGGCACCAAAGTCAATTTTTTATTGATATAATAATGACTCATCAATGCACAAGTGTAAAGGTAAGGTAAAATGAATTATATACACTTAATTACATACCCACGTCATTTAATCGTTCTTAACTTCTTTTATTCTCTAATATATTCTGCAGTGTTATAAACGTTAGTACGTATAATAATTATGGTTTTAATTATAAATATTTTTAATGGCATGTGATATTTACGGATTAAAGTACAATACATATACATCTTTACATTTTATAGCGGTATTAAAGGTGAAAATAAATCGCGAGGTTCAATTTTATAATTTTCTCGTTAAAATTAAGGAAGAATTAAAAGTAAATGAAAAATTTACGTTTAATTACAGGACAGAATTATTGAATCTTATTAGAAAAATACGATTGATAAAAATTATTAATATTTTATAAAATATGATAAAATAAAATTATTTTCGAAATTTATTTGGACATAAAAAACAACCCCTAATTTTTTTGTAGTTGCGATTGCTCAATAATGTTTTTTGTTTACTCTACGAAAAAGTTGATACTTTTTACAGAATGAAAACTGAAAATAATTTCTTCAAATTAAATCTAAATAAGAACTATATATATGTTCTTGATTTTGATTAGAAGTTCATTTATAAATATTTAATATTCGTTTCTACGATGTGAAATTTATCCGCTAGCTTATATCAACTTTTGGAGCTATGGTTTGCCCAGTATCATGCTATAGACGTGTAGAAATTTGATAGCACTTCAGCTCTGTTATAATTATTATATTGTGGAAAATGTTTATAATATAAAGAAGGGATATTATACAAAGCTTAAACGACAACAAAATCAGGACCAGTACCCATATTATAAAGAATAATATATACTCTCCAATCCACAAAAATCACACCCATATAAGTATTAATATTTATATTAATAATAATTATATTTATAAGCTCTAAGTTCGAACGATACATCAATGCTTCAGCAACAAAGCGACTGCCGAGAGAAGCAGAGAAGCTCCGACCAGGGAGGCAGAAGCCGGCAGCGACTGTGCTGCTCCGGAGTCCATCGGCGCCGGCGCCGGCGACGGAGATAAGCTCTGCGCCGAGACGAGCGTCGTCGCTGCTGCGGCGAAGGCGATGAAGCAGAAGAAAACGACGGTCATAGCGTGTGCCATTGTTTGAAGCAAAGAGTGAATCGAATACAAGAATTTAGAGAGAGAGAGAGAGAGAGATTGTTGTGTCTGTGTTGTTTTAGTAGTTGTGTGAGAGAAGAGAAGAAAGAGGGCGTGTTCTTATAAGGAGAGTTGTGGGGTCCACTGGAGATAAAGCGACAACGGTCCAGAACGAAACGGCTATTTGAAATTGAAGAGAAACAATGCATGTTTGCTTTGTTTATACGAAGCGCGTTGTCGTATATTAAAATGTGAGAGAGAGAGTGTGGGGTTCGGTGAACGGCGCAGAAGGAAGAGGAGAGACCGACACGTCACCGACTGTGTGCTGTGATTCCACATGCTCTGTTACTTTTCCTTTCGAGGAAATTACGTCATAAGGTGTGTTTAACATGTAGTTAAAACCAACTTTGTAAACCCCTTGACGGGTTTGAATGTTTTTTTTTTGGTAAAACAGGTAATAGCCCTATAGATGTTTACTAATTTGGTTTTGTCCATTGTTTGGTAAAACTTTAGTAAATGTCCAATATTTGAAATTGCCGAAAATTTGTACCTAATTTACCCCGAAAATTTTTGCCGCTCAAATTTAATTCCGGAAAAAAAAAATTAAACCAGATAAATAGGACATTAAATAAAGAAGATAATTAATGGTAATTTACCCCGAAACATTAGTTGAGGTTCCCCAATTTTTTCCCGCTCAAACGAAATAAATGATAATATTTAAAAGGAAATTAATTAATCCTTTAAAACCGGAATATGGAAACATAAAGGTACACAGATTTGGAGAGAGAAACACAATCCATGCAAACTCGAAATATGAAGCGTTTTTTTTCTGAAAACGCACGTCGAAATAGATTTGGAGAGAGAAACACAGTGTTTATCACCGAAAATAAATCTTCTTGAAATTCTTGAAAGACTCTTAAAAATTCTGGGAAGAAGTCGAAGTTAAAGAGCCGAAGGAGGAAACTTGAAAGCCATCAAATATTTACAGGTTTGAATGTTATTTTTATGTATTTCAAAAATCAATCCCTAAATGTTTTCGCAAAATTTCAAAAGCTTTAAACCGGTTATTGAATTTATGTCGGAGGAAAATCATTTTCACGATTAAGGGATGTTTATGATATGCATGCAAGAAAAGATGGAGTATACTGTGCTGTTTTATTTTCCTTTTTCGAAGCTATTCCATTTTCTTGATAATGATAATATCGATTTACAAAAAAAAGTTAGGGTTTTAGTCGGAAGAAAATCATCAAACGATTAAGAGATTTTTATGATATGCATGCAAGAAATTGATGTAGTATATTTTTTGTTTCATTTTCCTTTTCCGAAAGTTTTCCATTTTATTGATTAAAGTTAGGGTTTTGATTATTATGGTAAATCGATTATGAGTTAATGAT
Organism: Urtica urens; assembly: GCA_958296335.1. NCBI lineage: Eukaryota > Viridiplantae > Streptophyta > Magnoliopsida > Rosales > Urticaceae > Urtica > Urtica urens. The sequence continues at coordinate 2,844,478 of OY282521.1, forward strand.
TTGTTGGTCGTCGATAAATCGGAAAACCTTTTATTTTGTAAATAATATTTAAGTAAATGGTTTTTTCTTGTGTTCTTCATTATAAACGAATATTGTTCTTTGATTTTTTTAGTTCAAATGACAAAAATGGAAGTAGTGGACAAGTCTGAAAGTAAGAAGAGAAAACATGGAGATTCGAAGAAAGGAGGAACTGTCGCCAAGGTTAAAGGGTCACAGCAGGTATGTTATAAACTGACTTAATAGAAATAATATTTACTTAATTAATTGATATGAAACATTCTATTTACTGAGTTATTTGATTTAGGAACAGGTTGGTTCGTACCTTGTAGATCCCAAACATTGGGATCTTGATCAAAAAATTATAGTACACACGAACTTTGGAGCCATAAAAGCTATTATGAAAGGTTTAGAAACAAATGAACAATATAAATTGTTCTCAAAATCGCCTTTTTCCATTTCCAATACATAAAAGGCGACGTCTTTCCAAAGAGGTTAATCCACCTTCTTATGCTCTCCCAAGTCGAATCAGGAAAACCGGATGAATTGCATTTTAAAATAGGAAACCATATTCACCGGTTCACAATATCCGAATACGAACTGATTTCAGGTAAATTGATTTTGTTGTTATTAAACATGTTAACCTGTTCAATTCTGATTGACGTATTTAATATTTGAATTAACTTAGTAAATTGTAATATGATTTACAGGTTTATGTTGTGATGAAATCCCTGATATCAATGACGACATTGTAATTGGGAATCCATTACTGCAGACGTTCTTCAAAATTAAAGGAACACAGAGGGCTAATTACCTGCTCGGACTACTGCAAGGGAAATTTGGCGGGACAGACGAGGAAAGAATCGCACTCATAAATGTTGCAATTATTGAGACAATGGTCCTGCCACGTGAAAGGAACCACATCATTTCAAACAAGTTTTTGAAAATGGCCACAAATGATGAAGTTTTCAATGGATACCCTTGGGGGAGAGAAAGTTTTATGAGGTTATGCGAATCATTCAAAAGAATAAAAATTTTCAGGTACTAAGACGGGCTTCAACGTCGACGGATTCTTGCACCCAATTGTTGCGTGGATTTACGAGCTAATACCTGCATTTGAGGAGAATGGGTATACAAAATCAAACAGCACATATACAATGACAAGAATGTTGAAGTGGGCTTACCATTTCAACCCATCATCGGAAGATGTGCAAATGATATTCAACAATGATGATGTATGTCGTACTAAAATTTAATTTACTTATGGGGTATTTTATTGTAAATTGCTAATCAATAATTCTGGTAAATTGTAGCTTCGTTTCAACAACTTAGCAACTACTGACTTGGAACTAAAAAAAGGTGGACCACGTATAAGGACAACCAATTTTTCTGTCCCTGATGACATACCATTGACTGGAACAATAGCGAACAATAAAACGAAAGCCAACTCTTCAAAGTGCCAGGATGGATACGTGACAAAAGAGGAGTTGAAAGTTGTATGCGAGAAACTAGAACAAGCCCTCAATGAGCTCTGAAAACACGTAAAACTAGCCTTGAAGCTGAAAACCTGAAACTTTTAGAGGTAATTAACTGATTAAATTTGTAGTTGATTAATATGTTTTAATGTATTAAAACATGTTATATATTGGCAGGAGAAGAAAGCGGATGTTGAAGATACTGCTGCCAACAATGAAGAAAAAGTACTGGACATTAACTACGTAATGTGATTAGATACTATAATAACAATTTTGATTAGGATGCAAACAAGGACCAAATGACTCCTCAACATGAAGTAAATGTGGAACAAATCCGGAAAAGGAATAACAAAGGGAAACAAAAGATGCAACCAACTAGAACTTCACCGAGATCATTGGTAAATAAAGCGGTAAGATGTTTCAGTAAGTATAATCATGTTATTGCTTGTATTAATATTATTAATTACATGTTATATAGGAATCTGCAAAGTCATATGTTCTAGCAGCTAAAGGGATAAGCATTGCAGACCAAGAACAAATGACATTAACAGCAATGGTAGTTGTTTATATTAATCAATTTAATGGTGTGATTATAAACAATGTAAATTTTCCTTTGTAGTTTAAGAAGACAATGAACAAGTCTGTTGAACAACCCAATATAGAAAAAGATGATCACTCCATTGCTGCTCCAAAAAAGCCGTTGGTAAAATTCTAAACTTTTTAAATTGTGCATGTAAAATGGTATGTCATTAATGATGTTAATTATCGGTGCAGTTTAAGGTCCCAAAGGATAAAAATGAGATTACAAATGACAATGCGCCAAAGAAAGTACAACCACCGATGGAGAAACCACCACAAGATATTTCACCGTTGTTGGGAGAGGAAAACACCAAAAATATGACTCCAGTAAGATATTTACGTAGTTAATTGTGTATAAGTTTTTTAATGTGTTATTCAAAATTAAAATTAAATGGCATGACAAGAAAGATTACAACAGCTTCAAGATGATTGGTTATTTGCGGTAAATGAAGTGTTCCAAATGGATCCTAACGGAAACTTTTATGAACAGGAGACCAACTACAAACGACTAAGGAAGGGACAACAAAAAAACAAAGAATTGGTTGAACATGACCAAGCTGTTGAAGTGAGTTAAATATTTGACATCTTTCAAGATGTTGTTGTTACAAAAAGATTTTCTAAAATTGTTTTCACATTTCAGGAACTCAATGCCTCCAAAACAGCCAAGAAGTTGCAGCCTCCAAAGGTATGAACAGTAATTTACTTAGTAAATACACAGCTAATTTATTTTGACAACTTAAATAAAATTGAAAACAGACTGATAAACCATCTCAAGAAGAATCACTCGTTCAAGGAAGGCAAAGAAGACAAGTTAAAAGGTCGGTTTACATGCAACCACCTTACACTGAGGAGAAACGCCCCAAAAAAACGAAAACTACAACAACTGACAACACAGAAGAAAAACAAAGTAGCCAGCCATCGTTTGATCTCGGAATATAATATTTACATGGTGTTTAATATTGGGATCTTCTGTTTTTATTATGGTGTTTATTTTGGTTTATGATACAATATGTTGAAGGTATAATTTTGGGACAAGTAATTATGTTGCCATATGTTTCTGGCTAAACATGTTGAAGGTTTTTAGATTCCTATATTTTGAAACTTTGATACGATATTTGTTTAATGATTAGTTCTTAATATTTAAATGATATCCGTTATATTGAATTTGTGCCCTATATTTGTAAATGATACTTTTATCCGGCTTTGGAAAATTGAATTATTAATTTAGTAAATTAAAGCTCATGATATAGAACATCACATAAAAGTTTACGGATTAAATTAGTTAACAATTTATGTAAACAATAAATGATAAATAAAAATTGACAATTTACCCCGTAAATGAAAAACAAAGTAAATTAATGACAAGTTTATCATTAAAATTGATTAAAAAACAAAAAATAACGAATACAATTGTTTCTTACCATTAAACTTAAACAAAAAAATTACAAATCAATAACGAAATATAAAGTTCAAATAACTATAACTTTTAACAAATAAAACAAACAACAACAAATATTTAGTTCTTGCAACAACGTTTATTGTGGCCGGTTTGTCCATAATTTCCACATCGTTGCACATAAGGATGATATTTTTCAGACTTTGATCGATATCGCTTCTCTTTTGGCCTCCCTGATTGACGCTTAAAAACAGGAGGTTTAATCACGCGTGCACCTAATGGAAAATCCCAATATCCTTCATGAAAAATCGGAAACACATCTTGTAAATACGTCAACCGAAAATACTCTTCAGTATAGTAGGGAGAAACAAAGTCAATTGGATGTAAATTACGTCTATACAAGGCAGCACAAGCATGAGGACATGGAAAATCTTCAAGTTGCCAAAAATGACAAGTGCACGACTTCTCTTGAATATCAACAACTTTACGAATAGCCCCATCAACAACTTCAAATTGAAATTCATTTATCGCATTTACCTATATAAAAATCACGGATTGTTAATGGCGTAACCATTTACGTAGTAATTACATAATAGTATTTAAACAGCGTTAATGTCAACTTAATTTACTTAATACTACACGAAATAATTAATGACGTAAAAACTTACATCATGGTACGAGCAGCTTCTTGAGCTTCCTTCAGTATTGTGAAACCAATGTCAATTAAACCAGAAACCATCTTAGGAATGAGAGCTCTCTTCTTGACTATCCATCTTTGGATAAGATCTCGATAACTCAAAACAAGGCAAGACACAAGCCAACCCCTTGCTTCATGCAAAACCGAATTCAAACACTCCGAAATGTTTGTAGTCATGATGTTAAATCTCTTTCCAGGAAAATGACTACGAGCCCAAACCTTTGGATTTGCGTTAAGCAAATATTTTTTTATTTTGCGATCCCCAATAGAAAGAATATTTAGCCAAAAATCAAATTCTCTAGAGGTGTAAGTCTTAGCACACTTGTAGAAGAGTGGCTGAATATGACTACTACCAAATTGAGCTTTAAAATTACCCCATAAATGTTGCATGCAAGAAGCCCATTCTACTTCCGGGAAGACTTTGTTCGCAGCTTTTTGGATGGATTTGTGCCTATCCGATACAACTACCATCTCATCACGTACACCAAAAACAAGGCGAAGCTGCATCATGAACCACGACCATGATTTATCATTTTCTGAATCCACAATACAAAAAGCAAGAGGGAACAAATGATTATCCCCATCTTGAGCTGTAGCAAGCAACAACGTCCCATGTGATTTTCCCTTAAAAAATGTACCATCTACCGAAATGACAGGACGACAATATCTAAACCCATGCACACAAGCTCCAAACGCAAGGAAAAAATACTTGAATGTTCCATCTTCTTCAAGTTCTGTTTTAGTGTACGAACCTGAAATATATTTACAAAATTAAACTAAAATCACCAAGTAAATTGCAGAGTTATTAACCAAGTAAATTACTTAGTAAATTCAATTCACCATGTAAATTGAAATTAAATTAACAAAGTTATGAAATTGTTACCAGAGTTTTTCTCACACATCAAATCGCCAATGATAGGGAGATGACTGTAAGAAGAATCAAAATCACCCCGAAGATCAATCAACGCATTTTTCCGTCCCTTCCACGCACGATAGTAAGAAACTTCAACGTTCCAACGACTCCTCATTATCTCAGCCACTCCTGCCGGTTTAATCTCGGTTGCTAATGAACCCCTAAAATCATCTTGTACACATTGACTAATAAGCTTAGACGATGCATGCTTATTTTTGTTGATAACAACACGACCAAAACATGAATGATCTTTCAAAAAGCTCCTAACTACCCAAATCCCAGATTTAGAGCTCACATTAGCATATAACATCCAAGAACAATTATAATCATTGCAACAAACTCGATACCGAGTCTTGTTAGATTTTATAGTTTTATATTCAAAACTATTTCGCACAGCTAACATACTCAAAGCAGTTTGTAAAACAGATTTGGTAGTGAACACATTTCCAACGTTAATATCAATTGTCATCGGGAAATTATTCAAATCTGCATGATCAAACATGAATACATCATCTTTCTTAGTATCGTTGATATCAATACTCTCCACATCACGAGCTTGAGAACATTGACGCTCGAATATTTCAACTGTAAAAATATTGACGAAAATTAAACCACCACAGAAAAAAAACAACCAGAATTGAACAAGAATACAATGTCAGGTCTTACTGGATTGACGAAACGAACTCTCACCATGCACAAAAACCATCTCGAGTAAATTAAAATCAATAACCGTTTGTAAAAACATAAACAAAAGCCACGACAATCCGGTAAATAGAATAACAATTATCGAGAAAATGAAAATATGGTAAATAAGATGACAAGCAGAAAATAAACACGTGAATTAATTGAAAGTCAATGATATTGCTTTTAAATCGGATAAGAATAATATATTTTCCAATTAAATCTCATCGTACCCTAATTTTAATTGCTTTTCAAATCAATAAATCGGATGAGAATAATATTGTTTCCAAATAAATCTCCACGTCCATTGTATAATTGGTTACATAGCCAAGTCAATGAGAAAAAACAAGATTTTAGGACCTATAATCGGATAGAAATAAATAATAAAGTTTTTTGATATCAATCCGGAATTTGAAAACATCCGAAATTAATTAAAAATTTGAAATCAATCCGAAATTTGAAATCTGTCGGATATTAGAAATCAATCCGAAAATAATTCAAAATTTGAAATCAATTCGAAAATAATTCAAAATTTGAAATAAATACGAATTTGAAAATGAACACCAAAATTTGAAAATAAAACATAATTAAAACTTGGTAGTTAAAAAGGGCAAAAATGTAAATAGATAATTAAATAAAAAAACCACGTAGGATTGTTGGACATTTACTAAAGTTTTACGAAACGTTGGCCAAAACCAAAAAACGTAAGTAAGATAAGGCCAACTCGCCATTTTTGTTTTTTTTTTGAGGAAAGGGTTTGAAATCTGAATGTTATATTCAGTTTTTTCTCGTGCATAAATCAAACTTATGAGCTTTTATTAGTTAAACCCATTGACGGGTTTGAATGTTTTTTTTTTTTTTTTTTGAGGACAAACTTTGAATGTTATATTCAGTTTTTTTCTCGTGCATAAATCAAACTTATGAGTTTTTATTAGTTAAACCCATTGACGGGTTTGAGTGTTTTTTTTTTTTTTTGAGGAAAGGGTTTGAATGTTATATTCAGTTTTTTTCTCGTGCATAAATCAAACTTATGAGTTTTTATTAGTAAAACCCCTTGACGGGTTTGAATGATATAGTCTCTAGCGCCAGCTGAGAATTCTCAAAAGCAAATAAAAAATCTTTAATTGGTTTAATGAGGCGGTCCCAAATAATCATAACCGGTTTCAAAAAGTTAACCAATGGACTGGGTTAATCTCTTTACGTTAATGATATTCAAACAATTTTAAAGACATTATTATATATATATATATAGGAAACCTAAAAAATACTATTGATCTAAAAAACAGAAGAAAAAAGCAGAAGTGGAAATTAAAGGAAAATAAAGAGTGAAGGAAAGAAAGACTGTGCGTGAAAGATCGATAACCAAAAAGAGATCGAGAGGTTCAGAAAAAAAAAGTAAAAATGAGAAAGAAGCGATGGAGAAGGATACAAACAAGAACGCGGAGACAAGGGGTCGAGGTGAAAAAGAGTGGTTTGTGATTGTAGCTCATTGTGACTCGAATTCAAGCGCAAATTATAGAAGGAATTGGATCGGGAAAAAGTATTCTCGCCAAGTTCATAAATTTCAGAGCGGTTACAAAGAAGATATAGCAGTATTGGCGGTGATCAACGTTCAAAACTGTGTCTCGACAAACACATTGAAGTTGTTTGAGCATGTACATTGTGTCAAGAGGAAAACAAGGAGTGTGAAATATCGAGAACTCTCTATTTAGGAGTAACATGAGCATGAGCATGAAATTGTTCATATTTTTTTAAGGCAGTTTTGATGATATTACCAACCTAGGGCTGTGTTTTGTGGGCTTAACATTGGGCTCGTGAGATAAGATAGTTTGACAATTGCTTTATTCTTATTATTATTATTGGCCAAATTTATGAAGTAATAAAATGTACCACCAGGTCTTGATAAAAACCTTATTTTAATACTAACTAAAAGCTCGAAATATGTATCCGTTAATTTTTTTAATTCGTCTGGTGTGATAGTAAGTATACAATTTAATTAAAGAAATATTGGTAGGAAATCATACAAGTATAAATATTCCGAATGGTTAACATCACATAATAATAATAGTAATAATAATTATAATAACAATAATGAATTCGTATCTAGCAAAATTTGGACTTGGAATAATATAGATATTACACCTAAATTTGCAACTTCGCTTGATAAGTTGGGGGTTGAACGCTACACCACACCAACCAGAAAAAATGTTGCTGCTTTCACAAATAAATATTTTCAATTTTAGTGACTCGCGAACTTTAGAATGACAAAGATGATACGTATCTCAAATTTTTTTCTCCGACTATTCACACGAATAAGATGACATATTGTCAAGCCAGTAAGAACATCTCTAATGTTAAATTCGTTTTAAAGCAATAAATTTTTAGCACATCACTAAAATATTATGATTTAACTACATCTTTTTTTCACATCAATTGACAACTTTTAATAAAATTACTCCAATACATGTTACTTTAAAAATTGTCAACACCATACATATTTTATGATTATTTTATTGTCTAAGTTGGGAGCATAATATTATAAAATCAAGAAAATATTCAAAGCATTTCACTTGACATCGGTGCAACAAAAACAACAATGCCAAAAATAATGTCTTTTTTTTTTTTTCACTCCAATGCATAAGCAATTATAGATGTCATTCAATTTATCACAATACTCCAAAAAATACCATGAATTGGAGATACTCTAAGAATACCACAAGTCATAGCTAACGAGCTTCACTTAATTCGCGCTTTTTCCCTCTCTACTCTTTGGTAACATTTTCCTTCATTTTTAGCCGTCCGGACTGTTAGAAATAATCATCCAAATTATTTATTTATAAGAATAAATAGACAACAAGGCAGAATAAGAAATTACTAATAATATTAATTAATTAGCAACAACAAAAATAATCATATTAGATAGAAACGAAGAACATCGAAGATCGTTTGATGGTTTTCTTAAAGGGATAATAACTGATATAACCATATCAAACTTAAAAATTGCTATATAGCCAAACTTTTGAAAAAATTGGTTTATAGTCATAAACGAAAATAAACCGCTTAAGAAGATAACTATACCCCTGAATAAAAATCGTAATTACCAAAAATAAATTCGAAAAAAAAAATTTCAATCGTCTTATAAACAACCCACTACCCACGAGTAAATAAACGAATATAAACGGATTCAAATTTTGAAACACCGTCGCTAAAAAGAAGAAATAACCGCATCAAATTAGAAAAAAAAGAAAATAAAATTAACAAAAAACGGTTATGTTTTAAAAAATAATGTTTTCTTAATTACAAAAAAAATGACGAAAAAAAGGTGTATTATTAAGTAAACTCAAAGTGCACTATTGGAACTAAAAAAAACAAAAAAAAAATCCACGTCATACGTTTGGGCTATTTCTTTAAAAATGCAAAAAAAGTATGGTTAAATTGCAATAACACTGTTTAAAAGTGCTATTTAGTCCAATTTTTCTTTCTTAAATAATGATACCCTCCAATAATGTCGGAAACTGTGAGCAATACGATGGTGCACGAGAAAAACTTTGAGCACTAAAGTAACTTATCCGACGAATCAAGCTTGTGATTTAACCAACTTCAGACTACATAAAAGTTGGAAAAATAATTTCGGAAGGGGGAAAAGGAAGCGTGAATACTGTATGTTGAAATGAGTAGAATGAGAGCTGAAGGTATCTATTTATGAGTTTAATTTTGGTCTCAAACTAAAAAAAACGTTAACCCTTAATGCATTTTAATGGCTTTAATGTCACCTAAAATCAGCTATATAAATGTGCAGCCTTTAATGCATTATAATGCACCTAACTCCGACCATCAAAACGTTCATTTGACTGTTTGCTTGCATAAATGGTTGCAGTTTACTTTCCTAACCTAAATATTATTTGTGGAATTAAAATATTTTATAAATTGATTTATAAAAAAAATAAGAATTATCACAAACAAGACCAACCTCGAATGCGCAAGACAAGCTCAAATTACCAAGATCTAAGACCTAAGCCCAAACCCCAGCGGTGTGTGTGCACGCGCGACGAGTTAGAGCTAACTCACTCAAAACACTCATCTCTTGCACTTACTTATCCTTTTAAGGAAGAGGCTATTATATCAACACTACACGATCACATTTCCTCAACTAATGTGAGACTTTTTTTAATACACTACCAAGTGTATCTCTTTACATTCACTTTTTTAAACACATAACAAAATATGTTTTTAAGCATATTTAAAACATCAATTTCTCATTCATTATAGACATGATTTTTGGCAAATAAATACTTAATCTTATAATTAAAATATAGTAGAATTAACCAATTTTGGTGAGTGCATTTCACTCAAATATTAATCACAAATCACTCATATTTTTTTTTTATAAAATTCATGTCATTAATCTATTTTCTAACAATCTCTCGCACTAATGAAATTGTGAGATGACTCAAAGACACGATAGGACTGAAGGTGGTTGATTCTACGGTCAATATTAGTATAAGATAGATAGACAAAGTATTTGAGTCTTCTCTTGGGGAATTATGTAATGTTTACGGACAACTCACTAGATATGATGTCATTGAATTGTTAATTGTTTGTATGCAAACAATAAGCGTGTATACCGCTAATATCTTCCTATCACGTGCTTAATGCGCATGATTATGTAAGAGTTTATAAATAATTAAACCTCATTAATTCTTTTTTAAACGACCTCATCTCTTTTTTATATAAGTGATTTTCACACAAAAAAAGTATTCCCTTTACTCTTTCATAATCTCAAAGATCCGACTCTAAAGAATCAATAAAATCACATTGCTTAGTTTTATACAAGTGTCATTGTTTTATCATAACAATATGAACGAGGGTTTGCAATCAATACCATTATAACAATAATATGTATTCATCTTCATAATTCTTTCGTGGAATTCCAATTTGTGTTCGACATGTTGGCTGACTATCCACCAACAATAAATTCATATACATATATAATAATTTAACTTTTAAATATGAGACTTTTATGTCTACTTTCTTCCATTATTATGTGAAGCTAAGCAATGAATTTTAAAACGACGTTGACGTAGCGAAGAAGGCAAGTCAAGAATTTCCGATAGCGACCATTTATTTTTCTCGCGTTTTGTTTTCTAGTAATTTTGTAGTATTATTTATTACTAACGTAACTTGGTTAAAGAAAACTATATCGCACCATATTTCTTTCGACTCCTTATAAAAACCAATTCACAAAACCATAAACGCAATATCTTTTTACTAACACCAAATCTCCAGGAGAATATAAAAAGATGGCTAGTTTTTGTGGAAATTGTAACAAAGCTATTGCTTTCATTTTCATTTTGGTCACAATTTGCGTGACTAAAACCATGGCACAAGACTCAGCAATCGCACCAACTCCGGAGATTGAGACAGGAAATGGGTTTTCGCTGCAAGTTTCCGAGGCTATGATCCTTTCTATGTTCATCTCCCTAGCCGTTGCTTTTCTTCAGCAGTATTGATTAGCTGCCGAGAGGTGTTTGTTTCTATGATATTTTTTTTATATATATATATATTTCTTTTTGGTTCTTGATAGTTTATATCTATGTATATCAATATCTGATTGTGTTGGATTGGATATGGCTAAAAGAGAAGAAAAAAAAACAACGTAATTGAGAGGGTTGTTGTGTATGTTGCTTGAGATCCTGATTTTTCAGAATAAATTATTTGTTTTGTTATTTTCTCTTGTCTCTGTATTTTAAATGTTGACCTACGCTTGACTTTTGCTAATAGTTCTTTGGTTCTCGTATACAAGTGTTACAACAGCTAGGATTACAATAATATTTTTAGTATAACATGCTTTTATTTCCGGAAAATTGAGATAACTTATCATAAGACACGGCTTGGAGCATAAAATCGGGAAATTGGGATATTTATGAGAATTTTAAGTAGAAAAATCTCACATCAAATTTCGTACAAAAGTGAAATATTATGTGAACCATAAACTTAAAATTTAATGCAGAGGACATAATTTTTTTAATAAAAATAAAGATGTAAAGAAAAAATAAAGACGTAAAGAACATTGAAATAATCTAAAACAATAAAACGTTCATTACAAATGCAATGATTGTAGCCATATTCTATTATTTTTAAACACAATTCGTAAAAATAAACAATTTTGAACTTTCGTCAACTTGTAGGTTTTTAGAGATTTCATGTAACGATTGCATTGGATGTATAAATGCTAAATATATTTATAATGCTTTTATAAAGTAGATAAATTTGCAGCTGAGAGTGATAAAATTATTAAAATAGAACTGTAAGTAGACAGAAGCTTTTTCTAATCATAAAACATCTTATGTGGGTGCTCTATGATCAATAAATAAATATTGGGTTGATTTGAGTCGTAATTTTAGTTTTTCAAGTTTGTTCTATTGGGTTGTTCTTTTTGGTGTTTTACGCTTGATCATTTTTTATTTCGCTTTTAGTTCATGTTTATAATGATATATGTTCGAATCAGAGACTATCAAATCTTACGTAGACCGGTTTTGTAAACTTTCAAAGTTAATAGATGAGCAAAAGCACTCAAAGATCATCCACTGAAAAAAATGTTCCGAGTGTTTGAACTGCCAAAATATTAAGATAGAGCTCGCACTATATATTTGATTTGACCATATTATAGCCAGAGTCGGAGCTTCATCGGTCCGTCTGAACGTAAAAGGTTTTTCATAACCTTATTTGCAGTTTTGGATCAAACTTCAACAACATATTCAATGTCGGATACAAATCTGAGTATATATAAGACTTCCTATTGTAGAAAAATATGGAATATTCTCAATTTGTTCCCTCTCAGGATAATCTTTTGGACACTAGTGCAAACTAAATTGTCACCATTCACAATGCGTGTTATACCTGGTGAAAATTTTTGCCATCCAAAATCTGTATAGAATTTTGTTGATATAAGTCTCTTGAGACAAATCCAAAATGCCGCATGACCTTTCTTTATGAATCTTAATGTCAATGACACAAGATACTTCCCCCAAATCTCTCATATCTAAAAAAATATTTCACCTGTTACAACATTCCATTACCATTAATTGTTAAAATCAAATGAAGTGATGACAGTATGAAACTTTAAATACCACTGGCGGGATCTTTGAAGAGAATCGTAAATGTATTAATTAAGCTTGCAAACTAAATTCTCACGATCACTAGAAGAGAATCTTTCAAGTTGTTTCATGTAAATCTATTTCTCTATATCTCCATTAAGAAAAGTCGATTTTACATCCATTTTATGTAGCTCAAAATCAAAATGGAATTATAATCGTGCAGTCAATTTATTCTCTTTGAGTAAATCATGTGGTTACAAGTTTTACTTTATGTCTCACGATGTTGCCTTGTGAATTTTTCTTTGTTTTAAAAGTTTACTTGTATCCAATGACTTTTACACCATCATGTAACTTGACGAGATTACATACTTTATCAGTTTTCATAAAGTTCATTTTCTCATTCATGACATTTTTTCATAAGTTATATTCTTTAAAACTTATACCTTGTGAAAATATTTCAGGATCATTCTCGGTTCCAATGTTATAGTTTATTTTTTTGGAGATATAATTCATAATCACTTGAGATTACTGATCTTCTAATTATAGTAGATCGTCAATGTTGCTTCATCAATCTCTTGATGATCTTGTTGTCAATAGGTTGTTTAACATGATCATGATTACCAACTTAATCTAACAAATCAATATTATTATCTTGTGGAATTTCAATAATTGGGTCTTTCACACGATTGAATTTGAGAAATGTGTATGATAATCAGTCTATCACTTGAGCTACAAGGTTGAGTTTCATGGTGGTTCAATGCAGAGATCCAATCATGCAATTGATCAATCTTATTAATCGAGTCACTTTCAAGAATTTGGTCATTTCTTAATTCCACAATCTTATTACTATAAGCTGGACAATAAATTATATATAACATTTAGACTTCTCGACATATCCAATGGTATATTCATTAATAGTTTTATGGTCTAATTTATTTTTTCGTGAATTATAAATGGTCACTTAGGACGGCCTTCTCAAACGGCGTATATCTTGCAGCTGAGTTTCGAACATTTGAATAAATCAAAAGGCATTTTTAAAATAGCTTGTTGGAACTCTGTTTAATATATACACAAACAAGCAAAAATACTCGCGCGTTGCTGCAAATAGCTTAATGTATCTTATTTGAAATTGTTAAAATAATTGCGAATTGCTTAATAATTTTATTTGAAATAGTAAAATAATTGCGAATTGCTTAATAATTTTATTTGAAATAGTAAAATAATTGATAATATTAATTTAATGTAAAAGATGATAATTAAAAATCACATAAAGTTTTTCATAATTTTTAATTAATAATATAAGCTATATTTGTGTTGAATTACATCGTATCATATAAATAAACCCAAAAATCAAATTAAAGTTGTTGAAATAATAAATAATTATTACATACATTTAATTCTTTTGAAAGAATAGAGTAGAAATTGTGGTAGATTTATTTGCTTCATTTGATTTTTGTTTGTGTTGATTTTCTTGCAGCAGTAGTTGGAATATATAAAAACGTGAAAATAATTTTTTTTTAATATATATGATGAGTAAATTACTAATAATACAATTTTATTAATGTATAGAGTAATTCTATAATTTTATTAAGTATATGGTGTCAATCATGTAAGTTCTAGAGAATTTCATATGATATGATGGATGTTGTTGTTATTTTATTTTCAATGGTATAATTTGTAATTTTAAGCAATTATATAATTAAATAAATAGTTACTAGCTTCATTTGAGAGGCTGATAAACATTTTTTGAATATTTTAATCTATAGTCCCTCCTTGTTTCACATATAATATTAATATTTTTTTTTTCTCTTTTTCCTCCTCATCTTCATCCTAGTTCTACTTCCCTTATAAATTTATTTGTTACAAATGAGACATTTTCATTTTATTTCTCTCCCGGGAGATGGAGATATAATAAGAACAATAATCAAATTAATCTCTTTCAAATTTTATTCCATGTGGAAACTATTAAGATCGTTATAATTTATTTTTACTTTCACGATACTTCACAAATTCATGAAGATATTCCAAAAATTTGTCACACCTTATTAATATCATTAATATTTCATACTCAATTTATTATGGTTCTCTCAATAAAATTATTAATATTACGTTTTTCGTTTTCAAGCATTATATTTCATTTCAATGCTCGAGTATTTTCATAACCCTTTGCTCGACATTTTTTATTTCCCTGATCATATACAACATATAAAATTCGACAATTAGGACTATTCGTGGCTAGTCTAAGCCGCAATCTACGATTTTCAAACGAATCATACCATTTTAGATCTGTTCAAAAAATCATACGGCACCAAATTAGAAAAAATTGTTTTAAACCGGTGGTCTGGTCCAGTTTACAGTCTTATGTTTTTCTTGTTCATCCGTATAGGGGTCACAACCAAGAGATTTCATGTCATGGATTAAAAAACTAATAGCAATTTTTTGTTTCACTAATTTCTTTTAATTAGTCTAAAACCAATAAAAAAAAATTACATGTGAAAAATCAAGGACTATTTTAGCATTGAAATCCTTATAATGCCTTATATATAAATTCAATTTATAACTAATGAATTAGTTTTGTTTGTTTACCATCATATGATAAACAAAATTTTAATTTTTTTCAAAAACAATGAAACCCTAATTTTCAAGTACATTTCTCTAATAAAATGTACTGACATTGGATCTTATTCAAATTATTAATTAACCTAATATATTTTCTATGGCATTAGATATCTTATGAACTGTATGAGCAAAGTTTGAGATTGAATCATTGGACACCAAAGTTAACAATACTTTTTTAACGTTCAATTCTAATGTTAATTGACACCAACTAAATAATTGACATTTTAAAATATTTGGTATGGTATGTTTTACTCTTTTACTCCATGCACTACAATTTAACACATTGTGATCCAGTTAACTGTTAGCTTACATGTTTTAAGTAGCTTATAATTTAAATCACCTTATATACTCGAGATAGTTTTAAACTCCGGTTGTTCCGATCTGAATTCTATAGTATAAGAAGCATCTCCTATATACTTCAATGCTGTTATAACATCATTCGTAATTAGTAGAATTTCATAAACATAATATACTAATTAAGATGATTACACTGTCATGTCATATCATCTTATATTCACATGGCTTTGTTAAATATGATATTCGGATGACTTGCTTCGTTCCAAAAATGAATTTCAACAATTCACAAGCATATGGCGATGCATCTTTCTTCACAACTTGAAAAGGGGGTTGAAAAGATGCGCTCTAAAATAAGACGACTACCTATATTTAAAATCAACCAACTTGTAAAAGAGCTGAATCTAACCCAAATTGGTATGCGCGCGTATTAAAATCTTGTTTTTAATAAAAGATATGGTGTTCCATGATTGGTAAACTAAAAACCATATTTTATGATGTTGAGACGTGCTCACCAGTACAAATTGGAATCTAAAGAAACAGATAGAATTTTAGAAGCATGGAATAGGGAGCATCCAAGGCTTCTTGGATCCAACTCTTCTCACCTCTTTGTCTACAAGATTGTACCAATTTCGTTTCATGACGACTAGTTGCCTTCTCAAATATGTGTGTATATATATATATATATATATATACCGACTATTGACAAGTATCTTATAAAATATTTATACCGACTATTAATAACGCCAATAATTTATCGATAATATAACAAATATTGGAAGATATATCGATAAAAATTGTATTACAATTATATTTTTAAGTAATTCAAAGTATATATATATAGTTATCGAATTTAAATTATAAATATAAAAAAGCATATACTACAATATTATAATAAGCAATAAACTTAAAAATTTGTTTTCAAATGCTAAATACTAAAGAACACAACATACTCCGAATCGTATCGAAAAAATTAAAATTCTAGATATAATTTCAAAAATATTGAAGACACAACTTCCTAATACAATAAGTGTTTGGTGCTATATCGATACCGGAATTCTAATTTTACAATTATTCCGACAATATTTGATGATATATCGTGGGTATTTAAACCTTTTATCTCTATAAATCACTTCCAGAACTTATAATAGAATTGAGAGACTTACTAGTTTATCATAGACATTACAAGTAAACAAAAGTAAAACTTTTTTTCTTGCGCTGAAAACAAAAGTATTATTTAATCTCCAGTGCTAAAGCCAATTTCAAGTTATTCAATAAATAAATAAAAAAGATTATTCCAAAATTCTATGGGGCTAACAATTTAATCAGAACAACACTCAACCTAACAAATCAATTCAGAGTCTTTTTCCCCTATTTTTTTTACTCAAACATTTTATTCACTATGTATAGCAAAAAAAAATATTTAAAAAAAAAATCAGGTGTCTCCATCCAATTTCTTGTTAGCAGACATGAGGCTCTTGGTCAACCAAATAGCGGTCTCTCTTGAGGACACGGCGTCTTCACCGAACGGCCTCAAAACTCCGGCGAGCTCGTCGATCTTCTCCTGCTTCAGAAGCCGAGCACAGAGCTCAAGCAGCGACTCTAGCGCATCGGCTCTTCGCTGCCCCGGATTCTCCCACTCAGCGATCTTGCCTTCATCGAGTCCCAGCGCAGTCAAAGCACTCACCAGAGACCCCACTCGGCTCTGCTCTTTCGATAACTTCGCTCCCAAGTCATCTTTCGGAGGAACAGAAACTCCCTCTGAACCCGCTTCTTCTCCGGCGCCCAGACCGTCTTGGCTGAAGTACATTTTCCCGCCTTCCTCTTCTTCTTCGGCGTCGACCGTCACGATGTCGACGTTTTCCAGCCGCTGAAGACACTTGGCGGCGCTCAGCGACGGCGAGTCCTCCGCCGGATCGGAGTCGGTGGGCTCCGCCGGGCAGCTCGTGGGGTCCACCCTCTTCGTCTCGAGCCTCTCTTCGGTGCGCGGCTTCGATTCCCTCTCTCTGGCGGGCCTCGGGCTGGGCTTTTTCGCCGGAGATTTTTTGGGCTTGTCCTTCGAGCCCGAGAGCGGGTATATCGGCAGAAATGCCGGAGCGGGGTTCCGACACTGAACCACGTAGGGTTGTAGATGAGCATGCCTCAACAGCTCAGCCGCCTGTAAAAAAATTGTTATAATCACACAGAAAGAAGAAGGAGAAGAAGAAAAAAACGGAATAGTTCAGATGGAATCTGAGCCGTCGGATCTGCTTACAGTTGGTCTGTGTTCGGGGCTCTTACGCAGCATACTCTTGATGATTTGTTTCCTATTACGATGAAGGCACATATTAAATAGCCGAAATTTAGAGACAAATTAAGAAAACATGCATGGCAAAAATATTATACCAATTTACTTACAGAGTTGACGAGTACACGATCGGCAGAGGCGAAATGGAAGATCTGTTGATTTTGTTAATAAGCCCGGCCATGTCCTGTTTCATCAAGTCATTAGTGGATCTATTATCTAAAAAATAAGTTCATAATAATATTTTATTCACGTATTGTATTGTCAAAATGAAATAATATGTAAAGAAAAATATTTCCATTCTGCTTTTAATTTCAACTTACAGGAGCTCTGAATGCAGGCTGATGAGCAGCCATTTCGAATACACAGCAACCTGGAAGAAAGAAAAATGATAGTATTAAGGTCAACATATGATTAGATAATAATGGACGAGACGGAAATATATGATTAGTCCTCACCGAGCGACCAAATGTCGGACTTGTAGCCATATGGTATGTCAGCTAGGAGCTCGGGACACATGTAGTTCGGAGTTCCAACAACCTAATACAAACAAGCCCTAAATATTGAATACCGAATTCCAGAAACCCAAAGATCCGTATAACTCGTTTATCTATTTAAAACATGGAGAGAGAGTCAATACCGAGGAAGCTAGCTCTTCACTGTTAAGTAGTTTTGCAAGTCCAAAGTCACCTGTGCATAATATAATACATGTTGTATTAGAAGGAAAAAACTTGATTTACACATGAGTAAAATCGAACTCAGAACCTCGAGATGAGCAAAATGTCATAAAAGTAAACTAAATTCCATACCTAGACGGATGTCATTGTCTTTCGTGAGAAAAATGTTGGAGCACTGAAAATAAAATAATTTTCTAATTAGTGGATATCCATGATCACTTCACATTATTAGGAAACAAAAAAGCGAATACCTTAAGATCTCTGTGAAGTACTCGGTTCGAATGCAAGTAGTCCACAGCTAACAGCAACTGTGTGAGCCATTTGCAGAGTTTCTAACAAAACAAAAAAATAAGAAAAAAACTCAAATCTTCCGTACCATCGAGATATACTCACAAACAGGAAAACAAATAATTCTAATTCATTTGAAATCATGTACTAAATTCACCTCCTCGGGAAAAAACACTCCTTTAGCCTTCTTAATCATCTCAGTCCTGTAACCCAAATCAGCTTAAACAGCGTTTTCGTAACCGTAATCACTTTAAAACTTCATTAAAACAACTCCAAAATACCGTTAAATATTTTTACTTACATGTCTCCTCCTTCGCAGTAGCCCGTTACAATGCATACAGAGTCACCCTAAGAAAAATAAAAGTATAAAATGTATGTTCAAGTACCGACAAATCGCGTCTAATTCAAAAGTATTTCCAAACTAACAATAAAGTGTTTTACCTTATCAGTCCAAGCATCTTTATACTCCACAATGTACGGGTTGTTCAGATTCGAAATCAACTCCATCTGAGCCATGATTTTGAACAACAAAAGTTACAAAGAAACAAATCATCAGGCAAGCAGTTACGGCTTTTAAACCAACTGAGTTAGTAAATCAACAACATAATCTAATAGACAACAACCATCGCAGAGCGTTTTATTTACTATATCTCGCGATGATATAAACACGGCTTTAATAAATATTTACCTTGTTTGCTTGATTGTGACAATAAATTAAGACAAAAAATGACATATATTAGTTTACCTTGACAAAAATTTAAGACTGAAACTCATTGAGATCTGTCAAAAAGTGTTTGCCTTGCACTAAAAATCTCTCTCTAAGATATAGAGCTTGATATAATTCATTATTTTTAATCTTTATAACTATACATATATAACCAGGAAATTTCCGTTGAACTGACCTCTTGATGTGCTGTACGTTTGAACTTATCAGTTTGTTTTGACAAACGAATCTTCTTCAAGACATACCTACCAAGAAAAACATAGGAAAGGTTCGTATTGAATGAAACAAAATAAGTTAAAAATTAAATTCAAATTGTCTTCTTCAGTTCTTTCTCGTGACCGTTCAAACCCAAACATGTGAAATTCCTTAGGAATATGAATTCGGACATAAATATGGTGTAATACTCTACAGCTGAGGACAAACGATGCTAAAACTCAGAATCTGAGAGAAAGTTAAGTAGACAAGTATTTACTTCTTTTTCTCAATCTTGTGAAGCACAAGATATGCGTCTCCGAAAGAGCCTCTTCCAATCTGCTCGATGACATCATAGCCCTCGATACTAGACACCAAGTCGCCATTTTCACACTCCATCAGAGCTTCTTCAACGGGGGAGAAAAAAAGAGATACCCAGATTTTACTGAGAGACAAATGAAAAAGAATAAGTGATGAGATACACGCACACCGACCCAATTTATATATCCCTCTCAACAATAAATGAAAGGAGAGAAACTTGTGGGACGTACCGAGAGAAATTTCAACGCCCAGAAGAGGAAAAAGAAGAAATTTGGTAGACCGGACCAATGAACTACCTATCACCAAATGACAATTCTTGTTCTAAATAAAGGCTGAATCTTTATAGAAGTATTTATTTTGTAAGTGGGGAACTTATAGAAAGGGATTACTGAAAAATTGAGTAATGACTATACTCCAGAATTAGAGAGAGAGAGAGAGAGAGAGAGAGAGAGAGAGAGATTAAAAGGTAGAAGGAGATAGTCAAGTGAAGCCGACATTGGCACTAATGAAACGATAACCTCAAAGAATTTGATGATGACTTTGCTTACCAAAAAGGAAAAAAAAAATATAGAGATGAGACCAAAAGAGAGAGATTGAGAGAAAGGACAGGCAGGAGAGAGAATAGCAGTAAATAATACTTCTATAACAGTTGAATTATACGTTACTGGATGAATATTATTAATATTTTTGTTTCCTTGTAAAATAAACATTTTTATGGACACAAAAACAAAATAAAAATAAAAACATAACTATAGCTCTTTCGAAGAATTTTTTTTATGATTTGCGGAGCGAATTAATCAGCCACGCTAAATTTTACGGAATTTTCCGATTGAGAAAATGGACGATAATTAATTCGACTTCAATTTGAAACGTAACACAATATCAACAATCATCAACGAGATAAAAAAAATATAGATAATAACACAAAAAATAATGTTCACAAGAGATAATAACTCAAATTCCACACAAACTAAATATTGAAGAGCGAAGTCGGAAACAAAAATATAGATGTCGAGCTTCGTGCAACGAAAATCAACATAAGGTAGGCAACGTTCGTGAAAACTTAAAACTACTTAAAAATTTCCAAAATTGATTTAGAATCTTCATTCAAATAATTGTTTATGCATTAAGAAAGAAGAGAACAAGATAATCATCTACGCGAAAATTAAAAAACTACACAAAACTAAAAAAACCATAAAATCGAGATAATAATAGAGCCAATAATTGAATTCGAAAGTGCGGCTATTCATCAAACCTTTCAAATTCATCGAAACTATACTCGTACTTTAACCATTGACTTACTCTCTATCTCGTTGGCGCGATGAGATCAAACAAAGTCTTCACGTCGAAACACCTCTGATTGTTACATATGACATCTTCTAGATCACCACCGACGAAATTTGTCCTCCACCATGCGGACATCGGCTCCATCATGCAGGTAGAGTTATCCTCTTTTTGTTGTTGAGGAAAGCAGGTAGAGTTGTCTTGTTTTAATAATTTTATAATAAAAAAAGAAGTTTATAAAGTATATATAATAAAAATTAGCAACATATACAATAAATAAAACTACCATTTCATTATAAATAAATAGACTTCAATAAAAAAAATCTGAAAAAAAAACTACATATTAAAATTAAGAAAAACGAATAAATTAATATGTAGAAATAATTTTACAAATGAAAAGACAAAATCTTAAAATGAACCTTAAAACATGAATACCAACTAACCAAGATTATAATATCTACTTATTCAAGAGTACATTTAATATAGCATTATTGAGTGTGTTTGGTTTAACTTATAAAGGTTACCTTTTTTTATAAAATAAGCTAAATCATATTTAAGTATTTGTTAAATTGTTTTTATTAAAAGCAAAAAGTAGTTATTTACATATTTAAATAAACAATCAAAAGCTCTAATTTCAAGATTTTGAATAAATTTTATTTTTCATTTATAATCTATCTCTCATTATTTTAGTTTCACATAGACTAGATTTTGATTTGAATTATCACCATATGCTTTTAGCGGATAATTTCATGATATCACAAAAATTTATAATTTATTTTTTGCAATAGACATCCACTCTAATATACTTTTCATATACCAAACAATATATATTATTATCATTAATTATATTTTATATAAATAATTATTATTTTTAAATATAAATATATACTTTACCAAATACTAAAGCAACTTTTACTAGTAATTACAACTATTTTATAAAAATTAATCAAACGCTCGTTTATTTTTTAAAACATCACATTTTTTAACATCAATTCTAAAATCATTTTCGTAAAAGTAAAATCATGCTAAACAGAGTCATTATCTACTCAATTTTAAAAAAATAGTTAATTTATGATAATTTAACTAGTATTTACGAAAATTTGATTATGTAACAATATAATAAAAGGTTAATAATTCATTCTGCTATTTTTTTATTAATCAAGTTACTTGCGTTAGTTAAAAGAAAATAAAATGAAGCGCACACAAATACGAAAGAGTGCATACGATTGAGATTATATATATGAATAATAATTTAATTTATTTTGGAAATAATATGCATGTGCTTTCTCATTATATGAAAATGCATCTAGGAAATAAATACTACATAAAGTATAAAATAAAATGAGGAGACCGGTATATGAGATTTAAAAGGTCGGACAATGCGAGAAAATATAAGAGAAATGAAATTTGTTCCGCCGGTATGTTGGTGCAAACAATGAAAACAAAATGGTATGGAAATTATACAATCATTTTTACAAGTTGAAGTAAATTTGCGATATCCAGATAGTTATTACATCTAGTGTCAAAGATAGCTGTTGAAAGTTAAAAGGTTAAATAGTTTATAAGACAATCAGAACAAATAAAAAAAATTGAGATAGGTAAATTAACTATAAACAAAATTATATGGAAATGAACAAAAGGTGACCAGAGGGTAAATAAAGAGCTTTGATTGCATACAAATTAAGGTTACACGGTAATTTGATGTTATATATTTGAGCAATTAATTTAATTCTTTTGCTCATTCATTAATTCACTTAGATTGTTATGGTGCTATTAAATAATGAGGATTCAAACTATTTTTCAATGTATGTTGGTGCTTTCTTTGGGTGGTAGGGACAGAGAGGTCCACAAAATGATTCTCCTTTTAAATTTGTTTTTCTGGGTCTGACTTCTCAATTCTGGATGTAGAGTTGATGCTTTCTTCACCGCCGAACCACATTGAGTTTCCACACGATTTTGGGGAAACCAATTGCCGTATATTGGTCAAATTACCAATTTAATATTAGATAGAAGATTACTGATTTTGTCAGGTAGGTTTTCTTAAGAGTGTCTCACATCAAATGTCAATCATTTTAAATACATGATCATAAATTAACGATATATTTTTAACTTCTTTATTTGCATTTTTGTTGCAGAATTTTAATTATTTTTGTTTCACGTGTATTAATTTAAATTGAGTAAAAAAATAATTAATATAGTGATTTGTTCCTATTTTTTTGTGACAGCTAGTTACTCTACAGTATATTAGTGTGATTTGTTATTTCCATAAATGTGAAACCTATTTTTAGCCCCATAATTTTTACCTCTCTCTCTAATATATTATTGTGATTTGTTATTTCCATAAATGTGAAACTTATTTATAGCCTATCCAATACATTAGTGTGATGATTTGTTATTTCCATAAATGTAAAACCTATTTTTAGCCTCATAATTTTTATCTCATATATATATATATATATATATATATATATATATATATATATTAGCTCTTTGTTCATGTTTACGTTTATTGATTTCAATATATCAAATGTTTTGTTAATTTTGTGTAAATATTCACCTTAAATTGTTTACAAGATTATTGGGTCAAAACTACCTTACAAATACCCAACGTAAATCTTTTCAAAAAAAAAAAACCCAACGTAAATGTTTTCCCGATTTCTTTTATTTCACTTTGAAGTTTATAATATTTTTTGGAGTTTAATTGATTTTTCTAATTCTGGAAAGTAATTTAAGATTTGATAATTTAATAATACACGATTATTTCCTTTTTTGTGGTAATTATTAAAATTAAATTTTTTATTTTGTTATAGATTTGACTAATTGCGAATAGAGGTTCTGAATATTAGCTTTCATATTTTTTAATAACAAATCCTTCTCTTCGTCTGGGGTTGCTAGTAGTATTCAGTCATTTTTGTCAGTCTCCTAAAATACGACCTTCCAACCTTCATTACTTTGTTATCTACATCTAGAGCAACGTTTACAGATTTTTTTTATGTTGATATATATACATTCCTAAATCAGAAATGATTATCTTATATTCTTCTATATTGTACGTATGGAATTATACAATATTGAAGGTGTTTCAATTTCAGAATCCGGTTAGTTTTACGATTTATCGTTTTATTTGTGTTTTTTACAATTTGTTAACATAGTTGCAATAATATATTATTAACAATCTATTTCAGGAATTTATCAACAATCTGTTTTTTACAATCTGTTTTTTACAATCTGTTAACATAGTTGCAATAAGATATTTACGTTTTTATTTGGTTTTGATAATCTGTTAACAATCTGTTTTTATAATCTATTAACATAGTTGCAGTAATATATTTTACGTTTTTATTTCCTTGTTTATTACGTTGACAACTGCGTAAATATATAATCAGTTATGAAGTATATTCTTCATTAATATATGTGCCTTCATTTTTCGTTAATATATTTTGGTTAATTAGTGTTTGAGAAGCGGCAAATTAAATTTGGTCTAAAATTGTCTAAATAATGTCGTAAACAGTTTAAGGTGGATGTTTACACAAAGTTTACAGAACGTTGGATATTTGAAATTAGTAAACGTTTTTATATGTATATAGTTAAACAAAAATTCGACGAATTGGCCCTGGTTTACAAACATAATTTCAATTTGTCCAACCTTTTGTAAAACTTTGGTAAATAGCCCTACTGATGACGTGGACATACGTATTATTACGTTTAAACCCTTTTAAGCCTGGTTTTTTATTTTCGGAATTAATTTCTGGATAGCTTTATAATTAACCGGTTGTTTTGAATTTTGAATTTGTTCCGGATTTTTGGTAATCAATTATTAAGTAATTGGTTTATTTGTTGTTTTTTTTTCTTTAAATAGGGCATTGACTTTTAGCTAACCGATTATTTATTATATATCAATTTAGTACGCTTTTAATACATGACGTGTTTAGTAATTTTCATTTACGCTAACCGGTTTATTGGAAGTGATTTATTTTGAATTTATTTTCCATTTACGTGTTCTGAATTTTTTGAAAGAGATTTCCTCTGAATTAACTTCCCATTTACGTATTTTTGAGTTGTGTTTTACAACGTAAAATGAATTTATAACGTAAATTGTGTTGAGTTTGAATAGTTATTTCGAATTTTAAACATTTATTTTCGTTTTGAAATTTCAAAATTGTTTCCGTTTTTAATGAATTCGGTTATTAAGTGTGGGTATTATTTCCTAAATTAGTGGTTTGACTTTATTTTCATATTAATTATTGATTTTCATTCAATTTTGGTCGATTTTAATTCTTATTTACAGTTTCATATCCATTTATTTATAGAAAACATATCATATTACCGATTTTTAATAACAGAACTGCTTCTTTCGTAATTTTTTTCAAATTTTCATTTATATCGTCTAGTTTTTACGCTTGTTAATTGAATTTACAACGTAAATTGAGCTGTGTTTTACAACGTAAATTGAGTTGAGTTTTAATGGTTATTTCGAATCTTAAACATTTATTTTTGTTTTGAAATTTCAAAATTGTTTCCGTTTTTAGTGAATTCAGTTATTAAGTGTGGGTATTATTTCCTAAATTAGTGGTTTGACTTTGTTTTCATATTAATTACAGATTTTCATTCAATTTTGGTTGATTTTAATTCTTTTTTACAGTTTCATATCCATTTATTTATGGAAAATATATCATATTACCGATTTTTATTAACAGAACTACTTATTTCATATTTTTTTTTTCAAATTCTTCATTTACATCGTCCAATTTTTACGCTTATTAATTGAATTTACAACGTAAATTGCGTTGAGTTTTACAACATATAGTGAATTTACAACGTAAATGCTCGATGGAGACAGCCATGGCAGGCATTCTCCAGATCGATGGCGATGACTTCCACAGTGGTGGGTGCTTTCTCTCTGATCGCCGCGGGAGCAGATTCAACTATCTGAAGCAACGGTCCGAGAGCGCCTTCTTCGAACACGATTCTGCGAGCAGACTCGTCGCCGGAGGCGGCAATGGCGGAGAAAAAACATCTAAAACTCCTATTAATAAAAACAAATTCAGCAATTTTTGTTGAAGAAAATGAAGAACATACCTTCGGAGACCCAAATTTAATTTTTTTTTCCAAAGTAAATTTACTGGACGATGGCGGCGGTTTTTTCGTCGTCGGCGAGGAGTCGGACGAGAGAGTCGAGCTGCGTGAAGAGATCGCGGAGGAAGAAAGCGATATCATCGTTGGCGGAGTGATGTGAGAGGACGATGACGTTGGGCTGGCGGAGGACGCCGGAGTCCGGGGTGGAAGAGGAGGTCGAGGTCTCGGAGGTGGTCAGAGAGAGCGGCGGCGGCGATTTTGGAGAGAAAATGCAAAAAAAAAATTGTTACAAAATGATTTAATTTTCTCTCTCAATAATTTGGACGTTTTAATTAAGTGGTTAATTGATTTCCGGATTTTAAGGATCTAATTTACCAAAAAAAGTCGAATTTTTTTAATTAATTTTCGTTTGGGCGGGAGAATTTTTTTGGGCATTTTGAGAATGAAAATTTGGCCAAATTGATTTACTGGACTTTTACCAAAATTTTACATAACGTTGGACAAATTGAAATTGGAAAACCTATACAGGGCTATTCTATACAATAACTCATAGTTAAAAGACAGTATATATATATGTTTACACTTAGAGCTGACTCAGAGGAAACTCTTGTATGATTAGTAATTTGAGTTACTTGTGGTATGTGGAGAAGTCGGTGTTTCTTGAGTCAGAAAGATGTCGCTTCTAAATGTGAAAAAATTGCGTAAAATGGAAACTTGACAGAAAAATAAGGAGCCAAAAAATTTTGGGAGCCTGAAAAAAAATATGGTTCTAAGAGAAAATATTAGAAGAGACATCACTTCTAAAGTCTATTTTTGGACATCTCCAAGAGAAAATGATTAGAGTTGTAATGACTTTTTGTGGAAGGGATTAGATACTTTTAAATGTTACATATTGATTCTAAGTAAAAGGGTTAACTCGCTTCTTATAACTTTTGTTGCTTGTAAAAAGTTATTTTGCTGTAGTGGTCTAAAAATTTTGTCGAAGAACAAGATTCGAAATATTAAAGATGGAAATTTGGACTAAAAATAAGATGTATGATCAACGGGTCGATAATATAAGTAATAGTTTCTTGACGTTTACGCAACAAAACTTAGTTTTGCACGAAACTGCAAAGAAAAAACTGTTGTAGTTTCATATTGTTTTATCTGAATCATTTAATCTTAATTTGTATATAAAGAAAGCTAATTCATGTATATAAGAAGTTTACTTCATAAGAATCTTCAGAAATGTTATTGGACTTTAAATGGGTTGAATACATATGGGACGAGTTAAATATGAGATATTATAAACGTGCATGGAAGCTAAAAGTTACTAGTCGGCGTGTAGCCAAACAATAAACTAGTTGGTTGTTTTATCATATATGTATAGGGTATAGAACTTGAAGGATAAATATGTAATGAAAATGTAATTTGTTTTTCACGTGGGTAAGCTTGTGAATAAAATAATCAACATTGCGACGAGGATCATTTTGTCATTACCAAAACGTTACTTCGTCAAAATATATATATATATATATATATATATATATATATATATATATATTATTTTTTTTTGAGAAAAAATATATAATAGATACAAAACAACCATATATTCCATAATCTTATACTCACACAATAAAGAATCAAACACAAGTGGGGTACTGAAAATCCCATAAATTATACGTTTGTATGGATCAAGACTTATGCACAAACAAAACACAGGTATAACATGCCAGAATTCTTATTGTTAAATCTCGAGAGAGCTAGACATTATGATAAAGATTGAATGACTAGTTCGTAGTCGTAGAATTATGAGAAAAAATAAGCTTAGGTTATTTTCTAATTTTAATAATTGTATTGATTTATAATATTTTGTAAAGTGACGTTAGTTGTAGTGAAAGCGCAATTGATATAATCGGTCAAAGATTAT
This sequence comes from Urtica urens, assembly GCA_958296335.1. Taxonomy (NCBI): domain Eukaryota; kingdom Viridiplantae; phylum Streptophyta; class Magnoliopsida; order Rosales; family Urticaceae; genus Urtica; species Urtica urens. Next base: position 2,872,981 of record OY282521.1, read on the forward strand.
ATAATTCTTTTCAAAGAAGCTATGACGGGTATTACGAAAATGTCATATAAACACTGCTTTAACCGGTAACTGACCTAAGCAGACTCGCCAATATAAGAGTTTCACTTTAGAAGGAACTCTCAGCTGTCAGAACTTATTCCACTTCATCACCGTCGGATCCGAAAAACTGGCATCGGAAGTACTGACTCTCTCCATCGCAACTATGTAGCCTCTCTTAACTGAGTACTTTATGTCATCTGTGAAATTTCGTTTATCTTCTTGAATCTTGAATGAATGAAATTTTTCTTTCAAGCGGATGATATTTGTGAGAAACTTAGTCATGTACGATGACTCACATTTTAACCAGATTTTGAACACATATTTTTCTGAAAATATTTCATGCAACACTTTGTCACCAAGATGAAGAATCGGGGTGTTGAATACCATATGGAGTATATCTTCTCTCTCTCTAGCAACGTGTTTGGAAGGTCTTTCTCTCATGGCAATGTCTGTACCATTAAAGTTTTCATTTGAATGAGAAATGTATATTTCACATCAAAATGTCAACTTCAACTCAACAAAAACTAATAGTGTCTTTTTCATGTGACGAGGTAAGGTCTGATGCCAATTGTTACAAAAATCACCAAAGCACTCAAATGAGACGGCTTTAAACACAAATTTTCTCCGATAATACTCGCTGGCGTGGGAACAAAAACAAAGTAAAAATTGCACTGTGTAATTTTACTCTGATTTGGTCACAAACTACCTAGTCTAGCTTTTGATTTTTACTATCAACTTTTAAACGAAGAATTGCAAAAAATTAAAAATTCCTGAATGCGTTAGGATTTCATGGAACTATTTGAAATTATTTAAACTTGTAAATACGTTTATGTTGTGTAAGTCTTATTAAAATTATTTGATACTTTTATAAGAATACCAAAAGGCCCCAAAATAAAATTTGAATTTATTGTACCAAATACAACAAACACTAATATATGATACACTACTTGCACATAAAAATAATAACCTAAGGTTCTTTTAAATTATAATAAAAATCAGAATAAAAATTTACAGTCCAAAAACATAATGCAACGTGGACGGAGAAAGATCCACACTGGTGTATTAGTTTATTTAGTTTTTTTTTCGTCTTAAGTCTTTATTTGGTTAAGTCATACTCCAGAAAATATAAATTCATAACCACTGATTATCAATCATAGAACTTTGTGATGATTAGAGTAACAGCTAGGAAAGTGGGAACAAAATTAGTGGTACAAACTTTTGTGTGGAGCCTTATAAACATTATGACCATTAGTCTTTATTTTTAAGAAAGTGGTGTTGATTAAAGAAGGGATTTGTAGTAATATAATAATTAGAAACATATTAATGGTTATATAACCAAATTTGGAAAAAAAGATGATTAATAGTTATTAACAAAAATAAATCTGTATATATTAACAAAAAATGTAACTTATTAACAACAGTTACTAACCTTCACGTTATAGTTAAATGACTATTTACTAAACCAAAAACGATGGCCAATATTAATGTTTCATTTGATTATTTAAAGTAATTTTTTATTAAAGAATCGACGTTACATCAATAATGGTAGTGTAATTCGGTGTAAAATGAGAAAAAGATGAGGCCTACAAAAATACATAGTTTTCAAAAAAAGAAAAAAAAGGGTTTTAAGTAATATAACCTTATAAATATATGAAGTTTTTAATACAATTAACGTTTGATTAAATTGGTGTTAATGTTTAGGCTAAAGTCTAACACCAAAAATTTGATCCGTCTAATAACCGATGCATCGTATATTTTTCTTTAAAAAAAAGATGTAGTAACTGCACATATTAATCACGCCCATCAATTATCGAAAATAAAGCAAAAAATCTCGAGTAAATGTAAATCACATGAACTTTGTCATTTTAGTTCATCCAAACACACTCCAAAAAAGACGAAAAAACTCTACAAAAAACCTAAAAAACTCCATAAACCGAAAAAAAATCCTAAAATCACCGGAGACTCGTAATCGTCTGCCGCTGTTACTGAGCGCAAAGTATTTTTCGACGCAAACGTTTTTGGCACGAAAAAGGTAAGCAACATGTATTTTTATATTTATATAAAATGTTTACATGTTAGTTTCAATATTTTTTATGAAAGTTATTTGTTGTTGACCTATGTTGTATGGTCATTGCTTTTGTTTTTAAATATTGAATTTTTTATTTGATTTTATTTTTATAATTTTTTATTCGATTTACGATTTTTATTTTCTCCAAAATCGAGTCGGCTTTCGTCGAGCACTGGAATTGATATTTCAGCCTTAAAGTTTGGTCTGTTGGTCCGCTCTGTCTCACCACCGACGACGTTAATGGTGCTACCGAACTGAGTTACATACCTTTGATGGCTACACGGGAAGGCCAAGAGATGACGTTGATGATAAGTTTTGATATTTTTTTTATCTTATAGTTTGATTTTTGTGTTTATTAGATTTATTATAAAACTCCCAAAGCATAGTGAATAATACATCAAAAACTTTCTTGGCTTTAATAAGAACTTGAAACCTAAATTAATACAAAAAAAAAATTAGACTTTTTTTCATACAAATATATATATATATATATATATATATATATATATATATGTAATTTTTTTATGGACCTTTTGAAGAAAGGAGGCCTAAAATTATTGATAACTATTGAGTTCCCACCGTAAACGGTAGTTCTACCTTCGATTGGCAATCATAGTCCGTGACTAGAGGGCTTCCAATTCAATCAGTCGAGAATAGGAGCGGAATCGAGAGAACCGGTTAGAAAGGAAGCAACAACTGGAGTGGCTTCATCACGGTGCCTGTTACGGACCATCCTATAGATGGAGTCGCGGAGTACCACACATCTTTTGAAAGAATGTATCGATGAGACGAGTTAACACTATGGGTATTCCTTTACTGCTTTCACCGGTGTCCGCTCATAAGCTCCAACCCTTTTTTGCACATAATTTATTTTTCAAAAATTACTCTAAATAATCAAATGAATCATTGATATTGTTGTTTGACCATTTTTTTGATGTGACGTGTGTGTTAGTAATTGGTGTAAGTGAATTACATTTTTAGTTAATGTACAAAAGTTTATTTTGATTAATAACTATTAACCAATTTTTTTTCCAAACGTTAACTATATCGTTACTTATCCCTTTATTTTTTCAACAAAAAACTATTGACATTAAAGATTCAACAAATCTGAATAAGAAACCATTTCTGATCCGGTTGGTGAGCTTGTCGACATAGTCAAACGCTCTCGTGGTCTGGGTGCTCATTTATCGAGTCTAAAACATATGTAAAGAATAATATTTCTACTTTTAGTTTTTTAGTCATCAACCATGGTTTATTACTAAGTCAAGTATCTCCGCAAGCCCAAAGCATTATTTTTTTTTCCGGTGTAAGACTAGAAAAATAAAATAAAAAAGTTAATGTTGTATAAAATCATAGTCCACAACTTAGTCGAGTTCGTACACATCTGACGGTCAACCAATAATACTAATAAATAAATTAAGATGGCACGTATTGTGTCATGGAAGACAAGACCAAGACAACTGAACTACCAAAACAAGGACATCGTTCACAACAAGACAAGGTTATCTAAACACACGCACAAAAGAACAACCACACGGTCGAACCTTATAATAAATAAACTAGAAATAAGAAGATGTAGTATTCTTTGTCGCATTACTAGAATCGAACATTCTTTCCAGCCAAGTTTTCTTTTATAAACCTCCAAGTAAAAAAAGAGGTCTGAAAATATTCTCACCAGAACCTGATCAACTTAAGCGCATAACGGAGTACTCTATCCCAGAAAAAGAACAAGACAAAACCTATACAAACTTGGCTAATGAATCACAGTTTAATATAAAATGTGTTGCGTCTATTTTACATATGACTATCAACATACCTATATATAACATCTAAACTGGAAAGATGACGTGTGCATTGGGGAACTGAGCAACACAAGTCTGGTCTGGTACCAATTTGGCTTAAACCTACTTTTACTTCTTATTAATCAACATGTCGCTTTATTGCACGTAATCTCAGTTCTTTAGGAAGGTACCGATTTGAATGACGATATCACCTTTTTAAATAAAATATTCTATTCCTGAGAAAATTGTTGCATAAACTCATGGAAAGTTCTTAGAATATTTGGCATTTAAAAAAAATTTAAATGGACAATGTAAACAACCACTTCGCAGTCGGCGGTAATAAACAACCATAAATCATATCATTATTAAGATTAATACCAAAATTCGCTTATGAATTATTTTAACTAATTGCTTCCTCTGCCTGTGAATACGCAAATCAAAATGTAGAGAGAGAGAAATCACGTTTAGTGCATAAAAAAATCATAACAAAACATATTCTAAAGAATTATTATTGACTTTCGGAATACATAAAATTCGAACATGTGCTCCTCTCAGTTTGTTTTTTGCTTGGACACTGGAGATCGCAGATCTGCACCGATAGTTTACGAGTAGATGGGATGCCTGGTGGAATTCCCGGCGTAGGCGAACTCCCTCGTGTTCTGGGTGCTCAATGCTGCACCCAGAACATGTGCAGCATTCAAACCAGCTCCGGTGAGAGCTCTACCTCCGGTGTCAGCTTGGTCTATTGCATAAAAATATAATAAAATCTAACACTTACACTACTAATACATTTATTAAAGAGAGTTACCGGATCTTATAGGTTTTAAGTATTTATAAATTTTGGATGATTAGAATGGAGGAAATGCAGCCTAATTTATACAACACAAAGGCACTTCTTATTCCATGTGGGAGTAGTTGGTTAGTCTCCACATATATAACCAATAATCTATTACTTAGACACTAATCTCATCATTTGTTTTTAAATGAGTTCTGAAAAATGCACTGAGTTTAGAATAATCAGTTCGAACCTTTATATACTCTTCAAGATTCAAGATTCTGTTAATACTCATTGATATTCGTTAAATATTACATCTATGATGTTAACGACATTAACCTTCTCTTTCCCTTGAAGTCAGTCTATAGCTTCCAATTCTCCTGGCTCTCTTTCTAATAAGCATAAGCATTGAACTGAAAAAAATTAATGTAAGCACATATTTTCAAGCTTTCTGAAATAAATGACTTTCCTCCTAAGCGTCAATCAACTCATTACAAAATACTAATTCAAGTATATCCACGTAGCAACCCCAAACATTATCTTATTTTATTCTCAAGTGGCTTAAGACGAGAAAAAAGAGAAGCTGATGTTGTATAAAATCCTACGTACACATCCAACGGTCAACCAATAATGATAATAATAATAATCATAATCATAAATTAAGATGGCACGCATGTAAACATCACGGGTGCACGCGCACAAACAAACAACCACACGCTCAAACCTTATATAGTAAAAGGACATGTCATTCTTTGTCGCATTACTAGAGTCAAACACTCTTTCCAGCCAAGTTTTCTTTTATAAAACTCCTCTCGGACTTGAATTAAAAGGGATTAAAAAGTCAAAAAGGTCTGAAGAAATTCCCACCAAAACCTTAATAGATAAAGGAGTACTTAGACCCAGGACAAGGCAAAACAAAACCTATACAAACTTGGCTAAATGAATCACAGTTCATTTGTGGGTGTACTCACGACTTTCGCTTCACCTTGGAGACCTGGCGGCTTTCAAGCTTCTTTCGGGCGGCCTGGAATTCGTCTTCACTGGGTTCACAAGAATCGTTACTAGCACTTCCAGTTCCATACTTAGAAACCAGGGATGAGAACATCGAATCAAACTGATCTTTCCTCTGTTCTCGGCGCTGGGATATCATTGCATACAGATCTGAATCTGTTTCTTTAGTTGATCTGTAAAAGATTTTAACACGTTAAAAGTATGAAAAATATAGAACGGAAAAAGGAAGCGTGAAACAGTGAAGAATCTGTCCCTCACTTGGCTTTCCTCTTTAAAGGACTGGTAGGTGGTTTTGTTTCAGATACTTTCTTTGCCCATTTTTTGTATGCTTTTGTCGATTTGAGTTCACCTGTTTAAAGACAAGTCGTCATATGAAGAACCAGAAATGTCAATATTTTGATTCTCGTACACTAAACGACAAACTCAGAGCAACTATTAGGTGATACGCTAGAGAAACGGAATGTCAGCTTTAATAAGTTCAAGTCATGGACATAGTTTATTATCTGCTATGTCGTATAACCTCTCAAATTGAAAAACAGTAAGATGCATTGCACTTTGAAACAGAGTTGGCCAATTATTGCGCCTTGATATGTACTAGCTGGAGAAAGGAACATATAATTTTCCTTTTGTTCCTCAAATGCCATGCTTATATAGCTAGGTTCGAAAAGCTACACGCACCTGCAGAGATTGCCTCGTCAAGGATATCCATAAAGCGGTGTGAATCGAGCTTACGGTCTGAACACAGCATTGAGCAGAAGAGCCTATAATGGAGAGAAAGTTTGTAAATAAAGAATTGGGATTCCAATAGAATAGATTAACCCAGTGCTTGTAACATACCTATTCATATTGCCCTTATACTGCTTGTACTGTTCAATTAAGTCTTTCTTCTCTGAATCCGACCCTCTATAATGTGCTTCAAACTCTTCGATATCAGCTTTAGTGACCTGAATTGACTTACTTTGAATTTACTTGCATACAAAGGGAAAAGATCTAATGATTTATCATTGGGAGGTGAATATGGGTAGGTATCAACAAGGGCTCACCTTTTTATACATTGCTCGGAAAAACTTACGCAGATTCTGTACAACATCTCCAGCAAGGTCCTGGCAATGAGGGCAAAAATAAATATTAGATTTTATATAATGGTCAATTGGAAAGTAACACATTGCAAGGGCTCGCAATAGCGATCTTCTTTATCAACAGAAAAGCCCAGGAGCTGGGTTGTTTCTGATTGTCTAGAAACACTGAATAAAACTTACAGCATCCTCCACACAACCAGTCTCGTCATACACTGCCCGTTTCTCCTCATCTCCAAGGATTCCCATCACCTTTTGCAGTTGCTGAAATTTCTCATTGGCCTCCTATAGGAAGAAAACTTGCAGGTTACATTAAAAAAAATCCCAATGAAAACATGGTAAATTCTTTGCTATAGAGTAAGCACAAACCTCGTCGCCAGGATTTTTATCCGGATGGAGTCGCAATGCCAACTTGTGGTATGCTTTCTTTATTTCTTGTTGGGATGCAGATTTCTCCACGCCGATAATCTGAGATAAATACAGTCTCCTTATTCATGTAATGAGAAAAAAACCCGACAATTTAAAAAAATGTACATCTAAAAAATTCATTAAATGGATGGGTGAGAAACCAAAATACATAAGGAGAGAACAAGCCACAGCTATGGGCTAACGCCATCACAATCCACGTAGATTACTACTGATGCAAAGGATTCCACATCCCAGACTTTGTATCATTAACAATGTTGTATCCATCCCCATAGGAAAATTGATTATGAGAAACAAAAAATAAAGTCCAACACTTTTTATGTTGCAGGTCTGAATGACAACTGTACAAATTGAAAAGCTTCATCGAAGTTGAAAAATATGAAATTGTGTACTTCTCTGTTCTACTTTCTAGTTTTTAGTCTCCCCTACAGAAATTTGAAACCGCTACTAATTGGAATAGCTTCAACCTTTCCATTCATATAATATCTAGTTGACAGCTGACTTTTTCAATTATATTAAGCTTGTATCTCAAGCATTTCCCCAATAGAAATATATGATCAATACAAACTTGATTAGGTTCTAGCTCCTCACTCGGGTAATTTCAAATGCACAATCAATTCATCATCGCAAACGTAAACTATCTAGGGGCGTATTCAATAACCGAATGACTGCATTCAAAACCCTAAAGCAGAGAATATCGAAACCCCAAATTCAAACCCTAAAAAAACGAAAAGAAACAATAGCAATAATAAACTCCTAGCCGTACCTCGTAGAGAGATTTCTCGACGGAGGAAGACGGGGGATCGCGATCCTCGAACTCGCAATCTCTGTCTTCCACGTCCTCCTCTGTGTCTCGTCCCCGGGAAACCCGAGCTCTCTTTCCCTTTCCCATTTTAATCGCTAATTTTCTGAGAAAAATATGCTACTCTGCCAGATCAAACGGAAGAGAAATTGCGTAGGATTATATGAGAGAATTGATCGCGGCGGTAAGTGATTCTGATACGTTCCCGCCAATTTGGTCTTCGATTTTATGCCATTCCCGCCGAGGTGATCTGAGGTTCACATAATCGTCCATTTTAGTTGGGCCTTGGCTTTGGGATATTGGACCAAATGGTGAAACATAAACCACAATACAATTAGTGAAAATTGCCTCTTGTAGCCTATTTTTGTAATATTTTTCAAGAGTAGCGGCTCTACCTTTTAGATATCATAAACGACCGTTTTAAAGTATGAAGTGCCCATTTTGCCTTTATTGTTAATTTCTCTTCTTCATGAGAGTCTTCCAGTAACTGAATAGTCTAGATTGATGCGTTGAATGTCGAATATCTTGTAGCGGAGCTACAAATATTTGATCATGGACACCTTTACTCGCGATGATTCTTACGTTTTTATTTACAATAGTTATTTCTGTTAACATGATATTAGTTTTAGTATTAGACCAATGTGTTAGGACTCAATTATATTAACATCATATTGATTGCTGATAATTAATGGTATAAAACTACATTTCAAAGAAGATACATGTAAACAACAATTTATAACTACATTTCAAAGAAGATACATGTAAACAAATATGGATCGACATAAACTATAAAGATTTGATATTTATAATTTCGAAGTATCACGCACAAGACAATAACTGTATATAATAATAAAAGTATATAATGTAAAATTTCGATGCCTATGTTGAGCACGCATCGTCTTTATTTATAATTTTTGGAGTTTAATTTTAATTCCTCCTTTTTCAGAGATGTATCGAGCAGTTGTAGTTCATTAACTCTTTTTTTTCTGGCAACTGTCGAGCTAACGCTTGCTCATTGGCATTCGGCCACAAATAAACGCTTGAGTCTGGTGGGCTTGTATTAGAATAAGCACAACATTTATTGGCAGAGAGGACGAGCTCCAAAATCAACAATTGTCGCTTTATAATCTCGACATTTACTATTTTTTTTAATATAATATATTTTCGAATTTACATTAAAATTTGCATTTTTTAATTTCAATTTCAAAAACATGAAATCTAAAGTATCACTCATAACAAATTATATCGTAATAAGTCTAATAAAAAGTTTTAAAAAAAAAAATTGCACGAACAAGATAAAATAGTCACAATAAAAACTCTTACTAAAATAATACTTTAATCGCGATCATCGAGGTCGCGAAAACCTCTACCATGGTGACCCGATGAGGATGAAGAATTTTTTAGTAATCCTCGTCATGCCTCCAAGTGCATCCGGATGTGCGGGGGTAGCTCAAAAAGAGAAACTCATGGCGAGCTCATAAATTGGGTCAATCTCTACCCAAGTTATGGGGCAAGTGTTAACACTATGCCTAGTTAAAACGTGGTAAACACCAACTAGGTCACTTAATGTTCCTAATATACATAACAGGCGTCGTCATGCGAAGGTTTTTTGGCACGACTGGTGAGATCCGTCCTCATTGTTTTTGTGTAAGGCTTCTGGAAGATCCGAGCGCGTGATCAATTTCTTTATCCATGTAGCTCAATTATCTCGTGTGTCGAGAACCTGAGTCATTAAACTTGAGATTTCCTTACTGCACGAGATTCATGTCGTGTATCGTATAATTTACATATGAATCTATCTCACATGGTCTGAGTATCAACCCACTAGTGAGCCTCTATAAATGTTGATTACGATATCTAATCAATTTTTACAAAAAAAATTATTAAAAAAACAAACGTCAAAGTGAACAAAAGTATATGGATGTTTAAGTTAATGTTTTAAATTTTTTTTATTGATATAAAGTTTTCTCTAAAAAAAGCAATTTCTATCCAAATGCATAAATGAGTTTTTATTCAAATCTTTTTAAACATTTTCGAGTCGTCTCAAAATACAAAATAAATGCATCTTTCTTTTCTCAAAAGTTTTCTTTTAAAAAAAGCAATCTCTAATACAAATGCATCAATGAGTTTATTCAAATGATTTTAAACATTTTCGAGTCGTCTCAAAATACAAAATAAAAGCATCTTTCCTAACTCAAAAGTTTTCTTTAAAAAAGCAATTTCTAATACAAATGCATAAATGAGTTTATTCAAATAACTTTAAACATTTTCGAGTCGTGTCAAAATACAAAATAAATGCATCTTTCCTTTCTCAAAAGTTTTCTTTAATAGTAATAAAATAACAAAGGAAATTGTCGTTTTGGGCTTATAGCACTGATTAGACATCGAAAAAGCCCAAACAACACGTAATGGCATAAACAGTTAATACAGACTATTTATAAGGGCGGTTATCGAGTCGTCACCGACTCAGTGGAAGAAAACGTCCCGTTCGCTGGGCTCACAAAAAATTAATAAAAAATAAAAAATAATAAGTTTGAAGCGAAGTCTTTTCTTTTAAATAGGAACAGACCATCCCTACGAACCGTCTGAAACTCAACTTTCTCTCTCTTCTGGTTCCCATTTTCTTTTTTATTCTCTCATCTCTCTCTTCATTTTAAATTTTCTGATAGACGGAGCGTATATCCGCTTCTTAGACTCAGGTGAAACAAAATAATATTATTCTCCCTCTCTTTTTAGGATTTTTTTCGCCTTTTCTTGGGTATTTGATTTACTTTTTTTGTTTTTTTGAATTTTTTTCTCGGTTCGTTTGTTTGGCTGAGGCGTTTCTTAATTTATTTCCCCTTCCTTACAGGTTAGGAATCAGACGGTTCGATTTCTTCAGGTTAAGATCTGTAGAAACCTAAACAGGTAAGGGTTTGGTTCGATCGTTCTTCGTCTTATACTATTTGAATTATTGTTAATGTTTCGTTTTGCTTTTGTTATTTTTTTTATTTAAGCTGACATGGATTTACGCTGCTGCGGATGTTTGTTATGTGTTGGAAATTTATAGCCTAGTTTTGTTGTGATTTTGTTGGTTCGGGTTTGGAGCTGTGATTTCCATTTCTGGTTGCCGAATTATTATTTTTATTTAGTTTTTTTCTCCGTGAAATTGCATCAGTGTTCTGTTGGATGTATCAGAAGCTATCTAAGAATTTAGTGTATCTATGTTTGTTTGTGCAACGAATAGTCTGTAATATTCAGGGTTATCTCCACACGACTGATTTCTGATTTCATTTCTATTGTTTTGGGTTTGTTTAGTGCTTCAACTTTGTGTTGCTTGTTATTTTTTTTATGCCCGTGGTAGTTGCGGTTTAGGGCTATTGCTACTCAAGGTATGTTTAGATGGAATTTAGTGGGTTTATATTCCAGTATTAGTTAATAATAGTGTGACAGATATCTAACTTTAAGTAGATTTATTATAATCTATATTTGTCGAATGGTGTGACTTGTTTGAAAATGCATATCTTCTCTTGGCATCATGTTATAATGCTGATCAACTCATCACTTGCCTTCACCAACACATTTTGAAAGATGTTTTGAAGAATAAGAGCTAGTTATGTTTGGAGGAGAAAGGTCTCCAGGTTTGTTACATTTGATTATTGGATACATTAGCTATGTGTCCGTATGGATTTTGTGATAATGGAATGATGGTCCCGAACCTAGCCTTTTGGAGTACAATGGTCCTCAGACTACTAAGTTTAAAGCAAGTCATGTTTGATATTAAATTTAACAAAACGCTAACAAGTAACACAAATTTGTAAATATGTTTTAAGTTAAAGTTTTCCTTCATAAGATAGAGGTCAAAATGTCACATTTATAAAAAATTCGTAACCACATGTGCAAAAAATTCCAACTTTTTATAGTGACGACGCTGCCTCTTGGCGACATTTATCCGTGGTTGTGGGGTAACTGGATCTTGTCCCCCCCTCCATTTTATGTTGCTGTTTGTTTATGGCTAGTTTTTCAATTCTATGCATTTATTTTATTGGTTTCGTGTCCATGTTCTGACTGTTAATGATGTTTGTATGTCATTTATTTGATTGGTTTATTGTTCCTTGTCTACCTGGGATGTGAGAATAACCTTGGTAGTGATGATCATCTTTTTTCTCAGGAAGTTGAAGAGATGGACTCTCACGACGAAATGGGATGCCAGGCTCCGGAGCGCCCGATCCTCTGCATCAACAACTGTGGCTTCTTCGGCCGAGAATCCACGATGAACATGTGTTCGAAATGCTACAAAGACACGCAGATGAAACAAGAACAAGAGAAGCTCGCTGTCTCGTCCATCGACAGCATTGTCTATGGAACCGCCAGCTCCGAGAGCGGTGGCAAAGGAAAAGACCCTGTCGCCCTTGACCTTCAAATACAGACCGAGACCAGAGAGATTCTCTTAGCAGCGGAACCCTCTTCCCCGAGCGAAGATAAACCTATTGTCTCTGTCCCTGAGCCGGGTCCGAAACCGGGTCCAAGTCGATGCACCACTTGCCGGAAACGGGTCGGCCTGACTGGGTTCAAATGCAGGTGCGAGAATTTCTTCTGCGCAGCACATCGTTACTCGGACAAACACGAGTGCCCGTTTGACTATCGCACTGCGGGCCGTGACGCCATTGCGAAGGCCAACCCGGTGGTCAAGGCCGAGAAGCTGGACAAGATCTAGTCCTTGAGGAGATTAAGATAAAAAAGTATGACCTTGCTTTGTCTTCTTTTTATCCATATGTCCGTTTGATGTGTTTAGGATAAAAAAATGTGTCCTGCTGCTCTCATTCGTTAATGGCTTATGTCTTCATAACGAGGACATCTTCTGGGGGGCGAAAACAAACGAACAAAAAGGTCAGGGGTATTGTCATATTTTCTTGTTAGTTTGAAGCTTCCAGTGTGTGTTAAGTCCTTATTTGTTTCTCTGGTTTGAAAGACCATTACCTAGTAATGATATCTCTGCTTGGTATTTTCATCTACTTATCCTAATGGAAATATATTTTCCACGGTAATATTTCTTTTGGGGATTCGTTACTCTACTTTTCCATGGCTTATTTGTTGATATTGAAAAAGTATCCGTTGGCAGGAACTCTGGAATTCTCTTTTGTTGTTTGATAGGTCTAGAGAGTATTCCTCAACCCGGAAATTCTATTCCAGGTTTATCTCATAGCTAGAATATGAAAATGAGCCCACGCCCTTTTTGGTATATTTTAAATGTTGGGAGATGCAATGATCATTATCATCATTCTATTATTGTGTTTTGGCTATGACATGGGATAGTAACTTTGGCGGAGAAGAAGAGAGTTCATTGGGAAACAATTCTTTGGTTGGTTGTCTTCTCAATTTACACAAGAATCTATTATAGCATAATGGTGCTATAAAAATCGTACAAAATGGTGGACAATTGCGAAGGGGAGCTTATCGCCATCCCCATCAAAGACTAGTGATGGTTACAATGCGGTCAATTTTTTTTTTTTGGTAAATTCAAGGAATTTCATTCATTAATAAGAGAACCACAACCACAATATGCCATGGTTTCGCCTAAAAGTCGCATAGATCATGTAGGAGTAGGACTAGGCTTCCGTTTCTTTTGGCCTGTTTACCATTTGGTTAAAGAAAATGATACTTATGTTATGTGAGACAATTTGGTATCTTCTTGAAGTTAACGAAAATGGTGTCAATGTCTGTTAATATTTCAACTTTTCTAATAAATTATTAAAAGGATAAATATGTTAAAAAGTTATAAAGAAGGTGCTAATTAATGAGTAAAAAAATTAATAAATGTAATATGAACAAAATCACCTCACTCTGCTTTTTTAATAAATTGTTAACGAAACTATTTAACAAGATCCCATCGGTACGTGAGTGGACAATGTTAGGTTTCAAAAACTTCTATTGTAAATTAAGATGATTAATTATTTGATTTTTTTATAAATAAAAATATATAATTTAAAGTGTTTAAAATGGTCGTGGAAATAATTGTAGATGAATTTTTAGAATATTTGTAGATGTGATTAGAGAATGTTGGTTGTGAAGATTTAAAAAAGTGGGTGGATATTTACAAAAAATTTACAAAACGTTTGGTATATTGAAAACACTAAACATAAAAGTGGATAAAGAGCCAATTTTTTGTTACATTTTTTTGCTATATATTCATCAAAACGTTTACCAATTCAAAATATCCAACGTTTTGTAAACATTGTGTAAATAACTACCTCAAATTGTTTACATAATTATTTGGACTGTTTTGAGCTGGATATTGAAAATGTTTACAAAGTTGTAAGATGAAGGTAATTTAGACCTAATATTATTGTAAACAAAATTTAGTGGTTATTTACATCAATTTTATAAAACGTTGATATATTGAAAACACTGACATAAAAGTGTGTAAATATCAATTTTTTTTTTTTTGTGTATTTATGAAGATTTAGGGACAAATTTTGTACACGAACGGTAAAAAATGAACACTATTTCGTATCTCAATTGCCCAACGAATACATTATTAAAGAATGAGACTGAGAGTTCAAAGGATATATTAACTCATTCAGCAAGTACTCTTTCGAATGCCTCATTGTCACACTTGAAGCGTGTCGGAAGTAAGCTTACGAATTCCCTAGGCACAAATAAAAATTACGTCGGGATCATTTTTGTAAACGAAAGCCTTCCTTTCATGTAGTTCCTTACCGCGTGACTCATGATTTGTCAAAGCATCTCGTTAGTTCCAAAGAAGAGATAAAAGTACTACGTAACCAAAGATGACACTCACTTAGACACCAACTATGTATAGAAAACCTTCGAGAACCTCTCCCAAAATTAAGACTAGGATCAAGCGCTATACTAAGTTATGTGCCTGAAGGCCCATGAGAAATTAGTAAAATGTCACATGACAAAGGAGATACAACATTTTAACAAAAAAAAAACTATATAAACCAATTATATCTAAAAGTCAAACCAAAGATTTCAAATATAACCAACATCTAAAATTTAGATAATTAAACTAGAGTAGAAAAGCCACATCAAGTCCAACGGACATTCAAAGGAATCGCACCCCAATAGATCCACATCGGAGGCCTCCTCAACAAATAAGATTTGGAGAAGCAAGATGACGTGATCGTCGGAGGACTCGACACCATTTTTAACTCTTTATCGGGGCTCGTGAAATGCGGAGGGAGGTTGGTATAAAGAATAAAAAGTGAAGCTAATTTTGGTGACCAAAATTTTAGATCTACGGTTCACACCATCGTGGTCCTATGATGTTTGGCAAAAAATAGGTTAATCAAGTGATTTTATAAATAAATTGTGCAAGTGATTTCTTACTAATATTTGAGTGTGATGCCCTATCAGAATTGGTTAATTTTTTCATATTCTTATTTTTCGTGGCGAATATATAAATTTTTTTCCTAAATCATGTGTATAATGAATGAGAAATAAATGTTGTAAATATGCTTAAAAACCACATTTTTGTATGTGATGAAAGAAGTGAATGTAAAGATATACATTTAGTAGTGTTTTCAAAAAAGTTTCGCATTTGTCGAAGAAGTGTGTTGTAGTAGTGTTTATAATAGTTTATTAGTTAAGAGAATAAGCAAGTGCAAGGGAAGAGAGTGTGAGTGTGTCAGAAGCTAATATATTTACTACTCTATTTTATAACATAAGAATATTATATATACACGCACTCATATATAACTTTATACACTATCAACCATTACCAATAACGTATACATTTTAAGTTGTTATGTTTTGTTGATGTGACAATAACATGATATTTCATTTGATAATTTATTATTTTGAAAATAATAATTGTGATACTGGTGTCACTGGTGTCATATAGCATGATATAGGTACTGACTTCAACTTTTGTTCAAAAAATTAATAAAATAATAAAACACATTATAAATGTGTGTGGTGTATACCTATTTTGATAAATTTTTAGTATTTTCACTATTAAAATATGTTTTACATAAAATGTCAAATTATTAATATAAAAATAAAAATAAATATTTTTGTCGAGGTGGAAACAATTTATATACTTTACGTATTCACAATTGTAAGTTGAATGTACTCACATGCACACACGTACAAATATACACCATAAATCATTCTTATTTTGATAAAAAATAAATTTGTCATCTTTTGTTCCGACTACAATACTAGGGATAATTCTCTTATAAAAAATAAAATATACTAGAGATAATTCTCATGATAAAAAAAGCTATATACTCGAATCACCAAAAAAAAAAAAATTTGATTTTATATCCACTTCAAACATAGATAATTTGAATATGTCCAACGTTTGTAAACAAGTTGTAAACAGACAATGTTATTTATTCATTTAAATTTTTTTTCCAATTTATTTTTTATATTTATTCTAATTTTTAACAAATTTGGAGCATTTTATCCGTAAATGTATCTCTTTGTGTATTTAAGATTTGTTTACAAAATTTTAAGTATATCCAATTGACTATAGTTTAGTTGGATATATACAAAATTACCCAAAAAAACAAACATAATAAACAAGTCTATCTTGAAATTTATAACTTCGTAATGGTTAGACTATGGAGTATCACAAGTACTAGGCTTATTAGGCAAGGATTACAACGCCAATATTATGACAATCGGAATCAAAATCCGATATACTTTCTTGCAGCACTATTGACAGACTAAAAATTCAGTTGCGCGGTTAGCAGAATTGAAATTCTCGATATTGTTCACCTAAATTCTTAACCATTTTTCTTTGATAATAGGATATATTTTAAGCTTTATGTTATTATTATAAAATTCCGTGAATGCCGAAAAATCATTAGAAGGAAGCTTTCACTCCCGATAAGTTGAACAAAATGATTGGAATTCTGAACCATAGTAAACTAAGGTCGTCCAATTTATTTATTCTATTCTAACTAAGGATGAACAACTCTATCTAGAAGCTCTCTAAGAGCTTTTTTGTTTTAAAAATTTCGTTCACTTTGTCTTTATTGTTATCTCAGAAACTAGACGAATAGCCAGAATTTTCTAAATAGTTATTGAAAGGGATGGAGAGAAATATATCTTTTTATATTATTGAGTTTTCAAAATACTTAGCTTATTAATAATTTTGATTAATACTTAATAAAAGAAATTAATGAAAAGTAAAATAATTCTTTACTCTTTTGGTTATAAATTTTTAAAGCATTAATTTCTAAAAATTAACACTATAGCTGGTTGTTACGTAGAGTAATTTCAACATTATATTTTTCAATAAATGAGCCAATTTTTTTTTCTTCCTCCATCTATATATCTCTTTATATATATATATATATATATATATATATATATATATATATATATATATATCCAGACTTCTTCGCATGTATGCTTTTCCAACCTTCACAGTTCCGTGGGCGGAGACGGAGAGGACGAGATCTCCTACGATGGCGACCACCGCGTTGATGTGCTTGATCATGTTGCTGTGGTTGAGGTTACGGCACGAGATTGTCTCGATGTGCTTGATCCAGAGCGTGGCTCGGCGGCGGAAGCTTAGACACGAGATCGGGTCGCTGTGGTTGATCCAAAGCATGGATCGGCGGTGGCGGCGAACCCGCATGTAGTTGCTTGGCCTTATCGAGCTTTTGAAGATGTTCATGACATTCGTCAATGTCCCGGCGCGCTTGTAGATCCCAGATTTTTAAAGTTTACCTTCCAAACCTTAATCTTTTCAGGTACATGTGTAATTAAGATTTTGTTAGGAAACAAAATTAACAAAAATTAACAAGTATTTTATCTGGACGAGTTTATAAACAAAATTAACTAGTATTTCATCTGAACGATTTTATAAACAAAACTAACATAAATAAACTAGTTTTTCATCCGGACAAACAAAATTAACAGAAATTAACTAGTATTTCATATGGACAAGTTTATAGATAAAATTAATAGAAATTAACTAGTATTTCATCTGCTAGTTTAAATCAAAATTAATTTCAATCCATATTAGTTGTAGTTAAACGGTAATTACTATAATAAATAACCGAAACATTAATGAAATATATTTAAAATAAAAGTGAAATCAACAAAAAATCGTTAATTATTCAGTTGACTATTTCAAAATTAATTAAATATATTAGTAAACTGTTTACATCTGAAAACTTAAAAATAGTTAAGAGAATCTCTTAAATTAAGGTTACTTTGCGTTAATATATAATATTTAGTAACTTAAAAAATTTTAATTAAACAAATAATAAAAAAAGTAACTGTAAACGCAATTGCCATAAAAATTACCACGTAAGATTAAATGGGTATTAACTTAACGTACGCAAAAAATTGAATAATTTACAATTATAACGTTTAATTGGACTTGTTAATTTGACTTGGATAAAGCAATTCTTCTTATTATATTAGAGTTATTTTTGTGCTATGCAACCGAATATATATATATATATATATATGTAGATATGTAGTGAGCTATACAATAAGTCGGTGAACACATGAATTTGTGCTATTTAATTTCCGAACCAAATTCAAACTTTAATCAATTACTTAGCTGAACAATTTGCGTTTCCTATTTTACTGTATAGCATAAATTCTCGTGATAATTTTCACGTTTACTCTCAAAGTCTCAACCCAGGCAATCACCTTTATTGTCAAAGCGACTAAATTGATCTGATCGGTGAGAAAGAAAGAAAAAAAAAGGAAAAAAGTCAAGAAGATGGAAAGCTAAATTATGAGCGAACTGTCCCCACAAACAACTAGTGATATGCACACACAAAATTTATCATCAAGTTTTACATTTGCTTTCTTCATATCAATAAGTAAGGGTTTGATAACAATTCCAACTTTATTCCCATTGGCTCATATGTCCTTGGTTTTTCTGATCTGAAGAGGTAATGCACTTTTCACTTTTTGTGCTTGGGTTTGCTCTATTTCAAGAATACTATAAAAAATGGTACAATTAATCATCATTTACTATTGTTTCTTATAATTCACGAAAATTATTTTTTCTACTTCATTAGTAAAAATAAGATAAAAAATTAAATACTTTTAATTTTTTTTATAATTTAATCTTTAACTAATAAACCGACTAGAATATTTAAAATAAAACTTACCTACACCGGTCAATAAACAAAGAGGTTGGTTTGTTCTTTGAAATTTTATATTTATCTTTTAAAATTTAACAACTATATTTGTCAGTGAGATTAAATGTAATAAAAATTATTGTCAAAAGTAAGTGAGAAAAATATTAATAAATAAGTGGTAGATTGGATAATTTCGTCATGCTATATTACTTTTTGGAAATTATATATTTTATTTTTCCTTCCTACAAATAAATAGCACGTATAATTATAGATGATTTGATTGACTATTGATGGTTACGTACAAAACATATAGCTGGCAAAGTTGGCACTCCAAGGTTATTAATAATTGATTTTTAGTTTTTTTCTTTTAATTTAGAACGATTAGGTCAATAGTTAAATAATTTATTCTCTCTTAAAAAAACCACTCAAAATTTTATTTTATTAATAAAACAGTATAACAATCTGAAATGTTATACATTAATTGATTTAATTAATTTAATTTATTTCAACATCTACTTTTTAAACAAAATAATTAGTCTAAAATTTAAAAAAAAAGTTAAAAGAAAACTGGCTAAGTGCAATAAATACATTTGTGATTATTAATACAACTTTTACGTCCCTTTGTTTTTACTCTTATCTTACCAGACCTTTACAATGATACATCATAATGTTGTTAGGCATTACCATATATATATATATATATATATATATATATATATATATATATATATATTCGTGGAACTATACATCTCTTATTTAGGACTGTATCCTATGAACTTTGTCCTATTATATCTTTTCAGTTTTCAACAATAATATTACATAGAATAGAAAGATAACTTTTTTTAAGGCAATAGAAAGAGAACTTACAATGCATAGAACTTCACATGGAACTTACAAACAATGCACAGTGGAATAATATAAATAATCAGAGATGTTGTATATGCACAATGTTTGTAATAGGAGGCACCACTGAACGAACTTTTTGTTATGCATGTGCAGTTGAATTTATTTTAGACCTTCTGAAAACTGATGACAATGCTCTCGTCCTCCCGACTAGAGGATATCTGTGCAATCTTGCACCATTAAATATGCTAAACATATTTGTCAGAATGTCTAACATAAATTAAAATAATTGTTACTTAATAGTTTAATTATTATTCTACAATTTTTAATTAATTAATACATGACACCACATTCTTAACTTATTAACATGTGAACTAAAATATTATTGATGATAAATGAAAATTGAAAAAATAAAAATTATTGACATGTGGATAAAGTTAAGGTAAAAGGACATTTAGTTTATCACTAGAAACCATTTTACTTAAAATGTTGTAAGTTGAAAATATGACGTGGTAAGTTAAGTCAATTTTATTTTAATTTATCATTAAAGATGACATAGCTTATAGTATATATTATTTGATAAAAAAGTGATATTTAAGATTATTTAAATTCAATTATAAATTTTATACGAACATTTGTGTCAATAGAATAACTTTCTAAGACATAAATAATTCAATACTGAAATAAAAAAAATAACAATATGATATAGTAAATTTTGCGAAAATTATCGACTCCATAAAAAATTCTCAAATATTAGTGAATTAATTAAAATACCTTAAGATCATCAATAGTGGAAAACAAGTTTGAGCGTACAAATTTTTTGACCTACAAAGACTAAATCATGTCATAAAAATCATACATAAAGAAAAAGAGTTCCCAGAAATATAATGCCAAAAATAAAATCTAAACTACCCAAAGCCAAGGGAAAATCACGTAATTGCAATTAACAAAAAAATATATTTATAATGTTAAGCTTACATCATCTCCAAAAAAAACTAACAAAAAGAACAACAAAGACAACCTATGCATTAGAGGGATTAACGGGCCACAAGGCAGTAAAAACAAGAGTGAGAGGCGGATCACAATGTTGACGAAAATAGTATCACGCAAGGTTTAAACGGCCGCTAGCCGATAAACGGCCGATAACTCAAAATCACTGAAATGCCGCTAGCCGAACGGAAATTCGACGGAAAAATTGTGGAAAACGGAAAAGGGAATGCCGATGGGATTGCCGTTGACCGGTCGGAAATTCGATAAAAAGTACGAAAATTCGACGGAAAAAATGTTGATGACATTTTTAGTTCAAAACATGAATTTATAACTATAGAAAATGTTCAAATCATTAAGTTCATATATGTCATACCACATTGAAATTAAAATCATTAAAAGTTCATACATAACATACAATATCAAGTTCATACATACCATACCATGAGCAGTTCGAAAAGATCATACGAAATCAAACAACAGTAGTATTCAATAGTAACTGGAATGACGTGCTGGCTGATAAAATCCACCTGTTCGTGCCTGAAGGTTACAATAGTCCAACCACGTCATTTGGGTCGCGTACGATGAAGTGTAGTTAATGACGTGGTTGTTGTAGTTGGCTTGCGTTCCCCCGACGACGGTGCACAATATGGGGTACTCGGGTAGTGGTCCTTGAATCTCGCCACCTATAATGACCGGAACTGGATATGGAACGGGATACGGATAAGCATACGAACCTTGACCTCGTATGATTGGGTAGACATTTGGTCAAATGACATTGACTCAAGTTGAGTGGAAATGGAGTCAACGTCGTAATCCGTAGAACTATTAGACCACATTCCCGCTTGTCGACCTCCCGGGTATTGCGCAGACTCAAAGTCAAAGAAGTCATCCGACCTACGAGACATCATTAAGTTAGATGTTAATTCAAATTCCCGATATATAATTCAAATTCTCTAATCCGTGACACAAAAAAATTTAAAAAAATTCCAATCTTCTTAAATTGAAATTCTAAGCAGATTCTATTTCACACATAATTTTGAGAAAAAATCATAATCAACGACTTCTTACTAAACAAATTAAAACAACAATTTCCGACAAACAATTCAAATTTCATAATCCGGGACTCAAACAATTATGAAAAAATTACTCTATTATTAAATTGAAATTCTAAACATTTTCTATTTCATACATATGTTTCATAAAAAATCATAATCAACGACTTCAACAATAATCAACTTAACGACTAATCGACTAATTAACTACAACTATCGAAATTACTTCATATTTCTCGTTTCCGACGTGAATAAAATCTGAAACAAATCCACGCAACTTAAAATGTCGTTCCAAACAGATTTCATTTCATACAATATTTCGAGTAAAAATCGTAATCACAATGTTCAAGAACAATCTTATAGTTCTTATTTCAACATATATGATTTCATAACTAAAACCTCCGAATTTACCTCATATTTCAAATTCCGGATCTAGAAAAAATTCAAAAAAATTATATCATCTTCAGAATCACATTCCTAACACATTGTATTTCTACAATTATTGCTAAAAAAAATCAACTTCTACTCGAAAATCAGCTTCAACTACACAGATCTACAACTATCGGCATCTACCTCAGATTTCGCCGGTTTTCGGGGATTTTCGCCGAAAAATTGTTGAATCCGTGAAGAAGATTTCGGCCGACGACACGATCTGAGGAAACCGGTGGGAATTTCGGCGGCAAATAGTCGGGATCTGGCTTCTCGTCACCGGATTTCGTCAGTAAAATTTTTAGTGGGATACCGAAATTTTGTGGGAATTTCGTCGGTGAAGTGTGGGTTTTATACTCAGTGCGAACGACAACTATGGGCAAACGACATCCGAAATTCGTCGGCAAAAACGACGAAATTCGCCGGCCAAAAACGACAAACGTTTACATAGGTCGTTTTTGGCCGGTAACCACCGAAAACCGGTATTTCGCCGGCATTTCGCCGAATTTCGCCGGCAATGAAAACGTTGGTATCACGTATGGAGGTAAAGGTATGACCAAATCCGAGAGAATGACAACCCAAAAGAGAGATGATTGACTCAAGATCCATCATCGAAGAAAGAAAGATCCGTAACATGATCAGAGAGGCGAAATTGATGAGATACATATATAGCGAAATTCTGACGAGATACATATTGGGATACATGGGTGAAAACAAAATGGAATATAGCATGATTTAGTAAGGGGGATTATCATTATGGTTTTTGACTGAATAAAATGTTTGTTATGTAAAGCCAAGTCGGTTTTTATTTAAATTCTAATATCCGTATTCAGTGACAGATTTAAAAATTCATAGAAGGAGGGGCACAAGCCCGTAACACTAGAGTTCATCCCATTAAATATCTTCCATTAATATAATTCTTTAAATATTCAGGGGTCATCGGCCCTACTCTGACCCCTTAGTAGATTTGTCACTGTCCGTACTATCATTGTCTAAATTTGAATAAGTACTAACTATGTAAATGCTTACGACCGAAATTCTCACGTCCAAATAAATATTTCATAGCTCAATGGGTAACTATTGATATCTATACATTTTGAGATTATTGACGTCTGTTTGTAGAATCAACGGCAATAACATAGAACTTGTAAAAAACGAAAATAACATAGAATATTATTTGCTTTTAAAGTATTTCATTTGGGTATTTTTCGTAAAAGAAATTGACTGTTCATAATATATGTGTGATAGTGGGTAAAATTTTATTTTTGTATGTGATAAATTTTTATTATGAAATATATTTGCAAGAAAACAAAAAAAAAATCTTCAACAAAACTTTAATCATAATATACCGCAATTGGTAATAACACATGCAAGATAACGCAATCGACCACAATATATCGCAACTGGTCAAAATTTTGTTAATAAATATTTTGTCTTTTGTACATATATTTCATAATAAATTTTATTTACAAAAAAACGAAATTCCACCTCACTATCACACACATCTTCTGAAATGTCAAGCTTTTATATTCGAGAGTTCTTATATAAGTGGACATAATGTTTTTACTGGCGTATAAAAATAAACGATTGATACGTGCATAATATTGACGACGTGAGAGTAGAGATTCAATCATACTATTTGAGAATGGTCAATGCGGTGTCAAAGAGATTGATGTCATGAAACTTTTCAAAGTCGAAAACGTCTCGGCCTGAATCACCCATGAGATACGATTTCTTATAGTATTTCTTGCATCTCGAAATTGCCTCAAGGTAACATACAAGAATACCGCAGGATACGACAAGTCTGGGTTCGAATTGCACTAAAACGAAGTGAAATTCGAAAGGAAGACAAAGAGAATTATCTGGAAAAATATGAGAGAGGAAATGATGTTCGAATGAAGTAGTTACTGAAACTACAAACCCAGCGTGGTTATATAGTTATAGGTACCTATTCAAAAAACGACAATTATTGTGTAAACGACACAACCGTTGACCAAACGGTTGTCTCATTCCAAAACGACAAAACTGTTCATCCCAACGGATACTAAGTAATAACCGAAAAACGACCAAAGAGCGTGACCGTTGCGAGGGCAAGAAGCCCGCGGACCGCGCCGTTACGCCACGATCCCGAGACCTGACCGTCGTACCGAAGTGCCAAATTACGCCTACAAAGCGACTCTACGCCAGAGCCGGAGCCGGAGCCGGTGGCGACACCGGCGAGGATGTTGATGAGAGTGAAAATTGGCATAGTCTCGCCACCTCACAGCCACCTCATCGCCACCTCACACTCCACTTGGCACTGCTCTAACTCACCACTCAATTAATAAAGGTTATTAACTATATCATATATAAAAAGCTATTCTCCTTTATGTGCAATCAATGTAAGACTATTTCCCACACTCTCTCTCATCCACTTCTTATTTTACGTGGTACTGCTCACTCCACAAATATATATATATATATATATATATATATTAATCTTTTTATATTGAACATTATAATTTTATGTATATTGATAAAACACCAAACTTTTAAATTAGTTATCAAAAATATATAAAAATAAGGTTTATTTAAAATATAAAAAATTTAAAAACACGAAAATTAAAATTAAACACACTTAATAAATATAAAAACACAAATAAAAAGTAAATTTTTTTGAAGACTTTTATATTTTTTATTTTAAATAATATAATTTGATTTATTTATTTCGTTTTGTTTTTTGGATGCCATTAATTTTTATCACATAATTAAAAATGTAAATACAATAATTACTTATTAAAATTTATTTATAAAAATAGAAAAATATAATAATGGTAAATATATATTTTTGGTGTAAAATTTAATGTTGTGGTTGGAGATCGAAAAATTTTAATACTAAGTTTGGTGGTAAAACCAAATTATCAAGCAAAGTACTAAGCACGACTAACAAAAGAGAATATGTTTCAGACTTTTTATGCAAAATGAAGACCCGAAAAAGTTATTTAAATTTCTAGTTATAGAGGGGAATATAAGTTATACTTTTTGACTTTTGTTACACTTTATATATGTTTGACTTTTGTTGCACTTTATGAATGTTAATAAATAGTTAATACAAATTTATATCAAATTATACTTAATAAAAAGTACCTACTTCGTAAATAACAAAATAATAGAGTACAGTTATTCTTTCTCGCTAGACTGAATAATAAGATGTCGTCCAATACTTTTCGGTAGATGACAAGAGAGAGAGTGATAGTATCATCTCAAATTTCCGTATTCGTTTTAGCAAAAGCAAAACTAGTTATATATATTAATCTATAATATTATCTTACTTATTTAAATTATTTTAGTATTTTTTTTTATTTTATAGAGAAATTGCTCAAAATACTATTATTTATACTTGATTTTCTTAAAATTCACTAAAATTAATTTTTTCCTCAAAATATTAGTATAAAAATCTAAAATACTCATAAAATAATTTCTTTACTTTTTATTTCATATTAATATTAATCGGTTATTATTTATTTATTTTTTAAAAAATTAAACTTTAAAAGATAAAAATTGCTCTAATCTTAAAAAAATTAATTTTTTTTATTTTTTAATTTTATTCTTAAATATTTTGGCCAGTAGTATAGTATAGGGCATTTGTGTTAGTTTTATTTTTTTAAAAAGTATTTCGTCTTTTCACATAAAATTTAGTTGTATTTTGAGAAAAAATATGTTTGAAAAAATAAAAAATAAAAGATGAGATATAAGGCAATTCTTCTATTTTATATTAGGGTTATATATTCAAGCTATAA
Organism: Urtica urens; assembly: GCA_958296335.1. Lineage (NCBI taxonomy): Eukaryota > Viridiplantae > Streptophyta > Magnoliopsida > Rosales > Urticaceae > Urtica > Urtica urens. Next base: position 2,899,115 of record OY282521.1, read on the forward strand.
CCTTCTAATTAGTCACGTAGTACTATTGTTTTTTTTTCCTAAATTATCAAGTCTTTATGGTACTAGAACTCCTGTTTTCATCTATGCTTATTGATAATTTGATTAAAGAAATCTAACACTAAATACTTTTTCTATGCGTATGGATGTTTTCGTCATCCCTACCTTTGGAAACTTTGTTTTTTTTTCTTTAATGGGTTGATGTCATTTTACTTGCTTGATTAGTATGTTTACCATTGGATCTTCTGCTATTGGACGAGTTTGTGATTTTCGATATGGATATTTTTTCTATTTGTTGAATATAAGTTTTGGTGTGTTTGATATCGTGTTTTTGAAATTGTAAGTTATAGAAATGATTCTTTGCAGACTATTGGTGTTCAGGTTATGACAAAAATTATTTATATTGAATACGTTATGAAATTTTTTAGAAAGATACAAGGTATTAAAAGACATATACAAATTGACTGTCATTACACTCGACAAATAACATTACTTTATGTTTACACTCGACAAATCGACGGGAACCTCACTTTGTTTCGTGCTTCCGCTTCCTAATTGACAAACTGTAGATGTTTATTACTGCTGCATCATGGTTCATGAGTTTGAGGAGGATAATAGCTTATAATTAATATATTATATTATTTATGTAAAATTACTCTTTTCCTTTTTAATTTTGTATGAAAATTATATACACAAACTTTATATCCCTCTAATTAATCACGTACTACCGTTTTTTCCTTCTGAATTTCTAAATTTTCAATAGAAAAATAAATTTTACTTTTCGGAACAGGGGTTTTTTTTTTGGAGAAAGAAACAGGGCTTTTTCAAGATACAAAAGTTAAATTACTTTCCCCATTTATTCCTACTACAAAAAGTTTATAAACCTTGTAAAGGTGCAGACAACAAAAGAAAAATGAACAGTTCTGGTACTGTTGAAAAAGTAATATTTTATTTACTCGATTTATTTAGTAATCTTGAAAGTGTTTTGGACTTTCTGTCAGGCGTGCCTAACAAACAATACTAATTGTATTAGTACTAATACTACTATTACAGAATAATTTCCTCACAGTAGCATGAGCATGACCTTTTCCCAAACCGTTTAATAATATTTTATTCCTTTCTTCTTATTTTTATCTCTGGAACCCTGCATGTGACTTTTTCAGAATTTTTCGTTGAATTGCATTGTAATTTTGTCATCATGAATTTCGGGATTCCACTATGACCTTTTAATAATTAAATAATATTTGTTATGATTATTTTGCAGATCCTTCAACTTCAGTTAATCCATTTCTATGTTTCAGATATTACACTCCCTCACTCACTCTCATTGACATTTGACACAAACACAGAACTATAATCTCTCTCTGCTTCCGAGATTATATACACTCACTCACTCACTGTCAAACATCAACGCCTCTCTCTCTCTCTCTCTCTTGGAAAATATACACGAACTCAGTCTCAAAACTTTGGCAGAGAACTAAAATCAAGCTCTCTCTCTGTTTCCATTCATACACACTCAGTCACAGATATTGATAAGAGAACTAAAACCTCTATCTTTCTCTAATGGCTAAACCTCGAAAATACCAAATTTTTCTTCCACTAACACTCTTCACTCTCCTCTCTCTAACCCACGGCACATTGTCGTCATCATCACCATTACCGTCACCAACTTCAACAGAGGTGGAAATTTTAATCTCATTCAAAGCCGCCATTGAGGACTCAAAGAACGCTCTTTCGACCTGGTCCAAAGCTTCACAGACACACCACTGTAACTGGACCGGAATCACCTGCTCGGCGGAGAGCTCTGTCACCTCGGTAAACCTCCACGGTCTAAACCTCTCCGGCGAAATCTCTTCTTCTCTCTGCAAGCTTCGGAATCTCTCCGAGCTAAACCTCGCTGATAATCTCTTCAACGAGCCGATTCCACTCTCGCTCTCGGATTGCAAGTCTCTCGAGACTCTGAATCTCAGCAACAACCTCATTTGGGGAACGATTCCGGACCAGATTTCTCGGTTCGAGTCGCTGAGGATTCTCGACCTGAGCAAGAACCACGTGGAGGGGAAAATCCCGTTGGGGTTAGGGCTTCTGAGGGGACTCCAGGTTCTCAACCTAGCTAGCAACTTGCTCTCAGGTAATTTGCCTTTGATCTTTGCAAACTTGACTGAGCTTGCGGTACTTGATTTGTCCCTCAACGCTTACTTGGTGAGTGAGATTCCTAGTGATATAGGCAGGCTTGGGAAGCTTGAAAAACTATTTATGCAGAGCTCTGGGTTTCACGGCCAAATTCCGGCATCCTTTGTTGGTCTGAAAAGCCTGGTTGTATTAGATTTTTCCCAGAACAATTTGACCGGGAATTTCCCGTGGGTTTTAGGGTCTTCGTTAAGAAGCTTAGTGTCTTTTGATGTGTCCGAGAATAGACTTACGGGTTCTTTACCGGATGAGATCTGCAGCAAAACTGGTGCTCTTGCTAGCTTAGCACTCCACACAAATCTGTTTAACGGCTCAATATCCGAGTCGATTAGCGAGTGTTTGAGCCTTGAGAGGTTTCAAATTCAGAATAACGTGCTCTCCGGTGATTTCCCGGCTGGTTTGTGGTCGCTTCCTAGAATCAAGCTCGTCAGAGCAGAGAACAATCGTCTCTCCGGTTCCATACCTGACTCGATAGCGAAAGCCTCTCAGCTAGAGCAAATCCAAATCGACAACAATAGCTTCACCGGCAAGATTCCACACGGACTCGGACAGGTCAAGAGCTTGTACAGATTCTCCGCATCGCTCAACGGATTCTCCGGCAGAATCCCCCCAAATTTCTGCGACTCGCCGCTCATGAGCATCGTAAACATCTCCCACAACTCGCTCTCCGGCGAGATACCCGAGCCAAGACGCTGCAAAAAGCTAGTCTCTTTATCCTTGGCCGCAAATACCCTCGAGGGAAAAATCCCGTTTTCCCTCTCTGATCTCCCGGTCCTAACCTACCTAGACCTCTCTAGCAATAATCTCGCAGGTCCGATCCCAAGTGGGCTCGAGAACTTGAAGCTTGCTCTCTTCAACGTGTCGTACAACCGACTCTCCGGCAGAGTCCCGATCTCGCTCATCTCGGGTCTCCCGGCTTCGTTTCTCCAAGGAAACCCCGATCTCTGCGGGTCTGGATTGCCCAACCATTGCTCCGATGAAGAGGAAAGAAAGAATCGGGATATTGGTCTCACAACCCTGATGTGCGCGCTTCTCTCTCTTGCTTTCGCGGTTGGGACTATGATCGTCGTGGCGGGTTTCATAGCGTACCACCGGTTCCACATGCCGAGATCGCAGCGTTCAGTGTTCTTCTACCCGATCAGAGTCACGGAGAGCGATCTAATCGCAGGAATGAATGGTGGCGATGACGGCACGACTTCTTTCGGGAGAGTTCACATCCTTAGCTTGCCCCGCGGAGAAAATGTGGCAGTGAAGAGGCTCGCTAACTTTGGCTCTGCTCGATCTTTCAAGGGCTCGAAGTCCGAGATCAAGACTCTGGCGAAGATCAGGCACAAGAACGTGGTGAAGGTGCTCGGGTTTATTCACTCGAAAGATTCAATCTTTCTGATCTACGAGTTCCAGCGCAATGGTAGTTTGGGAGATATGATCGGAGGGCCCGATTTTCATAAGTTGGATTGGGGGGTTCGGGTGAGGATCGCGATCGGGGTGGCTCAGGGACTGGCTTACCTTCACATGGACTATGTTCCTCATTTGCTCCACAGAAACGTGAAGTCGAGGAATATTCTTCTTGACGAAGATTTTGAGCCGAAGCTGACAGATTTCGGTCTTGATCGGATCATCGGAGAAACTGCATTCCGCTCTACTATAATGTCTGAATCTCCGTCCTCGTGTTACAACGCCCCAGGTAAACTCTACGGTGATGCAAAATGTTTGTCTTTTCACATAACTGTTCTTTTAATATTTACAAATTGTGTTAATTTTTTCCAGCATATATAATTGTTTGCCTGGTATCATGATTATAGTTTTGATTTAGAATTTCAGCAAATTTTTCTAGGTTTCCTAAAAAAATTGTTGGAAAATTCTTATTTGTGTGATAATTGTATTTTTTTTCTTCTGCATTCAAGATCTACAACTTTTCTTGAGAAGTTATCATCTATATACTTCACAAAAAAAAAAAAAACTATGTGATATGAATTTAATAAAAAAAAATTAATAAATTATTTCTACTTTCTATTTTAGATTTTCGAAAGACACAGCAAAAATATCAATAATTCTATATCTAAAACTTGTTGTGTTTGATGACAGAATACGCCTACAATAAGAAAGCAACAGAAGCAATGGACGTGTACAGCTTCGGTGTCGTGTTGATGGAGCTTATCACGGGAAAGCCAGCTGAACGATCCGAGCCGTCAGATTCGCTGGACATCATCAAGTGGGTGAGAAGGAAAGTGAATATCACCGACGGTGTTTCACAGGTCCTCGATCAGAAAATGGCGAGCTCTTCACAGAAAGAGATGGCTATAGCTCTCGAGATTGCTCTACGGTGCACTTCTGTGATGCCTGAGAAGAGACCCTCCATGTCCGAAGTCGTCAAATCCTTGCAGTCTCTCGGTTCAAGGACCGACCTTCCCACGATACCATTTTCAGACTTGGAGAATGGGCATTCAGTTCCCGTGAGAGAAGAGAACTGAATTTTATTTTATTTTGCTTTAGTGTACAAATCCATCTTGATTGTTAAGGCAGAGGATTAAATGTTTGGGCACATAGATGGTTTATCTACCTTAATAATTAAAAGAAGGAAAATGTTGTTTTGGGTTGATATGTAAATGGCAACGTAAAAGTTGAGTCAATGTCAAGTAAAAAGAGTTTCCGCTCTAGGACTGCTCAGCTTACCCCAAAATGTTTCCTTGTGTGTCAGAAGTAGACAGCCCCACTGACGAAGAGGATGAGGTTATGAGTTATGAGTTATGACTATTGAAGATGAAAAAGTGGGCAGGGGTAAAATCTGTCAAGTGATTCTATCCTGGTCCTGGGGAAACTTCCGACTGGAAAGAGAAACTAAATATATCATGTGTATCACTTCAAATATGTTTAACAAAATATTAGCTATATACCCGGTATACCAATTTCAATATAGCCAATGTTTTAAAAAAGATTTCGTAAATAACCAGCGTAAACTGTTAACGTCATTATTGTGACTATTTTGACCTTATAACTTATATCTGGTAAAATGTATGTTAAAAGGTCAAATTAGTCACAATGATGACATTAACCGTTTACCCTGGTTATTTACAAAAACTTTTTCAAACGTTGGGTATATTGAAATTACAAAAATATATAGCTAAAAACACACCCTATGTCTAAAGCATGTTTAATGTATCTTATGTATTAAAGTTGTAGCACATGAAGTAAATTAGATCATGTTAGTTCATTCCATCTAAAGCAAAGAAATTGTAATTATTTATGCTGCAAGTTTCGCAAGAAAGATAGTAATAATGTGTTGACACTATTATATTTTATGGATTAAATGTCGGACAAACCTTGTTGGTGGATGAATCCTGAACCACAATCAGTGACATGTCCATATCCAAAGGGAAATTGAGAAAGTAAAAAGAGAAGTGAGCTCGAATGGCAAACGACTAGAATTATAGATAAGAGAAAGATCTGGAGAAGCGTGACCAGAAAGATCTGAAACGTAGATGTAGAGTTTATGATATTTTGTATGGTTTTGTTATGAATATACTAGAATATCTTATGATCAATGTATTGCGTTGTTAAGAGATATTTATATTTTTAAATAATTTTTGTTAATTCACAAAATAATATTTAAAACTATTTTCGTATTTCGGCTTAATATCATCTTTTTTAGACTAAGAAAAAGACATGCAAACGCGAGAAGTCGCGCCGATAAGTCATTTTACATTTAAAATAAGTCGTATTTGTTTTCCTTCGGACATAAATTTACAAATGCGACAAAATTTCGTATGTAATCGCGTCTGATGCCAAAATAAATGCGACTTTTTGAATTACAATTGCGACAAAATTCGGATGTAAAGTCATGCAAAATTATTGCCTTGCAACAATTAGTATGGAGCATGACACTATCAAAGGGTTTTTAGTTGATCAAAGTATCAAGAGGAATTTGGAAGTTTATGTGACCTCAATCACTCGCTAGTAAAAGGATTGATCATCAGCAAATTGGCTAGGCAGGGAAATTCAAGTTCAAAAAATGTATACAATTTTTAGAAATCTTTTATCATATATATTATTTTATCCGAGAATATTTTATCATATTTAATTTAGAAGGACATGTGTCAAATCTTTCGTGCATCTATCCAACGGTAGTTCTTATTACCCAAACCAAAAACAAAAAGAATATAATGCTCGTTGTCCTTTTCGTCTTACCCCCCACTGAAAGCTGCTATACGCGTATCTTCGTTATAAAGTCTAAATCTATCATAATTACTATCTTATCTTTTCTGAACATGCAAAACTAAAGTAAAGTAGTTTTTTTTTTACGTGGCATGTACATCAAAATCTTCAAAAGTATTATAAGACTAATGAAAATACATTCCATTTCATGAACTTATTAAGTACCCTTCTTCTTTTTCAGCAAAAAAAAAGTACCTTGATCACTAGTGTTTTTGTATACAAAGCTGACCGAACTCATTTGCCTTGATGAAAAAACACAGCTCAAATAGAAGGCAAAGATTCTTTTAAAGACATGTATTAGTGTTTGTGCAGGATTCTGTATATATAGATCGACATGGCATCCATGAATGTGAAAGGTTTTGAATTTCATGTTTTGGATAGTTCTTTTCTTGTATCCCGTGACCAGTCACAAATTACTTCTAAAATTTGGGGCGATATTGATGAAAACCCCAAAGAGAAAAATATTTCCCAAAGTGATTTATGTGGATTTGATCCAATGCAATACTTATCCTTTGACGAGCTAGATGGTGAAAATAATAATGATAAAATAAAGGACAATCATCACGATAATATTCAGGATCCGAACCGGGGTTATGTTCTTGGTGATCAACAAAACAACGACAATTACTCACTTCCATACAAAGCACTTACAATTCGTTGAACCAAACCAATGGCCATTATCTCGTTGATTATGAATATCTAAATTCCAACGAAAGCTCGTCGACATCACCATCACTACCCAACAGAGATCCGGGAATATTATCATTGGACACAGCAACGAAAATGAATTCTTCGCCGAACATACAAGGTAAGATTCGTAAAATGATTGCATTTTCGATGCGCTCTCCATGTATGTTTACTAAGTTTTTTTTTTTTAGAAATAAGCCAACCTACCATTTTTTTTTTGTCGGTTTTTCATAATCCAAAAAAATCTTTTTTTTTTTTCCTAAAATACAAGTGTTTTTCACTTGAAAAGACCATTTATCCTTAAAAGTATAAAACGTATACAAATGCCCGACGTTACATTATCGGTCAAAACAAATAAAATTAAATTAAAAAATTAAAAGAAATAGTTTTTAACTTGTAGTTTAATTATTGTTTTAGAGATATAAAATAAAATGTAAAAAAAAATGTTTTAAAGGTATTTTGATATTTTATACTGATATTTTGAGAAAAAATTAATTTTAATAGATTTTGGAAAAACCAAATACAAATAGTGGTATTTTGAGTGATTCCTCTCTTTTTCTTTAATAGATTTTAACTTCATTTTATTTTCCACCTCGTTTGGGGGATAGAGATTTGAATAGCGAAAATGAGGAAATTGAAGTTTTTTTTTTTTTTTTGAAACTAAGGCCTCATTAAACCTCCCGCCCCCGAACCGGTGCGACGGAAGGGAAATTGAAGATTTTACTAATACACACCGAGCGCCCAGACGGTTGTCTTTAATAAGAGAAGTAAAACCACCGGAAATGAAGGAAATAGCTCTATGTTTCGTGGAGTCAGGAGGTATAACATTAATATACATGTAAAATTGATCATTATAGTATATTAATCATTATTTGAATAAGCTTCATAAAATGTACGGATGCGCTCAACGTTATGATGTATTTCTGTGGGACAATACAAATTCAAAGAAAGAAAAGAACAGGTTATTAGTTTATTAATTTGTGCCCACATTACAGACTCTTACTTTTGTATTGCAATTATATATCCTTCAAATGCTAACGTAGTTTTTTTTGTTTTTGTTTTTGTTTTTTGAACAGTTTACATCGGTACGTGTCATATTTCGGTATTTGATTATATTCTGTAATTAAATTTAGTTATTGCTGACTGGATTTTATAAAACAGTTTCCTTAATTTATTTATGTAATAATTAGGTGGATTTGAGAACGAGTTGGATGCTGCGAGAGCTTATGATTTAGCTGCTCTAAAGTACTTGGGACTATCTGCTCCATTGAATTTTAATGTATGACACGTACTACCCAATTAATAAAAAAGAATTTAAGTTACAAAATTATAAAAAATGCAAAGATAATTATTTGATAAAATTTGAGATTACATATACGTATATATAACGTAAAAAAAATCAGATTATTTATATTTGTCATTATATTCGCATTTGTTATTTAACTCGCATCAATAAATCAAAATAATAATCACATTTTTTTGTGGTAATTAGGATTGCTTAGTGTTTAATTTCAAACTCCTTCAATTTGGAGGTCGTGAGTTTAATTTCCACCGCAAAGAAACTTATCTTAAAAAAAAATCACATTTTTTTTATTTCAGGAATGGAATAGGATTTTCCAAGGGCATATCGATCTACCGTGGAATTTCAAGGTATGCATTTTCCTTTACCACATTTTACGTTCAAACGAAATATAATGCGACAAAAGCACATGACTTTGTACGCAATGAAAGTACTTTCTCGTCACATAAATGACTACATAAATAAAGTAAATACTAGATCATTTGCCAATTAAACTGGACGTGTCTGTTATCAATGTCATTATAGCAAAATGTTATGACGTGAGAGACACGAGGTAGATTCATATTTCCTTAATACTATATATGTCCATTATATGCAGGGTCTCCGATGGCAAGAAATGGCAAGCCAGATTAGGGAAAGGAAAAGGACTCAAAGCAATTTATTTAGGAACATTTTGTAAGTTGTTTTAAATCAAGCTGCACAAAAACTAACCTAACATAAATTAACTGACAAAATGGCTTTGTGAAAGACCCTTGATAGTAATTTGCATCTGATCCTTGATATAAAGTGTTTCTGGAAATTAGCTAACGTTAGTAAAATTTGTTTTAGAATATTGACTGACCATTATAGCTTATCCTGTTCTCGCCCGAAGTAAAAAAAAAACTAAATACCGGATATGTAAATTGTTTTTGTTTATTAATTATAAAATGAAAAAACATTTAAATTTGAAAACAAAATTAACCGGTAATTAATTTTGTAAACTACACTACCACGTAAGCACCTTGATCACTTACAATAATTTTATTAAACATTTTCCATTTTTCAAAATACTAATGTTTATTTTAACTAGTTAGCTAAATAATTAACAAATTTGAAAGTATGGATAACCCCAATCTCATTCGTCTCTGTGGCTTTCTTTGACCTACACTTGTAAATATTCACTAAAGAATACTCAACCCCAATTTCCAAACTAACAAAAAACCTGAAGTTTAAATATGTTCGAACTACTATAAATAGATGAGAGCTAGTATAAACAAATAATTGTTCGGTAAAATTGTGGTAAATAGTTTTATTGTTTACGTAATACAATTATTAGTAGCCTAACTTTATAATTTATTCGATTGTAAATTGTCTTCGTAATCTGGTAAAACATTTTATTGTGTCATTTAACTAACTTTCGTGAAACGTTGAACATTTCAAAATTTCAACATGCTTATAGGGATATACTATTAATTTAACCCGTATAAATGACGTTGTTTTCTGTTATGATAATGACGATCAGACACCGAAGAGGAAGCAGCAAGAGCATATGACATGGCAAGCATAAGGCTGAAAGGGATGAAAGCGATAACAAACTTTGACATTACTCACTACAAAGTCAAACGCATTCTTGACTGCCCTATCATTCCATTAGACATTGGAGGGTTAAAGCTTCTCAAGCATACTTCGGTCACCCAACTCCTCCGCAGCAAAAGGACGAAAGACACCAACCTCAACGACACTACCGCCAATGCATCGACCCCTCGAGACCCCAAAATCATACCTCAAGTCGTCGAAGATTTTGAGTTCTACTTGAATAATACCGGATCGGAAAATTTATGGCTGGCGAATTATCCATCAGATGAGAGTGACGGGCTTGATTTGCAACTACTTGTGGGTCCGGTAGAGGAAAACCCTAGCCTCCAAAACCAAGCCCTAACTATTTAGAAATAGCCGTTGATGTCACGATGTTAAACAAATGGTGATTATGAGCTCGCGAATCGAGATAGAAAATAATTTTAAAAACGTTACTATCTTAAGGTTATGTTATGCAAACATATTTTCAATTTTGGACTATTCTCTAAATAGTTTTCAGCAATTAGTCTTGATTTAATTTTTAAAATAATAAGATTTTTTATCTCTCCCTGTGTGTTCAGTAGAACCGTTGTAATTTATTTTGTTTTTGTAACTTCTTATTGACTAAGTTTGTAGTAGAATTGTTGTAATTACACCGACTTTTAATAGTCAGATTCTTGTACAAATCAAACCCATTGGCTGGATTCAGAAGAAAAAAAAAGTTGATTCGCATTTATCACGTTAATTTATCTCTTTGTGCATCAAGATATAATTAAATCCCCATAAATTTATGACTACTCGACATCCAATTAAAACAAACTTTTCAGATTTTGCCATCAGGAATTAATAAAAATTAGAATAACAAGATACAATAAATGCTAAAAAACGTGTGTACTCTTTCCTCCTCGACAACGATGAAAGATTCTATTTTCTTCTTCTTTTAAAAGCTTGTTTTTACTTTGCTTTTCACTCCCAACATTTTCTTCTGAAAAAGAGAGACATAGAATGAACACTATTTAGCACAGAAAGAGAGAGACGGAGATCAAACAAAAGTCGAGAGAGATAGTAAGTTTCATACTTTATTCTCATCAGTTTGTATTGTTTCATAGAATTGAGTGTTGGGAGACATACTAATTTAGACTGGTACCGATGATTCACTCGCATGCATGTCCAACAATGGACAATATTATTTATTCATGATCCGTGTCAGGAGTTAACATCATTGAAACTGGTTGTGTTTTTAACATTTCGTACATGTTCATTTGAGATTTGTTAAGTAAGGTGCAACTTATATTGGTGATCTTTTAAAATGTGTTAGGAAAATAATAACTGGATGTTGATTGCAAAAGTTAGTGAAGTCTGCAAAATTTAACATCAATCAATTGTGAGTTATCTAATGTTTTTTTATTTTGAGGAAAGTTATCTAATGTTAAACCTTAGTGTTTTTCGTTCCTTTTATCTTTAATTATTATTGATGCATGCTATATTTTCTATGCATGTAGGATAAAACGACAATCTGCGAAGAACCCTAGCTTTTGAGAAGCCAAAAATGGAATATTCCTATTCAAGCAACATCGAGCAAATTCAACCAGATAATCAAGCATATCCTGGTGGATTAGGAGTTGAACAGAACTCTGTTTTGCGGTCAAAATCTTCGAAATATCGGGGCGTACAAAAGTCCGTTAATCATTTTTTGTTAAATTCATATATTATAAAATAATAATAATTAAAAGAAGGATGTGTCTAATGAGCATTGTTATTTAAAAGAAGGATGAATCTCACCGCATTTACTCTATTTTTTTATATAAGAATAAAGTAAAACTAAGGATATATTTTTTGTGATTTAATCGCAGGATCAAGGATAAAGAAACATATGTAGCTCATGTATACGACAATGGTCATACACCTAATGAATCTCGAACAAGTAATTAATTACTCAAAAATATCTAAATATAGTAACTACTTCTGCCACAATATACACTAGTAATTAAGCTCAATCTGACTTCTTCTTTTCTTTTTTTTTTTCTCTCTTTTGCAGTTTATCTTGGTGAGTGAAACCCCTAATGTCAATTACACCATGCAAAAAAAAAAATTACAAATTTTGTTTTTTACTTAAATAATTCGTTGTTATGTAATTAACTGTAAGAGCAGGTAGATTTGACAAGGAAGAAAATGCAGCGAGAGCTCATGATCTGGTTTCTTTGAAGTTTTGGGGGATCACTGCCATGACTAATTTTCCAGTTACGTGTGAGATATTTTTATTTACGTCTCATGTGTAGTTTAGCATTTCCATATGAACATACTAAATACATACTTATATATTTTATTTTATTTCCATATGATTATGAACATACTATATACATACTCATATATTTTATTTTTCTGTGCAGGTAGAGAATTATGTTAAGGAACTAGAGGCCATGGAAAATATGTCAGACCAAGATGTTATGGCTTCAGTGAGAAGGTGACGTATAACATGGTCGCTATATTAATGAGTTGAAAATTTTAAGAACATAATAACTCCCTGATTAATTATTATCTCGATAGATTTGCATGTTTGTTTGATATGTGGCGGTATACCCTTGTCCTTCTCCCCATAAATAAGCGTTAAGATGTCCACTTATTAAACATACGCATATCCGCAATATATCTATTAATATTGTACTGTTCTTAATAATTGCATATCTTTATATGTTTGCAGGTCAAGTAACAGCTTTTCAAGGGGAAAATCTAAGTACCGTGGTGTTGTGGGGTACCATTTTTTTAATGCCTCTCTCTCTCTCTCTCTCGTTTAATGCGTGTATAGTAACTAAATTAACCATCTACATGTATTTTATTATGAATAACAGGCACACCAATAGTGGAAAATGGCAAGCTAGGAAAGGTCCGGGAAAAGATAGCTTTCTGGGAACTTATGGTTAAGCCACTTTCTTTTCATCGTTCTGATAAACTAGCTTGATTACTATAAATAGATACTACAGATAATATATGACTTCAATCACTTCATCTTTCCAAAAGAATAAAACTTTACGTGCTTATTATTACTAATAATACGGTTATCTAGACCCAACATTAGTGTACAGTACGCCAAATATTTTTTGTAGTAGCACAAAATTTTATGTACCTAACTATCATGAGTTGTAAACATTATGCATTCACTCATTTTTACAAGTAGTCGTTTACGTATATAATTTATAAAAATTTAAGAAGATATATATATTCTCGAAATAGTAAAGTAAAAGTGAGCAGGGTGTGTAATCCGCAGAGACCGAAGAGGAGGCAGCGATAGCGTTCGACATAGCAAGCATAAAACAGAAGGGTTCAAAGGCCATCACCAACTTCGACATCAACACTTACAACGTCGCCGCAATCCTCGCCGCCGATAACGACTCCGCGGAGCAAGAAGAAGTCTCCGGAAGAAGGAACAAGAAGCAGGGTCACTCGAGCCTCCGACACTTCCTCAGCAAAAACAAGGCTCCGGTCAGCAGCGAATACTCGAGGGAATCTCCGAGCGGGCCTTCTTTCGGCGGGCCCGTCGACACGAGCTTGAGTTTGGGATTCAAACACTCGGGCTCAAGCGCGATACCGGAAGTTTATCAGGCGGGGGAGGCGAGCGAGGACAGTACCTTTCTGGCGCCGGGTTTTGAGTTATGGAGGCCTAACCTGAACCCATCGTACGAGGCGAGTCTGTTCCAAGACTACGGACAAGAGCAAGGGGTTGTGGGGTTTCAACATGCTAGTTCCAGTTGCTTCCAACCATTCACAAGGCCGTGAAGATTAATCTATTAACATGAACAGAAATGTTAATGTCGCTCTCGTGTTGGAACCTGAAGTTTAATTAATTAGTGTTATTTGTATGTATCTAAGCCTGCCTACAAAAGGGAACTATTGAAATGTTATTACAAAAGCCTAAGTTCATACTCCATGATTCTTATAATTTCTTTCTACAAGTAAAAGCAAAAAATAAAAAATAAACAAGTAGTGAACTCTTGTATATTAGGCGCACCCGTGTCATGAAGAAAAATGCCTCTAAATAAATTTATTGTAGGCTCGAAATACACTCTAAATAATGAAAGAGGAATGGACGGATTTATTAGCATTTACAAACTCATTTGTCAAAATAAACGGATATGATAATTTGGCCAATTGTACTTGTTTTAATACAAAATTTCGGCGAAATAACCTTAGATCACTATTTAATTTTGGATATGTCGAACGTTTTGTAAAACTCGTGTAAATGACTTTAATCCTTACATTTCATGTCAATTTACATTGTAAAATAACAACGTAAATTAACATGACACGTAAACATTATGGTCATTTACACAAATTTTACGAAACGTTTGACATATCCAAAATAGCAAACGTAATATGATATTTAAGATTATGGCTAAAAATGTAGCCCAATCTTCCCCTTACTTTGCTTATCTTCCTATAAATATCAGTACCAAATATTCAGAAAAGCTGTCAATTAACACAGCACCATATCTCCCTTGTTCCTTATATTATTGCATTATTAGTTTGTCTTGTTGGTTCTGCAACAACACTCTTAGTAGGCTTAGTAAACAAATATAATGTCGCTTCACCATCTTGTGGAACCATTTTTCAAGCCAAATTGTTTGACACAAAAACGACTTGCTAAGTAATCTAGTAACTCTAGTAATGAGCAAGCCAAATGAGAGAGCTCCTGTCGTCGGAGTGCCTCCCCCCGTCTCCGGTTTCCATGGAGGAAGAAAAACAAAGGGAGCTTCTCAACATATTTGATATTGACTCAACTAATCTTCCCATTTCTCCCAAACGAATCTTTGACCTTCTTTTCAGTAGGTTCCTAATATCGAAAGAATTCAGACGCATATACATCGCGCAATACATCGGCATGATTCGCTAGAGTTGATGTTGATGGCATAAAATGGTATCCCTTGGAAAAGAAAAACTCAACAATAGCGAAGGAAAAGAAAAACTTCCATAGGAAAAGTCGAAGAGAGAAAAGGAATTGTTAACTATTGGTATTGGTAAAAAGTTACTTTATTAATTTGACCAACAGAAACGGCATCAAGTTATTCTAGACTTGAATTTAGTGAATTGATTTTCGTCCAAGAAAAAAAAGAAATCCTTAAAACATTTAACTTCTTTTGCTAAAAGCTCGTAATCTAAGTAACAATATATTTCTATTATTTTCCAAATTTCAACAGAGAAATTGCCGAAACGAATGCACCAGCAGTCTCGAGGAACAAGAGTGCATCTAATGTATACATGAGACCTGTTTGTCTGTACCCTTTTGGCCTTTTTCCTCACCTCCACGATATAAACAAGAACGATATAGCTGTGTCCATTTAAAATCCCAACAAAAATTCAGTGTCTCCAAATAAGATATTCTCTCCTCTCAAACACCTTCACACAGACCAGACCTCGCTGAGGAGATCATACCTTTCGTTCACCCCCGAAAAGCCCGCGATCTCATTCCCGTTCGAGGCTGACTTATCGACTATAGTCATGAGGGGAGATTCGAGCTCCTCAAGCTCGTCATCACTCGTGTACCCCTTTCGCAACACCACCGACACATTTCTCGCCAGCTCAGATTTGTCCGAAACCGAACACTTGTCTGCCACATCAGCGTGGGACGGAGGGTTGTACACCACCGCCGCCACCGTGTGCGGAAACCCTTTCGTCGAGTCTCCGGACAGTCGGTGTTCCACAGTACTCTGTACCGAATTTAACAATAAAAACCTTCCGAAATTCATTGATAAAAACAATAATTACAAGATAAACAGGTAAAACTGCAAGTATAATTCGGTTAATATTACTACTTACCCGACAGACCGTTACTTTTCAAAATTTATTCGGTTTTTTCCAAATTATTTAATCGGTCGGTTAAAAGTTGCAGAGTATTTGACGATGGTTTACCTCGGCATTGAGCGCCTCCAAAACAGCACCAGGGACAGGGTCTGGACAGAACTCGTCAGGAGTGAAGTTGCAGAGTATCCGCTTAATCAAAGGAAGACTAATCGATGGGCAAACCTGGAATTCAGTCAAGTTTAAAAAAAAGTAGCCTATTTACATGCTTTTCAGCAAATTTTGTGTAACAAAGAGTTAAACCTCTTTTCTGATTGACCGGTCCATAAGCATGTCCTTGGGAAGCATCAGAAGATCGCTCAACGCATTGAGAAGGAGAAAGGATTTCGTGTGTTGCTTGTGATCGTGATCCTCCTCGTCGCTGTCGTCCCGAGTATCTCCCACCAGATCATCGGCGTCCATACCGAACATATCGGTCAGCCATCTCGACCAATTACCAATCTGCATAATGCCAGTGATTAATCATGCTTTGACCTCTGCTAAAATCTTGCAACTAAGGTAAAGGCAAAGCCGGGCTCATAGCTCCTATTAATTTTTTTTTTTTTTTTGCATACCGAGTTCTTCAGCTGTGCACCAGAGCCAAAGCTCAAATCCCCGGCCGGAATGGGAAGAACCTTGGAGTCAACAATGGGGTCCGATACAGGATCAGTAGGGATTTCGTGGGCCGACTCTCGCAAAATGGCATTGAACATAGCCACGTCAAGCCTGGCGATGCATTGTTCCATAACCTAATTCAACAAACAATAAAATAATAAAAAATCTTATTCGAGACTCCTCTTAAAGCCAAGCGAAAAAAGAATAGATTTCTCTTCTATTGTACCTTTCTTGCAAGAACGGGCAAGCAACCACATTCGTGCCCTCCAGCTCTGAGAGGACAGAGTCGTTGAGCAGCATCTTGGAGAGCCTTCTTCCACAAGTTGATCGAGAAGTTACCTTGATTTCGATCCCCCAGACAGGGACCCGACAATCTTCCGACACCCGAGTTGTTGTTCATACCCTCGCCAGGAGATTGCATATGTGGAGTCAAAGCCTGAAGAAAAAAAACAAATTCACACCGAATTGACAGCTCTTCTCATAGTCCTGTCGAATCCAAGACCCTAATGACTTCTTTACTATATAATTAAATAAATAAATAAACAAAGGAATTGCTAATTTAACCTTTCAGGTCCAGATCTTTCTGTTAAGTTTACAAATTTTGTTAATTTTAATCATGTTATTATTACCTGCCACCAAACGGACTCAACTACCCGAGAGAAAATCCAGGATTCGACTTTTTCTAGCGCCGCTGTGAAAGTCCCAGTCTCATTCCAATCATCTGAGAGTTGACCGAAACCCCTATTTGATTTCCCGCTTCTTTCTCCATTCCCGTTCGAGCGATGCAGACCACCAAACGTGTGAGAAATGATCTCCCTCAGCACAACAGCGTTCGACAGCCAAAAAGTCAACCTTAAAAAAACAATAGAACTCATTATATCCTTGCAAAAAGCAGAAAACTTTCGCTTATATATGTTAGCCTAGCTCACCTCGGAACGTCGTTACCGCAAGACTTGGAGACCAATAAGAGCCCAGAAACGGTGTTTCTGGCAACGGAGGCTCGTCTGTGTTGACCCAAATATTTGGAAGCGTGAATATAAACCCTGGAAAGACGGCGAGCTGGCGTGTGAACTTTGTGGGCCGAGCTTCCGTGCTCGGGGACCACCGAGTACAGAGAGATCTCCAACGCCGCAACTTCTCGTAGCTCCTCTTCAAGCTTCTCGATTCTAGCCTCCATTTCTCCTATCTTTCTCTCCAAACCCACTTCTCCTCCATTTTCCCCGCTTCGTTCGTCGCCATTGCTCTGTCCAAGTACACCTGTCTTCTCTTTACACACATCAGACTCGTTCTCCGTTGATTCTTCCACAGATACTTTCTCGTCCTCTTCGCGAGACGATAGAGAATCCTTGACCGTCTCGGAATCCGAAACCTCTTCTTTCCCTTGCTGCTTCAATTCCCTATCTACCTCACTGGAATCATCGTCTATGATCTCGTCCATGCTCTCTTTCCCTTCCTGCCCAGGTTCCTCCTTGGACTTGCTGACATCATCAGCGCAATGTACGGCCACGGTTTCGAAAACTTCGCCGGCTTTGATGCCCACGTTCGAGTCACTCACTACGATTTTGGGTTCTGGTTTTGCACGCGCTGGTTTTCCATTCGGTGTTTTGCCGTTATTGTTGAGCTTACCGTCTTTCTTCTCAGTTTTCGCCAGCCTCTGCTTCGTTCGATTATTATTACTATTATTATTTGTTTCAGGCTTGTTCAGGGTTCTTCTTTTCTCAACTTCCTTCATGGCTATCACTATCCACAACCTTTACAGAAAAAAAATAAAAATCAATCACTAATTCAAGAATGCTTTTTAACTACTTAAAAGGAAGAAAAATCAGCTATGTTTCTGTGACTTACCTCTTATAAAACACTTGTGATCCTCTCCTTGGAAACCCAGAAACAACTTCACAACCTGAAAATATAACGTTATTGGTGTCAAGATTAAAACTATATCCGAGATCACGACGACATATTATAAATGGACATATATAGTAAGTTGAGCTCCAAAAAATTACCAAGACCACAGAAAATGGAAGAACTCACAACTTTGACTAAATTAGAAAGAATGAAGCATAATAAGTTGAGCTCCAAAAAATTATCAATACCACAGAAAATGGAAGAACTCACAACTTGACTAAACTGGAAAGAATGAAACTTTAAGTGGTATTTTAAGTCACTTTTTCACAACACGCACCAACTCATGACGAAAACTCTGGGACAAAATATATATGCTTTTATAGGATTCCTAAATCGCCTGTCCAAAATTTGGACAATTATGAATGAATTAAAAATATTAAAGACGTGGTCTGAAAATACTCTAGGGCGTGGAAAATCTGAAACAAAGGAATCAATATCGCCGAGAAAGAAAAAAAATCACATAAAAATTAATGGCAACCGGACAATAATTGAGCACAATAATTAAGAAATTACTGAATTATTCCATTTTTAGTCACTGTCTTATCCCGAAAAATTCTACGAAAATATCTCAAAACTTGATAGTAAAGCAATTAAGCTTTATCAAAACTTCACTTTTTTATGTTTTGTGTTTTCAAAATGTGAAAGGTAAAAAAAAAAAACTGGACTCTCGGACTCTGCAACGTCATTCAGGTATGAACCGTCGATCTGCCAGAATGCTGATGACTGTGAAAGATGGCCAGATCTGGACCGTCTATTCGTCCAGAAAAATACAGAAGGTGAAGTTTATTTTTCAGTCCCAAGTCGATGAGTTTTTATTTATTTATTGATCAGTACGTTTCTTAAAGGAATTATGAAGAAAGAACCAAAAGAAAACGCCAAAATTCTCACTTTTGCAGACCAATACTAATCCAAATAACAGAGACAAAACCCAGATTGTTTGCCGTAAAAAAATTCAAAGCACAGAACAAAGGTCGAGATCTACTGACGCCCAAGAAGAAGAGGGAAAAACTTATTTTTAAAATGGAAATCGAACAAGCTCCAGTGTGTGTGTGTGTGTGTGTGTGAGAGAGAGAGAGAGAGAGAGAGAGACGGTTAATGAACGTTGTATAAATAAATAACTGCAGACGAATGAGAAAGGAAATGAAACTGAAGTGATTAAAATAAATTAAATGAAAAGGTGAACAAAAATGTTACCCGACGACGGAAGACAGAGAGAGCTTTTCTCCTGGGCTCAGCTTTCGATGGCAATGGCGATAGTTAGAGAGAGAGAGAAAGACAAAGCTTCTTCGGGATTGTAACTCTTCTTGCTTAAATGATATTTATATACATACAAGTGTGGGTAAAATGTGAAGCAGATTCGAGCTCTCTTTCTAAACGCTGCGTGCTCTTTTTGAGAGAGAGTTCGAAAAGGAAGGTGATGGGGCTCGAGATTTCGTGGCAGAGCTGAACCGGTACGGAGGGTCAGACCGGATGGTTTGGCTCTGCAAGATTGGGAGAGCCTGTCGGTGGACGCTAAATTGACCGGCTTTTACCGGTTATTCTTTTGAGAAATTACTTTTGTACTCTTTTAGTATATATATGCAAGAAGAACTAGCACTAGCCCAGATACAAATTTGGGGTTAATCTTGCAATTTGATTATAATATTTTAAGTGTCTCTACTTTATACAAAATTGGGTCATTTATACATTTCATGATATAGATTGGGTCGTTTTAACATTAAAACGCATGTATCTCTCTCTTCAATATCTTATGTGAAATTTCGTTATATAATTTAAATATTAATATTGAAAATCTTACTAAAAAAATTAAAAATAAATTGTTATTTTTAGTAGATAAGAATATGCTTATGATCATTAAAACACATAATGTCGTTTGATTGGTATTTTTGTCCGCAATAGAAGTTAAAATTTTGTTATTAAATTTTTTTGAAATACCAAGTGTAGTTTTGATATTTTGTTAATTTGAGGTGCAAACAATAAATTTTAGAAAAATTGCACTGGATAGCACTTTTAAACTATGTGTTCGTAAATTAGCCAAATTTAAGTTTTTTTTTAGAAAATAGCCAAACTTGATGACGTGTCAATTGTAATGGTTTTTTTCTTCCCTTCATACCCTTTCAATTTTCTAATTTCGTTTTAAAATTAGCAGTTGTTTTTATTTGAATTTTAAACTGCTTGATAATATATTAAACAGAAAATCTGGAGCGTTAACTGTTTTATTCATTAATTTCCGTTTATATCTATTTATTTCTTCATCTTCAATTTCCTTGTAAAACGTGGGTTATTTTTATTTATTTACTTTCTTTGCCGCTTCTTTATTTGTGGGCAATATTGTCTTTTTTTGGCAGTTATAATGGTTTATGGACATTAACCAAACTTTTAGAAACGTTTGGCTATTTTACAATTTTTATGTTTGGATAGGCTATTTATCTAATTGTCCCTAAATTTTATCTATTAGATCAAAAGTATGTTTGCGCAACTATGTTATCTTATTATTTTTCACATCCACAACTTCGTTCACAATATCAAATTTGTTCTTCCGTTCGTGATTCATTTTCATATGTGAAAGAAGCAAACCAATAAATCTGTTGTTTAATACAGAACGGTCGCGACAAAGACGACCTAATCTTCAGCTCTTATTCTCCAATTTCTCTCCCAAATAACATTATGTCTTCCTCGTCTTCTTCCTTCTCCCAACAATTACACAAAGTTATCTCTTTTATATATACAATATAATAAAATATTATATATTTACACTGCAGATTTCAGACACTAAACAAAGAAATAAAAATAAACCTAGATATGAAGAAAGGAAACACAAACAAGGTCGTCGAGACCTGTTAGAAATTTTTTTGAAGCTTTGATCATCCATTTAAGTGCGAGATTAAATTATCGGACGCCTCCCTGGATATAGCGATGCAAGACGAGTTCAACACCACTCAGTACGACTTGACGAACTGAAACAACTCTTGTCGAACTACCGCCGGACTGTAAATAAATAATTTTGAAGTGAATGGAGAGTAAATTATGTTTTGTGTTCAAGTGTCTTTCCGAATGAGAATCCAACCTCTATTTATAGGCTTAGGATCGGATAGTAATACTGAATAAATCGTCCAGCTTTGATGAGAATTAAATACACAAGTTCTCGTACATTGCAGCTCAGCAACCGTTCGCTTGCATCAAATGATATTTACATCGAAGAGCATTCATTTAAATTAGATGCTATTAATTTGTTGCAAATACTAGTCTTAATTTTTAGAATAATATAAAAATTATTTGTGGAATTAAAAAATTTCAGAAGTGAAATTTGTAATAAAAATATAATATTATCACAAATAAGTCAAGTCCATACCGAAAGATAAAAAAGAACCCAAATTTTCAAGACTCGAACCCGAGTCTGGCCCGGCAATTCGGCATGGTGGCAGCGACGCTCGGGATTAAAACTAACCACTCACACTTTCATCTATTGCACGTGTTTGTCACGTTAATGAGAATCATTTATAAATGCTACACAAACACATTCTCAACGAATGTGAAATTTTTTTCAATCACTTCATAATTACATTTATGAGCACATTGAGACACATATCAATGTATTTTTTAGTCATAATTTGAACATTAATTTATCATTCATTATTTTTATTTTTTTTGCAAACAAATACTTAATTTTATACTCATTGTAACGAAAAATACAAATACAAAAAAATTAACTAATTCCGATGAGTAAACCGCACTCAAATATTAGCCAAAAAATCACTCTCGAGCTAAATATAAAGACCTATGATATACTATTCCATCGTCATTTACCTCGTTGGAACTTACATACAATGCTTTTTCACATTATAAATTTGGTCAGTCGTGCGATCCTTCTAACAACACACTTAAAGTGACGAAAATGATTTTTTTGTTGTGAAAGTGCTTGATGAAAGTGTGATTATTGGGACTTTAGACGACGAAATTAAATTAAATTCATTTAATCTACGTCGTGTAAGTCAGTTTTTGTAATAGTGAAAATATTATTAAGACACTCATTAAAATGTTTTTACTAATTTTTTTCTCAAAAAATATAGTTTAACTAATCCTTTTTTTTTATAATGAAAATGGGATCCATGCAATGCCAAATAAACAAGCTGAACAGATCATACGTTAGAACTATCTATTATATTTATAGATGTATATATATTACATTTCACACATTTACTTACTAATGTTATAATTCTATATAACGTTACGTTCATTGAATTATTGTTAAGGAACCATCACTTGAAGACGGGATGAGTTTGACCGTCGCATCACATGATAATATAATGTAGCTTTCTTAATGAAAAGAAAGTGGCACCGTCACAAGAGAAGATCGCTCGTCCATTGTATCCACGTGACTTTTTGGCACCGACAATTACATGACTTTTTTGCTTCTGTTCCACTACTTCTTTACAATCATATCTTATATTATTCTAAACCTTTTTTCGGCTCAACTAGTTAAGAATTCAATTTTAATAAAATTTAATTCGGCTATTTACTCATTTTTATATAGTTAATATTTTGCAAATTTTTGTAAATGCTCAATTAATTTTGTTTACACACATTGGATTCAAACTACTTTTATTTTATAGTTTTGTAAACAATTTCAAATTCGGGTCAAAATAATTCAAATAATTCTGTAAACAATTTGATCTAGATATTTACACAATGTTTACAAAGCGTTAAATATTTTGAAATTAATAAACACTTTTATGGATATATATCTAAAAGACACTTTGAACAAAAAACCAAAAGTAAAAAACATGAATGTAGAAATTTTGAAGACACACAGGTGTGGTGTAGGTATTTCATACATTACATATGAGCTCTATCAAATGCCACTCATAGTCATTTTGATCAAATCCCTTGCGTAAAAGTTACAAAAAGATTGTAGAAATTGTTATTATTTTCATTATAACCAATATTTTGTTAAATTTGTGTTAGTTATCCTAATGCATACGTGACACATTAGTTAACCATATGCATGTACTGTTTTGTCTTTTAAATTTTTCTCTTATTTAAAAAAAAATCGAAGTTTGAATTTACATTTCTACACGTTTTAAATTTCATTTATTTTCATAATTCAATTACATTTTATATCGCCGGGTTGAAATTGGTAAGTTAAGATTTAGTTCCTATAATTTTATGTGATCCTATAGTTTTGGAAATTTTTTTATTTCTTTCTTTGTTGATAATATCGGGCGATTAATTACAGTTTCCTCTATCTCTTTAAAAAAAAATACAATTTCCTCTATCTCTTTCAAATTTATTTATTTCTTCATTATTTTGTATTCTCTCTCTCTCTCTCTCATTTTCTGGAATTTCGAACAATTTTTTGGCATTTTATTAAAATCACGAAGATGACAATATATTGTAAATTATTGTAAATTGAAAGTCGTTTTACACGTTAATGACCCAATTCGCTTTTTAATTTTAAATTTTACATGGGTTTGTAAGTTGATTTAATTTAGAAAATTAATTTTAATTCAATTCCAACGATTTTAATTTGGTAAGTCATGGATTTAGTTCATATAATGTTCTAATATCCTATAATTTGGAAAATAAAATGATTACTTTGTTTATTGTCAATATTTTGAAAAATTAATCACTGGTTCTCTCTATCGCGAATTATATCCTAATTTCATCTCCATTTTCGTAATTTAAAAACTCTTATTTTTCCATAATTTCAACTAATTTATGGACACTAAAAGTCGTTTCTTACACGTTAATTTTCATAATATTGAGGATAATATATTGTAAATTGATGTAAATGATTGTACATTGAAAGTCGTGTTACACGCTAATGTATCCAACTTTTTCATGACATATTATTAACATGACAACTTTTTCAGATTTCGCATATTTCCAAGTTTCGCAACTAACAAGATAAACCCGATTTATATTAATTCAAAATTTTGTAATATAAATCTGAGAAAAAAATCAAATATTTTGAAAGAGAAAAAATTAACCAATTTTTTTTGGAGGAAACTTTGACAACCAAGAACGAACCGAATATAAGACTCTCATGTGCTACTCGACGAAGCTTTGAAATCTACATTTCCAACTTGGACCTATTAAGCTGTTTAGTGGGTCCCGATGAATTTGGAAATATGATTAGGTGAAATAGCAAAGGTCAGAGGTAAATGCCTAAATTTCGAAGTGTTGAGATGGGTCCAAACTCCAAAGACAACAAAGTGGATCAGATAGGAGTGCTTTGTCACGCCATCAAATATACACCGAACCACTCCAATATATAGTAACATAATCATATAGCTAGCTCTATTATACTAAACAAAATATTACATATAGATAAAATACCATATTAGAGCTATATATTGATTAGCTTCTATTTTTAGTTTTTTTATTAATTAATTATATAACAAAAAATTGAGTAATTAGCCAATATAAACATAAGAGATTTGGATATGAACAACATTTTTGTGAAATTGTTGTAAATAGCCAACACCTTTACACATCAGTTTTTTTTAGTTTCATTACCGTTTTACCTTTTTCGTTTTTTTTTAATATTCAAATTTAAAATTTTTATTTTATTTTGAATTTCAAATTTTTAATTTGTAGCGAGTATTCAATATTTGTTAATTCCATGTTATCTAAATAGAACATTTATTAATTATTAGTTGAGCAAATTGTTAAGATATTATATAAACGAAAACATATAATTAAAAAAATTCATTAATCTACTCCATTATATTTTTTTGATTGTTCAACGTTTGTCTATATTTTTTTGTTTGAAAAAACCAAAAATGGGTTTTCTTTCTAGGCGGTCGAGAATGGAATTGTATTATTGAGGTTGTTTAGTCCCTTGATTAATCAGGTTTGTTTTTGCGTTTAATATGTCAATATATTTTTTATTTCAACCCAAAATTTACATTTCATTTTTATGTTAGTCAAATTGTTTTAGCGTCAATGTTCATAGCCCCGCAAAGATGTTTTAATAGAAGTTAAAGGCCGTAAAATCTTCGGATATAATTATGATGACACAAATTTGAAGAATTTCCCTACGAACTTGTGAATAACCTATAAATAAAGTGTTAATGGCGAGAAAAAGTTTCATCTAATTTTTACAATTACCTGAAAAATCATTTATAGAACCAAATTTTAGAAATATCTCGATATTAGATTTTCAGATAATAAAACGTCAAACAATAGCAACCAATAAAATTTAACCAGTCTCATTTCCAGCGATTTTTTTCCACTAAAATTCAAACAATGGTCCTTTGTTGAAGATGTCAATTTGTTATTATGTTCCGATTGTGGCTATCAGTTGTTTTATGACTTGAAAAATGCAGTAGATTTCCTATATATAGAACAAAACAAAAAAAACTTTTACCTGTTTTATATCCTCAAACCGCCGTATGGTATTCTATTTTCCTTTTTCGACGTTCAAATCTCTAGGATTTGAAATATTGTAGCCTTCAAAGAAAGGAAACAAATTATGAAATAAACACGAAATCTTACACACAAATACAAAATATTGAGATCCTTAATTTACAAATTATTTTAGATTGTTTACATCGAAACCCAAAAAATAGTGTAATTAGCGTAATAAAAACCAAGAAAACATCAAACAAAGTACCTAAGTCGCGATTTTCAAACGATATTTTTTGTCATTGGACGTGTTCACGATTAAAATATTTTAGACTAGGATAAAAAATTTCCTTAATTTGTATTTGATGGCTTTTTTCGACTAGAATGAATAATCTCAATGATTTGAATACTAATATTTCCTCTATCCACGCATGCAAATAAATGTAAATTGCATATAATTTTTTTAGTCGCCGTTAATGGAATGAGTGATAAATCATTCCAAGCTAAATTGGTTAAAAAAATTGTAAATGGATTGGGCAGACCATTTACAAAAAAAAAAAATTACGACTTTTACTATGTAATATTGGAATTTAAATAAGGATTGGGAAGCTATAATGTATGTCAACTTTTAATATTGAAAAATTAGTCATAATTTGCTATTTATTAGATAGTTTTATCAAAATATTTTTTGTGTTCATAAGCGGAAACTTGATGCAATAGACCATAAAAACACAACGAAATATTCTTCCAAAGATTACTTTACGACGAGGTAAATACGACAACTGATCATAGAATAGAACTACATGAACTCTAAGTCTTGACATATATTTGCGACAATAGTACTAGACATGAATTGGACAGCGATTTTCTTATATTTGAATAGTTAGATTATAACACTAATTGAGAAATAATTATAGAATTTCAAACCTTTTCCTTATTTTGTTTTATTATAAATATTACGTATAAGTTGATTCAATCATACTAATCAAGTTGTTCTTTAATTTGGTAGCGTCTTCATCTACAAGAGTGTTTAGGTTTAGGGTTTAGTCCACCATTGAAAATGAAAAGGAAAACTAACAACATTGGTCATGCTTCGTGGATCTGCTTTTTCTTTCTGTGTTGTTTATTTATTACGTTTGCAGTGGTTGTTTTTATTACAGTTCTGAGTCTGTTTTAGGCTGTTTTAGTCCACATTTAGAGTGTTCTTTTAATATCAAGATGAACCAGTTTGGGCCAGGACGAAGTCGGAATTTCAAGTTCATAGGAGTTAATAAGCGAACTTCTTTTGAAGGGAGGCTGGTTTGTAAATATTTATTTATTATAAAAATATGTAAGAAAAAAAATGAAAAACAACTGCAAAAAAAATAAAAATAATAATAAGAGTAATTTTTGTATATACCCAACTAAACTACAACCAATTTGGATATACTTACGTTTTATAAAAAAATCGTAAATACTCAACATTTTGTAAATAAGTCGTAAATAGACAGACGAAATTACTCAAAAAACAATTAAAAATTAAGAAAAATATAAAAAATAAATTAAATATAAACAGATGTAAACAAATTTCTCTGATTATTTACAACTTGTTTACAAAACGTTGAGTATTTACGACATGTTTACAAAACGTTGGGTATATTCAAATTGACAATGTTTGAAGTGGGTGTAGAGCCAATTTTTTGTAATAATAATTTGAGTGGGCGACTATAGCTCTATGTGGCTCTCTACTGAAACTTCATGCCTGTCTTGTGTTATGATTTTCTGGACAAAGAAAATAAAAATTGCTGTTCTTTGGAGAGACACATCATGTTTAGTCTTTTGTCGAACGTTTCAAGGTTGGCCGAAAAATCGCGCGGATGATTCTTGTTGGCAGTACTTCATGATAATCTCTGTGGAAGACTATAACGAAGTTTTTGAGAAATTATAACATTACTCTGTTTTCTTTGTTCTTATTTGTTTATTTTTTGTTTTCCATTTTCATTTCAAAACATTTATCCGCTTGAAAAATGCGGTTTTGTCCGAGATTTTTTTAAAGCTGTTGTCAGTTCTTACTGTTCGTAAAAAAGAAAAAAAATAATATTTAAGAAACAACACATGCTACGTTAAAATGAACTAATAATATGGTACATGGACATAGTATTGAATGAACCTTTACCAAACCAAATCTCAATAAAGCTAAAATCGAGACGGAAGGTTTAGTTGATCACTTTGATACAATAGGTAAATAAAATAATACAACATCGTTTAAAAAAATAATAATAATAATACAAAATAAATAAACAAACGTCTAAACAAAGCTGTAGAAGTAGACCTTCATAATTTGCGCGTTTTTAGAAAGAGGGTTCTTGACAATCATAACGAACCTCACTTAAATCAAAAGCGAGTGAAAGTGCCAGTGGGTAATGAATGCATCTGCTTTGTATATATTAAAAAATATATCATATATAAATTAGTGAATATCGAATAATCTAGTAAGCACCGAACGTGCTTTCTGACGAAAATCTTGAACTCCTATTGAGTTTTTTCTTTTAACTTCCTCAGATCAGCTTCAACTATGTCTGGAGGTATATTTGTATACTATATAATTTTACTAATTTGTACAAGTGTGTATACGAAAATTTTACGAGTTTTGCTCAAGTCTCAGTTTTTTTTTTTTGGATGATGATGTCAGTTTAAAAACATGTACGTTTTAATCAAATACTGCCCAGGGAGACAAAATTGGTATCGGACTTGGGAATTCGGAAAATATACATGTGTATTCCATATCGCGTAGTTATTTTAGGACATTATATTTTCTTCCTATTATTTATAATACAGTGAATTTCCACAAAGCCTGCAAAGTTGACTTCAAATAATAAATGTACAAGAATAATAAATTTTGCACATTGAAATATTTATTTATGCATTTTCACCCATTATTGCAGTTATTATGATGAATTCCCAACAAAAGAAATTAAAATTAAAAGAGGAAATGCCGAAAGTACCACTTTTTATTATTGATTTTCTCAAAATCCATCCAAGCATATTTTTTTACCAAAAAATAAGTAAATTTCATGTGAAAATATAAAATATCGTTTTAAAAAATAAAACTAACACAAATGCACTAAATTATATTACTGACCAAAAAAATTAAGTGAAGCAGTTTTTAACTTTTTGAACTTAAAAAAAATAGATAGTTACCGGTTAATAAAAATATGAAATAAAATGTAAAAAAATATTTTATGGGTATTTTAGATTTTTGTGAGAAAAATTAATTCTAGTGAATTTTAGAAAAATCAAGTAGAAATAGTTGTAATTTGTGCTATTTCTCAAATTAAAATTCAATAAAGGAATGCTGAGAGAGTGTTGAGAAAGCAAGAACGGTTTTGCGTCGATGGCTTCCCATTCCCGGCCACAAAAATAATTCACGTCGAGACCATGTTGGTTCCACACCGATGGTCCACATTTGCGATCCTCTCATTGAAGATCAGCATCAACGGAGACACAGATCCAAGTGCTGGACTAAGCTAGACTTGGTCAACCATGACGTGGCACATTGAATGTGTGCATGAATACATCATGAATTGTTAAGAGTAGTTTCATATTATATATTTATATGAAATAGTTCAAACTTTTTATCAAACTTATACAAATGTTCTACAATACACTATCGGTCAAAAAAATTAAATTAAATTTTATTTAAGAAAATTAAAATTTGTAGTGATGAAATAGTTTTTAATTTTAAATTTTGTTTTAAAATAATAAATAGTAACCGGTTATTATAGATATGAAATAAAATGTAAAAAATTGTTTTACTACGAGTCTTTTGTACTGTTATTTTGAAAAAAAATTCACTTTAGTAAATTTTGAAAAATCAATTATAAATGCTGCTACTTTTAACAATTCCTCTATATTTATTGCTATCTAGTGAAGCACTTATAGGATTGTGGTTTTAATTTTACGTTATTTTCTATCTTATAAATAGGCCGTGCTCTTGCAACTTTTAATTACCTCCAACATTGTATTTCTCTTATTCAATAATATAAGGAATTCCAACTTGTTCATTTATGCCCTTTTTCTTTCTTCAATTTGTTTCTTTGGAGATCCAAATCTTTGGAACCTTCACCAAGCTCGTATATCTTGATCCGCTTCTCAAGCTCCATCCGCCTTCAGTTTTTGTTCCCGAACAGCGACGTCGTACTGGGCGGTGAACCTGCGTCCACCAAGTCATTTTCACATGTAGTCTTTCGCAAATCCGTTGTTGTTCTCACTCACATAGCTCATAACCACCTCTTGCTGCTATAAGGCTTTTTGAATGTCTTCCCATTGTTGATTCTGTTCATTTGTGATTCCCTCGGGAAGTCTAGTCTTTTCTTGGGGAACAAACCCCGGCTTCTCCTCTTAGTCGTTCTAGTGCTTCCACTAGTACAAAATTAAGATTCTACAATACTTATTAATAGTTGTAGAAAAATTCTGCGACACTTATTAATCGTTGTGCGATCTGGGTTGTAGAAGCTTCTACAACGATTGGAATCCATCATGCAACGAGGTTCAAGAGTTTCATTATTGAGATTATAGTTAAATACTGCATAATTTAACAAAACGAAAATAAGAGAGGTGACAATATCTACTCGATCGTGCTCATCTAACAGAGTCTTTTATTGGTTATTAGGTGCATGGTCTTTTAGTGGCTCCGACATGATGGACAAACAGAGTCTTCTAGTAAGATACGAGATTTGACTACAAGCTCAATGTGTAGTGAAGTACTTTCATGGATGCGTTATTAATGGCTAAGTAGCTTATGCATCACGCTAAGATTTAAATAGGCCTAGAAGGATCAATTTAGAGTACCCCATGAGACCGAGAAGGAAGAATATGAATGGTTTCTTGTTCTCTCGTGACTCGATTATGGAAGGAAGATATGTTGAATATAGCAGGATGTGGTGGAACGGCCTGCAACATTCCTACATGATTTTGAGGCCAACAATGAAAGGAAAACCGGTAACAAGATGAAATCTCGAGGACATCTCTTAGCCTATCTGCAACGCGGCAGTAGCTCAGGCCTCTCGAATCCAAATCCATTCTATTCCAATTGAATTCCGCTGTCGTGGAACCGTCATCCTGACTCTCAGCAAGTAATCTCAACTATCCGACAATCTCACTGTGATTTCATGGCTGATATACCGAAGTAGTAGAAAAGCTAAACGTGTGTATATATATATTATAATGGTAACATAATCAGCAAGGATGCGTTTAAAATTTAAATAGAACGTATAAATGAATTATTCAAGCTTTAACCTACAACCCCATTTAAGTTGATTATATTATCAACGTAGTTATCTTATTATTTTACTTATTTTGTTAGTTGAATATTTTTATTTATCTAAGCCTTTGCCAGAATCTGTCTCAAATTTCCTTCGTTACTTGAAAGACTTTTCTAGGGACGGACAAATTATTCCACAGCTTAATAATCTATGTCGTTTTTAGCTTAAAGTTTTTATCTGATTTTATATCTTTAACTTAATATGCCTTCCTTATTTACTTTTTCCTGCCCTATTACTGATGAAATGCAAATTTTGCGCTTGGTAATAAAGCCTGATTTGCGGTTGACCTTACTCTAGGCCTATGGAGATGTAAAACTACGGTTATCGTGTTTCTTAGCCATTCTCAGTGAATCCTTTTGTTTTTCTGGGTCTTGAAAGTTTACATAAACACGGTTTTACTTACTTTTGATCACGACTTTGATTGGCGTGACATTACATTTGTGTTTCGTTTCGCACGATTCCCATAACTTATGGGAGTGCTTGGTTGAGTTAAAGAACAATATTGAGATTTTAAGGACGAAACAGTGCCATCGCAAACGACCACAGCAAGCAGGTACTTATTAATCAATAAATGGAATCAAACGGCATTTCAACCATAATAAGAATAAAAGATGAACTTATAAGTTATCTTATTTTCTAACTGATTGTAACTTCTAGATTCTACATTGACTGCATATATGTTATAACTGATTGCTTTTAATATCTGTTTGACAGTCATTTTTTACAAAAGCAAACAGGCATTTTTGTCATGATAATACCACGCCTTTCATTAAAGCCAGAACTATTGCAATCGGTAGCTACACCAACTTCTAATATGATTGCCATATCCCAGCTAGTCCTACAAAATAAGCAAAATACATATCTTCGGAACAAACCTAAATGCTCGCTGATAATCTTATCATATGCTATTAAAATATATGGACTACGATGATATATCGGAGCTCCAACCATAATAACAGAAGCAAATATCAGAGAGGCAGGAACAGTCGGTCATGTTTGGAAATTGACATGAAAAACGATGAACAAAATTAACCATACTCGAGATCAAAAAATGGGAAAGTAATATGAATGTATCCCTTTAGTTTTCTGTATAGTGACTAGTGTATAGAATCTTAAAAGAGGGGATTAATTATTAGGATAATCTAATTGAACAAACCAGTAAATACAGACCGAGTGAGAGATGGATAACTGGTCATTTGGACTAGAAAATCAGCCAATGTCCGATATGAAGAGGTGATTTCAACGCAACCAGGTATTAATGGGTCACTTCAACACTAACTGAAACTCCCTAATGAGCACAACCATTTAGTAATGGGGTTTATAGAGGTCCATCTGTGAAACCAATAAATACGGGGCATGTGACTGATTCTATTCATTCTAAAAGCTTACAACTTTAAATGGCATGCCTACAATTTTTCTTCAAATTCCCCGTCTCTCTCTCACTTATGTTATCCAAGTGTCAACCTCCTCTGATCAATATCCTATTATATTGAATGGCTGTGGAACAAGACTTAATCCAACAAGTGAATCGGAATCTGTTCAATTTAGAAGCTTGAACTGAAAATAGGGTTAGTCTATGATTGTTCTTGGAATCTTTAAAGCAGTGAAAACACTTCTACTACTCAGTGCCTTTCTCATTTTGTTCTTCAAGTGAGAACCTCTTGTAATTACTAGTATTGTATAGAGGGATATAAACATAGCAACCCTCTGGTTATCAAAACCCATAAACAACTGATATTTAACGTCCTAAAACAAATTGCAATGCGAGAAACACCAAAGGAACGCTGACTCCCAAAACTTCATCCGATGCCAAGCCTGAACAAGAACCCTGACATACTTCCTAACTAAGCAATCACTACAATCTCAGTTTTCAGCTACGTAATACTCCATAGATTACTTGAATTATCAAAAGTACGCTCATCGGCTAGCACAGCACAAAAGTAAAAAATACTGAAAATACGTATTTTGTGATGAGCCCAAAATCATCTGAGTATTTCACAAATTGGGATCACAAAACTTATGAGCTTTTGAAAAACAAACATTATCGAAACGATCCAGGCTTTCACAAGGATTCAAAAGTATTCAGGACAAAAGTAAAATAAGAATAGAAACCCTTATTTATGGTTATATTCGAAACTACATTTATCGACATAAAAAAAAACCCCGAAACCTGCAACGAATCCAGAAACCCTAACGACCATGGAATTCAGAGAAAACACCTTATCAGTCGGATTCGGAAGCAGCTTCGGCGGCGAGTCGTTCTAGGGCTTTCTGGTGGGCCCAGGTCTCGATGGTGAGATCGGGCTTAGCGTTGAGACCAACACCGAGGATGACGATCGTCAAGAAGCTCGTGATGTAGCACGGAAGCTCCCAATCCTCCCACTTCCTCTGTTCTCCCGCCGGCAATGGAGTCCGGTTGAACACGTAGCCTTTAGGGCGCTCCTCGTGCCCCGCCGTCGCCCATCGACTCGGTCCCGGAGCGCCGCCACGGGTGCGCAGGGCGGAGATCAGACGCTGCCGGAGCATTGCTGAGGCGGTGGTTGTGGTCGTCGTGAAGGCTTTGGAGAGAGAGAGAGAGAGAGGAGAGAGAAAGGAAAGGGAATCGTCTCTGAGTCGTGTTTTAGGGGAATGAAGAGGAATCTCAGCTCACTCACTCGATTTCTGTTGGGCCTCTTATTACGGGCTTTTCGTTTTCAATATATATGGACAAAATAAAAAAGGGAAGTTCCAAACATAACTCATTATATTTATAAAAATTGCTTAGTATACAAATAATTATATTTTTCTAAAAAAAGATTACTTTAATAAGAGGTCGTAAAAATCAAATTTTTTATTATTATGCTTAATATTTTTTCTAATGCTCTTTTCTTATTTCTTTTTAAATTTCATTATCATTTCACCTCCTCATCTTCGTCAATGACAATATTCATAAATCACAATTTTCAACTTATTCCGAATTTACAAACCATTCCCAACCGCTTTAAAACCCAGAACATCGAAGTCGACAAAAACCCATAAAATAACTTCGTCACGAATATTTTTATTTTCGTCAACTCCGGCAAGATCAAGTTGGATAGAGTTTATGGACAAGATCCAGCCCCGCAGATGATATTTCGTTAGATTTAAATATTAAAAAAATAACTGTGTATTCATGTATGACTACGGAACATCTAGACAACTATTGTAAACATCTAGTAATATTAATATTAGATTCTGGGACCAAAACTAAGTTTAAACTTAAGGTTTTTAATTATTATAATTATACTAAGTTTGGTTTGTTAATAGACTGTAGCTAACTAATAAATAATCATGATGTGACATATTACAATATAAGATTGACAAGTTCAATATTTTGTGACAATATTTGTCGGTTTCATGACAACTTTGCCAAAACAAATTTATAATTTTATGACAACGTTTTGTCACAAAATATAAATTTGTATGCATCCAAAACATTCGTTCAATCACATGCATACATTATAACCCAAGGAAAATATCAAAATCCAACAATTTTCTTACCACTGGAACTTCTTTTTCACGACATGCTTGTATCACATAGCCCTGGAGATCAAAATCGGACGACCCATAAGATGGTACGTCGAATTTCTTAAGTTTTTCCCGAATTTTGACTGAGACAGAGAATATCTCCGCTTCTTGGAATGTGTGATTTATGAGTATTTTTTCGAACAGAGACCTTCGTGACCCACTCTTAGAATACGACGAGGCGTGAACGAAGAATATGTAGGTATTCTAGGTGGTCTGATAGGTGACTCAAATTCTTGCTCTTAACCATTTCATGATTTAGGTTTCAAAGGGTTTTCTTTTTCATATTTTTGTTTGTGCGCGTCGAGGAGAAGTGTTCTACATCAAATACCAGTGATTATGATGTTTTTGGCGTCGACGAAGAGAAAAGAATGCGAAGAGAAGGTTTTAGCGGTGAATATGGTATTTTGGGCGACGACGAAGAAAAGAGAAACATGGAGATTAAGAGGTGGAAGTTGTAACGGCGTGACCTAATGTCACAAAATTCGAATAAGAAATAAAGAGAAGGTGTCGGAATGATGGAAGAGAAAGGAAATGACGAAGTGAATGAAGTGGGAGAAATAAAGAGAATAAACATACGACAAAAAATTTATAGTATTATTTAAAAAAATCTCTTATATTCAAGCTTGATATCGATATGAAAATACCAACCAAATTGATTTTATGGTGTTTTTTCTTTCATTACAACATAATCTCTTTCGCTTTAGAAAAACATAATCTCAAACACGACACTCATGATTTTTAGTGCATTATGCATTTTTGCTTAGAGTTTTAATCATTTAAAAAAATTATACTTTAGATTCTGACTTATGTTTTAAAACATACAAATAAATATTTTTTTGCTCTCAAACTGCTCCAAAATTTATCTATTGCTTTCATGGTTAGTTAAACATTATAAATTAATATATATATATATATTATTTGCAATTTAAATGTATTTAATATAAATAACATGTTGATAAGTGCATAAGATTATTCTTCCTCATCTTATTCATCATGATCATTTCAAATTACGTTTATAATGATATATTTTATGATTTGAGTGTTTTCATGTGTAAGTGATTTCAGAGAGTTATAACTAAAATGTCAATTTTTTTAAGGGAAGCGGACTAACGTAATGAAGATGAGCAAAACAACGCATAAGTCTACATTATAAGTGATTAAAGTGTATAAATTTATGAAATTTTGACTACTTTGCTAAATACTTAGTTTGAACAAAATATTAGTTGTTTACTCATGCGTATGTTTAGGAATTTTATTATACTCAACATTTAGTTAATTTTATGTAAATACTGTTAAGGTGAGATTTCGTCAAATCCCTCTTAACCAAAACACATGTCGTTTCGGCCTTCAAACGACGAAATGGTTGGAAGCGAGCGGGGCCCACATCTGGCGACAGCTATGCGAAGGGGGGAGATTCGCCCCCGCGAGGGGGGTTTAGCACCGAGCGAGGGGGATGGATCTTTAGCGAGGAAGATCCTTCGCGAAGAGGGTCTTTCTTACGAGGAGATCCCCTCGATGAATCTCTCCTCGCTCTACCCGCGAAGGGAGTAGTGCCTCAGAGGGGCATCGTCGCTGTGTAAATGGCGGGAAAGCGGAAGCGTGCTCGAGAAGACTTGGTGTCAGAGAGTCAGTCGAAAGAGCGGCAATCACGAGAATTAGTAGGTAAAGATCAGGAAGAAATCACGGAACCGGTCAGAGAGAGGCCGGGCCGAAAGAGGAAACCCTAATGGGGGGGACGGACTCGAAAGAGAGAAGAGATATAAATATCAATGTAAAAACCACATAGAGGGGCATCGAAAACCTAGAGAAGAGAGAGAGAGTATTCATTACTGTTCATCATCGTTTGTATTTCTTCGATAAGCTTCCAAGCTAATAAACGAGAAAGACCGAGCTCCATATACATAAACTCGAGGATATTAACATAAAACGAGAACCACTTAATCCTTGTGACTGAAAGAGTCTCGGTGAAAACCGACCTCTACAAATATCCGATTGAAATTGTTTACAAGATTATTAGGTCAAAAATATTCTTTAAACCGCAACATAAATATTTTCTCGGGATTTTTTTCGACGCGAACATGCTTTCTTTTAATAAATTATTTAATTAATTTCATTTCGTTTACTTAAATTTAAGCGGGAACCGTAGGCGGGAATCATAAAGGGCAAAAATAGTCCGAAAATTTTCGTAAACAAAATTCAATAGGTAAATGCAAAACTAATGTGACGTTACTTATATTGAAATTGATAAACTTATTTTTATGGGTATTTAACTAATACACCCTACCCTAGTTTGAATTGGATACATTGGTCAAAAGTTCCTTAATCAATTGGAATTGAGTTTTGTAATTTCACCACAGCTTATTAGTATGTAAATTATAGTATATTTATGACCATTAATGAATAAGAAATGCAGCTACTAAATAATCACCAAAAGTATAATAAGTAAGAGATTTAAGTTCCATTTGGAATTCAAAAAATAAAACAGAAAATCAAATTACAAACAAATGAAAATATGAGAGAAATTAAAATACAGTTTGTGCTTGGAGGTCGTAGGGAATAATAAAAATGGTCAAACAATATACACAAGAACGTGGTAAATTGGCGATGTTTTCATTTTCATCTGATTTTTCCAGGAAAATGAAATTTCCACTTTAGTTATGCACTTTCCTCATAATTTTCTTTCCATACTAATATCTCATCCAGGAAACAAAAGAAAAAGGAGTTCCTTAGCTTTCATTTTCTCTCCTTTTCGGGTTTCAAAGAGACCCTTAAGCTCCGTAAATTATTGTCAAAGCTCTCGTTTCGATATCGAACACATCATTTACAAGATACCACCTTTCTGGTTGTGATAAAAAAATCATCTCGAATAAACCTGGTGTACCAAACTAGCTCTCTCTCCTACAAGAAAAAATGGGTCCATAAATCTGGTGAAGCTCACCAATAGTCTCTGCAAGAACATATACCGTCAATAATGCGATGAAACCTAGTCTTGTCTCTCAAACAAACTTCCCTCCCAAAAACCTTGGACAAAATCTTGGCAAAGTTGTGACAGTCGACGCAAATCCGAAGGTTCTTGATCACCCGGATCGCCCGTCCCTTGTGACCAGCGATCAGACCAAAAGCCATAGCCATTTTCTCTCCATGACCCACCAAGACCTTCTCTTTCTGCTCCTCGTCCACATCGAACAAAACGCAGCTCAAATCCGGAACGTAACCGAACCTCTTGAACTCGACGCAGAGCTCTTCGACCTTTCTTCTCACCTCGTCTCTCCTGGGGTGGGACCGCTCCCCCGCTCGGAAGCCGTGGACCGTCCGATCAATCTCGATCAAGCTCATCCCGGGCTCCTTCGCCACGATCCTCTCCCTCATCAAATCCCTCGTGAGTTTGACTTCGTCCCATCTCCCGGCCGAGGCGTAGAGGTTCGAGAGCATGACGTAATTCCCGGCATTTCTGGGCTCGATCTCGAGGAGCTTTTGACCCGCGAGCTCACCTATCTCGAGCTCCTTGTGGACCCTACAAGCCCCGAGGAGCGAGCCCCAAATGGCCGCGTTGGGCTCGAACGGCATCTCCTTGATGAGCCCAAATGCCTCTTCGATCCGACCCGCCCGGCCCAGAAGATCCACCACACAAGCGTAGTGTGATATCTCTGGGAGCCCGGGCCCAAATTTCCCGTCCTTGATTTCACGGAAAATCTCGAGCCCTTTTTCTCCCATTCCTCCGTGGCTACACCCTGATAAAACGGCCAAGAGGGTCACCGAAACCGGCTTTACTTTGCTCTCTCGCCTCATCAGCTCGAAAAGCTCCACGGTTTCCTTTCCCATTCCGTGCTTGCTATACCTAAACAAGTGCAAGTTAAAATCGGTTAATCTAACCACGATTATTGGTTAACTGTTAGGTGGTTTCTTCTTCTTGAAGTTACCCGACAAGCATGGCGTTCCAGGAGATAACGCCCCTCTCGAGAATGTCGTCGAATACGCGCCTGGCATATATGAGCTCTCCGCACTTGGAGTACATGTCGACCATGGAATTCTCGAGAACGACAAGTGAGGGTATTTTGGACCTGAGAAAATGTCCGTGGACCTGCTTCCCAAGATCGAGAGCCGCAAGACCCGACAGAGCCGTCAAAAGGCTCGAATAGGTCACATAATTTGGAACCATTCCTTGTTCCAGAAGCCGCCGGAAAAGCTCAACCGCTTGATCATCGAAATCGAGCTGAGCATAGCCGGAGATCATCGCGGTGCACGACACCACGTCGAACTCCGACAGATTCTCGAAGACCCTCCTTGCTTCCTCGATCCGGCCCGCTTTTGAATACATGTCCAGAAGAGAGCTTCCGACGAAGATGTGGGCTTCGAGGTTTCGCTTCAAGGCTTGAGAGTGAATTTGGGCCCCAAAACTCAGGCCCGTGCACGATGTTAGAATGCTCGCGAGCGTGAACTCGTTGGGCTCGCAATCGGATCTCATCATCCTGATGAAGAGTTCGGAAGCTTCCGCGAAGAAGGCCTTTCGAGAATAGGCTGAGATGAGAGCAGTCCAAGAGACGACGTTTCTGTGAGGCATTTCGTCGAGCACTTTGTGGGCGTCGGAGAAAGAGTCGCATTTCGTGTAGAGAACGATGAGCCGCGTGCTGAGGTAGATCGGAGGAAGGTATTGGGTTTTGATCATGTGCGAGTGGACACGCTGGCCTTCTCTCAGAGCCCTTTGAGCGACGCACTGATTCAACAGAGCGTCGTAGTCGTGGAAGCTTGTTTCGTCCAAGGATTGGACGGCCATTTCCGACAGGGCTTCTCTGAGTCGACCGTTGGAGCATAGTGTTTGTATGGCTGTTGGTTTGGGCGGGAAGGTCGAGAGAAATGACCGATTTTGTTTGAGGATTAAATTGTTTGAGACTATGACCTTTCGAAGCATACTGAGGGGAAATTTAGAAGTGAGGGTCAGCTTCCCATACCATCTCACAAAATATAATCAATAATAATTGTTAATTTCCAAACTTTTGCCCTTCCCTGGTTTACGACTTAGGAAATCATTACCACATGCAATGATAACACTAGAATCTGCTATCACCAGGTCAAAATCAGTAATAAAAAAAATGTCACATACTATATACATATTATTTATATATATAAGAAACCTCAAAAACACTATTCATCGAAACTCATTTTAGTAAAATAATTTATTTAATCACATAATTACTTAAAATTACAAATTATATCATTTGAATAAACACATTTTAATTTTTTTTTTCATTTGGTTCTTTTATGTTATTTTTTTATTTCAGAAAACAATAACCCCTATTAGAAAATTAAAAGAATGTGAGAATATCATGTTCCGAACAATGAGAAAATTTATTATCATGATTTTTAATTTGTTAATAAATATATAAGTATTAATTTTAATAAATATGTTTAAAATTTTATAAATAATAATACATCTGATATATAATTATCGTGATGTGTAAATATTTTAAATAACGGACATTATCATAAAAAAATGGAAATTAAATGTCAATTAATTTTAAAATTTGTGTTTCATTTTTTATAAAAAATTTGAATGAATGCCACAAAATTTATTTCTAATTTAGCAGATTTAATGTTAATCTTTGGTTTATTTATATGATATGACACTAATGTAATTCAACAAGAACATAACTTATATTATTAATTAAAAATAAAAAGAACTTTGTGTGATTTTTGTTATTCCGTCATGTTTTTCATCAAACAAATATTATCAATTACTTTACAATTTCAAATAAGATACATTAAGCAATTCGAAGCGACGCACGAGTATTTTTGCTTGTATATTATATAATATATATGTATGTAGAAGAAAAATAGTATGAGAAGTTAAGAAACATATTTATTTAAGCTTTTTACAGTAGAAATTATAACATAAATTATTCGATAACTAATCTCATGCGTGGCCGTTCAGTTTTTTAAACTACAATTTTACATTTGATTAAAAAAGCTACAAATTTCTTATTTGTTATCTATTCACTCGGGAAGATTACTTTTTCTTTGCAAAAACTATGAAGAGTTATATATTTATCATAACCCTATACACGTTTATTATTTTTTATATGACAACCGTTTCGTAAAATTCGTGTAAATGGCTCTAATGTTTACGTGTCATGTCAATTTACGTTTTTATTTTTTAACATAAATTAAGTTTTATAACGTAAAGTGACATGACAGGTAAACATTAGGACTATTTACACGAATTTTACGAAACGTTATCATTTCCAAAATAAATGAGTAAATTTAGGAGAAATTCGCCGAAATTTTGTTGTTTATACTCATCATCTATATTTAAAGAGAAAAAAATATGACCATTTGAACCCCCTTAAATGCCTACATTTTTTCTTCAAATATAGATTAGCTTCATGATAGAAAATGGCGTCGGATTTTGAAATACCTCCCGATGGCAAGCTCATGAAGGACCCATCCACCTGCCAACAAGCTTCAGCGATTTTATTCTCGATCCACCTCCGGAATCTGGGACTGTGAACTCCACCACCTTTCCATTCAAAGTCTGACGAATTATGTATTTTTCACATTACAAAATTTCAAAAAACCATACATTCAATACACTCAAACAAAAATGGAGAGATAAATAAATGCACTTCGTCACTCTAAGTACAATTGGATGCACAAACATACAAATATCTTTATTTTAATCATAAATATATACTTCACTTCTCATAGCAGATGATCTGCCGGAAATGATGATGAAGCAGTGCTCTATGTTGGCTCATACCAATAATCATCAGCTATAAAATAAAAATAATCATTGGCTTATCACTGACTTTCTCGACCCCTGATTGAATAAACCCGAATGGAAACTGAGCAGCGAAATGTTGTTCACAGTCCCGGCATTAAAATCGAAAGGAACACTCCAGGATCCATTATCGACCCATCTCATGTTCACATTGTCGACCTCCAACCCATCGATGTTCTCCATTAACAACCCAGCTGATGAGTGGTTGACCAAGCCCCGACACCCCGGCCTATAGTCAACCAACCCGGCATCGTACTTTGTCCACCGTCCGTAAGAAAAGTCAACATTGACGAATCTCAGGTTTCTAAGGACTGCTTGTTTTGATGAGCCCGATAAGAAGACCCCATTCTCGGAGTTTGAAGTGATATTGATGAAGAGTACATTTGAGATCGAACCTTCTTTTGATGTCGAATTTCGCGGGCATGATGTGACGTAGATAGGCTCGGCCCTTCCCCACCATGAGGGGTCGTAGTACCTCGTATTTATGTTTATGTTCGAGAATGTCACGTCACTTACGTTCCCTGCAAAATATATATTAATTTGAAATAAGCGAGGATTCATATCAGAATGTAGCATGCTAAACAATTTGGAAGGTATTCGATTTGCATTACTTGCGTTACAATTAACCACGTAAAAGAGAGGTATTTCGTTTCTTCTTTGCTAGGTGAGGAAAGTTGTGATCAAGACACTAGGCTCTCTTGGCAGACTGTTTAAATTAAACATACGTGTCCAAACAGTTCATTCAAACGTTGGGAATTTAAGAGATATATCTAAAAGTATGCGGTAATTATAGAAAATATTTTCTGGTTCTCTAAATTTTAAAAATGGTAGTATAAGAAGCAAAAAAAAAGGGAAAAGTACACAGATAAATATAAAACATTATCAGTTGAATGGTAACTTCAATTCTAAGTAGAGATGTAATCATGCTCTAAACAAGTGTACATTATCAATAAAATTGTAAACTTTTGAAAAAAGCTATAATTGCAAGTAAATTTAAAATTTAAAAAACAATAGAAAACATGCACTAAAAAGGTAAACGGGTACTCAAAAGGTACCTGATCTAATTTCCTTTAAAATATGCAAGTTATTCATAAGAACAAACAAATAGATTATTTGAATTACAGCTTGGGCGGGGATAAGTAAGCTTAATAAGCTTTTAAGCGAGGGTCTTTATGCTTATTATAGATTATCACACATAAGAGAAGATTTATCCTTAATGGGTTATAATTAGAAAGTGTTTTGTCCCAAGCCTTGTTTAATGGGCAAGAATTGATTTCCCAAACAAGTCCAACGCAGATAAATTTACCTCCATCTCGTATCTGAAGTCCCAAGCCCCGGTGAGAATCCACAATAGTGATGTTGTCAAAATTGAGATTCTTAAAATCGAACCAACTAGCACTGCCTAATTTTATCGCCGAGGACTTCGACCTAATCCAACAATCCGTGGCGGTCAAGTTTATGAGAGGCCCGTTGTACGTCTTGGGACAGATGGCATCATCTCCCGTGTCGATGTGGCACCGCGTAATCCGAGTATTATTTGAATCCTCAATGTCTATTCCATCATTGTTTGGGGTGTTGAAATCTCCGAGTATTGAAACGTCATGAATGTCCGTGTTTCGGCAACCAACTATGTGCAAACTGCAGTAGTGGAAACAGTACTCAGAACAATAGGAACACATCCATTGAGTTCTTACTCAGTCTCCCATCAATTGATTTGCAAAAATAAAGACCATAAGCGAGTTTTAGCTCACTCTTCAGTGTTTATTAATGACCGTTTCCAGAGATACATAAATAGAAAAACTTGGGTTAGAGCAAGTTTATAACGTGCGTCGCAATACAAACGGAGAACAACGGTAATATTAAGTTGGAGAATAAAAAAAAGAACGGCTCTGAAAAGAAATAAAGAAAAGTGCAGTGAATAAAGCAGCTGGCATAAATGTTTACATTACCATATTTTTTTTTATTACAGCAGGTTGGCATTTGCTATATGCCACTTCTAACGACTCTGGCTTCATTAATAACATGGACCCACAAATTCTTTACAGGTATGGATAAGCTCAGAGAAGACTCTTAGAACAAGGTTGTAACACTAATTATTTTTGAAAAATAAAAAATGGATGACTACAACAAGAAGGCCCTACAAGCACGTGTCACCAACAAGCAGATTGAAACAGATTCTTTTACAGCTTATGCAGATCTATCTTAGTGGGAATGGGAATTAATCGGCTTGGACCAAAGTTAAGGCTTATAGCTGTTTTGAATGATCTTTTTTTCTGCTCACGAGAGATTACGAACAAGTCAGTCACCATCGAAACTTAAATTCGACTTGAATGCGAGTGTCGAAAAACAAAATTTGATCGATTTGAGTAGTACTACCACAGGATCATTTCATGCCCGATTCAATCACTCACAAAGAGTGTGTCCCACTCTCAGTTCATCATTGAATCGGGTGACAATGACAATTTGCATGACAAGTTTTTACCACCCCATGAAATAATGCTTGTTAGTGTAAACTGACAGACTATTTTTGGTATTCTGAAGGTAAGTTTTTTGTTAATAAGCAGAGTAACTAATTGACCATTCCACCACCGAAATTCTAGGAGCGAAAGATTCTCAGAGTGTTGTTGGATTCACGCAATAACAATCTAAAGAGTGTAAAACACCACTACCCAAAACAAACCACCTAGTACTTCCATTATTGAATGTATTAGTACTATATGTTGGGGATATTTTTCTCATTAACTAGTTCATAATGGTTCCGAAGAAAAAGTAAATTGTACTATTGTTGCCAATGGCAATGAATAATGGATGAAATTGAAAGAAGGGACATTTTCTGGGGTAGTCTCTGCAAAATGTAATAACCTATCAAATGACTTGAAGTTAAGGCTCTTGGGCTTTTTAATAAGACGCCATACAAAGAAAGTGGGGTCTAAACTCTCTCTCAGGTTTTGGTAAATTCAGAAGACAATGAAAAGTTGAATGAGCTGAGCAAATGCTACATAACTTGTTGGACAATCCAATTTGTCCTTCTCATAGACAAGCATGATTGTTAGCAGGAAAAGGGGAATACAAAGGCATTTCATATTGGACCTACAACAAGTGAAGATATTTAGTGTTTTGATGATCCTTTTTCATTCGTTAGAGTTAAGACCAAAAATAAAACCTTTAACTGTATGTA
This sequence comes from Urtica urens, assembly GCA_958296335.1. NCBI lineage: Eukaryota > Viridiplantae > Streptophyta > Magnoliopsida > Rosales > Urticaceae > Urtica > Urtica urens. The sequence goes on from OY282521.1 coordinate 2,943,559, forward strand.
ATCTTATTTTGATGGGATAGATATGACGTAAGTAAAACTCCTTTGATCTCTTTGCCCCCTTATTCTTACTTCGGCTATTATTATTCTAGGATTATAGTAATAAGAACTTGAAATAAAAAATAAAGGTCTAAACACAAAAAGACCTACACTCAAAATAATATATTGTATTGTCTTGTCAGAAATTACTCAATTGTTGATATAGTGGAAGTACAATGCATATTCAAATCATATGCAACACGAAAGGCCACCGTCACAGAAGAAAACATGAAAATAGGTCTTTTAGGTATATAATTATATTAATGTTTACTAATTTCAATATACCGTAAGTTGTTTACGAAAAGTTTTGGATTATTTTTGTCTTTTTATTTTAATAAATTAAGTAAATTATTTAAACAAAATAATCATAATATTTTCGTAAACAAATTACAGTGAGTATTTACATAAAATTAACGTAACATTAGCTATATTGAACCTAATTTTTTGAAAAAAAATTATGCTCAAGTAACTTCATCATCAATTACCATAGGATATTTTTTGGGAATATAATCAATAGGATCTTTATTGGGTATGTAAGTTAACTATTTACAGAAATTTGGGTTTTTTAATTTTTCTTTTTCACTAGAAAGCAGAAACTGACTTTTGAAAAGGACTACTTACCATGATTCCGAAAAGAATTATCTTTTATCGTCTTTCTTGAAATTACTCAATCGTTGGTAATAAGCAAATAAAAATCATATACTGAAACTATATGCAAAAAGAAGGACCACAGTAAAAACCGAACAAAATAAGATTTAGTAACTTAATTATGAATTTATAAAAGAAATTTATTTATGTATTCTTTTATTTGTGTGTGTGTCTTTAAGTTTAACTATTTACAGAAGTTTGGATATATAATTTTCTTCCTAGAAAGCAGAAACTAACCGTTGAAAATAAGTATTAACCATAATTCCAAAAACAAACAAATCTTTTTATAAATCATTAAGAATAAAAAAGTTAAAAGAAAAATAAATTGAGAGAGAGAGATGTGATAAGCTCACCCACCACCAGTACGCAGGCTGGGTCAAAGTCACATTCCAAATCCTAACGTCTGTACATCCAAGGAATCCGACGAGTCTCGGCCGGCACTCGTCGCCGGAGCATTCCCCGGTTTGGTTCCAGCTAACCATCACGTTCTTCCTCTCCTCGAACCTCTCCACGAACGCCGAACCTTGCCCGTCGATCGTCCCTCCGCCAGTGATTCCAACTCCGGTGGCGTTCTCTGCCGCCACAACGTACCACTTCGACCGATCGCCGGGGTAATCCTCAATCCTCGAGCCGCCTAGGAGCGTCGCGTTCGGACGGATTTTGAGGATCACGCCGGACTTTAGCCGGAGCGCCGCCGTCAGGAAGACTCCGCCGTCGGGGAAGACCACGTGGCATTTGGAAGTGGAGCAGGAGTCGATGGCCGATTGGATCGCAGACGTGTCGTACGTTCGGCCATCGCCGACGGCGCCGAAATCGGCGACGGAGACGATTGATGACGTGGCGCGGTGTGATTGTGCGAGACTGAGTGTGAAGAATAGTGAGAGCATGAGATTCGCTTTGGTGGTTATCATGTTATGTTGGGGTTTTCTTTCGAGAAAAATTGAAGTGGAAATGGATGTGCGTTCTTCAGAATCAGAAGAATAACGGATGCTTTTTCCTTTACTTTTTTTCTTTCTATTATGGATAATCGGATTATTTTAATATGTTACTATTGGTCAAAATGCTTAGATTAGGATGGGATTATTGTACTTACTTGTTAATTTTAGAGGTGGGACTTATAACTAAAAAAATTATATTACTTACTCAATTTTTATTCATCTTTTTTCATCAGAAAATTGAAAAGAATAGGTTGAACTTTTGACTAATTTGAGGAAAGTAATGTTGATAAACTTAACCGTTATAAATAATCTAAAAGTTTGTTTTAACATGTTGATAGAACATGCTGACAGAACTTAACGGGAAAAATATCAGCCAAATTTATACCTCCTAAACTATTTTATATATGTACTAAATAAATTACAGTGTTAAACAATGATATCAGTCACCCGATATTATCTTACAGATTTTGGATAAGATTAACATATATCACTTCTATTTGCAACATGGCTTTATTGATAGCGATGATTAGCAATTTCATCATTATTTTAGTTAAGATGACTGTCAAACTTTTTGAACTAAATTGTGAATAAAAAATGAGCTTCACGAAGTTTTTATTTATTTATTAATTATAGAAAAATTATTAGAGGAGGTACGGAGAGAAAAAGAAATTAGACAAATGGAGACACGTTTTAAAAAATTGTACGTGCAGGTATCATCAATCACATACAATGTGTTATGATTCATTCGATGGAGTCTCGTTTTAAATTTATGTTTTAGTTGTTTTGTACTTTACGTTTTCTAAATATTCGATTAAAAACAAACTAAATCGTCGCTACTCTGGAAGTTTCACATACGGTTAATGGCTTAATGCTTTGTCTATGGTCTATACAATATACACTATTTTTTTCCATATGTTAGAAGCGTGCACACAATAGTTTTATTTATGTGATCCTAATCATACGGATATAATCCAGCTAGCGTTGTTTAAGAAACCAAACTCACATTTAGTAGTATGCCTTGAGCAAGTGATGACTAATAGCAATAAGCCATGAACTAGTAAATAGGTAACAGAATGCTACTGGTTTGACTAAAAAAGTTTAATTAATATTAGTGATCTTTTTTCGGGATTCGAATACAACATTTTAACTGTAAATATTATGACTTAGTTATAATTTTTTTTTAATAATCATACTAATGACTGAAAGTGATTGTTCCCTTAAATTTTGAAAGTCTAGCTATGCCTGCTGTATACGTAATTGCTAGTAAGACGAGGACACATTCCTTATGAATCATATAGAAACTAATGTTGATAAGACTTTAATTGTGTAGTTTTTTTTGTCATACTTCTCATTGTTAATTTATTTTGATAAAATAAGATAGACGAAAATTAGCAACTCTTATAGAGATAACTGAAGTTAAAAACTAGCTACACTACAGGCAATCAATTATATTGCTATTTCTTTTATTCTTATAGTTTTCCTTTTTCCCAGTTCTGACTCCCACATAAAAGTGAGACACCAAAAACATACGTAATACTGAAGAAAAAAAATACAGAGATGGAAAACGAACAATACTAAAGAAAATGGGATGCTATAAATAATAGTTAAAAACTTAAAACAGCAGATGGTTCGTTCATTAAATGAAATTTTACACGAAAGAACCAATCAATCAACTCACAAAATAAGTAATGGATTGAATTGACCCCTTAAAAGAGTTAGTAGTAAAATACCAAATTCCTATCTTCCCTCTAGCTGAGGAAATCAGCCGATCTTGAGAAATACAGAGAAAGAGAGAGCGATCCACAGCAACCACGCCATGAATACTGTAGGTTGTTTTTGAGGCATATGCACACCCCTCTTCTTTAACCTCCTTCTGCTAAAAGCTAATGCTATATCTGATATTCATATATTATATATAGTTATATACACTAGTTTAGCTACTGCAAGAACTCTACTATATATATAATATATAACATATATATATAGTTATGCCGTTCACAGCTCCATCTTCAATTGGCTCAACTGCAGAGACGCTGTCAAAACACACAACCAAAAAGTTGATTATCATCGATATGCTCTTTTTTGATGAATCCACCAAGCGAGATGGAAAGTATAATAAAACCCAAACCTGAGTTCCCCGAAGAGTCGTAAGTCAAAAGTGAGTTCTCTGGAGTGACGAAAGTATGATTCTCTTCTTCTCTTCCCCAGAGAGGCGGGTTAAGGGATTCCATGTGCCATTGCTGTTGATACTGTTGTCTATTTCCGTTCATAGGGAACTCAGGCCACATCGCCGGTGAAAGAATGCCGGGGGGTAAATTCCCATCCATTACGGATCCCGTCTGAAGAGTTCAACCGATAACACAGTCACTATCAGATAACATCACCATCGATGTATAAAAGAGTACAAAATATCTTGACCAAAGCCACTATTGTAGTTTGGAATTTATTCCCTTCTCTCCAAGAGAAGAGAAAGAAGATTTCTCTTGTTTGTAACCACGAAAAAGACCTATTCTCTGAGTCCCACACCAACAGAAGTTGTTTTGGAGTTTTCTTAAAATAATTACTACTGATAAAGGTACTCCGGATTGTCTTTTAGCAACAATGCCAAAACGATCATACTCGAACAGTTAAAAAGAGCTGAAACGTAAACAGACAAGCAAGGGTTTTGTGTGGTCCAAACCTCGCCCACTTCACTTTCCATATATTAATTGTGGACAGAGTTTGTTGTAAACTTAACATTGCAGATGGAAACTTAAAACATAATATGGTATTAGAGCCCAAAAGTTTCGAAATATGATTTCAAGACATCTAGAATAACAGTGAAATCAGCAGAATAAGTTTAGATATGTGTTCTCAATAAAGCTACACATAATTATTTCTAGATTTGATCAATTACGTTAATGTTATGCAGAATGTGTAACTTGATTGATCGCAAATGGAAGTAGAATAGCGGGCATGATGCTCTAATTTTACAGCACAAATATCATTGAAGAACTTTCATCACACCGTACCAACTGGTGGGGGTGAGAGGTTTTAATGAGGCCTTCATTAAAGAAAGTGTCATTGAAGAACTTACATCAGTTGGCAATATACTGTCCAGATTGAAGTCTATTCTTGGGTTGACGGTAGCGAGTCTCATTGATAAGAACTGAAGTGAAAGAGAAAAGCAAGAGTGAGGACGTGCAGGTGATATTTAGGAAAGTAAATACAGTAGAGACTAGAAAATGCAAGTCATGTTCTCAAAGAAATCAATTTTCAGGCCATCTACACATAAAAAGGTGTTACTTAAACGAGGGTCCTTGACTAATATTCTAAAGTTTCTGTTGAAGTGAGATGAATATATAGCTAATATAAGGTGCGAAAATCAAGCATCATTATTTTTCCTATCATGCATCAAATCGTTTCTGTATTTAAGTTAAGATGTGCAAAACCTAACCTCCACTTGGCGTTGTAGGGACTGTACATGAGTGATGATCTCGTCCAGCACCAATGCTGTCCCTGAGATCTGCAAAGCAAAAGTTTTGGTTTAATAAAAGGAACATCAATCTGGCAAAGTTGTTCTTGTATTCTAACATAGATTTCAAAGGTATTAACAGCCCATAAAAATTAGGAATGGGATAATCACATGTTAAAACCATCCTGCCTTAAATTGCAGATACTTGTTTTCAACGCAACATTATGGTAGTCAAATATTCAAAAAACACAGCTCAGTTACTTGAATTTTCATGCAAGAAAGCCCGACAAAAATGAATAACTTTTCTTAAACAAGTGTACATTTGTGACAAAAATGGTTAGTCTCAACGTTCATGGTGGGCCATACACATGCAAATAGCTGTCCAGAATGACTAGCTCCAGGTTGAACAATCAAACAGATTTTACACCTACAGAAGCAAACTCGTTACATTTACAGGAGCAAACGGAAGGTTTTCAGTGTTGACCTTTTCCTAAAAAAAAACGTACACAATATTGAAGAAGCAACCCTATTAAGTCATGAGAACCGCGATAAAAGGGTCAACAAAATACAAAAATACTATGGAATATACAAGTAATTGAAACCAAGTAGCAATAAATATTACACTATTTACCCCGATCAAATTTCCTGCCTACTTCTGAGAAATCAGATCATTATGCGCGGTGGTAGTTTGTGGTCCCGGCTAATAAAAAAGACTGGCTGATTTTATTAGAAAGCATCTTGTTCCAGCCATTTTAGGGTCATCCTTTAAGTACATATTTAAAATCATTCCCATATCCCGGTAATCCTATCTAACATTGTAAAGATTTTGATTGTGGTTTAATGCTATAATATAAACGTTGTTAAGACGGTATAAATTATTTGGAATTGCAACATGACTGTCAAATCAGGTCCCCACACAATTGGGTCATGGCGTTTGGTATAGCATTTGTTGCGAGGAGGTTTTCTTTCCTCATCCTCTACCGTCACCAAAAGAAGGACAAATACCATACTTGTAAGAAACGATCGTGCCATTGCCAATATATCCCCATAAAAATGTATGAAATTTTGTGACCAACTAATTGGGACCCATTATTATGCAGTTCAACCCATCAGATAGAATTCTCATCTCCAACCAAATCCTCGCCCAAAAATAAAAGGTATCATAGTAGTTTTGATTTTTTAAAACAGGGGTGAAATCGTTATAACAAAGAAGTTTAGTAAACAATTTAGTAAATGTACTTATTTATTTTCGCCCTATTATTTTGATGGCAAGGCTATTCCTACAAAGACCCAACTCCCCAAAAAGAATTAATTTGTAATATGGATTAGAATCTTAAAAATAAGACGAAACTACCCTCGAAAAAGACACTTCACCGAACCCCACCTCCCAATGTTCCCTCCATAAAAAAAACAACCCAGAAAACGAAAAGTGAGAAACTGCAGTAAAAATCCGAAACAGCGACTGGGATCCACCCGTCAAGCACTTTTCTTGGTACAAAAGCAAACAGAGACTCTTTTGAGAAAAAGGTGCCAGAACTAAAGCAGAGTGACAAAACCGTTATTAAGAAAAGCGCCTAATCTTAAACACACGTAATTAGCCTTTTTCAATCACATCGAAAGAGATGTTCAAATAATTATAGACGACCAAATCATAATCTACCTTTTAATAATAAAAAAAGGATAACTATTATTAAGATGTTGACTAATCAAAACAAAAACCAACCTTGCTGCATCCAGGGACCAGTTCTTGTAGTAGCTTCATCCGGGCATTAATCTTTTCCCTCCTTGCCTGAAAAGAATAAGTTAAAAATCATTAATTAGAAAAAAAAATCATCTAAAAATATCCTAAAAAATTTAACCTTTATAAATCATGATTAGCGAATAATTTTAAGCCTAAGAGAATAATTAGTGAATTACTCTCTCTGCTAGGCTATGACTGTCAGTCGCTTGGCCACGACGAGCTCTAACGTGAACGTAAGGAAGCTTCTCGGCGTCGTCGTGATTTTCAGTTTTAGCCTTCTTTGACGATGATAATGAATTCTTCGCCTAAATTCAAGGTTGAAACAAGCACGAATCAATGATCAATTTTTTTTTATTTTTCTGGAAATCCTAGAAAAGCTACTCAACCGCGATAGTTCCTTAGTTACCTTCTTTTCTCTCTCTTTCCTCTTGACCGACGGCCTCTGATTCTTCTCTTCCGCAGTCGGCTCGGAAGCCGGAGGTTGGGAGGAATTCGGGTTCAAGTCGGCCTCAGCTGGCTCATTCTTGACCTTCTCAACGATGGTGCTCGAATTCGACGGTACCGAGCTCGTCGTTTCCGGAGAGCACTCGCCGGCGTACTTCGAGAACATCGCTGCGCGCTCGATCAGCGCTGGATCGGAAAGGAACGTCACGCCAGATCCGAACGAGTGGCCATATGGCTTCCGTCGGAGAAACTCAACTTCACGTGGATAATTCGCCGGAGCTGGAGCTCCGTCGTGGAGAAGCTCCACCGCCTGAGTCGGCGGGAGCTCCAGAAGCGCAGTGAACGAGCTCGCACTCTCCGGTTGCGCAGAATTCGATGAGATCAGGCCGTGGATTTCATCGCCAAATTGTAGCGACTCAAACCCTAACCCTAGCCCAACCTCCTCGCTGCCGCCGCCGCCTAGCTCTGGTCCTGTCAGAGACGCTGAACTTCTCTCCATTAGCGAAATCTTCGGAATTTCGATCAATGAAAACAAATTCACTCCCAAGAACCCCTAATTTAGCACTTCCCCGCGTGAATTCAAAGAAATCATCCAATTGATGACAAATTATTCGGATAGCAAGGGCAGAGATACACAAAGTAGCAATGTCTATATATGTGCATGTATATATAGGCAATAATGTGGCAGTTCTTCAATGGAGGCCAATCTCTGTCTGTGTGTGGTTATAGAGAGAGAAAGATAGAGAGGGATTATTTGTGAGCCATTTGAAGGATATAGAAAGCAACGTTTGGTTTTGGGGTGAGACCACTGGTCTTTCTATTTCTTTTTTAAATTAAATTTTTATCTTCTTAATAGAGACGAAGAACACTAGAGGACCGATTCCTTCCAGAGCGAGGAGCGTAAAAAAACAAATAAAATGAAAATTAAGTATTTAGCCATTGGGACAATATAATTCACATTGCCCAAAATTGTAGTTTAATTTGGTCTTGTATCCCACTGTGCTAAAATCTCTATTATGTTTTACTACAGCTAACAATTTATCCCCTAATCCTTAGTTTACCCCCCTGATAAATATTTAATTGACTTTTTGCGTCCTAGTATATCAATATTTATATACTAGTAATGAACATTTTAAGATTTATTATTTTATATCTGCCCATCGACATTTGTTTTTACTTCAGTTTATAGTATTGTAATAAAACAAAAGTATATGTTATCATAATAATTTCTATTATCCTTAATCTGATCCGTATCCTCATCGTTCATTGTTAGCATTATATTTTTTTTATTTAAGTATTTTTATTTTGCTGAGATTAAGTAGAAAAAATTAAATTTATTGGATGAATTTGCAACACTAAAATATTGATCCAACTATAACGAGTTTTTTAAAATATTTAACAGTCTAAAAAAACTTTTAAAAAATCGGTAAAATCTATGAAAAATTGCAATGGAATTGCGCGATTCGGAATATTTTTTTAACACACTTACATTCATATATGTTCACCTCATTTTACCATTTTATGACGTGAAAATTAATTCAAAATTGCGCAAATATTTTCATGTTAAAGTGTCTATTAATGTCGTTTAGCCCATAGTAAAAATCACAAAAAAGTGTCGTTTTATAAGGTTTTTAAGTCGCAATTTCAGTCTTGCTGTCCAAAAGTCGACCAACCTAGTGCAAGTTCAACAAAATTTTGAAGAATTGCATTGAAATTACTTCTATTTGTTTACATGACGAGGTGTGTGATAAAAAATCGCAGCATCACCTCAAATTATAGTTTTTAAGATTTGTTTTCCATTACATCTTGTTTGTAATGAGCATATTTTTTTTCTCATTTTGTACAGGATTTAAATTTTAAATTGATGTTAACCGTTAAGAAAATGTAGTTTAATATTTTAGGTAGTTCATAAAATTATAATGTGTTCAAGTGCTTTTTATGTGTGTCTAAATTGTATATTTACAACTTATTATGTGTATTTGAATTTAAAATTTGAAATTATCATAAATATGTATAACATATGTTTGAAATATGTTTAAATTTATTATGTATGCATAAGGTTTAATTTTATTTTAAATTTTGTAATATTATTTTTGTCAGAATTTATACATTTTATCACGATTTTGTCGATCATTCGCAATTTTATTCGCCATGTAATTCCAAATTTCCATGTTATTTTAATTGCAATTTGACATTTACTGTTTTTCATTTTTTTAGATCATCACATAAAATTGACAACGGACATTCCTAAACTTGAATACAAAATATCCATTACATTTATAATAAAAACGATTAATTTTTTGTTTATAATTTCTTGTATTAAAAACGAACTAGAAAATATGATCGTCAATTTCTTAATATATATCTATATATATACATAAGTTAATAATGAGTTGTACTTCCAAAAATAAATTTATAATGATTTCTCAAACGTTTTGAAATCCAATATTATTTGTCACTTCAACTTAGAGTAAAGACCCAATTAATTTATAGATGAGCCTGGAGGTTTTGCGACAAGAAAGAAACATCCATGGGAGGTGGTCAGCTAAGATCTTTTCCCCTATGACTCTGCGTAGATGAGGTTTTTGTTGGTTGAGATGTTAGTTGGCTGAGCTATTTGGTCATGACCTTGAGTGGTCGAGGTCTTCCTTAGCCAAGGCATTGGTTAGATGAGGTCATGGCTTTCTCACAACTTTCTTTTGCAAAATTTAGGTTGGCCAAATTTTCGAGTCAAAATTTTGTGGACACGAAGATTTAATTTTTTTTAATTAGACTAATTTTTTTATACGTAGGTCTAATTTTTTTCAGTTTAAAAACTACTCGTAACATTGGATTTAGCACCCCACAAATAGTCGTATGCAAACGCGATTTGATTTCAATCAATAAAATGGAATATTTATTATCGTTAGGTTTGTTAACGGATTTATTAGTTTTATTGTGTCATTTTTTCACTTGGTAAGAATGAGACTGTCGCACGAAAAATTAAGACTCGGCGATAAATCGAGGTAGAAAAAACTATCTTCGCATGGCCTCGCCAAAGAGGTATAGGCACACTGAGTCTAAGGCATTGAGGTCTAGGCCACATGGCATAGTCCATGAAATGCACGGAAGGGGTTTAGGCCATGAGGCACAAAGTTTATAAGCATTATGGCCAAATAAAAAGAAGTATGAATTCTCATATAAGCGCAAACCAACTCACTGACTCCTTCATTCACATATCAATCATTTTCATAATTTCTTATCCAATAAAAGAAATTACACGTGCTAATATGTAGTAAATAGTTTCCTTATCAAAATTCATTTCTTGACAAAAATAAATATTTTTAAAAATTATTTAAAAGCAGTATAGAAACTGTGCGTGTCAATTTGTAATAAATATTGTCTTATATTAATTAGATGGCGTGTTACCTAAGATAGTCTAATGGTAATACACACTTCCTCCAAATTGGAGAACGTGGTTCAATTCCCACCGCAAAAAAAAATTAGATGGCACACTACTGCTATAGATCAACTTCTTTTATTCTTTCATCCTAATAAACATTGACCGAGTTATTTGTCCTAAATATTATATTTCTTTCTTAGTAGAATATTTTGCCTAAACTTATTTTGTGTTACAAAGTAATTAAAGATCAAAGCACATATTGGGCTTAGTTGGACTTCATTTTATGTTAGTTCAACACATACTAATATTTTCGTATGATGTTGAAACCTCGCAAGTCCATATGAATAAAGGCTAAAAATAGAGCATTGAGTAAAAAATTCACAAAATCTTTCGAATTTTAATTTTTTATATCACTTGCCTCAACTAAAAAAAATGATATTGGCAATATCATAATTCGTGCACTTCTGTGGTTGATGCAATACTCGGATTACTACATTGATCCACATATACTTATCAATGTCATCATTCATAAATATAACTTATGAGACAAGATTTACAAACCGTCACCACACTTTCTAATCATTATTTCCTACGACTAATTTATTGCTTGTGAATAAGAAAATCATACTAGGTGAGATACAACTTAACAATCTTGTACATAAATTTATGTATGCAAGTCTCACAAGCACAACGAGACAAAGTTATATCACAACTCATTGATGTATTGATTCGTCGATGAGAACTTCACTCATTGACAAGCCAAGTGAATTTACACTTATACTTGTGACATTAAGGTCTCGAGCATATAACTTTTAAACAAGTTCATGTAATTATTATAACTCTTTGAGCGGTCCTTGATGAACACCAAGCACTTGATTCATATTCATCCACGTGAGATTCACTGAAGCTCGTTTTATGCATCAACAAGGCACGCAAATTATGATTGTTAGCCTTAAATATAACATTGCGTGAGTTACCCTCGAGATTCAGTCAAAGAAGTTATACAAAATGATCATGGAAGTCAAATTTTAATTTTTGAAGAAATGATAAAAATAATTAAAAGTGATACTAGACTATCAAATTCCCTAAAATAATAGTAACACATAATTTAAGATCAATTAATGCCTTATTTATGGGAGCGATGAAAATTAAGTATAAGAGTAATATGCTTTTCTACATGTAAAAATTGCTTTGTTTGAATAAGAAAAAGTGATAAAATGGTATGATATTAATTATACTATCTCTAACTCAAAACTTGAGGTTCCGCACGACAATTTAGAGCCGTTTGTTTATTGAGTTTCATTGAGTTTGTTTTAATACATGTGGTTTCTGCTTTATATTTTTATCTATATAACCGCGATTTTCCTCTGTCACACGTGAGGTCTTTATATGATATTTTGTGGCACCGACCACACTTCTTCAAAAAAATATGTCCAATCCAAAACTCAAATTTGTTTTAACAACAACCTACAACACTAATTCTTACCCAAAAATATAATTTCTTTTTATACTTTTGTAATATTATTTTATAATAATTTCATATTAATTCCTTTACTAATATGTTATGCCAATATTAATTGTATTAAATATTAGTTAATTTTTCTATGTTAACAATATTAAATTAATTTATATTTATATTAAATATAATTTTAATATTACAATATTAAAATATAAAAAAATTAATAATAAAAATAACTATTATTTTGGATAACATTAATAGAACAAAAATATTAGATAAACATTACATTTTGGTGGTAAAATTAAATATTTATAATAAAATAAAATAAAAAAACAACGTAAAAATATTGATACTCGTTACTCGTTCATATTAATATACTCATTTCACAAATTATCAAGTAACGTTATACGAAGACTGTATTTATGGCGTACGTTGTACGTTTAATTTTTATTTAAAATTATATTTGTATAACTATTGGTATTATCGATATGTATTTTACTTAATTGTATTGTGCTTAATTAATGTATTTATTTTATTTTCTAATTGATAATATGTATCTATGGTCTAAATTATATACTAATTTTTTTTGGTGAATTTTTAATATAAATAGTTGAATCCCAAATTTGAGGGATGAATAGTTGAACCTAAAATTTGGTAAAATGCTATTTACCAATGTTAAATTTAGATAAATTTGAGTGAAATAAAGCACTTCTATTTTAAATATGCATTATCACACCTCGAATTAAAAGTTGATTGAAAATGATCTAATAACCTAATTTTTCTAAATGACATTTTTTTAGAAGACTAATATCATCCAATCATATATATATATATATATATATATATATATATATATTGTTAACTTAAATATCTAAGTTCAAACGGTAAACATATGATTTGATCTACATAATTTTTTTAATATCAACAATATTTTATCAGTTTAATCAAAATGTTTAATTTATATCAACAATATCTTTCATATTTTTTCAGTATAATATTAATGACATATATCTTCTTTAAAAAGAGAAATTTCATTTTGTAGACCCAAAAACATTGAAAATATCCAGATTAGACTCATTTTTGTCAAAATATCTAAAACTGTACTTTAGACCCAAAATCGGACAAAAATATTTTTAACTCATTTATTGAGTTTCTTAGAGATTTCAATCTCATTTTCAACTCAAATCCACTCTAAATCCGTTGGAATCGTCTAAGATCATCGAAATAATCAATATGTTACTTCATTAACTCTATTTAAATAATTTTTGTAATCGTTTTTGGTGTTAGAATCATTTTTCGCGGGAGAAAATAAGTTTTTCAAAAATCTGAAATTTTTTGGACGATAGTTTAGGTTGAAGGTCATCTTCCGCCATCTTACGCCATTTTCCGCCATCTTACAACAGCGTACATTTTTAATCCGCAATATTTTTTGGATCTTTTGTACCGGTAAACATTTTATTGATCTTCTCAAAATTGGTCTATGCAAGCATGTGCAAGTATTACCAAAAATGTGTTAGAAGAATAATTACTTATATTTATTAGATACTACACGCATAAACCGACTATTTAAAGATCATCATCACTAATTTTCTCGAAAAAATCATTTCAATCTCAAAAACTCACTCCGCTCCAAGAGCCGAAAAAAAAGAACAAGAAACCATTGATATGCTGAACAACAATTCATTTATCAAAGGTTTGCTTACAACTCAAAATTACTAGATTATAGCTAATCGGTCAATTTTGTTTATACTTCTTGAACTTTTTCGTTCATGCATGTATACAATTTTCAATACTCAGTAATACTACTAAACCCTACCAATTACTTTTTGTAGCTATCTTCATTAAATTACATATTGTGCTTCATTCTTTATACCCATTGTTGTTTAACTTTTTTTATGAAGCCCTCTAAAAGTTTTGGAAATTTGGAAAAAGAAGAAGAACAAGAAACCATTGTTCTGCGGAACAACAATTCCTTTATCACAGGTTTACTTACAACTAAAAATTACTAGATTATAGCTGCTCAGTCCATTTTTTATACTTCTTGAACCTCTTCGATCATGCGTACACAATTTTCAATACTCATTACTACTCCTAATCCTATCAAATACTTGATGTAGCTATCTTCAGTAAATTACATATTGTGATTCATTTGATGTTTAACCTTTTTTATCAAGCTCGCTAAATGTTTTTTTAATATTTGAACTTTCAAATATAAAAGTAATTTATGTAGTTCTCCGTAATTTCATTTTAAACTTCATCGGAATGCAATTAATCATAACTTTTCATTATGTTGAATGATAAATCATTTTTAAAATCATATGAGATTGGCCTACCTCCCAAAATGTAAGCCATTATAAGTATAATAATTGATATCATTATAAATCATATATGTTCTTAAAGGGAATTTGAAAAATACCTTTTTTTTAAGTTTCGAAATCTCAAAGATTCGCCTAAAATTTGATTCCAGAAAGACTATAAAATTAATTATAAAGCTAAATTTGATTTCTGAAAATACATACTAAATAAGACGTAATACTACAATAATAAAATTTAGATTTGATGATGTCCCGCTTAAAGATATAATAGGATATCAAATAATAATTTCACCCGTATTCAATTGTATGTATATGTTTAAATAACTACATTTGTTCATTTAACAGATAATGGCAACGACAATCAAAGCGATACGACCAAATCAACAATATGACATGGTTGTTGATAGATTTCTCTGAGGTTGGACCAACAATGATTTCATCAGTGACCGAATTATCAGTTACGACTATGTTCTGGTTGATGAGGAAGTAAGTGCACAACATTATATAATACATTATTGCACTGCGCATTCTAATTGTATATTGTTATATTTCTCTAAGCACATGTTTTTTTATCTAATACCAGCACGAGACGATAGACGCAACAATGAAATTTTGGGACATAGATATTGTGACGCCAAAGATACAAACCGGAAATATTAATACAGCAGTTTTTTGTTGATCACAGCAAACCTAGTATAAAGTTGTCGCTCGTAATGTAATACTGCAATTGACAAGGGTATCGACTTTCACCGTTATTACTAGAGAAACTCCAATGATTCCATTGCAGAAGTTTAATTTTATCGATTACGACGACCTTATATAAAGACTGGACAATAGCATTTTGACAGGTAATATTGAATAATGAATATTATTATTTACATTTATATGGCTAATCATTGACTTTAATTGTGAATAGACGTAATTGGAGTCGTAACTCTTTACTCTATTACAGGAGTGAAGTTTTACAAGTTACATTGGGGGACTACAACAATTTCATTACGAAATTGAGAAACTAAAAACCACTGGGACAACAATTACAATCTTTGTTGTAATGTCTGTCAAACAATATATGAGTATGTTAATACACGTCTATTATGTTGGAATAGGTATAGAGTTAAGAAAAATTTATCATTAACATATTAATGGCGGAATATAAAAATTTCCTTTACTAGTAAAACAATTTTTACTAAATTAAACAAAGTGCATATACATGTTATAATTAAAAACATTATTTAAACTACTTGAATACTAACCTTTCTTGTATCTTCAAAATTGAAGCGTCTTGGGAAAGGTGGATCTTCTTCCTCAGCTCGATTCCTTCACGTCTAGTCTTGAACTTGCGAAACCTAAGGTTTCTATTACAAGAGTCTATAGAGGTTTAGAAGGATTTGTGTGTGGGCACAATTAAACAATATGAACCATAAATAATTCTTGGATCATAAGCTAATTCTCTAGATCAATTGAGGATCTAGGTGCCAAAATAAAAATGAGTTTTTTATAGAGAGAGAGAGAGGGGGTCGGTCACAATGCAAGAGAGAGCAAGAATGAAGCTAATTTTCACATCTCTATGTGAGGGTTTATTTATTGGAGAAGGAAAAATCTATAAAGGTTAATTATGCATTCATGACACAATACTTGATTTTCTCTTCCAATTTCTCTCATAAGTTGGCCGGCCATGCATTGTGCATTAGTGAGGAAATTTGTTTCCTCACTTAGCACATTTGTTTCATTCTTAAGGAAATTCATTTCCTTTTTTCCTTTTGGGTAATTATCTTTATAATTAAAAGGAAATTAAACTCCCCTCTTTGATGTATGTTGGCCGAATTCTATAGCTAGGGAAGGGGCATCTAGATGTTTTCTTATTTCTTTTAAGATAATTTTTAAAATACCCATTGTAGAATTATTATTGCACAAATAATGAAATTAATTTCTTTATGCCTTAAACGACTTTTTGGCTTTTAGAAAATAATTTATATATTCATCATACGAAAATATTCAAAATCTTATTTGACATTCACATCATTTTATGTCCATGCGGACAAAAATACCTTTTAGACATTTTTCGAGAAAAAGTCTTGTTCAACAGTTGAACTTATTTTGACTTAGCTTTCAGTTTAATAATCATACTCTAATGACCTGTAATAGTGACCTTATGGATTCAAATAAAGAAAGCTTGAGCTTCTATACTCGGACTCAAAAGTTCACAAACCTTTTCCGAGTATTAGCTTAATGTCAACTGACTCCACTAAAGAGCTGACACTGAGAATCTCTCACTTCAAATGAATTTATTTTCTACTCAAATTCAACTTAATAGTCCGTAACCAGACATCATAGATTCTTCCAACAATCATACTGGGATCAATAGTCCGTTGATTCTTAGATTGTGAATATATCGTTTTAATCAAACCATGAAGAGTTTGTTCACGCAAATCTACATTTGTCTCTTCATATATTGTTAGGTTTGATTAAGGACTATAAGACTATTGAATATCATAAATCTTCAATCAAACTAAAAGGGAATGAATGAACGTTGCAACTTTTATTAATTTAATCAGCAAATTACAATAAGGACTTTATAGAGATTTATATATTACATCAATATTTAAATAAAAAATCTTCTTGTGAGCATCTCTGCCAACATATTATACATATATTTGGTGTTCAGATTACTTAGAGTGCTTACGTATATTTATATTTAATCTAATTTTATTGATAATAATATTTTATTGGTAAACCCTACGTAACAAGTACATATATTTCAATATATTTTATTTACTTGAACTTACCGGACACTCAAACTTTGAAAACAAGGTATATATATTTTCCTTTAAAAAATATATTGTTTATTTAGAACCTAAATACATTTTTCTTATTTAGCTCATGAACTTGATTATAAAACTATCACTTACTAATTATTTGTTAATATCAAATCATATACAGATTTGCACACCACCCCTCAAACATTGAGGTCTTGCCACTTTCAAACCCAACTGAGTCGGTAGAAGACCAAAAGAACAAAAAATAGAGTCAAAATAAGTGATTTTACAAAATGTGATATGGTATTCCATTTACGAATAATAATAAAAAATATACTTTATTATATTACAATTTTTTGTAATCTAGATTAATATCATACATATTTTTATTTCATTTTACAGAATGTTAAGTATACCATCAATGCTACACTCACAGGTTTTGACACCACACAAGGAGGTTGGTATTATAATTCATGCCCCACATGTAATAAAATGGTTAATCAATATGGAACAAAATGGTGGTGTGATGACCATGCATTTCTATCCGGTCTCCGAATACCATGGTATAATTTTTTCCTCATTAATAAATCTGATATTATTTTTTATTGTAGAAAACCAAAAATAATGACTAAAACTGATAATATTTTAATCACATGTATAGGATTAGTACACACATTGAAGATGATACCGGCAAAACAACAATGACCATATTTTCCCGAGCTGCACAAATATTATTCAAAAACCATGTTTCGTGCTCACTTTTGATGAAGGATACACTGATTAGATATAATTCCACCATCAATCGAAAAAATAAAAAGTTTGAGAAAACATTTCAAGTTTATTTTGAGAAACATAAAACAGCAGCATGTATTGCCGTTTCAAAAATCTTTCACGAGACCATTCTGAAACAGTTATCCGCTCAATTTCGTCTACTCCAACTTTGGTCCCAAAAACTCCAAAACTAATGTAAATGAGTTTGAGGTAATGAAATTTGTCATATTATTTTTTTTAATTATATTTAAAATCATTCATATAATACATTCATTTTCTGACGCAACGCAGTATCGAAAAAGAAATAATATTGAAACAAAAATGTTTCAGGTATGCATTAGATATTATTTACAATACTAATTACATGTTTTTGGTATTTCCTTTTTCAAATACATGTTTACATAATTAATTTATGCTGGATTTAGTTTTAATGCTAACTTATAGTGATGAAGAAGCAGAAAATGAATAAAGGAAGACAAAGAAATTATATCTTGGCATATATTACTCTTTTTTGGAATACACAGTAAGACTATAAAAGACTACATCAGCCTAACATCATCACTAATATGATGTCTTAAATTAGGTTTTAATTTTGTATATATACTGTGTACAGTATGTAATTATAGAAATATATGTATGCATGTGTCTATCTATATATATACATGAACATAAGTATGAATATATGTATATATATCTTTTGTTGATATCTATATATATCCATGTTATATTTTTTAAATTTTATTAACACGTATATATAATATACAATATATATTTTGAAATTTAATTTAACTCTTATTTTTTGTTTTCACAATGTGTTGATAAATTTTTTTAATTATTTTAATGTCAAAAATTTCTTAACATGTATAATTTTATACATATAATTAGAACTTACGTATAAATAACAACGCGTTTGCATTTTTGCGGTAGCGCCTGGGTAAATTTACTCGTCTCTACTGAATAGGTAAGCTAAAGTTGATATTAAATTACATAAATATTAAAAACCGAAATATGGATGCTTCGGTGAAAAAAGAAAGTGAGAAAAGCCGGAGAGAAATAGAGTCAAATATAGAAAGAAAGGAAAAGAGTGTCAGTGGTAGAAGGTTTGGGCCGAAAACTGTGCGTTTGGTCTCGTAGAGCGGGGACCGTACACAAACCAAGACCCGACACAATTTTTAATCATATAATATGACCCGTCATTTTCCTTTCATTTATTTTCTCATTTCCTTTTCTATTTTCTTTTTCTTTTACCATTTACAATTACATCACATATATTTTGGCTGTCGTTTTTCAGGACCAGTAATTTATCAAAACAAAACAATTAATAAGATATTATTTCTGACGCCATGTTTGGTACAAAATTGTTACAATCTGACGTTTTCGGTACACTAGCTTGACACGTGTCTTTTTAAATCATTCATCAATCTTAAATTATGGCATACATAACATAAAATAAACTGTTACTATGCGTAAGTGGTAACGCATTCTAGAAAGTTCTTTCGTATTATAAATAAAAAGAAAAAGCCTATTTCATAATATATGAGAACCGGTGCTCCACAAGTCTCATTATACTTCTTCCTCAAAAAAAAAAAAAAAAGTCTCATTATACTTTTTGTTCATAGTCTAGACTCTAGTATACTTGTTGCTTCTTGTTTAAATTTTCCACTTCTACATGTTTCCCCTCAATAATGTTATTTTCTTCCAACTATCATACTATTTTCGTTCCTTAAAACTTAAAGAGGACCTATGTGTGTAAGTGTAACCCAATCAATCACATCCGGAGTTTAAATATCAAGGAATTTCATAAATAACTTTTATTGTATGAAATATTCACTTCCTGTTTTAGAAAAAGAGACCTTTTTTTTATAGGTTTTACGAAAAATCATTATGAATACAAGAACAACGCAATATAAATAAAAAAATATTACACCAATATTTTAAATATTAATGGATAAAAATAGAATAAATAAACATTACGATCCTTATAAAAAAAAGGAACAAATAGATATATAGCCAATCCATACATAGATATTGCATAATGCCCAAACGTTTCACAAAATTTGGTTTATGGCAATAAACCATTATAAACAACAAATAAAGACAATATTACCCTAAAAAAACAAGCGGCAAAATAGAAAAAGAAAAAGTAAAAAACACCCACGATTTATACACCTCCAGTTGTAATTTCCACCTAGGCGGGAACTAAAAGAAATAGAGAGTAATATATATAAATAAGGAGAAATTTAAATTAACAGCTGAAACGTCTTTTTTGAATTCAAACAAATGTATAACTGCTAATTTCAAACGAAATATAACCAAAACTGAAAGGGCATGAAGGGGAGAAAAGAAAATATAAATGCCACGACATTAAGATTGGCTACTTTCTAAAAAAAAAAAGTTTGACTAATTTACAAACACAATGTTTCAATGTGCTATTTAGTACAAATTTTTAAAAAAAAATCGAAAAAGGATGAGTTATATACAGTAGAAGTTGGTATAAATAATTTTGACTCTTTTAAAAATATAGCTGTATAAAATTCACAATACGTGTAAACAAATATAGAATAAAGGGTGGATGACGAGATTTTCAAATCACAAAAAATAAGGTTAATATTTTATTTTTATTTTTAAGATATAGTGGAAAACATAGGTCATTATTCTTCTGTCACTTTGTCAAAAGTCAAATTTAAGAGTTTTTCGTGATATACTTTTCTTTTAATAAAATGAGGAGATAAAGTAGCATGCACTTCGTGCATTTTGATTAGAGAAAACCACAATATTATAGATATTAAATATACTTATCGCAAACTTAGTGTTACACTCAGAATTTTAATTTTTTATTATTAAATATATTACAGAATTTAATCGTGAAATATTTTCTATTAACGCACTCCCATAATAATACTGAAAACAAAGGCTTCTATGGATAAATTTATGTTAAGGCACAAATAATAAATGTTAGTGAATTAAAAAGCTCTGATACATACACGACATGACGTAAAAAACTGCAAAGTAGCATTATAGTAATGAATCTATGGCGCCTAACTACGTAAACATATAGTATTTTAATAATAATTAAAGTCTGGTAAAAATTTAGTATATACTCGTTTAAATTTGTTACCAACAATATTTGAATCAATATAACACAAGATTTGATATGAACAAAACGACACTAAAATAGTGACAATTCGATTTATAATTTTTTATAAACGATAACCACGTAAGCACATTGACTATGTATAAAATATTTATATAATGTTAGTTATTTTCAAATTCTTTATGTTTATATTGGATAAAGATCAAATTTTTTATAACAAAAAATTAGTTGTTTACCCATATTTGCGTTTAGAAAATTTTATTATACCCAACGTTTCGTTAATTTTTTGTAAATATCTAATTGAAATTGTTTACAATATTATTGGGTAAAAAATACCCTTTAAACCGTCAACATAAATATTTTTTCGGGATTTTTAGTTTTCAATTTGAACACGTTTTCTTTTAATAACTTATTTAATTAATTTTATTTAGTTTGCTTAAATTTGAGTGGTAACCGTAGGCGGGAATAAAAAAGGACACAAATAGTCCAAAAAATTTCGTAAACAAATTCAATGAGTATTTACGCAAAATTAACGTAATTTTAAGTATATTGAAATTAGTAAACGTATTTCTGAGTATTTAGCTAATCGACCTTTTTTTATAATGACTTTGTTTAAAGTGATTTTAGATTTGTTTTTCAAACAACTGTTTTAAAATAGCTGTAACTGTTAGCAAAATTTTATTTAGTGTTTGGTAAAACATATATAATGGATCCGTTTGATATAGCTTAGCTTTTGAAAAAAATGATTTAGATTTGATTTTCAAAACAACTGTTTTAAAATAGCTGTAACTGTTAGCAAAATCTAATTTAGTGTTTGGTAAAACATATATTAATATTTACAAATAATTATTATATATTTAAAATTTAATAATAAAATATTTTATAGTATATAAAAAATATATTTAAGTGGGTTTTTATAAATTGTAAAAAATATATTTTAAATTTTGGTGACATAAAAATAAAAACATAAGAAAATAATTAAAATAAAAATTTATTATAAAGAGAACATAAAAACTGGAGAGAGAAATGAAAATTAAAAGTAAAAACTTCGATTATAAAAATTACAAATGGTAGTTTTTAGAATTTTAGTTAAAATTTTTAAAATCACTTTTGAACTTTTAATAAAGTGATTTTACCAAACACGTAAATATATTTTAATTTTAAAAAAAGTTAAAACTACCCCTAATAAGCTCAGTCAAACACAATCAATATTATGACAAAACCAATACTAAAATGCAATACATAAATTTGATTATATACACTTCAAAGTTAACAAAATATCAATATTAAACATACATTTTCAAAAATATTTAAAGATGATTGTTTCATGTATTTTGGATTAAAAATCCCTCAAATCATATAATATTTTATTTTATCTTAAGAAAAATGTATATAACAAACGTTTAAAAATCATTAAAATCAACACGTGATGAACCGGCAATTTAATCACTGTGTAGAAATGTTTGTTGTGTCCTTAAGTTAATTGCATCGTTTAAGGAAAAATACTCATATTCAACATTATGTCGATATCTTTTCTGTTGTTTTTTTTATCTAGTCATCTATAAACTCTAGTTATAGATGTCTCTCTTTATCCTGTTTTCAGATAAATGTTTCCATCTAATTCAATCCTAATGTTATGTTTACATTATGTCCAATTTTTTGAACTTATTTGAAAACTTAGTCAATTAAATGAGACGCGACAAACTTTCGGAGTTGAGTATATTATTATGCTCTTTTTGAATTTATATTTTTTATATTTTAAATCAGTTTTCAAATTTTAAATCTAAAATAATTGATCGTTGAAATATTATATAGATCTTCAACCATGAATACAAAATTAACTTGTTTATAGCTGTTTATTTTCATACAAGTTGATGATAAAATGAAATTATCTATATACTTTGATTTTCATTTTTAAAACGGACATAGTTTATGACATAGTTTATTACGTGATAAATTGTCGAAAATTTTGTTTACTTTATCAATTCAATTCGGATATTTGAAATTAAAAATAAAAATAAAAATTGTTTAAATATGCATGGTCCGCATGGATCTTCAACCTTGAATACGCGATTAATTTTTTTTTTATTTTGGTTTATGTTGGTTTATTTTTATACGTAATTTCAAGAAATGGTTTTTAAACATAATCATTTCTTAAATATAGTTATTGTTAGCCTGTATGTTTAAATGTATTAGTCAAACCTTTAAATGTTTAAATTAACATTTGTTTCATAAAATCCATATGTCATTTTTTGCAAGAGCAAGTAAATTGTGATTAATTTGAGTTTATTTTGTATAAAAAAAATTGAAATTTTACAAGAGGCCTTAATTTTGAATCTTATACATTTATATACCTTCTTATTGCAATACATCACATCTCATTCCATATCACAAAACTTTGATTCTGATATGAGTTTTTTACTTTGTATTTCTTAAACATTTTTGCCATTTTTTTATCATTAAAATTGGTTTATTTCCAGAATTGATGATTAAATGATATTATATATTTAATTTAGTTTTCGTTTTTAAAATGAGAGTAGTTTATCATGTGATTAATTATCGAATTTTTTTCCTTTATTAGTTTGACTTGAAAATTTAAAATTTTAAAAATAAAAGAAAATTTGCCAAAATATTGCATTGATTTTCAACCTGTAAATCAATATTTATTTTGGTTTATCTCCATGCATAATTTTAGGAAACAATTTATAAATAGAATGAGGTATTGAGTAGAATTTTAGTTATGATTTCAGGTCTTAAAAAGTAAAAGGTATTTCAGACAATAAACGCCCATTTATTTTAGTTAATGAGTTTGAACAGTTATTAGTTTTGAAATCTTCATTTGGAAATTATAATTTTGTGTGGGTTAATGGGAATTGAATCAAGTGGTTCACAGCTTGACTAATGCGCCTTGTCTTAAGTTTTCCGGTACGATAACCGAAAGAGAACTCACGCTCTTTGTGCATGACTCGGGAGATTATTGACATTGAGTAATTTATTGTATTGGGGGTACTCTTTTCTTTCACAGCACCAAGTCGAAGGTGAGAGATTTTAATGTGACCTTACTTTAAAAAAACATACCTTAGAAACACAACAAGCATTGCAAACAAGAGTGTTCACACGATTGCATATGAACCTAACTATCTACAGCTTAAGAATGTACGGTGAAATAACTACTATGAAAATTAACAGTAGATAGCTAATCTCATATAAAAATTAAATAAATAGTTAACTCAAGTGATAGAGAAAAAGAATGTAAACATACTTCAACTAAAACATAATCAATCCACAACTCTATTTGAGCAACGTTAAGAAATCACCCTGAACGCTGAAGGGGTTCAATTCATAACATCGAGAGTAATGGAAACTCAAAATAATAATAATAAAAATTCATAAAACTATAACAAAATAAATAAATAAACATAAACATAAACATGAGTTCTAATTAACAAAGATAGAATACTAAATCAATGTTGTTAATAATCGACAACTGATGATTTTCTTCAATGTTCGCCTCTTCTGTCTCAACAAGGCAAACAAACTTCTAAAAATATAAAATTAACAAAAATTAGGTTGTTAGGGGTTTTAATTTATGTAGGATTTTAACTAATTATTAAGCTATTTGAACATTTAGATATGATCTAAAGGTTCATAACGCATTAAAACTGGAAAATAGCATCTTGGTACCTTCAAATACGCAAAACGGGCAATGAGAATGCGAGGCGCGTAAATAGAAGTGCGGAACGTGCTTAATGCTGTTTCCAGGTATGCGTTGCAGTGATGTTTAAAATGATCACATAGTGTCTGATTTTGGCAAATAAATATGTGTTAAAAAGATAAGAGAAAAATCTATCTAATTAAGAAATTAGATCATCCAAAATATTAATTAAAAATCTTAATATCGCGCATAAGGGAAATCTATACGTTTCAAATTTGTTGAAACATATTTGAATAATCTTAAGTTATCCAACTGACATCTCAAAGATGTACAATCACAAAAAAAAAAAAAACAAGATTCAGTACGGAGCATGTGAGTTTAATGTGTATTAAATACACCTATAAATTTCCTCATCTCGACCATAAAGAATAATTTATTCTATATTGGCTCACCCTCAAGCATATAAATTACACTTTGAGATAGAGAGAGCAACTCATTACTTTGAGTTTCACATATCTGACTTAGACGCAATCACTTGATCCGACCTTAAATTACTCGCCCAAGTCTTGAATATTTTTTCAATTACATCAACAACAATAATTCTAATATTATCACAACCGAAATTTTGTATACAGGCTTCAAACCAATTAATAGTTGCTAAACAAATGAAAACACAGAGGCAAATGGCTGATTTTTTAATAGGAAAAAGAAAATTAAATATTATAAGAAAAATGTTTGGCTGATATAAACAAATAAAACACGTGCTTTAAGCCGAGATTTTGATACCTGTTTGCCGATGTCGTTAGATGCTCATAAATTTTAAAAGCACGAAAAAGTTGATAAAAAACCTAAAAAATGAAATAATTTAATTTAACTAAAAACTAATGATCGATATAAATGTGTACGAAAAACGATTTCAATATAATATTTATAAATATCTTGTATTTAAGATACAAATCAACTCGGTGTTAAATTAAATAAATACCTATTACGTATAAATAATAAAATGATAAATTATATAAATACATCAAACTATATTAAGTAGGCGAATGGCTAACTTCAATTAATATTAGTCTATGTCCAAATGTTTAAGGATATTGTACAACTCGTTTATGTCTCCTTTAACAGAGTGCACACGCTTGTATTACTTTTAACTTTATTGTAAGTATTAGAGGTTAGGGTACATATAAAGTCTAAAATTGCCCTATCTTTATATAATTATTTAGACAAACTTTAAAGCGGAAATACTCCTATATGAAAGTTAAAATTAAAGGTCTAAAATTTCCATATTAGCTTTTTATATCAAATATCTTCTACATAATTCAACGCAGAATTACTCCTTCATAAAGATTAAATGTCTATGAGAAAAAACGCAAACTGATCAATAAAAATAACGACGGCCCTTCAAAAATACCAAGACACATTTAAGTAGAGTTGTCTCTAACTCTCTTTTAAAAATACCTCCCTATAAATACCACTTTATAAAATCTTATATTTAGTTTGATAATTAACATATGCTGTTATTAGTTCTAGTTAGACGTCATGATTTCAATTTTCATTAAAAACAAGTAAAAGTTTACATTAAAAGAAATAAAACCATACGTTTAGTAGACGTAAAAAATGTGTACTGAACAATCAATAGGTAGAAAAGAACAAATTAATTATTATAATTTATTATAAGGGGAAAGGGAAATAGGAAACATCTCATGCAAAAGTACCAATACTATTACCGATTACTCAATTTGGTTAGAAATATTTGCCAAATAGATAATAGAAGTTTACCACTGTATGTCACAAGTTGTCATTGTCACTTTTACTTATTATGGAAAAATTAAATCATGAGAAAGATATTAGCTTTCATCAATATGATCACCGACTAAGGAAGTTGCCAAGCAGAAGAAAATGCTCCTAAAATAATAAATATATTGAAATTCTGGTTCTATTTACCCATAGCATACTTAATTGAAGCCTTCAAAATTAAAAATTGAGGAAGTATGTCGGTGACACGAAATATTATAAAAGTACTCACGTATGATGAAGAGAAGCCGTGAATGAATAAATGAGAATAAGAAACATAAATCACGGAAAATGAAATACAAATAAACTTAATAAACAAACGGGCTCTAAGTTGCCGTACGAGACTTCAACTCACGATCATCGGCTCTAATGGTCTCTTCCGAGTAAAGCGGGACTAATCCACCCAAATCGAAAACGAGTGATAGTTAACCGCAAAGCGCGCTAGAGCGCCGCGACATTATAAATGCGAGATATATGTCTAATACTAAAATCAATGAAGACGCGGTGTAAAATCGTCCCAAGTTAGTAGTCAGACTGAATTTTCGCTCTCTTACCGTCAACGCTGTGAACTAGCATCATACCACACAGAAGAGAGGATACGCTTAAGAAAAAAATTGATTGAAGCATGGAGCTGGGATTATGATTACAACTATTGGGCTTGACATTCGTGTCTAATAGACACAAATGAACATTTATTAGTTTTTACCTATGTACTGCTTTATTCTTCGTGAAGTTTTATCTTTACACGAACATGAAAGATTTACTATATTTTACCAATCTCCAATGTAATAATACATTTAGAAACTCTTACAGCTTTCTTTTCGGGTACAAGAGTATTTCCACTCATTTTCTTCCATCTTAAGGACATTGTGTTAACCAAGGACAGTGTACCAATCTAAAACTGAGCTATTCATTCTCATGTAGCCTCTCACCTGAAAATCGAAGAACATTTGTGGAGTAAGAGAATCAATCATTTTTCTCTTGGGTAATCCCTAAATTGGGTCATGGCTATTGTTGAAAACTAAGGATACATTCATATCACATGAGACATTTTTATATTAGAATATTATAATTACATTTTAGAAAGATTGGCAAAATGTTCAACGTTTGGTATTTTTTTTTCAAAACGACCAACGTTTGATTAAATTTTGGTTAATAGTCACGTTAAAATTTAATCAAATTTTTTGGACTATTTTCTCTCAACTATTTTCCTGCTCATTCAATAGTCACGTCATTATTGGAGAAATTTTTTGGCGAAAATATTTCAAAGAATTTGGTTAAACTTTAACGTGACCATTAACCAAAATTTAACTAAACGTTGACCATTTTGAAAATTAAAAAACTATATTACTTAATAACCCTTACATTTTGTATATATACAAAATAATAAATGGTTTCGTTTGGATTTTCGGAAAGGTTTTCACAACCAGGCTCATCAGACTCAATTGTTTCAAAGTTTTGTTCTCAAACATCTAGAGTATGAAAAGAAGCCTAGAAATTAATTATGCCACTTCTAACGATTTCTTTTTTAATTTCATTAAACCACGTATAATATAAAACACACACCGGATCCTCGTTAAACTAATAAAGCAATTTGAATTTATAATATTTTCTATTACATTTTATAAAAAAATATTTATAATTAAAACTTTTATTCTTATTAATAATATCATCACATCTATTTATTAAATATATATCTAAAAAAAGAAGTTATTGTATTAGTAGTCTATATACGTTTGTTATTTTGAATATGTCAAACGTTTCGTAAAATTTGTGTAAATAGTACTAGTGCTAACGTATCCTGTCAATTAACGTTGTTATTTTACAGCGTAAATTGACATGACACGTAAACACTATGATCATTTACACGAGTTTTACGAAACATTGATCATATCCAAAATGAATGAGTAAACTAGGCCATTTCGCCAAAATTTTGCTTAAAAAATGTAAAAAAAATCAATAAATATGACAAATCGCATTGAAACAGTTCTCGTGTTTTGGTGGAAAAGGGTTTTGATGCATCTCATCGCATCCGATTGTTTAATATTCCGCCAAATCTTGATCATTAGATTCGACATATAGGCTTTTGGATACAACACTTATTGCACAGAAGTGTCTATTGTCATAGTATCAACATGTTGCCCAACCAGCTCCTGCAAATTTGATCCAAACACGATATTCATTAACATGTCTTTGAACAATTATGAAGTTTGACTTAGTGTTTCACAAAAAAAAAAAAAGAGTTTTGTCTACTCCCCTTCAAACATAGTAAAATTTCGAGAAATACAATCAACTTCTCCAATCATGCTTTATGCGTCTGCTTTAGGACATGCGATGCTTTTTTCAACCTTATACATATGGGGATGATGTTCAAATCCCTTTGATCGAGTAACACATACTTTTTAGGTGAGGAAACCATTCAAAAAAACACTATTGATATTCATCTTGTGAGGCTTAAAGTTCAGATGACAAACAAGAGCAAGTAAAAGTCGGATGACCTCTAAACGAGCAGTAAAGGAAAACGTTGCTACAAAATTTACAAGTTTGATACGTAAATAGAATTGCGCAAGAAAGTGTGCCTTATTCCAGGTAGAAACCAAGACATTTTTCCTTTTTTTACCTTAAAAATTTACAAATTTACTCCTTCCATTTTTACTCCTCTAAATTCAGAGTTTAGATTCATTCTTTATTATTGGTGACGTTTCCCTTTTCATCTTATTTGTTTTTCAAACTCCACTTCGTGCTTATGAAATTATCATCAATGAGACAATCAATAACATCCCAAACATCGTTTTGTTCAAATCACTAGATTCTTTTGCTCCACAACAAGTATCCAATATTCATCAATCAATATTTTCTTTAATGTTTTTAGGCTCGATACTAAAAATAAAATAATAATGTGTGTCATTACTATCGATTGGCTGATTTTTATTAGACAAGTGTTTAGACGTAATTTGTCTCATTAG
The DNA here is from genome assembly GCA_958296335.1 of Urtica urens. Taxonomy (NCBI): domain Eukaryota; kingdom Viridiplantae; phylum Streptophyta; class Magnoliopsida; order Rosales; family Urticaceae; genus Urtica; species Urtica urens. The sequence continues at coordinate 2,973,015 of OY282521.1, forward strand.
CTTATTGAGATCTTTCGTCTTAATAGTGTGCGATTATGTGGTTCTATATTTGGCCAGTTTCATGATTCTCGGAGATAAGTTTTTAAAGGTCTTCCCTTTATGATGTTTTCATGGTTCTATATCTAGTGAAATCATTTCTTCCGGGTTATCACAACTCTCAAATGTAGGAGACGTTGATCCGAACTAGATTACCAATTGTGCGTGTCATTTTATTATGTACACAATTTTAATTGTCATATCGTATTTGCTTGTCCAAGTATTACACACAGTGTTACAGTATTTGTGTGTCACATTTGTCCGAGCGGCTAACAAAATTTTAATGTGTATCATGATAGTTTGGAGCAAGCTTATCTTATTTGTTTCCAACGATATATTATAATATGGGGTGATTCTTTTGTGTGGTTTCACTGCCGCGACATTACTAATAGTACCCTTTTTGGAAAAATTTAGGATGAGAGTGCTATGATGTTGTTCTCATTCAAGTTTCGATGGTCCAAAAAATATGTTTTGTAAAAGTTTATCGGTGATCAACTTCTTGAACAACTTAAGTGAAACTTAGTTCTTCAAAAATTATACATTCTTCATCGGATCATCGAGGTTTTCAATGTCATGACGTTATTTGACTCCATTACGAAATGTATGCACATGTTATATAATTTGTAGGCACGAATTAGGCTATATTTGGTACGATAAATTTAAGGAGGATGAAAAAATATAAAAAGATTTGAGTGGATGGATTTTCATATTTGGTGTTTTCTATACAAAAGAGGAGAGAAAAATAACCTTATGAATGATGTGAATCCGTGATGCTGGCCAGAAAACAATACTTTCAATATTTGATGGATTGAGAAAGAAGATATCAATTATTTTAATATTGACAATAATATCTCTATTATTAATAGTAAATTGTAATATTCAATTCACATAAATTCATTTAACTCTTTAAAAATAATATTTTTTCATGTACAAATAAAATTATTTTTTATTTAATATTTTTTTTATTATTCATTTGACCTAAATTTATTTAAAAATTTGCATGTACAAGTAAAATTATATTTCTTTATAATTTTTTTAATTCATATTTATTTATTTTTATTTTTAAGTAAATGTATATGTGCGTGTGTGTGTTTTAATAGATATTTTTCATCAAAATTTAAGTTAAAATAAAAGTATTAAAATAATTTTAATATATCAATTCAATCATTTTTTTTATATTTTCATCAACCATATAGACGGATGGATACTATTATTTTTTCTTAATACTCAATGAACATTTGGGAAAATAATAACAAATATTTTGCGAAATAACACTACTTTACTAACTTATTTTGAATATGTCCAACATTTCGTAAAAAATCATGTAAATGGCTCTAATGCTTACGTGTCATGTCAATTTACGTTGTAAAATAACAACGTAAATTGATATAACACATAAGCACTAGGGTCATTTACACGAGTTTTACGAAACATTATACATATCCAAAATAACAAACATATATAAGACTACTATATACAATAACCCAAACAATAATCCACTCATTCTCTTTCCTTCTATTTTCATCCTTCCAAATTCATCTATTCATATTTCTTTCTATTTTAACAAACAAAGCCTTAAAGTAAAATATCCAAAAATTATTTTCACCTCTCTTCAAATCGAGTTTATGCATGTACTCGATGTCATTAATAATAGGGTTAATAATATAACACGATGTCATTAATTACAGGGTTAATAATATAACACGCTCTAAAAGATATAGAAGAGATCTTCTTCCTTTCCAAAAAAAATTACAAAAATAAATATATCAAAAATTAAAAAGTAGCTCTCTCTTTCTCATGTATATTATTTTTTTGAAAAATATAAGTGAATAAAGTTGCATATCACGATCATCATTATTGTAATTTTGAAGGTACTAGCTGGCAAGAATTGAGGATAAAGCAAGTAAACAGTTATATTATAAGGAAATGACATGGAATGATAATTGACCATAACCAACATTATGTCCAATATCTTTACACAACACTGCAGAGCTTGTCATATCATACTACATTATTGTCACATCTAAAATTTTGCTCACTTCCATTTTAGCATGGATAAAATACATTTCAGCCACCAGTGCTCTTATCTTAGTACAATATTGAGCTTCATAAATTTTTATGTGCTTAATATTTTGGATACAACGGATGACAGACTAATAATATAGAATATTATGTTTTTTTTTCGGAAATTGCCGATATAGTATATTATGTGTACAACATATTATAGCTCGCCACCAATGGGATCTATGAAAATGGGGGTGCCAGTTGTGAGTTTTAATTTCTCGTCCCTCCAAAATAGTAATAGAATAACATTTTTTTTATTTAAAAGGGAAAATAGCACATGTCTTAGTCAAAATATCTTTGTTTACATAATTTTTAGATGTATCTGAAGTGTCTCTTAACAACGTTATTAAATATCAATTATAAATTTTATAACGCACTTAACACTTCTTTCTTAAAAATTTCTTAATTTTTAATTATCATTGAAATTTAACTGTCCGCTTTACCTCTATCGAATTCCAATTTTAATCTCTTTTACTTTTTATATATGACAAAAACAGTTCATGGTACAAAATGTGGAAATTAAATAAGATAAAATAGACTTCATCTTTTAAATTCTTTTTTAAGAAAAGATTAACAAAATCTTCTAAAAATGGCCAAATAGACTGATATGTCAACTATGATAGGTATGGCAGAAGGGAGTTTTGGAATCAACTTAAAGGTTTAGTGAATTCTCAATCTAGACTCTGGATTTTAATGGGGGACTTAAACTTAATCCTTAACCAGGAAGAATAAGTAGGAGGTTACAGGTGAAATGGTTCACAAGGAAATTAATAAGGAATTCGACTTAGGCGCATCGGGTGCAAATTTACTTGGACTAATGGCCAAGCAAGAGCGAATCGTGTTATGGAGAGGCTGGATAGGGTCATCGCGAGCAGTAAGTGGTTGAGGAAATTCTCTAAAGCAGGAGTCGGAAACTTTCCTAATCGGTACTCCGACCATAGTCCTATTTTGCTGGATAGTTACATTCTTGACGAAAAAAGATCCAAACTTTTTTAAGTTTTATGAAGTGTGTACTCAATTGGAAGAATGTAGGGAGCTAATTTACCAGGCTTGGAAGGCGAGCGAGGAGGGCAATGATCAAGGCCTTTGTTTGAAAATCAAGAGGACCGGTAGAATATGAGGTAATGGAAATATGATTATAACATGTAAACGGATTTTAAACGGATCGTCTATGATTATAATCTTGTTTTGTTACTATTTATTCATCACTAGGAGAAAAAAAATTACACTAGATGAACATAACATTATAACCAGTTAACAAGAACTTCTAATAAAACTCGTGATATATATTTTCATCTCACGAAAACTTATTTTTGATCTATGAAACTAAAAAAATTAAGATAATCAGTTTACAAAAAATAATAAATAAAAATCGTGGATTCAAAAAATTATGTTTTTGGCAGTTTTATATTTTTGGGAGAAAATATTTGTTTGCATGCATTTGTATTTCCGAAAGTTTTCGAAAACAACATTTCTCTCTCTTTACTGGGTGGATGTAATATTTTTATGAAAATTTGCACTGAATAGCACTAGGAAATATTGTGTTTGTAATTTAGCCAAACGTTTTTTTTAGTTTAGTAAATAGCCAAAGTTATTGACGTGGCAGTAATTTGATTTATTTATTTCCATTCATGCCTCTTCCTATTTTTAGATTTATTTTGTTTGAATTTCAAACACAGTTAGTAATTGTTTAAAAATCAAACAAAGACGTTTATATTATTAATTTCCTTTAATAAGATATTTTCGTTTCCCATAAAACCGGATCTTCTGTGTTTTTTTATAAATTTCTGGAAGATTTATTATTTGGTATGTTGCGTTTATTTTTGTTTATATGTATTTATTTATCTTCATTATTGTAACGTTTCTCGGTCTTGTTTCAATCGTCGGTCGGAAGGTTTCCTGGTTTTGGGTTACTAACAGAGAAGAAGTTTGAACGTTTGGGTAGTGAGAGAGGTTTAATATTTATTAGAAAGCTTTATTATATATTAATGAAAATATATAATATTTTGGTGGAAGTTTGGTGGAAGTTACACATGCACGATCAAGTGGTAGTGGATGGTTTTTCTTTTTTCATTTGTTATATTTTGCCGCTTGTTTTGAGGGTAATTTTGTCTATTTCGTTTAGTTATTGTGGTTTATTGCCATTAACCAAATTTTGTGAAACTTTTGGCCATTTTGCAATTTCTATGTTTGAATTGGCTATATCTCTAGTTGTCCCTATTTTTATTAACTGCTGTTTAATTGCTTTCCCTCAATCTTCGGTTGTTATAATTGAAAATGTTATATCATTAATTATAAGTATCAATATTTACTTCTTCTTTTTTACGGTTCAGATTTTGACTTATTTTCTCTTGCCAAACGAGCATGAACTTCTAATTCGGTCTTAAAAATTTTGTAAACAAAAGAAGACGTATATTTACTACTAGTTTACGAAATTTCCAGTGTTCCCAAAATACAACTAATTTACAAGAGTATATATTAGAATCACCTGTAAAACAAATTACATACTCATTGATATATTAAGTTATGGCATTTATTATATGTCTCAAACTTGTTGATATGATACTCGAAAAAAATAGAAAAGTAAAAAAAATACAATCTCCTTTCATTTACTAATAAAATTATCCAAAGAATAATTTCAATTAATTATGAATTTTTTATTCGATGATACAGTAGATAGATTACGATTAATAAATAATTTCTGTAAGATTACCATGTGTATTTTCGTCTAAGTGGTAAATGGTATAATTAAAGAGTAATTTTATTTTGTACCTTTAAAAATGACCGAAGTATCACGAATAGACTTCTCATTGCAATTTTCTCCAAAATTTGACTTTTGGGACTAAAAAAAGGAACGAAAATATTTTTTATTGACAAAAATACTTCATTTATTAATGGAGAGCGAATCGCCGAAGACGTGGTGATGGAGGATGAGAATGAGGGTTCATTGCGGTGGAAATGATCAGTGTGTTAAGGGAAGAGCTGGTGGAGAAGAAAATATTCTATCTTTTTTTATTAATATCATGTCAATTTTAAACATTTATTGAAAAATAAAAATAACGTAACATTTCAAATTAAATCGGATTCTTACACGTGTATAACTGTTTAAAGTTCAATAAACTAAAAAACATAAATTCAAAGTTTTACCTTAAAATTAAAATAAAAGTAGTTCAAATTTTAAACAAGTCAACAAATTACTTTTTTTAAAATATTATTGTTATAGTTTTATACTGATTTCATTAAATTGAGCAAAGGGCATTCCTAAAAACTGGTCTCTAAACAAAGTAGAGCCGAACCTCATCAAAGAAGCAAAACCACCAAGACTTTCATCGAAGAAGCAAAATCTCATCATCAATATTGAGTCACGTTTTTACACAAAATGTTGCTCCAAATTGGAAAGTTACAGTGAGGAAAAATAGCAATTAAGTAACGAGTTTAAATATCAGGCACGAGCGCTTCAATATAATCATCTCGACCAGACGAATAAATTTAAAAAATGCTAACCACCAAGGTTGCAGAAGCAAAATCTCATCAACAATATTCACTTGCATTTTACACAATAAGTTACTACAAATAGAAAAGTTACAGTGACAGGAAGAAACAAAAAATAAAACTGAACGAGTTTAAATATCGGCACACCCTTTCTAAACTACATACGACAGATTTTCTACAGAGAAGACATTGTTATCCCAGCGAGAAGTGTGTCAACGTTTCAGGCCAGTTTCAAAGAACATACTGAAACTTCACCCGAAGCTTTCAAGGAGCTTTTTTCAGCGACTATCTACCAATGGCTAGAGTTACACATTTTTCTCATAGTGTTAAAAAAATGTCAACTTACAATAAATAAGCTTTATGGACTGATGTTTGAGAAGTGTGTAATCAGAACAAGTCCACGAAATCATCGTCGCTGGCTAAAGTGTTGAAGGCACACAATATAAGCCTGCAAATTTAAAGTTGTCATATATTATAAGCATTTCAGCAAAGAGAAGGTACTCATGGGTACCATCTGATAAAGAATAAATCTCAACTGAAAGACTGAATAGAACTCTATATCATTGTCAGAAACATTGAGAGATTTTCGAAACTATAAAATTATCATTTCTGAGTTAGACCGGTGAACCAAGATTTTTATATGTATAAACTTGAAGTAATATGATTTAATAGACCAAGAAGATGGTTTGTGGCCATATCCTTAACATTAATAAGTTGAGACTATTGGTAATAAACTGAAAATAGATCGGCGGAATTATTAATCAATGGATGAAAAGCTGACTTGAAAACCTATTAAGGGTAAAAGCATGGTAAAACTAAAAACTTAAAAAAAAAACTAACTAAATAATTAAAACCCAGTGTTATTTCAACTAAGTAGCCTTATTCTCCCTTGAAGCAAATATTATTTCTCTAAGAGAATGTTACTAAGTTCTTTTAGCAGCTAAAACTAAAACTCCGACAAGTTAGCAAGAGAAGTTAGAGACTATAAGTTGGATATATAAATTGAGCAATCAATATCACCAACCTTGTTTTTTCAGTTCCAAATGTGTAATTAAGCAAATTGAAATGCAAAAAGAAGATATTTCCTTTTGGGGGTTTGAACATTTAAGTACACCCAACACTTCAACTTCATGAAAAAACTATTTTCTAACCACTTTTTAACCTTTTTTAGAAGAAACATTGTACATTACTCAAAGTTGCTTTTCTTTTATTTATTTATTTTCCTTATTTTTCAGTTTCAAATATATAATTATGCACTTTGAAATTAAAATTATTACAGAAGGGATTTCCGTTCGGCTTTTAGAACATTAGCTGCAGTCATTTCCAACTACCCTAAAACTTCCCCATTATCCAATTACTAAACATTTTATTGACAAGAAACATTTGCTGAGAGTTGCTTTTTTTTAGAACAAATTGTCTAATTAAGAGTAGATTCATAGTGATATCATTTCCCATATAGATAAAAAAAAAAACCAGTAAATTCCTCATTACAAGTCATTGCCTGCTTATTCAAAACCAGTCAAAAAGTCTCACCCATTAAAAAGTTAGGAAACTAAAACTCTAGAAAAGCAGATCGAATATCTATTTCTCCGTATGCGGAAGAGTAATTTGATAGAATTCCGGAGATGATAATTCTATAACCAAACAAGCACGGAACAGTTTATCAGAACGATGAATATAATAAACACACAGAATACACTTTGCTGCTACGAGATAAGTAATAACCAACCTGAAGATGATTATAAACAGGAAAACCAAATAGAACACCAGCTTGACAATTCGCAAATTCTTCTCGAAGCGTAAACACCGAAACACCTCAGTGACATCAATAAGATGCCTCTTTTTCATAAACCTGAAGAAAGACAGTAATATTAATTGTAGTACACAAAGAGAACACCCACTCAATCTAAAATCACCAACTCGCGTAAAAAAGAGAACTTTGTTATACGCTTGCCAATCTCAAGCCCAGTAGTTAGAAATTCTTAATAAACTGACTGGCTATAAGGGCCACAGCAAAACCTTTCAGTTACAAGCTCTAGTTAAAATTGCAGACAATTTGAAACAAAAATTGAAGCTGTACTCTCGAGAAGCTATACTTACAACATTGCGGTGTAGCATGTCAGAGGAATAGTAAGCAGAAACAAGATCCAGTGCCATGTCAAGAGAAATAAAGCACAGAGCACTCCGTGCACAACAAACTCAGGCAATATCCAGTAATTAATGCGAGCCGCCGATTCATAGGGGTTCAAAAAATCCGATTCCAAGTCCGTTAAGATCACGAGCTATAAAAAAAAATAATAGATAAATATTAACTAAAACAGACAACTATTTGTTCCAATAATTTATATAAGAAATCATATAATCCATGTAAACAAAATCACGATCCTACAAAAAAGAATGAAAAGAGTGTCCTACAAAACTTTCTGATTTCCTTATCATCTAGTTCGCGTGTATACCCATATCTCAATCAAACTAAATCCTCAATGATCAAACTTGAAGAGATCAACGCGGCGATGGAGATACACTTGACTCGAGTACTAGGTCAACAGTTTTGACAGTGATCATGAGACAAAGATCAAATATTTACTTTACAAGTACACCATTCTTAATCTTCTCGGCGTTACCAAAACGTTAATGATGATAATAATAGTTAAAATACGAAACTCTTCAATAATAACTATCGTGTAACACCTAATATATATGTCTCACTAAGCTCAGGTTAATTCTTAATTCATTCCATATTTTTCATAGAAAAGAAATGAAAAACAGAGAGAACGACGAGTATACGTATTCCTAAGAATAATTCACTTATGTTTTTTCAGCATCCAAACGGGCAAATAAAAAAATCGAATTTACAAAAAAGAAAAAGAATTACCTGATAGAAATTTGAGGAAAGAAGAGCTAAGTCGACGAAGAAGCAAAGTACCCAAAATATCAGAAGCAACACCATATTTATGGCCTGAGAGAAAAACTAAATCTCTGTAAAAGGATTTCCTGGGAGTGAGATTGAGAGAAGAAGAGTCTGCTTTCGGCTTGGAGGGATCTGGGCCGACTTTCGGGCTTCCTTACAGCTAACCTGGCCCAATAGCATCTAATTTTCTGGTGACTCTTACCAGACCAAAAAACTAACGTAGTAAAGAAAAAATAATTATGAATATTGTCACTTGTTTTTTTATAAGATTAATAACTTTAAACAGTTTTTACAAGCTATTTTTTGGACCCATAAAAATTCGACAGCTCATCAGTATAATAAAATAGATAAATAACATAGAAGAATATGAGTAATATTAAAAAATTAATCTAAATAAATTGGGATATTGCTATTTGAAACCGTGCGAAAATTATTTATTCAGTTCTTATAAACAAAAAATTCGAACTTCATAAACGAAAATAACAGTGAATAATGCAATCAATTACGTACATAAATAATTATAATTAAAGCAACTAAAAACATATCTCATCATTTAAAATCGAAAATAAATGTATATAATTGAAAATCAAAATCCAATTAAAATAAAAACAAGGAATTCCTAAAAACTATTCAAAACCAATAGATCAATTATATAAAAGAATATAATTATAAAATCCATTAACAAAAAAATGTCATCAATCTTAAATGACCATCTTCTTGACAAATAAAAAAAAAAATATACAACTATAACGTTTTTCATGGTTAGTTAAAACAATTTTTGTTAATAAAATTTTCAAGGGGTGCTAAACTATAAATTTGTACTTCCTTTTGTTATTATTCATTGAAATAAATTAATAAAAAAACAAAACTATTTAGGGCACATAAAGAACTTACTAAAATATATAATTAATTGTTATCTAATAGTTCAATTATTATTTTGCATTTATTTTAGTTAATTAGATAAGTCAATTGACTCTATAAAACTAATTTACTAAGTCAAATACATGAGACATACCTTCATAGTTTATTAGAATGTGAATTAAAATATCAAATTTGGGTGAAATGACCCTTATTTACTAATCCAATTTGAAAATGGTAAACATTTCGTAAAACGCATGTAAATGGACCTAGTGCTTACGTGACATGTTAATTTATTATATTATTTCCTTGTCAATATTTCGCCAATATTTTTTAATTTATTTTAAAAAAATTTGAGTTGAAATTTTGAATTAACTAACGAAATAGTTCAAATTTAGGCGGTTTTCTTATAATATTTAGAAAATTCGATAAAAATAGAAAGTTAATACTTATACTATCCGTTAATCATTTTTATATTAATTAAGGCTATATACTTCATTTCCATTTCTAGTTATAAAATGTCACTAACTAACGCATTTTAATTCATTAAGATATGCCATTTTTAAAGATCTATAATTCATCCATGAAAATATATTTAGTTGGTCAAAATATTATATTTCATCTTCATATTCGAGTATCTTATACTATAAACAACACAAAAACTGTTTAAGTTCAAATATATTTATGGAAAGCCATGTATCATTTTATAATTCGGAAATTGACTTGTAATTTACACGAATTATGGAATAGCCCAATTTTTGTTTAAGATCAAACATTTTTATGGGAAAACATATTTAAGTATATAATGAATTTTTACAATGTAAATTTATTTTAACAACGTAAATTGAAATGCGTTTTACAAGTTAACGATAGTCCAGTAAATGTTAACAACTGGTCGATTAACAATGTTTTACACCTTAAACAAATTAAAACATAATTTAATGAAGAGCAAAACACAATGTTTGATAAATCAACCCCATGAACAATTTCCATAGTTTATTAGTAGATGAAAGAAACAAAATTTAATACACAAACAATACCGATAACGAAACTAGGATATTTCTAACAAAATTTCATCACCATTAACACAAATATCAAAACCCTGTGCAGAAAGTCTAACCATAAGATTTGCACGTTTTTTTAAAGACAAAAATTTATAGTACAAATGATCTTTAAAAACCATAAATCAATCAAATAGATATTCAAACCAATTCGAATCACAATCGGATACCAAATATTTTTCATCAAAATAATTAAAAAACGAGGGATAAGAACTTGATTAACCTGTTAATCACCACACGTTTTACGTTGATATAACCTTAGAAAATTTACTTGGTGAAACTTGATTTGAACAAGAATGGCGATATTAATTTTTATTGGATTACGTATTTGCGATTTGTTGAGAGAATCATTTCGATATCTTTTGCATGCGGTGAAATTATTTTTCTCTCTCCTAGAATCCGAAAGATTTTTTTTATGTTTTGGGTTAATGCCGACGGCCTTCTAGGAAACATCTAACGTGAAAATTGATTTTTAGTTTTTATTTCAAAAATTATAAGGGGCGGGAAGTTTATTTGGGTAAAAATTGGTATGAAATTTCTGTAAAACTAATTGCTGGACATTTACACGAGTTTTACAGAACGTTCATCGTATCTAAAATGATAAACGTATATAAGAATACCATATAAACCTATAAAATATTTATTTATATCACATAAATAAATTAAAATAATATTGGTAAAAAATGCAATTGAAAAAAAAAAAATAGTTTCATATGGGTAATGTTAAGCGACATAGGACATTTAACTTACCATTAAACATCGACAACTTTAAACATTATAGTTTGGAAAAATAAAGTGGCAAGTTAAGTAATGTCATTTTAGTTTACGTTAAAAGTGGTCTACGAAGGATAATTATTCCTTAAATTTGGGCTTAAAGCCTTGAAGTTTTAACATGTAATAGCTTTTTCATCCCTCCTGCAAACTATTTAAATGCAGTAGAGAATTGTTTATCACTGTAATTTTTTTGGTCGTTTTAAAGATATGTAATTTACACATTTTCATTGATTTGTAAAATTATATAATGTTTATTCTAAAATCATGTATATATTTTTTTAAAAATTATATATTTATCATATTAAATATTTAAAAAAATACAATACTTTTATATATTAATACCGAAATAAATTGGTATTAATATAAACTGAATAATAGTTGGGCAGAATGGAAAATAAAGAAAAAAATGTTAACGTAATAAAAAACTAATGCAACAAAATAAAATTACACCCATAAAAATGGAGATTGGTAAAATTGAAAGATACTAAATAAATGAGGAATTGAAGATATATAAAAAAAAGTTGAGTATAAATTAATATATCAATTTGGTAAAATGAAGTAAAAAAGTGGAGTAAGATCATTTTCTACTCAAAATTCAAATTTGGGTTTACTTTTTACCAAATTTGGTGCAGTTACAATGTTTTCACTCCAATCCACAACACCAAATCTCACAAAAAAATATATTTTATTTTTATACTTTTCAATATTAATTTATATTAATTTTATATTAACCCTTCTATTAATATGTTATGTCAATATTAATCTTATTAAAAATTAATTTACTTTTGTATGTCAACAATATTAAATTAACTCATATTTATATTAAATATAGTTGTGTTTACATAATTTGTATGTTTATTATAAATTATGCATATTTTTATTTTTTTTCTAGTTATATGGTGTACTAATTTAGTTTTTATTTATTGTGTTTGTATAACTATTAATATAATTGATTTGTATTTAATTTAGTTGTATTTTGTTAATCAAAATTATATATTATTATTAATGTCATATTATTTATTCTCTTTTTTCAATAATAATATGTATTTTTTGTATAAATTATTTAAATTATGGTTCAAGTTACATATAATATTTTTGTGGATAAATTTGTAATTAAAAATAGTTGGACCCCATAATTGAGTGATGAATAATTGGACCCAAAATTTGGATGATACTATTCATTTTAATTTGGATAAATATTAAGTGTGGGTTGGAGTTCTCCTACATCAAATATGTCTCATTCTCACTCAAATTAAAGGTGAATTATGTCTCATCTCTATCTAAATTAAAAGTGAGTTGGAGATGCTCTAACGATACTATAGCTAACTAATTGATAATGGATATGTCATTTTTTTTAATAATAATGGATATGTCATTGATATATTACGTTCCAATCTACACGTCAATATCAGTCAATAAAAAGCTGGAAAAAGTGTATCATTAAATAATCTTTCTTAATTCGACAAACCACGTAGGCCAATAAATGAAGAGCAAAAAACCAACAAACACCACCGCAACGGCGCAAAACTTTGAGCAAGAAAATAAGTCCTGAAAATGATTGGTAATGCTATGAAGCTTCAATCTCTCAACAATGGATGTCAAGCCCAGTTTCTCAGTCTTAGAGTCAGACTAAACTCTCGGCCAAAATTCTCACGACCATGCGCTTCTTCAATGGACCTCCAAACCCAGTCCGTCGCAGTAAGAGAACTCTTCGTCGCCCACTTTGCTCTCTTCTCCTATATATTATATATATATATATATATATATATATATATATATATTAAGTTTTTTTTTTCTGTGTGCAGGTAATTGGGTTAGGTAAGTCCGGAAAGTCCGCAGTGAAGCTTGCCTTGGCCAGAGGAGCTTCAGTTCTGGCAATCGATCAGAATCAGAATCTAGGTTTGTTGGAGGTATAGCTGATTGATTATTCGCTTCATTTTTCTTTTGCAGAGTATTTAGCTCGTACTGTACAATAGAGTTAACTACAGAGGAAATGCGTCTGAAAATTCGTTATTTTATTTTGTATTTCTTCGATTCGGTAGGAAGACCCGGAATTTGATACTCATAACGGTAATTTGACAACAATTCTTGGACGATTCGATGAAGAGATTCTCGATGGTGTTGACCGTGTGGTCGTTTCTCCTGGGGTCAACCTAGAGAAATACGGTCTCACGGACCCGGTTAATTCAGTGAGTCAATTCAATACTACCCAATTATATATCATTTGTCTTTCTGTACTGATAATGTGATAATAGATTAGAGAAAGAGGCTAGAAACAAATGTATACATTTCTTGAAACCTAATTCAAAGTTTAGTCTCGGAAACTGATCATGATGCTTTGAAGTTTGAACACAGGTCGTATCAGAGTTGGATTTCGCCGCCGAGGTTCTTCCCAAGAGCACCAAAATTGTGGCGGTGACGGGTACCAATGGAAAGTCAACGACTGTCACTTTTGCGGGGCAGGTTCTCGACTTTTTTAGCCGCTAGTTTATTGAATTTTAGATCTTTTTTTCACATTCTGGGTAAATGTTTGTTGCATTTTGTTTTAGATGCTTAGACAACTTGGGTTTAATACGTTCGTTGGGGGTAATCTCGGAACTCCTTTGTCCGAAGCTGCTTTACAGTGCTTGAAATCAACATCCTCAAGAGACGAATTTCAGGTAATTCTGACATTTTGTTAATGGCTTCTGGAATTTTGTAATGCGATTTTCGAAAACAAACTTTCATTATGCTCGGTAAATTTATTGTTTCAAATTCAACATGGGTTATATTTTTTCTAGGTTGCCGTGGTTGAGGTTAGCAGTTTTCAGATGGAGATTCCTCACAAGAACTTTTCCCCATCTGTGCGTGAATTTGTTTTCCGAAAATAGTCTTCTCTTACGATGCAACGTTTGTTTGTGATGCCTTTTCTTTTAGTATTTACTTATGGACTCGTTTCAGGTCTCGGTGGTGCTAAACCTTACGGCGGATCATTTGGATAGACACAAGACTATGAGAAACTATGCGATGACCAAATGTCGTATTTTCTCGCGCCTGAACAATGAAAAGCTGGCTATTCTTCCGATGGGTATGTGATTAACCTCTCTTTCTCACATAACGAATTGGCCATTAACGAAAATGGTACCGGAACATTAAAGAACCTAAATGAGTTTTCTCTCTTGAATCTTGTAACTTTCAGCCATGAACATCCTGACCTGATCGAACACAGCTTTAAAAACATGTTAAAAATGCCATGATTCCTAATCGACTTCTTACTCTTATCGATATTGTTAGTCTGGTTTGGTTCATCTATAAGAAAAAAACTCTTATTATGTATACGATATTTTTCTAAACTCTGGTGATGTACACTTTCAGGGAACCAATACTTGGACGAGGCAATTGGCCAGTACACAAAAGATGTCAATGTCGCTTGGATCGGAAAGAATCCGGGCGTTCAAGTAAGAAAAAACTATCTCCTAATACGATTCGTTCTTCTACTTAATGTTTTCCCTTTACAGCTTTACTAAAAGGAACTCGTGGCGATGCATTCATCACTTAATTTTTTTCTTCTTCTTATCTCGGCTTTTTATTGACAGTGGGAACTTGTTTGACGTAGATTGATATGGCGGAGAAGATTGCCAGCTTGGAAGTTCCTGCTTTAAGGATCGATTCTCGCCTGAACCTGGGTGCTATGAAGCTTATGGGGACCCACAATTACTACAACGCCTCTGTTGCTGCGCTGTCACTTCTCGGCCTCGGAATCGAACTCGGCGTGGAAGACATTGCTTCAACTATCGAGAATTTACGAACTCCCCTTCATCGGATGCAAATCGGTAACCTTATTAAGGGTCTTAAACACATTCTCAACTCATCGAAGAAGAGAATTAGTTGATGTATTTGCGTACCAGCTATAAATCAAATTGCTCTTACGCAGTACACAAGGATTGCTATGGAGTCACGTGGGTGAACGACAGCAAGGCGACAAACGTCGAAGCAACACTCGCTGGACTGGTCGGTCTTAAAGGACAGACATCTGTCGTATTACTTGGCGGCCGTGCAAAGGTTTCGAATCGAAACATTCTCATTTTCTTTTGATGTGCTCATACATAGCTTAGACTTCAATACCATGATTTTTAGATCCCAATTTGAGTGCAGGTCTCTGAGGGAGAACCCAACGGGTTTGAACAGTTAGTGGAGCCGCTAAGCAACCATAGGTGTGTGATCACGGTGAGTCTTGGCACTTTTTTTTTTTTTTTGGGTCTTTTTGTTGTTCTTTTGGTTCCTCACTTAATCTTGCGGTTCATGCTCTGCGATTTTTGTGAAAGTTCGGGGAATCTGGAGAGATGATTCACAATGAATTGACCAGAAACGGCCTGAAGATTCCCTGCTATAACTCGACGAGTATGATTGAGGCTGTGAATCGCGCCAAGAGCTTGGCAAAACTTGGTGAGTTTAGATTTCGATGTCTCGAGCACTAATAACAGTAATTTTTAATAATACTAATTAGTATGTGCGGTTGTAGGAGATGCCATTGTCTTAACTCCAGCTTGCTTGAGCTACGACGAGTTTACAAACTTTGAGCACAGAGGGATGGTCTTCCAAGAACTTGCTCTTTCATAGCAATATATTTGCATCAGTCATATATATATATAATATTATATTTGTATTGTAAAAATAAATTGGTGCTCTTCGGAGCAGCTTAATGGCTGAAGAATCTTGTGGTATATGAGTAATTGAAATACACACACCCAAACCAGACCTTCTTCTTGTTGGGGAAAAGGAAAAGAATAAACCCTTTATGAAAAAACCGGAGTTGAACATGGTTTAAGTGATACACAAGAAACCAGACGGTATATTTGGTGGCTATCTCAAAAGCGGCGATTGAGGGACCAAAGCTATTTACTTAATTCGACTTCAAGTCAACCTCGAGCACTCTTTCAAATGAAAACGACAAGTTGAAGGGACGTCCTAAAACCGAACAAATCGTTAAAACGACATCCTAAAACATGACAAATCGTTGAAAATGACAAGCTTTTCGAATCATAAACGGACAAAGAAACGACAGTGGTTCCTTTTCCCTTCTCGACCGTCGCGGATAAATGAACTCTCTGTAAGCAACACCATCTTCAAAAGAAGCTAACTTCAGCGAATCCACTTCCTATAGCGGAAAAAAACGATACGAACAAAACATTTAGTTTCTGTTTCTCTTTTTATCCCTTTTCTTTTTGTTTCGGTAGGGTCGGTGCTCGTGGTTTTGGTTTCTGAGGGTATTCTTTTCTTCGAACACCTTCTATCTTCTTCTAGAATCTACTTCAATAAATGTATAAAGCTTTCATCTTAAGTATATTATTGTCTTTCCTTTTTTGAATTTATTGTTCTCGGTTTCATAGCTCAGATAGCCATCCCAGGCCTATCACAACTCAGGTATGTTTTCTGATCCTTGAATGTCGATATCTTCTTTGCAGATAGAGAGTGGTCTCTAACTTCGGAATGATTAAGAAAAAGAGTGATATTTATGATTTGCCTTTGCAATTGATGTTCATACTTCATATCTTCTGTGAACAACAACATAGGTGTATACAGTTTTGATCCATTTCCTTACAGCTATAGTTATGACATTATGGAGTAAGATAATTTCTCTAAATTGGTTATATTTGTAAACCTGATTTTTTAATATATTTGATTTATGCTTAGCATAAGCCTAATTTCCGCTGAACTCTTTATGTCTACGAGGTCTTCTAATTGTAATTATTTTATCTCCTTCATGTATTTTAGCTGTTAAAAAGACTTGTGCTTATCTGATGTGGAATGAAGGTGAATCTTGATTATCAAGGTAATTTGGTGCTCCAATCTAAAGTATTGAAGACATATTTTACTGTTTCAGAGCTGCTAAA
Organism: Urtica urens; assembly: GCA_958296335.1. Taxonomy (NCBI): domain Eukaryota; kingdom Viridiplantae; phylum Streptophyta; class Magnoliopsida; order Rosales; family Urticaceae; genus Urtica; species Urtica urens. The sequence goes on from OY282521.1 coordinate 2,990,084, forward strand.
TGAAAAGTTCGAAAAACTTTGTTTCAGGTTTTGACAACATGATTGTTAGCCCTTCCATTGGCAAATGCCTAATCAAAGCGCAAATGGGAAGCAAGTTGTGTCGAAGAACACCGAGCTCGTGTTCTTTTTGTTTGAATCCTCAGAACTCGAAAGCGAATCACGCGAATGTCGTCCAAGTATCGCAAAGAAGCCATGTCACCTCGTCTCTGAGTGTCAGAGACTCGGTCAGACACCTGAAAGTTTCGTTGTCGAGCGATTCCACGAGGATGAGGTTTCTTCTTCCGAGGCAAAGAACGCTGCCGAAGATCGATCTTAACATGGGCTCCGCATCTTCTTCGGAGCTCCGAGGCTACGCCTCCGCGGGGCTCATTTGTGGAATGCTTGTTTGTTACTCGAGCTTGAAACCCGTGCACGCCGAAGTTTCTCGGTATAGTAGTGATGGTGATGATGATGATGATGATGATGAACGCGATTCCTCGTGTACGAAACTGTGGCATGGGAAAAAAGTCTATACTGACTATTCAATTACCGGTGAGAGTGACTAAGATTTGCCCCAAGGTTTCGAATTCGAAATTTGTTGATTAGTTGGCGATTTCTTTTCTGCATAAAATAATACAATTTCCATCGGAAACCGGAAAAATTGTTAAACTAGGGTTGTGAATTGTTTGTCATGTCTGTAAAATGAAACAATTAGGCTTCAGCAGCTAATTCTTCTGGTTCTTGAGTTGATTGATTTCATGTTCTCTTATGTATGATATTCAGGAATACCTGGAGATGGAAGGTGTATGTTTCGTTCGGTTTCTCATGGAGCTTGTTTGCGGCGTGGAGAATCGGCGCCGGGCGAGACTCGTCAGAGAGAATTAGCCGATCACTTGAGAGCTAGAGTAATTTATATTAAAAATTTTGTTGTTTAATTAATGAATTGAGAGAATTTCAAGTTTCAATTAACTATTCGGTAGCTTTCGGATTGATGTCATTTTAAGCCATTCATAATAGTCTACTCACGTTCGTGTGAATCTTCTTAACATCAATATGTTACTCGGTTCCAACAATTTTATGGATACGTTTTCAGGTTGCGGATGAGTTCATCAAAAGGAGAGAGGAGTCCGAATGGTAGGTCATCTTTTGTTGTGCTTATATAGTTGGAATTTGTATTACTTCAGAAATTTTATTTCGTAGACTTAAATTAGTGCAAAATATTAAAAATATCCGAAAATGTATCTTTTAATCAATTTTGGATAAAAATACTCTTTCAAATACCCGGCCGGCTCCGAGATGTTCCAATGTCTTCTTCTTGTCATTTTTCGATAAATGGATATTTTTGTTTGAAATTAGATCGAAAGTTCAATTTCGAATATTTTAAAATAATGAGTTAAAATTTGATACTTTGCCCGAATTTCATTTTTTCTTTTAACGCGGTAATAGGTTTGTGGAAGGTGATTTCGACGCATACGTTTCACAAATGAGGAAGGCACACGTATGGGGTGGCGAACCGGAGCTCTTCATGGCTTCTCATGTTCTCCGGTAACTCTCTCTCTCTATTTTGTTGTGTTTGGCCTTGGAAATGGGTTTTAGCCTTGAGATATGGGCTTTCCTCTCAGGATGCCCATAACGGTGTACATGCATGACGTGGACGCTGGTGGGTTGATCGCCATAGCTGAGTACGGCCAAGAATATGGCAAGAAAAACCCAATCAGAGTTCTCTACCATGGTTTTGGTCATTACGATGCTTTGCAAATTCCTGGGGATATCAAGGCTTGTAAGTCTAGAATCTAGCACAAATAATACATTGTTTTTTTTATATCTTTTATGTACAATAACGTAAAAACAGATCAAGGCAAGAAAAAGAAAATCATAATGTCGTTGACATTTCTATTTCTAGACCTAAATTTCTCATTCATTTATTACTTAATTTAAAAAATTAATTTTTTAAATCTGGTAATTTTTCCTAATCGGATTGAAATTAGACATATGCGCCTGAAATTTCAAGTTTGATTACAAATTAAGATTACACTAAAATCAGGACAAATTTTTTATTTTTTATTTTACCGAAATTCGCTTCTAATTCCAGTCATACGACCAAATTTGTGAGTAAATAAATATTTTATTTTCTTATTGGTCAATAAACATAATAATTCATCGACAAGTTTTTCATTCAATAGTCAAGTATAATATCATTGGACGCTCCCAACTATATAAATATTTATGGAGATTGTGAAGCTGCATATTATGTTCATTCTTTTCAAGTGATAAAAATTGAAAATTATCAGATGTTATCATTTCCAAGCTGCATAATTCTTAGTGGTTAATTTAGCTGCGGTCAACTTTATACATGTGCCACGTGCTTGAGCTACTCTGATTTTCTTTCTGAGAGTCGACACAGAAAAAATAAAATAAAAATAAAAAGAGTTCCTTTTGTTTTAAAGAATAAATTTTCCTCACTGAAAAGGCACCTCTTTTTTGCTAGTAAGTTCAAAACCAAATTCACCATCTGCAATGATTCCATATGGTCCAAGTAAGATGATGACTACAAGGAACTGAAAGGAATCTTTTATTTATCTTTTTCCCAGCTTCGCCAAAATTGCGAGCTAGCAGGTGAAATGAACGAACTCAGGTCTTGTAGATTTTCCATTGAATTTTACATGAATTATACATTAATTTCCCTCGAATGTACCTACTTGTAAAAGGAGTTAAAAAAGGGTGACACCAAAATTATAATTGTTAAATCTGTACAATTAGGTGCACATTCAAAAAAAAAAATTGTACAATTAAAGGGTTTAAATATTTAAATATGGACCGTCTGCCTGAAAGGTTTTAACTTGATTACATATATAGGTAAAGCACACATCCAGGATAAATGTAAAAAATTGATCCAGAAGCAATTTTTGAATTGGTGAACAATATGTTACAGCTTCAACTCGTCTATTTTTTAATCGATAAACAATATGTTACAGTTTCAACTCAAGTCTAGTTTAAATATTCTTGAAAAATAGTTTGGGTAAATTTATGTCATTTTATGTGAAAAAGCGCATGAAATAATATTTTATTTATTTATGGTTATTTTAGTATATACTCATATTTATGTTTACCAATTTCAATATATCCACGTTACGTTGATTTTGTGTAAATATTAAGTATAATTTGTTTATTTAAAAATTTTGGACTATTTTAAACTTTTTATTTTAATAAATCAAATAAATTATTTACACAAAATAATCATAATATTTTCGTAAACAAGTTACAGTGAGTGTTTACACAAATTTAACGCAACGTTGGGTATATTGAAATTGATAAACTTAAACTTAGTATAAAGCTAATTTTTTTTGTTTATTTATTGAAGATAAATTATACTAATCTAATAATCGAGAAGAACATACATAAAACAACACATTACATCTATTTGCAATTTTAATTGTCTATATAGTAGCGTGGCTTAATTGTTGTCGTGTCCTTTTTTTATATATAAATTGTATTTGAATTGATGTAATCTATAATATATATATATATATATATATATATATATATATTCTATTAATAATTCTAGAAAATTTATTTAAATACATACATCAGGAACAAAGTTATAACATCAAGCTCAAATTAGATTCAGTTTTAAAATTATTATACACTAATATTAAATACAAAATTTGCATAATGAATAGACGGTGGTTTTGCAGTGCGATAAATATAGAGTGCATGCAAATTTACCTTTTTGTCGGAATAAATTATCTACAAATGGATGGAAACCATCTCCAACTATTATGTATAATGCATCAAAATTAATAAATTTTAGAGAAATTGCCAAAAATGCCACCATTTGTACTTGATTTTCCCAAAATCCACTAAAATTAATTTTTTTCCCAAAATACTAGTACAAAAGTCTAAAATACCCCTAAAACAATTTGTTTACATTTTATTTCATATCCATATTAATCAGTTATTATTTATTTATTTATTTATTAAAATTAAACTTTAAAATGTAGAAACTGTTCCAATCTTAAATTTTAATTTTTTTAATTTTTTTTTTTTTTTAATTTTTTTCTTAATTATTTTTGCCGGTAGTATAATGTAGGGCGTTTGTGTTAGTTTTATTTTTTTAAAGGGTATTTCGTCATTTCACATGAAATTTACTAGTATTTTGAGAAAAAATTATGTTTGGGTGGATTTTGGGAAAATAAAAAATAAAAGGTGGTACTTTGGGCAATTCCTCTAGATTTTACTCTGACGTCTGACCATGGTGTATATAGAAATGCATTCTTGATATTTGCATCATCATGGAATAGATACAAACCAAATAAAAACCACTACTCGTTATACATGTTTACGTCTTCATTATTATTTATAAATGCATTGAAATTGCTGTATATATTTTATAAATACATCTAATACTATTGCTTAAATTCCTACTTAAAGATTATATACTTTCTAAAATACATTACTATGAAAAATATAATTTGTATATACTTCTAATATAATTGCTTAAAATATTTGTAGTAACTTTGCCCTAAATTTTCAGATGTAATCGATTTTAACCAAAAACTAACAACATAAAATATGTGCAAAAAATAAAAAAAATGACACAACTAATTTACCGTGCTTTGGTCAGATCAATTTACATGCATGTTAAACTCCATTGGAGTAACTCATTATGTGCTATCTCGAACTGTATACACACAACTCATTGAAATTTACACTCTAGACAACAACAAACATCTCAGCACAACTTTACACAATAAAATATCTACACAAATATATAGATCACTCGAGAACATGAAATTATCGAAGCAGAAGAGATAAATTTTTAATGTATCGACAAAGAAAGAGTAATGAATTAGATCTTCGAATAAGGCTAAAGCCTCATTTATATGTGATACATCACTTGTACAACATAAAAGCGTCAGATCAAGGACAAATTAAAGGTCCGGATGAGACGCTACATCAGTGTCGTTTATTAATTAGAACTACAAAGACAACAATTCCAAATCACATTGCACTTAATAAGTCCCTGATGGACTCACTTTAGGTTTTGGTGAAAAAAAAACGGGCTTCAATCCAATAATATTGTATAAAGATTTAAATATTTTATTCGAAAATATAGTACTTCAAATAACTCATATCTCAGGGAAATAAATATTACAATAAAGCCATGTCTGAATGAGTAGTTACATCCCAGCCAAGAGTAAGAACAATCTCAAGTCGCTCTTCTAAATATCAAAGTGTTTGATTGATAAGCTTGAGGTTAGGACACCAAATAATAGCTCGGACAAAGAAAATTATGTGCGGAAAGTATTTGACAACACTCTAAAATTGATTTGATTGAGTTTAAAATTATGTGTATAAATTTTTTTAGTAAAAAGAGATGTATAATGAGTAAAAAACGTGAAAAGAGGAGTACTTGGGTAGAGGCGAACCATGTGCAGTAAGCCTCGACACGTAAACGTTTAATAACGTAGGTACACCAAATACACGATGCGGCTCACGCCTAACATCACAGAGCGCACAGACTTTTGTATGGTGCACGTGGTACGGTTGTTGCTTGCGCTAGCATTGTGCGCTAATGACAAACTGCGCGGGCCACAAGTCTTGTGGATTGCACCTAAGCGTGGTTTACCTGGAGTCTCGGTACCTTCCGGTACCGCTTCCGGGGTATTCTCGATAATTTTCGGTCCCGATTGTAAGCGGGACGGGAGGTGGCTCCCGGTTTGTAAAACAAAAATTAATAATTGTATTTTTAATTAAATAAAAGAAATTTTAGATAAATAATATTCAAAATGCATTTTCTTGACAGTCGGATCTTGCATCCGACGACTTAATTCCTTTTTTTTTAAAACGAGATAATATCGAGAGTCTGGTACCGATAAGGTAATTATCGGGACTGCCGATCCCGCTCCCAGTACTACTACTGGGAGTTTGTTCCCGTTAAAAAGCTTATCGGGACGGACCTCCCGCCCCCGACCCGATCCCGATATACCAGGTTCAGTTGCACCGTATCTTTAAAAAATTTGTAATTTAGTTTCGGATTTGAGGTCATTTCCCAAAAATAAGAAGTAATTGCGTAACTTTATCTTACGGGTAAATTGCAAATCACTCATTAAATTATTCAAGAATCAAATTTCCCTCTTTAGAATTTCTATTAATTGTACCGGCTTTATTTTCCATACCAAATTCTTTATTGATTATATTTTTGTTGTATTAGGGATTGGAAGCATTTATATAAGCAATATTTTTTCGTTCCATGATTATAATTCCAAATAATGTGTATGCAGAAAGAGAATCATATGAATTAGAATAGAAAATAAAATTTGCACATACAACTTCAATACATGCGGTGCGGTGCTAACTAGAATGGTCTAGTGGTAATACACACCCCCTCCAAGTGGGAGAGCGTGGGTTCAATCCCCACCGCAAGCCAAGCTTGCCTTAAAAAAAAAAAAAAAAAAAAAAAAAAAAAAAAAAAAACTTCAATACATGCGTGCAAATTAAGGCACAACCTCGACCACATTAAAATTATTGTTTAGTTTGTTTCTTCCCCGACTGTTATTTCGCTATCAAATTTGAATTCTCAAATCCTAGTGGAATTTACTGAAATAGCCTTGGTTAGTGGAGCTTAAAAAAGCTCATGCACAAATGATTTCCTGACACCACACTAAATTACAATAATATCCTCCACTCAAAAAACACCTTTTCTCTATCTCCGTAAAATCCATTTCCAGTTTTGAGTTTGTGGACAACGGTCAAATCGTACAGGCTTCATTTATTCATTATTTATTTTCAAATATAACACGTAAAAAATAAAATGACCAATCTCAGTGACAATCGCACAAGAGTTGAGATCAATCTTACATGATACATTCATTCGTTTCACTACCTACCGAATGTATTACTTTTTTCAAACAGACTAAAGTAATATAAATCTAGATCACGATTAATTTATCTTTTGATTATGTCAGAAACAATAATAAAAAAATAAAAACAGAAACAAGACACAAAAACCAAACCTCGAGTACTTCACTTCACTAACTTCGCTTCCAAATTCAAACTTCTTTCTTCTTCTTCTTCTTCTTCTTCTTATTCTTCTCCGTTGCAACTCCTTGTTGCAGATAATTTGAATTCAAATACTCCCAATGAATCACTATTCATTCGCATTGCGAAAGTGAAACGATAAAACTAATAAAAATGACTTGGTTTTCTACGTTATTTTTATTTTCCATTTTCTTGTTTGGTTTCAAGACCGAAGCTTTGAACTCCGACGGACTATCGTTGCTGGCTCTGAAAGCGGCGATAGAATCCGATCCCAGCGGAATCCTCCGTCACTGGTCGGAGTCCGATGCAACGCCTTGTCGTTGGCCGGGCGTGGTGTGCACGCGCGGTCGCGTCACCGATCTCTACCTCCCAAACAAAGGCTTCAGCGGTTACATCCCCTCCGAGCTCGGCCGACTGGACTCTCTGAAGCGCCTGGGCTTGGCTCGCAACAACTTCTCGAAGCCCATTCCGGCCCATCTGTTTCAGGCCCAATCGCTCGTCGTCGTCGATCTCTCTCGGAACTCCCTCTCCGGCCCAATCCCGCCACAAATCGCTCTCCTCAACTCCTCTCTCCGCCACCTCGACCTCTCCTCCAACGACCTCACCGGCTCTCTTCCGGAAGCCATAGCCGACCTTCAAAGCCTCGTCGGAACTCTGAACCTCTCCTTCAACGCCCTCTCCGGCGTGATTCCGTCCTCGTACGGACGGATTCCGGTCTTCGTCAGCCTCGATCTCCGCCACAACAACCTCACAGGCGAAATTCCTCGTCTCGGATCGCTTCTCAATCAAGGACCGACCGCGTTCGCCGGCAATCCAGGACTCTGTGGATTTCCTCTCGGAGCGGTGTGTCAGGCTGAGAAGCCTCAAAACCCTGGCGACGAAGGAAGAGGATCAGAGACGGAGGAAGACCCGCAGAAGCCTCTGATCTCCGATCCGGAGGCCATTGAGGGAGAGAAAGATGGAAGGAGTTTCACGGCGGCGACGGTGCCGATCGTGACCGGAATCACCGCAGTGATCGGAGTTGCTTCCGTCTCGGTGTGGCTTCTCCGACGGAGATGGAGGTCCGGAGGTGATAAAAAGGAAGGAAAGAAGTTCAGAGGAGAGGGAGACGAGGAAGGTGCCGCAGAGAAGGAGGGGCAGAACGGTAAATTCGTTGCGTTGGACGAGGGTTTCGGATTGGAGCTTGAGGATTTGCTCAGGGCTTCTGCTTATGTGATCGGGAAAAGTCGGAGCGGGATAGTCTACCGGGTGATCGCGACGGCCGGCGGAGGTAAGGCGGCGGCGCCGTCGACGGTGGCGGTGAGGAGGCTGAGCGAGGAAGGAGATGCCACGTGGCGGCTAAGGGACTTCGAGGCGGAAATGGAGGCTATTGGAGCGGTGAGTCACCCGAACATCGTCCGTCTCCGGGCCTACTATTTCGCCGCCGACGAGAAGCTTCTCATCACCGACTTCGTTCGTAATGGCAGTCTCTACGCCGCGTTGCACGGTAATATTCTTTTTCCCACACCCTGGCTCTCTAATATCTACGATTATGCCATTCACAATATTTTAAATCAAATTCTCTTTTATAAAAGATGTTAATGATTTTATTTGAAAGCTGATTATGTTTTTTGTCTTGTTTGACTACTGAACTACAATAGGCTAAATGATTGACTGTTTCACTCACACACACATATATATTACGTTAGTTTTGGTCTTGCATATACAAGCAATGCAATGAGTCATTTAATTTATAGATATGATTTTTTGCAGTAAATGTTCGTATGTTTTATTAATTTAATTTATTAAAATAAATGTTTAAAGTTATATTGTATTCGTAATGATTATTGATGGTGTATAGGTATTTAAAGGGTTGAACTTCAGATAAAATATAAATATGTATATGTATAAATATATTGAATGAATAGTTAAATGTTATTTGTATAGTCATTTTAGAATTGAATGCTATAAAATGATTGATTGCATTTACGCAAATGTCTCCGTTTCGTCTTTGTCCCATCACATGCACATGGAATTCATATCTTGTAGCGCAATGAAAACTTCATATTATGTGGTGTCATAAATTATGGGAGCTCGTTGCTTATCCAGGTAGATATTAATGTTCAAAGACTTGCTACTACATTAAATTACATCGGAACCCAAACAATCACCATAGGGAAGGAAAAACTCTGTTTCAATTATATTTATTCATCTCCTCATGAAATTATGCGTTGGAGCTTTGTATGCTTTAGCATTTCTTTTAATTGTCACACAACCCTAGTATACTATTTACTGATTTGGGAGATAGTGAATTATTGAAAAAACAGTAAAAACTAAAAAAGAATAAGGGGAAAAAGAGTACCGAAATGTGAATAAATATTTTATTCTTTCACGTAGTGCCGTGCATGTAAAACTGAAAAGAAAAGAAAAAACATATATTCCTCTACCATGTTTTATTTTTAATTCTCTGTTATAGCTGTTGTTTTTGGTACAATGGGGGGTCATGACAAAATCACTGAGTTTATCATTTATAATTTGATACTTTATGCTTTTCTTCATGATCTAGGGTATATCTGACATCTCTCTGAGTTTATTTTTGTTTTTGAAATTTGAAACTTGTTATCATAGTCGAATAATGCGATTTATACGGACATCGACTGTAGAATAGTATAAGAACATGATTCAATTATTCGACTCTCTCGCTCAATATTTACAAAGAAAACCCTGTATTTTTTGAAATCGTAGTTAGTTCAGACAAATGATTCCACTGCTGGTTACCTCGTAAAAAATTTCCTTTGGAACCTCATGATGAAATGATGTTACACCACAGCCAAATTCATGATTGCGTTAACGAAGTTTTCAACTTTTTGCTGGCATTGAGTAAATGGGCCTTCATGTTCTGGTAGGTTGACTAAATTACGGAACATAGTTACATAATTAATCATACCATGTGTAATTGAACAGTTATTCATTTGACTTGCTTCCTTTTTATTTATTTTAATTAGTATTCACATGTGAATATCCCGAACATTTGAATGTCTTTTCAGTTTTAAATTAAATTTCAAATGTCACTATTAAGTACTGTTTTTGTACCGCCATTTTAGCTGCTAATACTTGATACCTGACATTCATGCTCTGTGTTTATATATATATATATGTATAAATATATATAAGTGCCTGAAGTAATGTTATGATCTGACATTTAAAAAAAAAATTAATAATTAAATCCTCTGTAAGGTATGAATAGTTGTCTCTGCCTTTCAATTACAATTACGTATATACTGATGATTAGTCTCTTTTCATATTACAGGTGAATGTTCTGAATCTTCACCGCGGCTATCATGGTCATCGAGGTTAAAAATCGCCCAAGGGACTGCTCGTGGGCTTATGTACATCCACGAGCAAAGCCCGCGAAAGCACGTCCACGGAAGCCTCAAATCCACCAAAATTCTTCTCGACGACGATCTCCAGCCTCGGGTTTCCGGGTTCGGTCTGACCCGCCTCGTGTCAGGCTCCTCCTCCAAACTAGTCCCGACCCACACTCCGAAAAGCAACCCTTACATGGCCCCGGAGGCTCGAACAAAGGCGACCCAGAAGAGCGACGTGTACTCCTTCGGGATCGTTCTCATTGAGCTTCTGACCGGGAAACTGCCCGACGAGAACGGGCTCGAGGGGCTCGTAAGGAAGGCTTTCCGAGAGGAGAGGCCTCTTTCGGAGATCTTGGACCCGGCGCTTCTCGGAGAAGTCCACGCGAAGAAGCAAGTCGTTGCGGCTTTCCACGTTGCCTTAAACTGTACTGAGGTCGACCCCGAGACTCGGCCCCGGATGAGGACCGTCTCCGAGAGCCTTGACCGGATCAGGTTGCAGTGGAAAGGCTCTTGAAGTGAAGGGGAATCTTGCATGTCTTTTAGTGTACCGGTAGCTAGAAGGAATACCCATCGTCTTGATGGGCTTTGTTACAAGGAAAATCCATTGTCTCGATGGGCTTTATTAGGGTTATATTTCCTATTCTCTCTACAATCTAGTGGTTTGGTTGATGATCAGTTCGGAATCATTTGGGTCGCAATGCTTATCCTCTAGCTCTTTAAACTATTCGATTTGCTGACCTTTACTAGCAATAGCATGTCATTTATTTGGTACCTTTTTGTGATTCGCTTATTATGAGAATTTATAGGATAATTCCAAAATTAATATCAATTTGAAATTTTTGTAGTAAAATTTATAAACTGCTTTTATTCATGTTGACGTGAAGAATCACGTTAAAGCATTGACAAACCCGTTCAACTATTGATTTAGATTTATTGAGATCCGTTTCAGAGTTTCCACTAGACAAGGCTTAAGAACATATTCTGACAATTAAGGTTTGAAACTAAGTTTCCATATAATATACGGATTAGACGAAATCAACTAATGTGTTTTAAGAGCGTTCGAGAATGAAACTTTAACCCATTGACGATATTGTCGTAATTATGTAACAACTTGTTCGTTGCCAAAAAAAACTTCAAATTATATTTCTGCAGATGAAGTTTGAAACTGAATTCTCGATAAATATTTAAATGAGATTACATTTGTTTCTTTAAAAGCTCCAAGAGCATCTTCTTATGAACTTTAAGATAAAAATAGGCTTTATATGGTACGAAAGTCGCATCTAAAAACTTAATTGTTGCATCTGATAGTTCTATCATATGCGACAATAGATGCAACGTCTACGCATACAATAGTTCGTATCCTAAAATTTTAGATACGTCATGTCTCATCTAAAAATACAGAAGTTTAGCTGCGACAATTTCGATGCTGCAGATCACACTCACAATCATTTATGATAAAAGAAATTGCGCTATTAGTTATATTCGAATATGACATGTCGCATTTGAAAGTCTTTCCACCAAACATTAAGATGCTACTAATCATGTCCAAATGGATCTTCAAAAAGATGAACTTCATTTTTTCTCGTGCAGAGCTATCAGATGTCGCATATGATCGCCTCTTTATTTTGAAAAAAAAAATATAATTCGTTATTTATTATAATTTTATTTAGTATTTGTTTTAGAATACAAATTCGAATTTGAATGTCATATTAAATTTCGAATGGCTTTCGGATGCAACCAGTCAGATGACTTTCGGATGCAGCTAGTCGCATCTGAGAGTCTAAACATACTAACAAAAATTCTTCAATTTTCACACTTCTGTGCGACTTGTCGAATCTGCAAGTCAATAGAAGTGCAACTTTTAAGTTGTCTCTGATTTCCACATTTTGGTACGACTTGTCGCATCCGATAATCACTATAGGTGCAACTTTTAAATGAGACATGTCTCGACCAATAATTTTTCGTAACAGAAACTTAATTTTGTTCTAGTCAAATAAAAGCACAAAAACTTTGGAACAACCTTTCCACCGTCAGAAATTTTTTTAGAGCATATGTAGTGATGGATGACGTTTGAAACTAAAGTTCAGATTAATATTCAACGATAACATTGGTTTAAGAGTGATAAGATATCTAAAAGTCGATTCTAAAGATTTTCTCTCAATTATTAGGCGGTTTTTCTTTCCATAAGATTCAATTAAAGAATTTTAATTAGCATAATATTTTCATTAGTGTAGAGCAAAGTACACATGTCTTTCATGTATTTTACTTATTTAGTCAATGGTATATTCATTTATGGAAGAAATATATATATAGCCGACCTTTGGTATGCTCTGACTTAGGGGCTACATTGAAATGAGTCCAAATTATTTATATAAAAAATAAAATTAAAAATATGATAATAAAAAGATCTGACAGACCTTAGGACTTCAATATGTTCAAGCCGGCCCTCTACATATATACAATATATGTGTAAATATATGTATATAAATTATAACAAGTTAGATACAACTTATCACTTACGAGGAACACGCAGTAAATGGAAGTTAGCTTGTAATTTTGTAAGCAGTTGATGTAGAATCAAGGTTGAGACAAACTCGTTCATTTTATTGGATGGATCATGGATGCGACAATCTTGACAAGGGAATATAATCTCCAAAACTCAATCCCCTAATAGACACGTCTAAAATTTAGCATGGCTTAATCTCCTTTATATCTAATTATACTTGTTTGTAGCTGTAAAATTGACTACGTACTTCAATGATTGATGCTCCTGGAATTTAACATATTTTCCAAAACGCCATTCTCTCTCCTAGTATATATCTCTCTCCCAGTTATGTGGCAAAGTGGTATTAAGATAGCGAAAAATGTCAATACCGTATATTTAACGGTGAATTTAAATACTTATAATTATTACTCAATAGCTACAAAATTTTTCATATTAATTTAACCACATTAATTAATTTAATAAGCTAAATTACTTAGTTAAATACATGAGACTCACTTTAAATTTAAATATTATTGATAATACAATTTTAGCATAAATATATCAGTTATTGATTTGATCTAATAAATTTAATTATACTCAATAATAAATGAGAATTAAAAAAAAATTATTTCCATGTGGATAGAAATGTCGTTTTAGTTAACTATTAATTAAACTTAATTTAAATATGTTTAGTTTAAAATATGATTTAACAACTTAATCTAATATAATTTTAAAAGATGTTTTGGTCTTTTTTATACCTATGTCTGTTTTTCGAACAGAATATGGCTTTCATAATTCTGGTAGAGGATATATTAAAAAAATATCTTGTAGAGGACATTGGGTAAATTCTTACTTTACTGTAATTCACACACTATCCAAAAACAAAATTGGAAATATTTATCTTTTCCCCGTTATGCATTTTGAGTATAAAGTTTAAATAACTTTTTTTTCTTTTCTTTCAATCACGTACATACCAAGCTGTTAGATTCTAAAGAAGTAATTCTCACAAAATAAGCGACTTCAATCGTATTTTAATTTTTGCTAGTTCTTATTATCTTTATAATTAATTAAATAAATAAGTAAAATTTTAAATATATAAGTTCATGCCAATTTTTTGTATAATTATTCCAGCCGAGACTTGTTTAAATTTTGACATGTTTCCACTAAGAGTATTTACAAAGTTTCGAATTTATGTTACAATGTTGCATCAAAGCGAGACTGAAACATAGAGAATTTAGATATATCAAATGTTTTAGATATATAGACGAATTTTATGTACAAAAATAGACTCAATTTCTCTTACCAATTAAAGAGCCGAATATGTTGGAAATTAAAAAAAAAAAACTAATGAACGTTGGGCGGGAGAAATTGTTTTGGAAAGTTGTTATATACCTCATCAAATCTCTTAAACTCTAACCCCTTTCAACACTCAAACTTACTCTCTCTCTCTCTCTCTCTCTCTCTCTCTCTCTCTCTCTCTCTCTCATTTCCACCGAAACATAAACGCACAGAACTATTCTCTCTCTTGAATCTGAATCGTCACTTTCTCTCACTCTAAATCGATACTACTCTCTCATCTCTTCTCTCTCTCTACGAAGAAAAATCTACGATTTCAACGGCTTCGAAGGAAGATAAGAAGCCAGCGAAGAAGAAGTCGGTGGAGGAGAAGAAGACTCCGGCGACCGAGAAAGCTCCGACATAATATAAGCAAAAAGAATGAAAGAAACTTCCCCCAGAGAGAAGAAGCAGAAGATGATGATGAAGCCGGTGGCCGGTGAAAAAAAAGAAGAATATGACGAAGAAGAACGTTCGTATAGATTTTATTTTATTGTAATTAAATCTGTAGTTTGTTTCCCCCTCAAATATTTCAATTAGATCTGTATTTTATTTTCTCCTAGAATAGTTATGAACTCTTTCGTCACAGAAATTAACGAAAATTACTAGTTACTGTACAACACATTATTAACAGAGGCACAAATTAACCAAAATTAATGCGGAAATCATATAGATTTTGGGAATGAGTAAGCAACTAAATTATAAAATAAATTTTTAAATTTCAAAATCTCAAGATTATATTTGACTGATATTAATTTCATTTATTAGTAATAGATACCGAATATTTGGTCACCATTTTTGAAAATAAAAATATACGGTTTTATTTTTTAAATCAAAAAATATTTTAGACTAAACATATTCGGGAAGAATATATCTTAATATCAATTTGGAATTATTCGAATTAATAGTCAAAATTATAAACAGAATGGAATAAAGATTATATCAATTAAAACTGCCAAAATAAAGGCTACAAAAAAAAGTCTTAACTATATACCACAAACTAGCCATTATTAACACGTAAAATAGTGTTCTTTACCAGATTTTAAGTAGTAAAATCGAATATAAATTTCAAAATTTAAGATTATATTCGACTGATTCAAAATTCAATTATTGACTATATGAATTATATATATAAAAAAAAGGAAATATCAATTAAGTTTATAATCAATAACAACTGCAAAATATGATATTCGTAAATGTACAACATATTAGCAGTAGAGGCACAAATTAACCAAAATTAATACGAAATCCATATAGATTTTTGGAATCAATAAGCTTAGGTGAATTACAAAAATAAATTTTTAAATTTCAAATTCTCAATATTATATTCGATTGATATTAATTTCATTTATTAGTAATAGATACCGAATATTTGGGCATCATTTTAGGAAAGAAAAAGATAAGGTTTTATTTTTTAAATCGAACAAGATTTTAGACTAAACATATTCGGAAAGAATATATGTTAATTGGAATTATTCGAATCAATAGTTGAAATTAAAAACATAATGGAATAAAGATTATATCAATTAAAACTGTCAAAATAAAAGCTACAAAACAGGAATTCGTAGTTCTACACCAAAAATTAACTAAAATTAACACGTAAAGCAGTGTTTTTTTTTCCAGATCAGTTATCAGATTTTAAGTAGCAAAACTGAAAATTAAATTGCAAATTTCAAAATTATATTCGTCTGACTCGAAGTTCAATTATTGACTATATTAAAAAGGAAATATCAATTAAGTTTATAATCTTAACGACTGCCAAAACAAATCCATGAAATCATGAAATATGCATTTATTTCTCGTTGTCTACTGGACATCAAAATTAACAGAAATTAACTAGGATTTCACGAGTATTAACCGAAATTAATTTCAAACCGGATTATTAGTAGTCAAACGTTAATTACTAAAAATAACCGATACATTAATTAAATATATTTAAATTAAAAGAGAAATCAACCAAAAATCATTAATGGTTCGGTTGACTAATTCAAACATTAATGAAATAAATTTATTAACTATTTCAAAAAGATATTAAATCCATGAAATAACAATTTCAAATCTGAAAGTTGAAAATTAGACCCTAAATCCCGTAATTTCAGGTTAATTCTCGTTAATATTAAAAAACTGGAAAAAAAAATTAACAAGTTGAATTCCATGAAATCAGGTGGATGGATGAGATTATAATGTGCGTGTTTACAAATTAACGCAAATTAACGCAAAATTTTGAAGTTTTCTCCCTGTCTTCAACGTCTGTAACCTGCAATATATAAGAAATAGCAATTAATGAAAAAATTAAATCTGATTAAAACTAAATCAAGAACAAAATCGTTTAGAAATTAATTAGTTGACTATTTCAAAAGATATTAATTCGCGTTAATAACGATCTCTATTCTGAACTATGAAAATAAACAAGATATTGCGTAATTTTTGGTTAATTTATGTTAATATTAAAATACGACTTCTGAAAATAAAAAAAGCCACATTTTTTGTAAAATAAAAAGGGCATAAATGGAATTTCACTACCATATAAAATGCCACGTAGGCCTAAATGAGTATTTTTTTTAAACGTTTGCAAAATATTGAGTATTTTGCAATTGCAACGTTTCATTTGGGTTAGTTGGAACAATTTTTCCTTTTTATAGCCAAAAGTTAAAAAAAAAAGTTATATCTTAGATATTTCAATTTAAAAGGAAAAAGTATACGTATATTTTACTTTAAACGTGTGTATACTTTCATAGACAGTCAAATTGAGTTTATACTTTATACCATTAAAATCTATTAAATGAACAATCAATTAGAACATCTTAGCCAAATTTTAGATTATGAACTCAATAGTAAAAAAGATAAAATAATCGAATAAAACATAATAACAACTCTATTCAAGATCTTAAACAAGAGAATTTAAAAAATAACACTTTCATTCATAAATCAATCAATAATACATGTAATGATATATTTGTTCTCACCCATGCTGGACCAGCCTAATATCCACCTCACAATAGTAGAAAAAAGTGCTTTTCTTTAACATCACAAAGCAGAACCAATAGCTTAACGAATAAGAAGCCCATTTTGTACATTTTCCCTTTATGTTTAATATCATGATTCTTTATGTCCTTTTATTATCAAACATTATTCTTAGGTCAGCATCACCTCTTCCTTCTTCTTTTCCCTTCTCATATTACGAATATAAAATTCGTATTCGCTCTAAACCACTATATCGCAAGCAATAGAGAAATCTTAAGTCGTAGGTCAACCATAAACATATATATATATATATATATATTCATAGAAATCACTAAGTTATCTTACTAAACCTTTATCTGGACTGGCTTTCACAATTTCTGGGCACAATCTGATAATTGTTCGTACGGGTCTTGCGGCTTAAATCGTTATAATGTGATATATATATATATATATATTGCAAATTGACTTCCTAAATTGTCATTTAAGTTGTTTTCCACATCATAAAAAATATAATTTTTTATTTTTTAAATTAACAATTTGATATTTTACATAAAAAAATTACTTTATTAATTTTTTTATCGAGGTTACCACGGGTGTCATGCTATAACACCGATGCCATAATCATTACTTTGAAAACAATAAAATATTAAATAAAAAATGACATAATGAACAACAAAACAATTGAAAATGCCCTAAATGAGGCAAAAACCATTAAAGAATACAGGGTGAAGTGTATGTGTGCTTCCCTCACGCAAGCGCTATATATAAATAACTGATTTTCATACAAAGATATAAAAATCGACACTAGTTTTTTTGTCCTTGTATCTCCCACACAATCATCTTTCAACTAAACATTTGTTTTGATGTACCTTCCAAAATAGTATTTTATGTTGTAAAATGAAAGAAAATTTAATTTTTAAGATGTAATAAATGCATAAACTAAGATTATATGTTAATATTAAGTGAAGCGCATACGTTAACATTAACACATTTTTCGTACAAAAAAAAACGATACTTTGAAAACAAATAAAAATAAACAAAGATAAAATTTCACCAAAAGAGCCTTTGAAGTCAACTTCAACTATTACCATGCGATATTGAGTTCCTGACCGTCCGAGCAGGTAGAACTTTTAGCCGCTCCACATGATTGAGCTATGAGTCATATATACTTTTGATCTCCGAGCCAACCGTCAGGGTTGAGCTCTGAGTCATCAAATTTTCCTAAAAAATTAAGCTCCGACCACCAATTCTCTTTGGAAAGTTAAGCTCTAAACCGCTCGATGGGTTGAGCTCCGAACCACTTTACGAAGTTGAGTTGTAAGCCGTCAAAGGTTCCAAAATGCCCCAAATTTATGGGAGCTATGTGCGTACCCATTTCAATGTCAAGAATTTGATAAATATTTCCACAAATTAAGAGGTAAAAAGAATAACATACTTGAGAGAGGCCAAAATCTACTAAATTAATTTCTCGTTCAAAATCTCTTTCACCTTATCATGTTTTCTTACATGCTCTATTAAAAAGTCAACAATAACACACTCATTTAATTTTCCTTAAAACGGAACAAATTTTGAGCATCAAACAACGCAATATTAGAAACTTCATGCACTCATCTAGCTCACTTTCTCTACTTCGTCCTTGATAAGGTGACGAAATCCTGACGACATTTAGGATGGACACAGGCCCGGCTTTAGAAGTTTTGAGGGCTAAAGCAATTTTATTTTTTATTAGATTTTTTAATACTAATTTATATATTTATGCTTAAAAATATCTTAGATTTTGGGCCTTTTTATATTTATGCCTAAAAAAATAGGTAATTTTCTTAACTAATTTAAACTATTATTTGGTGGGCCTAAAGCAATTGCTTTGATTGCCTATGGGTTGAACCAGACCTGGATGGACACAAGAGGACAACACAAATCCATAAAACTCTTTAAGAATATCAACTTCTAGGCTCACCCCAAACCATCACTATTCTATTGAGACTACCGAAAGCAACCATCCTCACCACGACTCCAAGGATCCACCTAAGATAGTCATTTTTGGATTCCCCCAAATCGTCACAATTTTCTCGAGACCAAAATAAAACATGAACCCAGATTGATGTGTTCATATCTGGTTAGATAGACGTGAGAATAATTTTAAATTTATCATTTTGACATTTCCGTACATCGATTCATAGATTGCTGTGTATTTTTTGTTTTTAAATAAATTACATATGAGTTCATATGAGTATGAGTAAAATGAGTTTGCATATAAATTTTAAAGTCCATAACATATCATAAAAAATACAAAAAATAGCTAAATGACCAACGTTAACACATACAACTCGAAAATCACTTTCATTTTGTAAAACTTCTATAAATAATCTAAGCGCTTACATGGCAGTCCAATTTAAATATTTTATTTACCTGTTTTCCCTTACAAAATTTGGTAAATTTGGTTTGAAATTTAAATAATAATACTCATTTTCAAGTTTGAATTTTGAATTAATTGTATGTGATTCGTATTAATTGATTATGCGGTTTATGTGGTAATGAGATATCAGTTGACTTAATTTTATAAGATCTAATAATTTGGGAAATAAAATATTATTTAGTTATTAATTAGTTATCCAGTCATTTGATTCTTTTTTTCTTCGTTTCTTTAGTGATACGTCTTCTCTCTCTTGAGAATTATTCACCAAATATTTTAGCATCATTAGTAAAAAAAAAAATTAAGCATCATTCATTTGAATTTTGGGAATCGATCTGTGATCTTGTATATATATCCATAGATGTTTACAATTGGCTCGGTTTCTTTTCCATTAACTCATCTGAAATTCTGAAAAGACTATGCGGAGTTGTTTGATTGAAGTTTTTCGTCTCTTCAAAATTATTGTAAATTATAATGTGTTTTACAGGTTAATATGATTTACATAAAATCAGTTTGAAGATGTTGATTGAGCCATCTGTAGTCCAGTAACGTTCCAACCGGTTGATTAACAAATTTTTAAACCTTTAAAAAATATGAACAACTGCTAATAAAAAACAAAAAATAAATACCCAAAAAAACTGAAATTAACTATTGTTTACACATTCCAAAAATCATATCACATGTTAAGAAAAATCATTTTGAAATTCTAATGTTTAATCAATAACCTGGAAAACACACGCAAATTTACTAGAAATTCCCAAAATCAACCGATTCAATCTCATGTATTGAACTCTGAAATACAAGGACAAAATAAACCCTTGAGGAAAAAAAAATCATAAATTTGAAATATAAATAATTTTTTACATAAAACTTGGAAGATAAACAAAAACAAAGTCTGAAAAAAAAACATCTAAGAACAAACCGAATCATAATTTTTTTTGGGAACAATAATTGTTTCTGTTAAACGAGAAAATTCTTTACTGAGTTTTGAAATTAATCCCTGAAATAAAATAGACTTACATGAAAACATATTCGCTTGAATTTTCGTTCACTTCTTCAAGTTTAATTCTCATAAATTAAGGTTTCTTTTTTTCCGGTAAAAAAATGAATAAGTGGTGTTTTGTCTCAAAGATTAGTGCATGAAATTATTCTCCCCAGTTCTCGTGCGATTAATGCTATTAATTATTTTTATAATTAAATTAATAGGCAACACAATATGGACGGTATAAATTTTGAGACAATTCAATCTTTGAAAATTTGTAAAACTATTAAACGGATGATTTACACTAGTTTTACAAAATTATGACTTTCCAAATCTACACTACAATATACAATAATTCATTAAAAAAAACTTGTGCTGCCACAATTAATGCTAGGTATAATTTCTTCATTTTAATCAAACAGATAATACAAATTTGATATTTTCGAAATCTATAGATTAACTCCTATATAACACTTTATATATATATTGAGAAATGATGATATGTCCACATAAATACATGTATGGTATGACTTACATATACTTATATAATATAATATTGGCTGCTAACACTCTTTAGTCTACTGCCTTTCAAATTTAACCCCTTTTCATGATTTTTATTCTTCTTCTTCTATTTTTAGAAAAAATGTTTGTCCAATTATTCTAAGAAATTGGAATAATGACATATTCGGAACACATTCCTTTGCTAACGGTTATTACATGTAAATTTCAATCAATCTTTCTTGTTTTTAAACAAAATCTATTTCTTTGATTTATTTTATATTTTCCTTCCATTTCAAGAAGAAGAAGAAAGATAGCTTATCGCAGACTGTCAAATTGGTAAATATTAAAAAAAGCAAAAATTGTTATGGAGGGGATTGTGGTTCTAGAGAAAGACGGCGACGGTGAATCTATTGGGTGCTCAGAGAACATTAAACAAAGAAAGCGACGTGTAGAAGGAATTAGATGCAACGTTAATTTGGTGCTCTCGGCTAAAATTATGATGTCATCAGATCTTCTGAATTAATTATATTATGTTATTGGTTTTCTATATTACTTTTTGGGGTGGAAAAATTATGTAAGTAAATAAAATATTTGCATAAATCATGTTAAATATATATTGTAAAAAAAACTAGATTGCTTTACTCTATGAAATACTTCATAATTACAATAAATTTTAACCTTCTGAACACTTGAATGACATTTTCAACTATTATAGACACTAATTATCAAGACTTATTCTCAATAGTGATTTTAAAACTCTCCGAAAGGTTATTTGAGACAGAATCATAATCAATACTCGTCTGGTTCACTGGCCTCGGTTCTTGTAGGCCCCATACCAATCTATGGAGTCATGTGAGAATGTACATCTGATGGTAACAAGGTCAAAGGCAGGAATTTTTAAACCAAAGATGTTTACAGTCTCAAAACATCCTTTGGCTATTATGCCTGGACAGAGGAACCCTAGACAGTCACACAAACTCTGGCAAACTCTGATTGGACACGAGATATGAAAGCAGAGCTATAAGGATTGGAGAATAACAATACTTGGAGATTGGTACCACCATATGCGACCAAAAAAGTCATAGGCAACAAGTGGGTATTTAAAGTCAAATACTTGCCCACACGTGCAATTCATAGGTAAAAAGAGAGGCTCGTTGCAAAAGGCTTTGCTCAAATGTCGGGAGTCAAGTCAATTTCTCGGAGACTTACAGTGTTGTAGTCAAACCTTGTACAGTAAGGTTATTGATTACTCTGACAGTAGTCAAAGGCTGAGATATTAAACAACTCGACGTCAACAATGCTTTCTGGAATGGCATTTTGACTGAAGATGTCTACATGGCCCATCCGGATGGTTTTAAAGACAAGTCAAAACCCAACTATGGGCTGAAGCAGGTGCCCGTGCTTGGTTTGAGAGACTGAGAATGACACTGCTTTAGTGGGGTTTCAGAAAAGTCAAAATCTGCCATCAGCCTCTTCATCTTTGTTCAAGACAGTGTTTATATCCTTCTATTAGTATACGTTGATGATATACTAGTTACAGGTAATTCTGACTCTGTGATTGATAATCTGACTTGAACAGACAACTTGCCTTAAAGAAGCTTGGATCGTTACACCACTTTCTGGGCATTGAGGCTACACGGGACAAAGATGGTGTGTATCTCGGCCAGCCAAAGTATATGGTTGATTTGCTTCAAATGCTAAATATGGTGAGTGTCAAACCGTGCTTTAGTCCAGCAGCACTTGGAGAAAACTTGTCGAAGCTTGACGGGGATCCACTTGAAGATTCATTCATCTATAGAAGCACATTTGGGGCTCTACAATATGCGACTATGATTCAACTGGATATCGCGCATGTGGTCAACCGATTGAGTCAGTTTCTCCAAGCTCCCACTACAACTCATTGGGCAGCGTGCAAAAGGGTACTCAAGTACTTAAAAGGCACAATAACTCAATGGTCTAGTGATTCGACCAGCTGCAGATTTTCGCCTCACTGCCTTTGCGGATACTGACTGAGTAAGCAACTTAAATGATCGCAGATCAACAAGTGCTTACTGGGTATTCTTCACAAATTGTCTGATCTCGTGGAGCTCTAGAAAGCAAGATATGGTTGCTCGCTCGACCACGGAGGCTGAATACCGTGTACTAGCCCATGCAGTGGCAGAAATTTATTGGTTGATGGCAGAAATTTATTGGTTGAAGCCACTGCTGTCAGAATTGTGAGTGCAAGTCACACATAAACCACTGGTGTGGTGTGATAACCTAGGTGCAGCTGCGATGATTCTGAATCCAGTTTTTCATGCCAGAACGAAACACATGGATATTGATATGTGTTTTGTACGTTACATGGTCCTCAGAGATGAGTTGGAGATCAGGTACGTACCTACGCTTGAGCAGACAGTTGATGTGTTGACCAAGACTATGTATGTTCGCCGGTTCCTGCTTCTCCGAGAAAAACTGCACGTCTGTCCCTCTTTGTCTAGTTTGAGGGGAGGTATTAGTATAAGTGATCTAGAGGATGACTCAGCATATGAGTCAGCATCGGCTTATGATCCACGCCAGCAAACTTAGTTAGGAAGTTAGTTACAAAGTTGTTATACTTCCTTGCTGTATTTATATTGTTGTAATTCGTTCTGTTGAAGTTAATGAGAATATCCGAGAGATCGTTTTGACTCTCTTCCCTATCATCATTCCCATATACATTCCACATATTATTTATATCCATAAAAACGTTTACTAATTTCACAATACTTAACGTTTTGTAAACTTTGTGTAAATACTCATCGGAAATTGTTTACAGAATTATATCGACTATTTTGTCTCGAATTTAAATTGTTTACAAAAACTGTAAGATCAGAGTAATTTGGATCCAATATTCGCGTAAACGAAACTGAGAAAGTATTTACAAACAAAAATTACAAAAAATTGGGTATTTTGTAAACACAAATACAAAAGTGTGTAAAGAACCCATTTTTTGTAAAAAGAACTGGATTAAGTTTAACATTTCATTAAATAATATATATAAATATATAAACATAAATGTGTGTGCGTAATTTTCATCGCCTGTGAAATATAAATGTATATATTTAGATCTAGAAATTAGAATAAGATAATTAAATGTGATCAAGAAATATATTTATACTATTCGTTAATAGTATGCTTTCATATAGTGATAGGTTTTTGTTTTTATTGATGGTCCACTAATTAGTTTACTTTCTCAAATCTCACGAATTTCATCTGTTCTTTCCAAAAGGTCACGGACCTTATGCATTTGATAGTTACGATGAATATATATAATCTTAAAGTTTATTTGCATTTATATTATATTATAACGTTATTTTTGTAAATAGTCATATTCGCAATAGTTTATTATTACACTTATAAATAATGTTTATACGATTTATATGAATTAGTTGTATACAAAAAAATTTACAAAATATTAATATTTAGAAATTTGTCTAGTTTTGATGGCTTTATTATGTAATTATTTGTATCTATAATATATATATTAAATATATATATATATATATCGATATATAATATTGATCGATATGAAATGGCTAGTCAATAGTATTTGGCGGATTTGGTTCGCAAAATAAAACAATATATCGTGTTACCTATTTATATAGTAAAACTCTAATTTTTCTGGTGAGTAATTATAGTTATATTACTTTTGTTGAAATAAAAACAAAAACACTTCCGTCTGCTGAAATTAGGTAAATATTGGGAATTATTAAGTATTTAAATACTGCAAACAAGGTACAACTAGATCTCAATTCACATGTTGCTGTCATTATGATCGAATAAAGATCAAATGTGTGACCGTTTCCATAGACAATGTTCTTATGGTTTTTTAGCAAGTATCCGGCTCTTTTGAGTCACCCGCATTAGAAAAATTAAATTTGCCAAATATATATATTGTATGTGTATTTATTTTAACTAATAGCATATAAATAAAATACAAAAAAAATTATTTTATAACCGTTTCAAACATTGACAATTTAAATATATCCAACGTTTTGTAAATAAGTCGTAAATAATCACTGTTATTTATTTACATCTGCTTACAGTTAACTTTTGATCCAGTTTAACTTAAATATTTCTCTTGATTTTCAATATTTTTGGACATTTTCGTCCGTAAACGAATCTCTCTAACTATTTACAACTTATTTACAAAATATTATTAGCAAATCATCAATGCAAACATTGGGTAAAAGTAAAAAAAAAATTAATCTGTCCGATTGTAATTTTGATACGACAAGGTTATAACACCTTACATTTGTATTGAAGCTTATGTGTGCGCGAGTGCGTACTTCGAGAGACGGCTCTTTACACCTCTCTAACTCGTTTTTTTTGTTTACGTGACAATATCGAGGAGATCGAATTCTAACAAAAACAAAGACAGATACGAGAGGTAGAAATAACCAACACAACCTCGTAATCGCTTTATTTATCATTGAATTTAGTGTTTCCCCTTCGTCATAGACCTCTCAAATAATACTCATTGCTTACGTTGTGATTTTGAAAATTATTTAGCATTGTTGGTATTTCGTGTGTTCTCTTCTTTCTTATGATCTTTTAGACCACAAAAAAGTAACATGAAATGGCTCAATCTATTGAGTGCATTGTAAATGTTGCACTTGAAAATCAAATTAATTTTTTTGAAGGATTGAAAATCAAATTAATGTAATAGAATGGTTACTCATTAAAAATTTAAAGAAAGTGGATAAAACTCCTGCAATCCATCCGTTATATGACAGAAAAAGATAAAATTCGTGGTACTTGCGACATGAGTCGCGACAAAAACTATTAAGAAAATCCACGTAGTTAAATCAGAAAGAGAGAACAATTATCACAAAAGAGAACCCAGGGAAAGTTTCTTGCTCAAAATAGAAACCCGTACAATTTAACCAATCTAAGATCGTATTCGTATAATACACTAGATTCTACCTTACTATTTTTGCCAAGACATTAATTAATTAATATAAACAATAAAGAAAGGCAAGCGTGATTATGCATGTGAATAACTCTTCCATAGATTTGGATGGGCACAAAATTATAGGAATAGACTATAGTCTAGGGCCTTTGCGCAACACCAACTAGTCTCTATGCTTAAAAAACAATTATTATAATACAATTATTACATAGACCATATTCCTTTTTATATTAATATTTCTCATTGGGTTTATAAAGACAACAATTTACAAGATAAATAAGTATCCTCTCTCTCTCTCTCTCTTCTTCGTCCTTTCTTTTTCAGTTTTGCAGCTGAAGATTTTCCTTGCTTTCGGTGCTTCTCCAAAATCCAAAGCCAAATCACTGTAATTTTATTCTTTCACCAAACCGACCTCAGAGCTCAACGTAATTACCTTTTTTTTTTTTACATCTTGTTATATTTTCTCTTCACTTCCTCATCTCAACAACTTGATAACAACCCTCGTTTTATTCAAGCTTTCATTTCTCTGAATCAAAGCTCTTTTCTTTTCTCGGTTGCTTCCTCTAGAAGATCTTATCCCTTACTCTGCTTAGATGCTAAGCTGAGAGAGAGAAAGTGATGGATTAGAGAGAGACTAGAGGAGGAAGAAGAAGAAGAAGAAGAAAAAATTCGAGGAATTTTTCTGGCGAAAGCGTAAAGCTTGTCCGCTTCTCTTCCTTCAAATAGACTCTCGAAACAGTAGATTGTCGCTCCAAATTCCAAAAGGAAATAACGAAACTAAAATAGTGCAATAAAAAAATAAAAAGCATATCGGTTTCTCAGAGATCGCGCAATGGACTCTTCGAACCAATCGAATACAGGATTGCTCAAGTTTCGGTCGGGTACTACGAACTCGCTCTTCGACTACGGAGTCCTGGTCGATAACAAGACCATAAACTCCGATTCGGAGAGGCTGTTCTCGAGATTCTGCGACGAATCGGAATCGCCGGTTGAGAATGGCTTCAGAGATTTGGACGATAAGTCGAATCTGGCGATTAATCAAGGGAAGTTTGGTCCTGGTGTATTGCCTCCTCACTATCCGAGGCAGAGCTTGAGCTCTAACGAGAATGGCTCGTTCGGACTGGTGACCACTTCAGCGGCCATGGAGAGTCACCATCAGAGCCACCATAGTCAAGTCAAGACGAGTCTGCTCAGACAAAGTAGCTCTCCGGCTGGCCTCTTCTCGCACATCCCTAATGGTGGTCTCTTTTTCCTTCCCTTCTTGACTTTTAATTTCTTTATTCATATATATATTAATGAATTGATGTTATCATTCTTTGAATCATTGGTGCAAATCTTTGTTTTTTTTCATGGTGGGGTATAGTTTTGTTTGTTAAATAGGCCAACGGAAAGAGAAAAAAGTTTCTATATTTAGGTGTGAATGTGAAACTTCATTGCCTTGTTTATAAGCGGTTTTAGAGGAATAGAACACAATGATTGAATTTTTAACTCAGAGAAATATCAGGCTATGGAGACTTGAGTCCTCCAGCGAACAGATTGAAGACTCAGCTTAGCTTCTCGTCGAGACTGCCTTCTTCTCTTGGAATGCTGTCACGGATATCGGAGGACGCAAATGAGAGCCTTGTGGCTAGTCCCATTGATGAAGAGAAGCTCGGGACCGGAAACAACGGAGACTCTGCTACTCGCTTCTACGGCTCTGGATATGCATATGGTTCTTGGAACGACTCGTTTGATTTCATGGAGAATTTTGGTGTGCAGAGAAGAGACCAAGAGAGTAACAGAAAGCCGTGCGCTGGCCTTGTTCAGGTACTGATTGACCAAAATGCGAATTAGTCGTTTTTCACGCTTGGATTCATGTGTTTGGTGCTTTTGTGATTAGAATGAAGACATTGGAAATCGGATTCAAATGTTGTCGCACCACTTGAGTTTGCCAAAGAGTTCGGTGGAGGTAGAGAAGTACCTCCATTTTCAGGACTCCGTTCCGTGCAAAGTTAGAGCCAAGCGTGGATGTGCCACTCATCCTCGGAGCATAGCTGAAAGGGTACAC
Source organism: Urtica urens (assembly GCA_958296335.1). Taxonomy (NCBI): domain Eukaryota; kingdom Viridiplantae; phylum Streptophyta; class Magnoliopsida; order Rosales; family Urticaceae; genus Urtica; species Urtica urens. Next base: position 3,018,111 of record OY282521.1, read on the forward strand.
AAAACAATCATCTTTTTTTGTGTTTTGCTATGTCCTTTCGATTGAATTATATCACGACTCACTCTTCTGCTTAAGTTTAAACAGACAAAACGTATTGATAAAAAGTGATGCCATGACATAAAGAAAGAAGACTTGGATTCGGATTCAACATCAATAATGGCCACAGAATTTGACTTTTTCTGTTGCGATCTCAGGTGAGAAGAACTCGGATCAGCGAACGGATGAGGAAGCTTCAAGAGCTCGTCCCTAACATGGACAAGGTTTGAACAACTTTCCGTTTAAATTTTGGCTCCTCTTCCCTTAGAAAGCAGCTTTGTTCATACTTTTAATTTTGGCAGCAAACGAACACAGCCGACATGTTAGACTTGGCTGTTGATTACATCAAAGATCTTCAGAAACAGTTCAAGGTAAACACACTTAGAATAATAAGAACACTTAATCGAAGAATCTTTGTCGTTTTAAATGATATTGATTCGATTTATAACTTTATTTTCCGCAGAGTCTAAGTGACAAGAGAGTGAACTGCAAGTGCATACACACCCAAAAGCCAATCTCAAATCAAGTCGTTTGACTGGAAACTTTTTTTTAAGCACTTATAGAAAGGTCTTTAGAGATATCACTACCCTTTCAGTTGGTATGAACAATTATAAGAGAAAAAAAATATGTTTAGTTCTTTCTTTAGAGTTTCGACCACAAAATCAACGTCATGTTTGTAAGCTAACAAGCTCTCTCTACATTGCATGATATGTGCAATAATAATAATGGTCACAGAAGATGAAAAGTTGTATAGGAGATATAAATGCATTTTGTAGTTTCTTTTGGGCCGTCCTGGAAGTTTTCTTTCTGTTATTGGACAGACTTTTGTTTTTGGTTCATGTGAATCAAGTGGGTTAAAAAGGGCATTGCAGTGAATGGAGAATATTAAATGAATTGTTTTCTAATCCTGTGATTGGACCCATTTGAGGAAATTCAAACATGTAAATACTAGTTGGAAATTTAGTCCCTTTTTTTTATAAATCATAATATCAAATAAATAAAATAATCGAACGATCTCTGGTAGACTGATAAGGCTTTAATGATGTATTTATTTATCTCGACTTTTCCTTTGTAGATAGTGGATGAGGCTTATCCATTTTATTTTTTCCTTTTTTCCAGGGCACACCACTAGATGCAGTGCCAATCCCATAGCTTTGATCACCCAATTTTATTGTCTGCTCTTGGTCTTGGACCAGAAATTATGCTTCTTTTCCTGTCTCCTTTCCAAATAAATAGAGAGTAAATACAAGGTTGGTGCATAAAAAATGGTACTATATTTTAGATTTATTCCAAAAATGGTCTCACCAACATCTAGTTAAGCAAATGTCCAAAGACATAAATTCGGTCAAGCTATTTTAGTACAGCAATTGGATATTAGAATATAAAGTTATTTTAGTATTTATTACTTGTTTATTTTCAAAAGAGTTTTGTACAACAATTGCATATTAGAATATAAAGATATTTTAGTATTTATTACTTCTTTACTTTATTTGTAGACTATCTTCTATTTATTACTTGTTTAATATGAAAACTTAGCTCCCATTTGGTTTGTCACTTTTTCGCTCTAACAAATTCTTTTTCTCCCCTTTGCAATATCTAGATGGTATCAGAGCGCAACTTATTATCATATTTGAATTGATTGCGTAGGGATTAGAACTTTTCAGTGATTTTTTTAGGAATTTGGATCTGTGTCCGACTTCGATTTGGGGCTTTTTCGCAGCAATTTGATTTTCGTGGTATGCACTCTGGTTTGTTGTCTTTGTCTATTTAAGAGTTGGGGATTTGTTTACTTATCTTTCGATATGGCTAGTACCTCGATTGATACACTTACAAAGCAGTTTCAGAATTTCCTTACTTCGTAGTAAAATGATATGTCAACCTCCTCCCACATAAATTTTCCCTCTACTAACACATCAGATACATCTTATTCCATATATGTTCTTGACTCTAGAGCCTCACATCATATGTCACCCGAGTCTAAATCATTTTCGTCCATAAAACAAGCTCCCTCCATATTTTCCATGGACGTTGACAGTACTCTCATGCCATAAGTAGGGATTGGTTCCATTATCACATCTACAATGTCTTTTTCCGATGTTTATCACATTCCAAAACTTACATTGAATATTGCATCACTTAGTCAATTGTGTGATTCTGACTTCGTAATATCTTTTTATCGTTGTGGTTGTTAAGTACAAGATCCTCATTCCAAGAACTGATTAAGACATGCCAGAGGAAGAGGGTCTTTATATCTTAGCTGAGCTGAGAGTTCCTTGTCTTGCAACTATTAGTATTGACTTGTTCTCTTTTCGTTTGAGTCCTTCGTCTTCTAATATTTATTTATGGCACTCTTGTCTTGGAAATGTATCTAATTCATGTTTAAAGTACTTATCATCTATTAGAGCATTAAGAAATTTGCACTCATGATATTTCAGATTGTTATGGCTATAAACTATCTAAATTTTATACTTTACCTTTTCCTAGAAGTGTCTCTCTTTCTCTCGAACATTTTGATTTAGTTCATTATGATGTTTCAGACCCTCGCTTGTTCCTACAAAGGGTGGATCTCGGTATTATGTCGCTTTCATTGATGATTCTACTCATTTTTGTAGGGTTTATCATATGAAACATCGTTATGATTTTCTTGGCATTTATCACATGTTTCGTGATTTTGTTAAAACTCAACATAATGTTGTCATTAAGTACTTTCGGTGTGATTTTGATGGTGAATATACGTCTAGTCGTTTCTCTGATTTGCTAGCTTCCGATGGTACTTTCCATAAAACCTACACCACAAAAAAAATGGTGTGGCTAAAAGGAAATTTAGGCACATCGTTGAAATAACTTGTTCTTATCTATTTTCAGCTCATGTTTATAGTGAATTTTGGGTTGAAGTTGTTCTTACTGTTGTTTACTCCATAAACATAATTCCGTCATCGATCACTTCATGTTTATATCCCTTTGAAAACCTTCATGGTCATACTTCTAATTATACTTTCTTGAGAGTTTTTTGTTCTGCTTGTTTAGTTCTCCGACATCATGTCGATTGTACTAGACCTACCTCTCGATCTGCCCTATGTATATTTCTTGGTTATGGTAAATGTAAAAAATGGTATCGTTGTTATGATCCAGTTTGTCAAAACTTTATCTCTCTCATCATATTGTGTTTCTTGAACACATTATGCCTTACTCTATTTCCTCTGATACTCCAAAATTGCTGAAGTCATGTTTCATTCGCATTGAACCATTTGAGTCTTGTCCGATTAATACTTCTAACCTTGCAGATCATCACACTTTGCTTATCGATACTCTCATGCTCGTATTGCCTCCAAAGATGAAGTTTCAACCAGTTTGGATTCAACGCCTCTCCATCACTCTCCCATACCTCTCCACCTTGTTTCTCATAAAGAACCTGTAAGTCCACTCAATTATATGGTTTTGTTTACTCACAGTTACTGCTTCTTTTGCTTCCTTCTTGACCTTTATACACAAAAATTTTGAGCCCTCTTCCTATAAAGAGGTTGCTCTTGACCCTCTTTGGCAGCTGACAGTGGCTGAAGAACTCTCTGCGTTGTGCAAAACTTGTACTTGGGATATTGTTTTTCTTCTCAAAGGGAAACGTGCTATTGGTTCTCGTTGGATCTACAAGGTCAAAATGAAGTATGATGGGACTATCGAGCGATAGAAAGCTCGTTTGATTGCTAAAAGCTTTTCTCGAGAGTATGCATGGACTATGAGGAAAAATTTGATCATGTCTCTATGCATGTTACTATTTGTACCATAATTACATTGGCATTCGTTTGCAGTCGGATATCTCATAGATGGATGCGAAGAAAGCCTTTTACCAGCTTAAACAAGCTCCCAAGACATGGTTCGATAATTTTCTATTATGATATAATCTCTTGGATTTCATCCTAGTCCACATGACTCGGCTCTCTTTGTCAGGTGCACTTCTTCTAGTCACGAAAAAATTAAATTTTGTATAGACAAGAATGTGATAATCAGGATGAGTAATTGGATCTTAAGATGCCATAAACTCATATGTCGCTTCTAGATTTAATGTACATTCTTCTCGCCTCAAACTCCACTATTGTATGCATAATGATCTAGGCGCAGAAACTCTCGTCTCTAATCCAGTTTTTTATGACCATATAAATCACATTGAAGTTGATGCCTACTTCATTAGTAATTTAGTCACATGCAAGACTCTTAAAGTTCTTTGCATTCCTAATGAAGAGCAGCTAGTTGATATCTTTACCAAAGAGCAGCTCGCTTCCAAAGCGACACATGAGGGATATATAAGCGCCTTGAATAAGTTAATTCAATTTTAAGCACCGTTATAACTTATAAAGCAAACCCCAACGCTCCAAGTCAATTTGACATACACGGCTTAGTAAGTTGGTATAAACACAACCGAATTCCTCGAATAAGCCACTAGGACCCGATGAACTCATATTGGCCAAAGTGAAAGTTATCCGTTATTTTGATACCATTTTTATTTTTTATCGATGCATTTATTTCACTCCCCTATTTAATATTTGTATCGGTAATAATCAATAATACTATCATCCAGTTAGAACCAACTTTCGTCTCTCTCTACTTCCATTTCATTCTCCAAGTTTAATTATATTTTAGTTTAACTGTTTCATAGACTAACAAAGTTGCGAAACAAGCTCTAAGTTTATTCTTTAATAGATATAACAATTAATTGGTTGTTTACCCACATTTATATTTTTTGTTTTAGAAATACCCAACGTTTGGTAAACTTTTCGTAAATACCTAGTAAAAATTGTTTACACACGTTTTTATGGACCTAATATCTTCATTAACAATCACTAATTATAGTCCATAATATCGTGTAAACAATTTTGCTAGATATTTACGAAAATTTTACCAAACGTTGGACAAGAACATAGGCGCGGTGGTGGATGAGCTGACGGGGCACGCGGACAAGAACATAGCAATGATGTTGATAGGGAACAAGAGTGACTTTGCCAGCCTGAGGGCGGTGCTGGTTGAGGACTCCCAAGAGTTCGCCAAGGTAGACAACCTCTTCTTCATAGAAATCTTCGCCCTCCACGCCACCAACGTCGACTCCGCCTTCTTCACCGTCCTCACCGAGATCTACTGCTTCGTCAGCAAGAAGCCCCTCGCCGACTCCTCCTCCTCCGTCGCCGCCCTCCTCACCGCCACCAACATCCTCCTCCCCGTCCAAGACGACGCCCCCTCCCTCCTCCCCGCCGCTGCTGCTTCTAGGTTCTCTTTTCGTTTTTGTTACTACGTCCTCGGAGTCACGTGCCTATGGGAAATAATGCCCATTTTTTCTTCATGTGTTAAATAAATTTGTATGTAATATTTAGGCTTCAAAATTAATCAAAACATTACGATTATATTTTTTTTTTTCAAAATATCTAAAAATGAATTTTTATTTTTATGTTACAAAAAATATATCATTTTGATATTTATAGTGTCATACAATATGTACAATGCTATATAATTACCATATGTATCTAATTTGACGGTGTCTTGTGAAAGTTTCAAAGTTTAGGATCACCAATTTTATGGTTCAATTCGACTGTCGGTGTCGATCAATTTTATTCGAGAGAAAAAGATATCGGCCAATGAACGTAAAATGGTCATGAATATTATCATGAATGCTGTAAATTAACTGTAATGAAAATGAATTAATTCTGTGAAACTAAAATAATTTTCAGAAGTGGATATGGAAATGAATTAATTTGGTGAAGATTAAATAAATAGCGCTAATTAATATAGAATAAATTAACGAGTGTAAATATCAAATTTTCACTTATTTTAGAATATTTCAATAATTGTAGAAGACCGCCTAAATATGAATTAATTCGATAGTTATTTCAAAATTTTAACCTGAATATTAAAAAAAATCAAAAATATCGACCGAAATATTAATAAAGATATTCGGCTGGTAAAATAACAACGTAAATTGACATTATACGTAAGTACTAAGATTATTGATAATTATTTTATGAAATGTTGGTCATTTAAAAATTAAATTAGTAAACAAAATCTGTTTTGCCAAAATTTTGTATTTGCAATTTTAATTTTAAAAATAGAATTAATTTCGTTAAGGATTTCTAAGACCCCCCTTCATGATTTTAATTAAAAGTATTTCAATACGAATTGTGGAGAATACTTTTAGTGTCTCCTCGTCGACAAAAGTTCGCAAACATTTCAGTCCATATTTATTCTTAAATTTCGTTCATACGGTTCCATGAGATCTGGATACATAGTCCGGAATATTAGGATGTGTTGCACCAAGATAAATGTTGGCAAAGTATGTGGATAATTAATTATTACATGTTGATAGATGTGATTTTTATATTGTTTTGAAACTTTTGAAGATGATTAATGATGTGACAAGTGAGGCCGTGCATTATTTGGTAAGGGCATTTTTAACCATGAGCACCAAATTTGGTGCTAAAGTTTTTTCATCTCCAACCACAACACCAAATTTCACACCAAAAATACTATTCATCATTATTATATTATTATTTTTTATTCACCAAAAATATTATTTTTTATGAACTTCGGGAAAAGAAACTTGAGTTAGCTCAAATGAAATAATAGAATAAGATCTTGTTTATGAATTTGGATACTATATCCGATCCAAGTATGCGTGAATTTTTAGTGAAAGAAAAAGAAAAAATTATGCAACAAAGAGCAAAGAAAAACCAATATGAAGAACAAGGAGAAGGTTTCCAATATCATGGATCTCAATATCGAGTTTCGAACTACCAACGAGATCAAACTCAGGGAGATCAAAGTCAGACAAATCAACTTCGGGGAGATCAAGCTCAAGGAGATTAAGCTCAAGGAGATCAATATTATACACAGTATTATAATTATCTTGACAGATCTGGAAATAATTTTCCCAGTTATTAAGTTTAAGTTTTTTCTATGTATTTTTAGGCTATGTACTTTTAAGTGTGTTTAATTTTAATTTTAGTGTGTTTAAATTTTGTATGTTTAAATTAACCATAATGTTGTATAAATATAAAAGATTAAAATATATATATTTGGCGTGTGAATAGTGCCGCGCCAAATATAGCGTGTCATTGTTCACAACACCAAATTCGGTGCCATTTTTACAGTGGAGTTGGAGCAAAAATTGTACTAAATTTGGTGATTTACCGTGTCTTTGGAGAAGCCCTAAATGCCTAAAAAAAAGAAATCAGTTGACAATTGGAAATACTTTATTCATCTCGAAATTTTGAAGAAGATTAGCGAGGTGTTAACTCAAGATTTAAGTGATTATTTGAGGAATTGTGGTATTGTTTAAAGAGTATTACAAGAGTACTTTGCAAACGTCCAAATGAGTCCACTTACGGTACTTATATGGTATACCGTATACAGCTCATCCTACTATATCATGTCCCTAATATGAGATATACTTTTGATTTGGGAATTCAAAATTGTGACCCCTTATGTTTATCATATTGACCCCCAAAGCCCGAGGTAGTCTCCGTCGATAGGGTACTTACTCACGAACTATTTCATGTCTGTACTCATACAACTTATAACAAACAATACAAGATTTCATTTTCTTTAACTTTATCAAGCACCCAATTTGATTCAAATTATGTATATACTTATTCTATAATCATTTGCAAAATGTTTATTTTTTTACGTTTTATTTTATAATAGCAGAAGCACAAAATATCAAACTAGCCTGATAAAAAGTTAACATTTATGAATACATCATTAGATGTGGCAAGGAAGGAAATATTTTTAGTGCAACATTTATAAAGTAGTGCTTGTTCAAAATTATTTGAAAACTAGTGTTTTTTTCAAAACTGAAAATACTAAAAAATGTAAAATAGAGTTTAAAATAACAAATTAATAAAAAAAGAATTATATACGATATCATGCGATTTATTTTAATAAATAAAAACACCATTACGATTCACATATATAATAATATACACAAAATACTGATATATATATCTGAAAAAACTAGTCCTTGACTCAAGCCGAATAAGTTTTCACTATCCCGCTCGAAATTTGAAATTTGAAATCAGACAAAAATTATCTAAAGAAATTAAAAAATTACCCGACACGTGTGAAGTTTTCAGGCTCGTTTAATTTCTTTCGAGTATAAAGCCGCTCATTTCACTCATTTGAAAATTTGCCAATCCGGTCCCTCTTTACTCTCTTCCCTCTAATCTCTCTCCCTCAGAGACCAAACTAAACGAAGCAAGAGGCTCCAATAATCCCAATATCCCCAAAACCCTAGATCTCACCATTTTCACTGGTAATCTTCCAATCTTCTTCTTCGAACTAGTACTCTACTTTCTGAAGATTGTTGTGTTCTTGCTGAAACAAACTAATAACATGAATATCTTGTTCTTCTTTTCATTATTTGTTCTATGTTCAGAGCGATTTCAGCTATGCCGGAGTCAAGAGATAGACTATTGAGGCCGGTCGATATGGCCGCCTTGTACGTCAGGAGAAGATCCGGCGTTCTTACCGATCAAGAAGACGAGTTGTTCAGGTCGCCGATTAGGCCAAACCGACAGTCAACAGATATAGTCCGTACACCGGCGAGTTTTGCGACAACCGCCGCTAGGCGAAATGGAAGCTTCCGTAACCGGAGCTCGAATTCAAACTATTCAATTAGCCGCGGTGGTGCTCGGCGGGGACGGGGACGTAGACCGCATGGAATGTTACCTTCTTGGTACCCTAGAAGACCTCTCGCGGATATCACGGTGGTTGTGAGGGTACGTATTACTTCATGTTTCTTTGTTTGTTTGTCGACTATTTAATCGTGTCAAATGAACAGAGTGACGAAGAAGGTTTGATAGTTCCGATTTGCTGATGTGCTAATTCAATTTTAGTTATACAGGCTTAGGTTTGATATTTTCGACATAATTTAAGGCTCTTTATCTCTAGAAATAATTGAAAATTTTGAAGTTTTTGGACCTGTTTGTCTTTATTGTAGATTTGGGATCAATTTCCCTGTAAAATTTGACTTAAATTTCGATGAATTAATGCGTTTGATTTTCGTGGGCCCAAGCTGCATTAGATGGTTTCTTGAGTAACTATTATTTGGAGAGCCGAGAAATGTTGAAATCTTAATGCACGATCTTAGTAAATTCGATTTTCACTTTATGAAACTGCACGTCTTTTTCATAGATAACTCAATAGTAAATTGAAAAAGTAGGCTAGAATTGTCCTCTTTTCTTTGTTTGGGCTCTGTATGAGCGATCGTAGTTACTGTTCTATGAGTTTAGTTTAGTTTAAGTTTTCTTTTTCTGTGCTTCTAATGTATTACTTTTCTGACTAAAACTTTTCTAATAATTCATTCGTTGTTTGTTTGTTGATGGTGGAATCAAAATAAATTCTGAATCGGATGCTGTATTTGTTCAATTATTATCCTGAAACTACTTAGAATTGACCCTGCTCTTTGGTTTAAGTTCGCTTTAGATAGTGCTTTAAAAAATTATTATCAACTGAGATTTTGACCGTATTAAAATATACTTGCGACTTTAATATTTTCAACTCATTCTTTTGGGCGTGCCTGCCTTAAATTTTACTAGATCTAACATTGGGTTGTATGGAAATCACTAATTATCATTTTTTCATTACGTTTTTGTTCTTTTTCCCCATTGTCCTTTTTTCTTGATCCTAACGTCATTATTTCTTGTCTTGTTCTTTCACGACACAGATTAATGATTCCATTTCGTGATTAAAATTTTAAAGACGCTCTCAAAGTTGTCTTTGTCCCCTTTTTGGTCTAACTTGAAGTCCTTCGATAGCCGTGTTGAATGAGTCAAGGAGTACCAGTGTTGACCGTAATTTATTATTGTCACTTTGTCTGGAAGATAGCGATGCTTAAAAGATATAAATTGATTTCAGGCCATGGAAGAGAGGAGAAGGGCTCGTTTGAGAGAAGGGCTAGAAGACGATCTAGACAGTGAGAGTCCATCTCAGGACCGAAACCAAGTTGCTCAGCTCGAGCAAAACCAAGCTTCTGCCTCCGAAATCACTCCACTCAGCAATGCTCTCAAAACCAACTTTAAGCTGAACCAGACTCCCATAGGTAAAGTGGTTCCAAAGATTCTTCTGGACATCACCAGTCAGGATACGGATACTACCGAGACGCCCCAGAAGAAGCTTCTCAAGTGCATCGGCACCGTTGAGAAGGTGGTCAGGGAGGAGCTGAAGAAGTTGAAGGAGACCCCAGAGGCCAAGAGAGCTGAGAGAGAGAGACATGTTCGGACTCTAATGTCAATGCGATGAAATTCTTTTTCAATTCTTGGATGACATACATGAGCTTTTGGGCACTGCGAACCACGCAACAACCTTTGAAGAGCGCTATTGATATCATAATCGTCGGTTCAGGAAGCTGGTAAAAAGGTCATACAGCAGAGTGATTTCGCTGATCACTGTTCGGGGTCTTTGCCTTAAGACCGGGTTGGCCGACCATAGATTGTTTAGGTTTTTGTTTTTTGTTTTTAATAATTCTGACTACATAGTTGTTTCTTAGATTATGTACATATTTCTGCTTGTGCTGAACTGAATTTGAGTATTTTGATTTCACAATTACTATTCGACGACAACCTATGATTAAGGGTTTACATCTTGTGCAGCTAAGTTCTTCTGTGGTGCAGTGCTTGCTTTCTTTTTCTTCCGAATCTATATCTGCTAGTAAAAAAATCAAGCCTTTTTGCAGAATGAAAGTAATTAAGCTCCTCTGCAGGTAATATCATCAAACCTTTTTGCAAATTCAGAAGATATGTATAGTAACGGTGAATTAAATGGATGCATTTTTTCTGTATTTATAGTTTTTTTAAATTTATGTTTTAAATTGTCTTTTCAAATTTGATTTTGATTTCGCAACCCCCATTGACGTATAATCAAATATTGCAATTATACATATTTTAAGAAAGACAGTGGCAAAACCCATACAATTACTATGCTGGATGCTATTAAGTATTAAGCATTCATCAATTTACTTTTACAAAAACTAATTTATTTTATTTAGTGCACAGTTATTCTTTTGACGTTAAAAATTAATAGAACTACTACACGTATGAAGCTGAGAAACGATTTAATTATTATTTTTAAGATAATAAAAAATAAACGATTGAACCCAATTTTTTAAATTGACTTATATTGCAATTTATATCAATTAATCTATTGTAACTTCTAACTGATTTGATTATTTTATCATAAATTATTATCTAAACATTATAATTAAATCGTTTCTAAGCTTGTTTCGTCATTAAACCACGGATGATGCTGTATATTCGGCCTTCCTCTTTGTCGGAAACAAAAATCTGCTGCTAGTCAACCTCAATTTGTAGCGCTGAGGTGGACTTTACACTTCCTATTCGCCTGGTGGGTCTAATGATAAAAAAATACATACGCTCCTATGTTTCTTCAATTGCGTGAAGCGGGAAGCAACAAAACAAACAATTCTTTAGCAATAATAATAATAATAGTTTTGACAACAAAACAACAACCAAAACCACCGCTCGGGTGAGCCACCATGAGCTGTCAAATAATATAGCCGTTGCAAGCGAACTTTCCAGCCATCGTTTCTTTTCCGTCTTTGTTCATTAATTTTATATTACCGTTGTCGTACCTATTTTCTGATCCGCGGGTCCCACATTCTCCAAAATCTCGTCATAAAATACACCCCTCAATTTTCTCCAAACAACGAAACACAACAGAGAAGATCATTCACCTTTCTCGCTCACTCTTAAGAGTAAAAATTGTTTTAGTTTTTTTTCAAATCCTTTTTATCTTCTTCTGCAAATGGCTTCTTACAAGACCAACATCTTCTTCGCCGCCTTGATGCTCGTCATCGTCGCCGCTATGGCCCAAACCATGTCGCCGGAATCATCGCCGGCACCGTCACCGATGCTCGCCGGAGCTGCCTTCTCTCTGCCGGTATCAGGCGCCGTCGTCGGAGCTTCTCTTGTTCTCTCTTTTGTCGCTATCTTGAAGCACTAGAGAGATGTCTTTCTTTTTGTGCTATATATATATATTCTATTATCAATTCATATTGGATGAGTTGGGTACTTACTTTACTTTATTGTCATATTTGTTCCGGCTTATTTGTACGTTGAATCATTGATTCAGTTGATATTCCTTTTTGCGATGATTATATCAAACTTGATTTGTGTGGATAAATATACGAATTTTATTCATATTTACTTCATACTATCTATTTATATTTATATATTGTGTTTTTTTTTTTTTTTTTGTGTATTTTGTTTATACTCAGTCCAACAAATTTGAGTAGATTTAGGAGATTTGGAATAAGTAATTTGTCTAACTTGTCTTCACGGTTTCTTTGAGAAAAAACAAACACAATGAAAATTAATTAAATACATAATTTATCAAAAATTTATTGTAAATAGCCTAAAATTATCTACAATACAAGATATCTCGAAACGTGTGGACCACCGAATTTGCCACGATTGTGATTTAATTAATAAAACCAATGGTGAAAGCCTACGTAGCCATAATTTGTTATTCTTTTAATATGGTAAATAGCTATGTACTTATAAAAATGTTTAATAGTTTCAAAATATCTAATATCTTGTAAATTATGTGTAAATAACCACCTCAAATTATTTACAAAATTATTTAGATTGTTTTGGTCCGAATTTGAAAATATTTACAAAGTTGAAATATGAGGTTAATTTGGACCAAATATTCGTGTAAACAAAATCGAGTGGGTATATTAAAAACACTAAACATAAAAATGGATAAAGAGTCAATTTTTTATTTTAATTTCCTCCCATAATCACTTCAAAATCTAATATTGGTTCCAATAATTTCATTTTTCTCACCTGATTACATAAAATTTTAAAGTTCAAACACATCAAACGTACCAGTGTAAGCTTTAATGGCCAAGATCATAAAACTAAATGATTTTTCACACATCATTAGGAATGAGAAAACTTAGCTTTGTCCATAACGATAGCAGCGGTGACGACATCAGATAATTATCAAAATTGGTTTTTCCTATTGACTCCTTAAGTCTTGATAAGTTTTATTAGTGATGAAAGCAAAAACAATGTAATGAGGTAGATAGTTGACCAAAATCTCTAGAGTTTCACCCACCATCGCGATATTATAAGTTTCTCCTTCTTCACCACTTAAGTCTTGATAAGTTTATTAGTGATGGAGGCAAAAACAATGGAATGAGATAGAGAGATGACTAATCTCTAAGTTTCACTTATATGCATCCACCATCAAGATATAATAGAGATTACCTTTTATTTAACTGACCAATATAATTTATCTAATATATATTACTGATATCATGTGAGCCAATATTTATGTAAACCCACGTAATGGACTTGAGGCATGAAGATGGGTTTACATTCTCCTACTTTGAGAGATCCGCGGATAAAAAAATTTGTCCATCTGTAATGAAAATTACATTAGTAGGAATATAAGCCGAAACATCTCTCGATTGGGTTTCTACTATTGAAAGCAGTCATGCCTCCTTCACCTAACCGAGAACTTGATTTAGCAGCTCTTTCCAAAAGGCGTGAATGCAAATAAAAGACATCCCCGAGTGAATACGAAGTACGAAGGATGAATACGGAAAGAATAGGACTCTAATGATTCATTGAATACGTAATATGACATAATTTAATAATAAAAATAAGAAAAATTGCTCTAACTAAACCAAATAAACGTTGCAATTGCAAAATATCAAATGTTTTGCAAACGTTTAAAAAATACCCAGGCGGTCGTACGTGACAGATTTTATGGGAGTTGCAATTCCAATTATACCCTTTTTTATTCTCAAACGTGGAAATTTTATTTTCCAGTTTTTTAATATTAACGCAAATTAACCTGAAATTTCAGGATTTTGTGTTTAAATTTCATTTATCAGATTTAAAACCGTTATTTAATGGATTTAATATTTTTTTGAAATAGTCAACTAATTATTTAAGAAGTGATTTTGTTGCTAATATAATTTTAATCAGATATATTTCAGTAATAGCTCTTGTATATATATAATCCTCGATTCCAAATTATAGTTATGAAATACTAGTTAATTTTCATTAATTTGTATATACGAACATGTATATATATTTATTTAATGGATTTTTGGTTCCATATCTTATCTCATCCCCTAATTTTATGGATTTATTTTGGAATTTGTTACTATACATATTAATACATAATTTATTTTCAAATCTTCTATTTTGAATTTTGAAAATTACTTTTTTTACTTCTCTACTTCAATACTCCATTAATTGATGCTAAAATTAGAAAGAGTATGCATTATTAATTGTTTTCAAAAACACAAAAAATTACGTATACGCGTTAATTTTAGTTAATTTATTTAACTGACGTATATTTGTTATACACTACAAATCAGATTCCTTTGACAGTTTTAATTGATATACTCTTTATTTCATTCCTTTTATAATTTAAATTTATTAAAATAAATTAATCCAAATCGATATAAATTAATTTACTCTTTTACATACGTTTAAAAATAAATGCATATTTCCTGATTTCATGCATTTATTTTGGCAGTTGTTATTGATTATAAACTTAATTGATATTTATTTATATATAATTAATATAGTCAATAATTGATTTCGAATCAATCGAATATAATTTTGAAATTTGAAATTTAATTTTCGATTTGCTACTTAAAATCTGGTAACTGATTTGAAAAACAATAATTGACATATTAATTTTAGTTAATTTGTGTCTCCGATGATAACGTGGTGTACAGTTACGAATTTACTACTTTGTAGCCTTTATTTTGGCTATTTTAATTGATATCATCTTTATTCCATTCCATTTTTAATTTTAACTATTAATTCAAATAATTTCAAATTGATATTAAGATATATTCTTCCCGAATATGTTTAGTCTAAAATATTTTTCGATTTTAAAAACAAAATCTTTTCTTCTTCTTTCCTAAAATGAAGCCTAAGTATTCGTTATTTATTACTAATAACTGAAATTCATATCAGTCTAATATAATCTTGAAAATTTGAAAATTAAAATTTATTTTGTATTTTAAATCTGGTTAATGATTTCCAAAATCTATATGATTTTTCGTGTTAATTTTCATTAATTTCTGATACGTCAGGTTCATAGATTTTGAGAGATTCATTTAGGGTGAGTAGTTTGGTTCATCAACCATTAATTTTGCTTAATTTTTTTTTTCATGTACACTCCTAATTATTGCATTTTGTTCATAGTTATTCATTTGAATAAAAAATCATGTCTAAAACCATTCCTCATCCATATTCCCATTTTGTTGAACCATCTAAACACCTATGAACACTCTCTAATTTTCGTTAATTTCTGTGACGACATTGTTTATAACGATTTTAGGGAAAAAAAACTACAGATCTAATTGCAATATTTGTTGGGGGGAGGGAGGGGGAAGAAAATACAGATATAATTGCGATGACATGGTTCATAACGAACGATATTTAACACAAAGATCACTTAAGATTCGATGAAACACATCAAGGCAACACGTTTCGAAGGTTCCTGAGCGAGTTCTTCTTCGTCATCTTCTTCTTCTTCTTCTCTCCGGCCACCGCGGAACCACCTTCTTTTGGAAGTTTCTTTTGTGCTTCGGCTTCTTCTCCCGCCGGAGCTTTCTCGACCGCCACAGTCTTATTCTCCTCCATCGGGTTCTTCTCCGCTAGATTCTTCTCTGCCTTCGGTGCCATTGAAATCATAGATTTTTCTTCGCAGAAGAGAGAAGAGAGCAAAGAGTAGTATCGGTTTTCGTGAGAGAGAGAATAAAGTTGGAGTGTTGAAAGGGCTTAGAGTTTAAGAGGTTTGATGTAGTATATATAACAACTTTCCAAAACAATTTCTCCTGTGCAAAAAATAAAATTCTTCATTAATTTTTCTTTATTTCCAATATATTCGGCACTTTAATTGGAGATAGAAAGTGAGTCTATACATGTACACAAAATTCGGCCATAATTACGTTAATTTTCATAAATTAATTCTTCATAATTACCGATTCGGAAAAGGGTATAGTAGTCCTTTCCGTTAATTTCTACAATCAGGTATTAACCAAAATTTTCAATAAGTTGGATATTTTGCAAACTCAATACTATAGAAGGATATATAACTCTTTATCCCTAAAAATAAGTACGTGTGGTACAAGATAAATTCATCATAATATTGGTTATGTCATAAGTCATAGTCAAGTATGAAAACTAAAAAGGACCATAGCGGCCATACATCGATTTATCGACGCTGTCCCTTCTACGTATCACATTACTAATTTCATACTCAATAAGACACATAATAAAGTATTCGTTAATGGTCCGACGATAATGTCTTTGTTAGAAACAAATTTTTTTAATTCACATATAATGTATATGTATATATACCAATCATAAAAAAAAAAATTCATAAACTTCATTTCAGAAAACAATAAACCAAACTCAAAGTGTCAATCACATAAAACTTAACACATAAAATAACATCAATAATAGTTTCAAAGAATCTCATCCTTTCGACATGTTTAGTAAATGTCTTTGGAGGAAATCCTTTAGTTAATGGATCTACAACCACAAGTGTTGTACTAATGTGCTCGATTGACACTTTTGTTTATGAACTTCTTTTTTAACGATAAATTATTTCAATTCCATATATGTTTAGCATCTTTTGAGTATCGTTTTTAAGTGCCATTTTTTTTTCAAAAAAAAAAATTAACGATGTTTAAAAACGACTTGTTGTTTCTAAAACTTCAAAGTCGCTTCTAATTATAAACGACTTGTAGATTTTAAAAGTACCCATCGTTTTTAAAGGTCATTTTCGTAGTAGTGTCCATAGTCATTATTTGTATCATTGAGTACCAATGACGACTAACACATCCTCCTTCCTTGGTATATCCATCGTGAGCAGCAAATATCTAAATTCCTTTCCCTTTCCTTTTAATGTAATAAACTTGTCTAGGAGAACAATTATGAGTCTGTCGCTTCTAAAACTAAATTTTACAATATTACAATTGAATACGAGCTTCGCTCACTTCCACTCTCAAACAAGTAATTTTCTCTCGCATACAATGGATAAATGGACGAGTTTCATAAATTACACCACAAACATCACACATTCAGTTTTCAGTTCGCAGATTCTACACGTTTAGAAACTTTAAGATCTAAATGAATGTGTCACATACAATTCAAGGAGAAGTCCACGGCTCTAAAAATAGTCAACATCTCGAAAACTCAATCTAAGACTTCATAACCCGTAAACACGAAGACAATGTAGAAACTCTTTCGCAAATAATTATGGCAATTTTCCTTTTAACTTTTTTTGCCAAATTTACAACTATACTTTTTAAGACAATATGTCTCAGGAGTCAGCACATTACGTAACAAGTTGCACGACATCATTTCAAACGAGCTTCCAGTAATAAAAAAAATAAAGTTAATAACTACGCGTATCAAATAACTGACTAATAGTCATAATTTGAAATAAAATTTTAATTCATGATTTTGTTTAAAGTTTGTAAACTATCGTTCTTTTGGTATTATACCATAAGTAAAAATGGAAAGAATGCCAAACCCTTGATGCGTCGGAAAGCAGTGAAAATATCCTGGTGTGATATCTCCCTAAATATAATGCCTAATTAGTAAAACATGACTTACAGCTTACACACATCTGTTTCTCCAAAAAAATATTATAATCTCAGACTAAACAGCTACAATTATTTATATACACTTGTATGATTGGCTGATGATATGAAACCTCACAAGGCGAGCCTCTTCTTGAAGTGTCCAATATGTAGTTTTTTTTTCTTCTCATTTTATTTTCTTTTGCAGATTGTACTCGTTCAACTAAAGAAGTTCGGCTAGGAAAATGGAAAGTTAGGCATCGGATCTTCTACTTCGAAGCAATGGGCATATACGGGAATAATATTGTAGTTTACTTGAGGATAATTCGAACTTTGTACCAAAAATCCCTCTGACAAAAGAATCCATGATTTTGTGCGAGAATTTCGAAGAAGAGAAATGGTAGAGAGAAGCCAGAGTAAGAACAAATAAAAGTAATATTGGGAGTTCAAAACATTAGCCATCTTTTGAAGACGTTTGACATTTCAGAATACTCCTTTCTGGCCTTTATATATCGTAATATAGTACTAGGGTTTCCACGGGACGTGTGTTTAAAGTCAATATAATCTGCACAATATCTAAATACTATTCGCGTGCACATAATTGGCTTAATCAACCACACACTATTTCCTATTATTTTCAATTAAATAACGTTTTTTTTCCCGATTTAAAGAAAATGAAAAATAAATGAATGGTTGACGTTCTTAATCAGCATGCTATGCTCATTTAAACGGTTTGTTTTCCACGTTTGCGTGCTTACATCAATTTTGAATAGTTCGCCACGGTAGGTGACATTTTTATTTTATGTAAATCCTGTATTTGTATTAATTTTACACAAGGAAATTTGCGCCCACAAAAAAAGTTTTTTAGCTATATACCTATCTTAACGTTTACTAATTTCGAAATATTCAACGTTTGAGAAATTTTTTCGTAAATATCCAGCAACATTTGTTTACACATTTTTATGGAATATAATTAGCAATTGTTGATGAAGATATTATAGTCCATAAAAACGTGTAAACAATTTTTGTTGGGTATTTACGAAAAATTTACCAAACATTAGATATTTGTAAAACGTAAATATTAATGTGGGAAAACAGCCAATTAATTGAAATTAAATCCTTACTGATTAAGTCTCACTTAAACAATTTTAATTGCTATTTATCTTAAGTTTCGAATAAATATTTGATTCGAGGACAATACTACAAAGATATATTTGAGCTCCTCTTTCTTTGGTCTTGTTATGTTATTTTCGATAGCTGTCTCTTTGTTTATTTTAGTAAGGGCTCTGTATATTCGTTTATTTGCTCAAATATATATTTTAGAATATTTTTGTAAACTTTGTGTAAGGGTGAGGACGCCATACTCCCAGCGGCGGAGTACGGGATTGAAGTCAGAGAAACAATTTTGAAGATCAAATTGCAAAGGGGCAAATTTGAAATAAACTCAATTTGCTAAAGATATAAAATATGTAAATAAGTTTTATTTTAAAAGATTTAAGGGAAACATCAACCCCCTATGCTCTACGAGTGACTCCGCCATAATCTACCGCTAATTCTTAAATTTTCCGCCTAGACCTATAAAAATAAGGGGTAATGTATAATAAAGCACTGTATAAGTTTGATAATTTGATTTTGTTCAACATTTTGAAAGATTTTTTGTAAATGTTCATACTTTTAATTAACAATTTCTTTTTCCAATTTTACTCCAAAAATAAAAATCCCGCCCATTTCATTTATTGATTAAAAATAAATTTCTTCCCAAAAAATCGGATTCAATTAACACAAATTATATAAAATCGGTTCATGGAGAGAGAATTCAGCATTTCATGCAAAATAATCGGCATTTTCTCTCCAAATTCTCAAAACCGAAAATTCAGAAACAAAAATTCTACTTTTTTGGCGATATCAAGGCGGTGGACACAAAGTTGACTCCGGTGGTGGCAGCACGGACGATGTAGGCGCCGAGGAATGCGAAAACTAACTTCGGGCAGTTACGGAGGAGGAGCATCACCAATTCTCCGCGGCGCACGGCGAGGTGGCCATGAGCGCGGCGTTAGTGCAACGCGTGGTGAGGTCAACGACTGCAACGCGTGGTGAGGTCAACAACGGCGAAGTTGTGGGCGGCGCCTGTGGAAGTTTTGATGGCGGAGATGATCGTCGCGGTCTTTGGTGGACCTTAATTTTTTTTTTCGTTTTTCGTTCTTCTCCGTGTTTTGATTTTAATTTCAAATTCATGTATGAAATTTTGATTTTTTTCATGTAGTAAAATAAATCAAAATCGTGTTTTGTTAATTAATATACAATTAACGTTAAAAAGTTCAATTTACATTATAAAAATCAATTTACGTTGTAAAACTCATTTCAATTTACGTTGTAAAAATCAATTTACGGTGTAAAACTCATTTCAATTTACGTACTCGTGTAAAATAATAAACATTAGCATTTAGTGTTTCCAAGAATAAACGGATAAGAAATAAAAAGGGTATTAAAAGCTGCCAAAAAGGAATTAAATAAATAAATTATCCTGAAAATAATTAGTCAAATAACTACCCATAATTGTAGGATTTTATCTACATTAATTATGTTGTCCGATTTTAAATAATTAACGAAAATTCTCAATTTTTTTTGTGAATTTTATTGTAAAACTCGTTGCAATTTACGCTGTTTAAATAAATTTATATTGTAAAACTCATTGAATTTACGTACTTATGTAAGTAATTAACATTAACATTCAGTGTTTCCAAATATAAATAGATAAAAAAAAATAAAAAAAGTATTAAAACCGGTCAAAAATGATGAAATAAATTAATTATCTTGAAATCAGTGAGTTAAATAACTACCCACAATTGTAAGATTTTATCTACATTAATTAAGCCGCCGAATTTTAAATAATTTACGAATTTTTTCAAATTTTGGGAGAATTTTAAACATAAATAATTCCGAAAATTCAAATGGTATAACAGTAACTTAACTGAGTAAATTAATGTGTCACGTAAGTGTTTTGGACATCTACAAAAGTTGTACGAAATATTAGACAAAATCAAATCACGTTTGTAAACTAGCGTCATTTCGCCAAATATTTGTACAAATAACGATATTCATCAGTGAGCAGAAAAAACAAATGGCCTACAACGATACAAATAAATCTAGGTCCTAAAACCCAAAACTCATTGAAGACTAATTATTATATTAAGAATTTCTTTAAACTTTATGGACCACTTTTATTTAAAAGATAAGTAGAATTATATTCACTAGTCCTCATATATGTTTGTTCCTTGTCAATTGCATGGACCATTGTACGAATAGTTTAATTTAATTACAATCAAGATAAGTTTTTGCTGTCACCCCATGACTAGTTAGGCGAATCCAAAATAAAATCTGCTATATAAATTTAATGTACAAAACTGTTCAATTTACAGTTCATTTCAGAATAATAGTTTGAATAACTTAATTGGTAATATCGCATAGTTTCGATTACGAGCTGGTGGGGTGTGATCCCGCAAGTAATAATAAAGCTGCCTTAAAAAAAACTCCTATAGTATTGAGTTGAATTATAGGACATACATGATCTCAATATTTTTGTATATAGGAACATAAGGGTACCACGAATAACAGAACTTTATTCAGTCTATATCCATGATCTCACTATCAGAATTTTATTCAGTCTATATCCATGATCTCACTATCTTTTATATAGGAACATAAGGGTACCACGAATAACAGAACTTTATTCCGTCTATATCAAACTAAACATTATAGATAGTTTTATACGAATAAGGCGAACTTGCTGTGTAGTGGGTGACAAACCAATATATTAGTGAAAGCTAATTATAATTTGAGAAATAACCCGAAAAATACTATTTTGAGTAATATTTTTCCTATTTTTCTTAAAAATTGTTTTCCTATTTTGCCACTAAAAATATCACTTACTCATTGATTCTCTAACATTTTTATCTCAATTATTAGTTAGTTTTTATTTATTTAAATATGTATATATAATTATTCAGAGAAAATATGAGACCCAATTTTGAATAGTTATTTTTTTATGTTTTAAATATTTTTTTTAATTAATTGGGATGAAAATGTTAAAGAAGAGAATTTAAAAGTAAATGGGTTTTTCACGTTTGTTAGTAGTAAACTGTGAAAAATATAATAGTTATAAAATGAAAGAAAAACATAAAAGTAGAACTAGGTGATTTTTTTCTTTCTTTTTGAAATTTAATGTCGCACCACAAGACGATCATGATCAAAACCTGATAGCACCGCGAACTTACGATATATATGGAACTCT
The DNA here is from genome assembly GCA_958296335.1 of Urtica urens. Lineage (NCBI taxonomy): Eukaryota > Viridiplantae > Streptophyta > Magnoliopsida > Rosales > Urticaceae > Urtica > Urtica urens. The sequence goes on from OY282521.1 coordinate 3,040,061, forward strand.
CTATTAGACTTTTATCATCTAATTGATAACAATCATTATATCGATCGAACTGGAATTTTGATATCTCTCAGCCATATTACGTTACTTCTATAGGTTCACTGATTTGTCAAAAAAAACTCCGACGTTGAAAATCACTGATGCGTAATTTATTATATTTTATCCCAGGACCAACGTAAAGAATATATCTTAGTATATGAATTTTAATATATAATGCGATATGTAATAATCTATATAATAAAGTGGTCCATAGTACATGAGTATATGGATCATCACGGTTGTGGATTGTACTCACGCTAAACAACAGATTGTTCATTCATACAATTGCATAGGAAGATTATTATTGTACGATGGCCACTATAATGATGTATAATATCGTTAAATACATATTGCCTATCACAAATACATCAGATAATACGCTATGAAATGACGAGTCTATTACATTATAAGGACATCTTAAAATAATAATGAGAATAAATTAACCATACACACGCTAATCCACTCTCACCCATAAGTTAATTTATCAGGACTAGTATACGGAGAACAACTCACGTCCTTGATTTGGATATCTACATTTTACAAGCCATGTCTTATACACGGACGTGTTTTGTAGTGCGGCAACGCTGAGGAAATGACGGTGTCAATCTTATTTTAAATACAAAATCGGATATGAATATACCTCCATACGTACCCAGTATAAATAATAGCTCACTCTTGCTCTTTCAACCATCAACCCAAAAACATGGCTAGTTACTATCTCATAGACTACTTTCCATTATCCATCATAACCCTAATCCCCATAACCATCTGCTTCGTCTCTTGTTTCTTCTTTTCTAAAGCTCTAACAAGCAAAAGAAAGTCTCCGAAGAATCTGCCGCCGAGCCCGCCCGCTCTTCCGATTATCGGGCACCTCCACCTCCTGGGGAGGCTGCCCCACCAGGCCCTGGCTAAGGTTTCAGACCGTTATGGTCCGATCGTGTACCTCCGGTTCGGCTATAAGAGATCGTTACTGGTTTCGTCTCCGGAGATTGCTCGTGAGTGCCTGAAGACCAAGGAGTCTTGCTTCCTAGACCGTCCTCAGAGAGCCAACTTTGACTACCTTACCTATGGAAACTCCGACTTCTCTGTCGCTCCCTATGGACCCTTTTGGAAGTTCATGAGGAAGCTCACCGTCTCCAAGCTTCTCGGTGCCTCGATCATGGAGGTTCATCTACTTTCTTAACTGGAGTATATCTATTCTAGTTCTTAAAAACAGTTATTATATATATCATATACAGAATTATTTCATTTTTATTTTAATGTGTTTGGTGTATCAAAGGAGGCTTAAATAGTATTAGGTTCTAGCTAGGATTGCAGTATTATGGATATTAAATGAGTTTTGTGTTTTAGTTAAAACAAAATTAGGTGCATATGATATACCTAATCGCCTTGATTCAAATATCTCTAGATACATATGTTTATATATAGAGGACGCGCTTAGTGGAATGATATATTTTTGGGTTATGTAGAGTACCGGGACAAAGTTCATTGGACAGTTCAACATATATATATATATATATAGAACAGTGTCACTGTGTCATAATTTTGTTTGATTTATTATTAATTAAACGTATATATATTAAACTAACAATATTTTCGTTTGTCATGTCATGTAAAGGTTCTTATATTGTATAAAACTTATAGAGAATTTTAGACTTATTCCAATGTACTCATATAGTCGTCGTCTTCTGAAGAGTTTATCTTCTTGTTGTTTTCATAATAAGATTTTTTATATATAAAAAAAGACTATGCATAATAAAATAATTTTGAAGAAGATACACTAATGAATTATTATTTTTCATGGTTCTGGGCATCTTGATGATTCAGAAGTGTTTCAAATTTTTATTTCCTTAATACATAATATATATGTGAATTAGGAAAGCATTAGGTGCTCTTTTAAATATTAAATATCAGAATTTAGTGCTAGATATATTCATACTTATTGTGTGCCACGTAGAAACCAATTTATATCAAACAAGGGTACGTAATTTTTTTTAGTGTGCATCGAAACAGGTTTACAAGCCAATCCGAAGGGAAGAGATAAGGGACTTGGTAGAAACAATAAAGAGAAAAGCCGAAGAAGGACGTGAAATCGATGTAGGAGCTCATTTCATGGACTTAACAAACAACATAATCTCACGCATGGCTCTGAACAAAAAGTCCGCCAAAAACGAAGACGAAGCCCACGAGATGCGACACGTCATCGACGAGATGTGCGACTTGGCGGGAAAACTCAACGTCCAGGACTTCATTTGGATCTTCCGGAGCGTTGACCTTCAACGATTCGGGAAGAGGCTGAGGGACGTGAGAGCGAGGTACGACAAGTTGATGGGAAAGATCGTTGACCAACATATAGAGGCTAGGAGAGAGAGGAGAGAAAATGGTGGTGATAGCTGTGGTAGTAATGAGGAGGATATACTTGAACTGTTGCTTGATGAGTATGACGATGAGAAATCGGAGATCAAGTTGACCATAGAAAACGTACATGCCTACATCATGGTAATTCATTAATTTTCCCGGGGAAATGGAAAATAGATGGAATTTTGTCGACAACTGTTCATAACTAGAATATTTCGGCTATTGTCGTTTAAACTTTTTTTTTTTTTTTTATCAAATTGTTATTGATATCCCATTTTTTACAGAATATCTTTGGCGCGGGGACTGAAACTCAGTCGGTAACGATAGAATGGGCGTTGTCGGAGCTAATGACTCATCCGGAAGCCATGTCAAAGGCGAGAGAAGAAATCCAACAAATTGTGGGGACGAAAAGATTAGTAGAAGAGTCTGATATTCCAAACCTTCCGTATGTTGAAGCTGTTGTCAAAGAAACCCTAAGACTCCACCCGGGTGGCCCATTCATCGCGAGGGAGTCTTCGATTGACTGTGAAATCGCCGGCTACCACGTCCCCGCTAGGTATTGATGAACACACTGTTAGATTGATCAATTGTATTAACAACTCGTCGATAGTGGAAATTACTTCTAGTAGCCGGTTTTTTTTTCCTTTTTTTGGTAATTTATCGCTTACCATTTTCAAAGTTTTTATTACAAAAATAGACTTTTCAAAACGTAAGCTATCACTTTTTCAAGAATTTTCTCCTAAAACTTTGAAACAACTATATTAAAATGTTACTTGAATTTTGATATATTTAGATCTGTTTGCTGATAGGCAATTACGAAACAATTGAAAACAAAATATTATTAAACAAAATATTATTTAAGCGGATGTGCACCTTAATGACTAGGACCCGGCTGTTCATCAACACGTGGGCCATAAACCGAGACCCGGCCCACTGGGAGAGGCCCAATGAGTTTGTGCCAGAGAGGTTTCTTGCGGGGCAAGGCGTCGGGGTGGACGTTCGGGGGCAGCATTTCCAGGCTATGCCTTTCGGGAGCGGGCGGCGGGGCTGCCCAGGTGTCAACCTTGCCCTCCTTGTGGTCCCCACCACCGTGGCAGCAATGGTGCAGTGCTTCGAGTGGAGCGGTGTCCCTGACATGGAAGAAGGCTTTGGCTTGTCCCTCCCTAGGGCTAAGCCCTTGCTTTGTTTTCCTTCCATCAGGCTCAACCCGTTTCCTCAAGTCCTGTGATTTTATTACATTTATGCGTCAGCTTGGTGTGAGCTCATTGTGCTGTTGTTCTCTTCAGTAAAATGAAAACAATCGACTATGTGCCTATGATCTTGATTCGCCGAAACTACAATGCCAATGGTCACTCCTTGGAAATACGTTGTCAAAGATAAACTCGTCGAAATTTTAAACAAAAACAACAAGGCGATCTTATACCATGCTCTTGTTTGGTTATCTTACATTTCAATCGAGAGAATAAACCAGTGGAGCGGGATCGCCAAGTCAAGAAATTGACTCCAAATCTTCCCTCAATTTGGGATTGCTCGGTACCATCGGGGCAAGAACATCTTGGCCATATAACAAAGCATTTATTATTCCTTAACCACTCAGCCTTTTGCATATATAAAGCTAAGAACCCAAAGATCACGCTTAAAAAACCAGTTTAAGCTTAGCCAGAAGATAAAAAGGACAACAAATAGTGCTTACAAGGCAACCAAAGCTTCTTTGTTTCAAAGAAACCAGACAGAGATTATATGTATTTGTTAGTACTTTCTAAGCAAAACAAACTTTTGAACTATCACAACTGAAGTTCTAACGACAGCGTTTGCCTCAAAAGACAGAACACGGATTGAGAAAGATAACTGAGTGACAGTTCAAAAGCTTAGGTGCTTATTTTTTACCAGTGGGCTCCAAGTTCATTGCCTGAAGGTTCAGCAGGAGATCTTCCGAGTTAAGGAAAACCTTATTGGTGGAGTTGGCGATGGTATGAGCAATTTCTCTCGCAGCTTCAATCTTCCTCAGAGTTATGAAAGCGGGATTGTTGGCTATGGCTTGGCCGATCAACTGTGCACTTGTAGCCTCACCCTGGAAAAGTACAAATGGAAAGTAGGTTAATACAAAGCCACACCCCGACGGAAGAAACAAAAAGTTGATTTTTCTGACTAACCTCAGCCCTGATAATAGCACTTTTCTTGTCTTGCTCGGCCTTTTCCACGACAAACTTAGCCCTCTCGGCTTCCTGTGCAGCGACTTGTTTCGCCTCGATAGCATTTGTGAATTCTTTTCCGAACGTAAGAGTGGTGATCGAAACATCGTCCAGTGCAATGTTAAAATTAGCTGCTCTCTCTGTCAATATCTTCCTAATTTCCCTACTCACGCTCTAGATTTTGTACAATAAGCAATTCCATAACCAATTAGTTCCCCGGTAATGCTACAAAACAATTGTTGGAAAGACTTCTTGTTGATGATGTAATGACTGAAATCATTGATAAGTTCATAAAGAAAATATACTCTTCAAGCAAACGAGCATTTTAATAGTTGTCAAGGGTGAATATTGAGTCGCCTAACCCAAACGAAAAAAAAAACTTTTTCTGAAATTGCAATTCAGAATATTTAACAGAATAAAGAATTTGCAGGTCACCTCTCTCTGAGTGATAAGCTGACTGGCATTGTACTGAGCAACCACAGCTTTCAAAGTTTCATGGATAATCGAAGGCAGAACTCGTTCATTGTAATTCTCACCGAGGGTACGATAAACAGCTGGTAACTGGTCCGGCAAGGGACGGGTCAGAACTCGAAGCCCTATCTTCACCTGTGTATGATAAACCAGACGTGTTACCAAAAAAAATGGAGTATTTAGGTTTCAAATTAAGAGAGGACCACATAAACACATACTTCCTCCAAGAATTACATCTTTCACATTTTTTTCAGCTCTGCATTTTATTGTAATCTTTACTTTTTAAGAAACATTCACAGAAATCAATACTTTTTTGAAACTCTAGCCTCTGTTTGTCAAACAGGAGGGATATGGGTGAAATTGGTAAGGGAAAAATGAGGGAGTGATTTAACATCTGGCTATTTGGCACAGGAGAAAGACAAGCTGAAAGGGAAATTTTTTAAGGAACTTAACATGAGTGGAGACCTTCAAATTATCATAGAAAATGGAAGGAAGCGAAGATTTTTTAAGTTATATTTCACAAATATCACCCTTATACAACTCGTTGACACCTACCCACCCCTTTCCAACAAAACACAGGAAAAGAGAAGCATATGGATATGATTGATTACATATTTACATTTTTGCATCCATTGTCAACAATTGCGACACGGGCGCGCGCGCGTGCACACACACATATATATAGCCTATGAAGGTTATGATGTTTACATACCATTTGAAGGTCACGACTCCCAGAAGTACTCTCGACAAGGTGGGGTCGTGCACGGACATCATAGATGACTGGTCTCTCGAACCACGGAATCATAAAATGTGTTCCTTCAGGATACACCTGCACAGCCGATGGAGCCTCATTGAAACTTCTTCAAATAAAGAAAGCTTAGATCCTTAAAGCTCATTTTAAGGCAATAACATGGAAGGGAAAAACAATATGAAAACACCTATCATTTTCTGTCCTGTTTTGGTTGAGGATATTTTTTTATAGGGAAGAATACTGAGAAATTAAATTCCACGGTTTTACATGTGCATGCAGAATTTCATTTCCCTTATTTTTCGCCTTTCTTAATTTACTAGATTTCCCGTAAACGGAAGTAAAAGAAATTCAAACAAGCAACCGAGGAAAGTATTATAACCTTGTCTTTGACGCCAATCACGCGATTAAAGACAATCGCTCTGTGACCACCCTCGACGTTGTAGAGACTGTTCGCAGCTCCGTAAAGGCCAAGCCCACCGATAATTCCCAGCTTCAGAAGAGCAGAAGCTGCACCGCTACTAGGCCCTTTCGGTATATTAATGTTCCCAAAGTTCATCTTCACTGAAAATTTGAGAATCAGAGAAACCGCATTCTAAGTATTTAACTCAACTTCAATTAACGGAGGTATATCTGCACAAAACGTTTGCAAATCAAGTTTAAGTGACAATCTAGACTTCGTAAACACATGACGAATCGGCGACACGAATCGGTACCTTGTGAAATTGAAGACCTTGAGAGCTCCGACAAAAGAAAAGCGCAAGGTTATAGGGTTTATGAATTTTGTATTGTGTGGAAGATAAAGCCACGGGCTTGTAATGGAGAAATTCCATTAAAACAGAATATACGATACTTCTTATTCATATTTTGGATAAAATTATGGTTTTAGTTTATTTATTCTCTTTCACTCAAATTTTATTTGATCTCTTTCACTTTCTTTGACTCTCAAATTATCTCTACCTAAGTAAAAAGATTAACTTAATCATTTCAAATAAATCTTTTAAAATTGTATAACATAAAAATTATTAGACGTTCCTATCTGAAATGAAATAGGCAGTTAGTTATTTTTTGAATTTTAACACTTTGTACGACTAAATATAATAGGATGAAATTTAATTTGTACGACGGTGAAACAAAAAAAATATGTTTAATAATATACGATAAAATGCGATAGTTTACGATATTATACGGCTTGTCACGTCTTCTCGACATGTAAAGAATAAAAATATATGATAGTCTGCATATTTTGGAATGTGAAAATTATAAAAAAAAAAAATTAATTTAAAAGTAGTTATGATTTTTAATTCATAATATTGTCGACGTTTTTTGTTCATAAAAACTATTATAGTAGATCATGAATGCATGATCGACACTCGATCACGTGACTCTTCCATTGAAATATATTCCGATATATGAAATAGACTCATAAGCCTAGTAATGAACGCTGAAACTACATGTCAGTGTGTATTTGTCTTCTTTCGATGTCATATCCGACTTGTCCTTCAATTTTTTCAATAAAGTCTCGTGACAATACTTCAAATTGACAAAAAAAACTAAAAAAATTCAGAACGACTAATATTTTTTCCAAGACATGATGCATAAGAGTCTTAAACGATCCGCAAGAAGAAATCTATTTTTCTTCGAGGGCTTCATTTCACGATTGCCCTAGCAGGTAGTCCAAAATGAAAATTTGTTAGAAACCATAGTCCAGATCTCGACAAGTCAACACGCTGTTTAAGTGCTTTGTGATCAACTATATGTTTTTAAACTTGTCATCCTTAGACGGACCATCTTCAAAACTCATCCCACGTATCAAAAAGCATCCCAACGCATCCAAAATCTCAATCTTTATCCGTCTAATCTGATCGGTATATCTTTCTATAATGTTAGCTCAATTTTACATAAGACAAAAGTGTGTGTGAGCACCAAAGAAAAATGAGTTCACTTCTTAAAAATTGTTCGAACGGAGTCCCAAATTTTTTTATGTGAGCTTAAGAACGTGAAATTTTGTCTAACACTCTTCAAGGTATTTATCCCACACATTCGAATCGTGAAAGGCATGTCATAAATGAATATACATAAATTTATCTTAAAGAATTTAGCATTACGAAAGTACAACATTGTGGGATATCATATCGTAATATACCGTTCAATGATCCAACTTCACCGGTGTTCCCACAACCTTAAATTTAATCACTTGTGCATGATGGCCTTGTTTATAGCTTCAACAAGTTTGTTGCATTAGGGCATATATTGCTAAAGATGTGCTCGCAAGTGTACGTGTCAAGTAATATAAAATCTCGAAGATACAAGTTATTAAAAGTAAATTAAATCAATAGCTAATAATTTGAATTTAAGAAAATGTATGTAAATAGAGGTGAATTCTACAACTTCACATAATCGCTTAATAATTTAACAAACTCAAATTAACACAATATAAATTTTAACCAAATTTGATGCATTTCCTGTTTTCGCTCAAACTCACTATACCAAATCCTACCTAAAAAAATATGATATTTCAATAATTTTTATATTACTCTATATTAATCTCATATTAACTCCTCTATTAATATATTATGTTAATATTAATATTATTAAACGTTAATTTATTCTTATGTCAACAATATTAAATGAACTTATATTTATATTAAATACTATGTAAATATTACAATATTAAAATATCCAAATTAACTAATAAAATATATCATTTTAAATAACGTTAACATAATAAAGATATTACATAAACATTATATTTCGTAGGTAAACTTTAATATTTATTATAAGTAAAATGAAAAAATTCAAATGTAAAAACAAAATACACATAAAAATATTGATACTTTAGGGTTTATAAAGTCAATAAAATAAGATAAAATTCTCCTAATAGAGTTAAGTAGGATAATCGATCAAAATGTGCATGCATTTTTATGAAAGACAAATGAATATTTTAAGAAGTAAAGATGAATTTTCTCAACGATTACAAGACCAATTTCAACAACATGGATATAAAAATTTTAGCCAATATTTCAGTAACATCAAATCACCTGACTTCGATATGCCAGACTATTAAAGATAATTTTGTTTAAATAATTTGTGTGTTTATTCTAAATTATGCATGCTTCATATTTTTTTTCTTCTATTTATATGGCGTACGTCGTAATTTTAATTTTATTTACGATTATATATTTATATAACTAGTAGTATAATTAATATGTATTTTATTTAGTTTTATTTAATTAATATAACTAATGTTATGTATTATTATCAATGTCATATTATTTATTCTATTTTCAAATTGATAATATGTATTTTTGCATAAATGATTTAAATTACGGTCTAAATTATATTTTAGTTTTTTTTAGTGAATTTGTAATTAAAATAGTTCAACATCCAATTTGTGTGATAAATAGTTGAAATCTAAATTTAGGTAAATAATATTCATCAACTCCAAATTTAGATAAATATATTTGAGTTGAACTAGAGCATTTCTAATTGAAATATGTCTCATGTTACCTCAAATTAAAGTTAAAAGTGGGTTGGATATGATAAAATAAGACAATTTACTATCTAAATAAAATCACTGTGCACATCATGATACTATGATATCGTCGTTAATATCGAAGATTTCACATGATCGCATGCTTTGCCAAAAAAATATTGTAAAGTCCTTAACGTATAAATAAGTCAATTTACTATGTACAAATATCTGAGATAAAAAAAGCAATCACTGTGCACATCATGATACTATGATATCATTGCTAATATTGAAGATTGCACATGATCGTGCATTTACTATTTAATCATATGATATCTAAACATATTAAGTTAATCATTTACTATTTAAAATTACATCTAAAAGACACGCTCTCTACATTTACACGTGCACATCAGGATAGGATGAAATCGTTGTTATAATATTTAAGATCGCACAATTCATGATTGAAGTACTATATAAACAACACACATTTGTCTAAAAAATAAAAATCGAACATTATCATTACCCATATTTTCGAAATTAAACAATACTTATAACTTGCCTGGAAATGACGAGGTCGACCACTGTGGGTTTCTTGGCAGTGTTTCTTCTTCTTATAATCGGTACATTATCATTTATATTTTTTAAATGAATTTAAAATACAGTCATTAAATTTATAATCATATACAACTGTAACTTAATGATGTGCTATTTTTTTCATTCAGATCAATTAAATTTATTTATTTTAAGAATACGAGTCGTTTGAAAATTTTAGTCTATACCTTCCGCTAAAATTACATGGTTTGAACTTATCACTAATTTTGAATGATATCAAAACAACTCTTTGCATTTTTCATCCTTATATTTTTACGGAGTTTTGTTTTGTTTTCTTACTTAAATACTACTAATATCAATTAAAAGAAATGCATACAAAATTTGATCCGTGTTTGTTATGCGATTTTTTAGTTGAGGCAAATTATGTCAAGAATAAAAAGTAGAAGGATATAAATCGATAGTAATTGAAAAGGAAAAAAGTATATCAATTTGAAAAAAATCAAAATGTATGTATGCATTATTTTTGCAGGGTGTCATGAACTAGAAGTTGAAGCAAGAAATGTTGTGAATATTCCGTGCGTCACAGCGCAGGACTGTCCAGACCCTAAATATTGCACTTGCCTTAATATCAAATTTTGTGGCTGTCGTCCTCACCAATTCACTGCTCAAAACTCGCTCATCCAAACCAATTTCATAAATAATTAGTATTTTGCACTTTGTATTGAAACAAGCGTTTGATTTACTTGTAATTGTTTGATCAATAAATTGGAGCTTTTATAATCTATGGCTCTTATTCAGCTTTCCGTGCTTTGTGGCTTAAATACTCTGGCCTAAAAACAAGTAAAAATGACAATTAAGAAATGATAAATTTGCGGTAATTAAGATAGTTTATTGGTAATATCATGTGACTTTCAGTTAAAAAATCGTGGGCTCGATCCTAAGATAAAAAATGATGAATTTTGCACAAAAGTAATATATGTTAATAAGAACAACAACATATTACTTTTATAACCCTACATATCAATGGGTGAAAATCGATTAAATGAATGATAGAACTCTCAGAAAGCCAATACACAATATTCAGGTTCAATACAATAAAACTTTTGTATATATCTTTATCATATATAAATAATTACTTTATGAAGAAAGATATATAGTAGCTTATATAAGGAATCAATTATATAATAAACTTAGGATATTTTAGACATACATTACAAAGGCTATTTAGTTATAAAATAATAGTATTATCTTGCAATAATTTGACAACTATTTTCTTAATGAAAGTTTAGAATGACTATTAGGCCTAAATTCTACTTAGATGTATGTAACTTGAATTAATCACAAATCAAGTGTTCATCGACGATTGTGGATCTTAGAGGTGTACCAAAAGCTTATACTAAAAGATAGATTTTATTTTATATACCTCAAATTATAGAAAATATACAATTTAGACTTACTATGTGAAAAATATTTAAAAATAAATTTTTGGACCAATATCGAAAAATAAAGATTTACTTGAAGATTTCATCATTAGCCGGTTGAGTTTACATGATTTTCTTGTTAAAACTTATTAAATGTTGTTCGTATTGTGATTATTGTCAACATATATATTAAATCGGCTTAATTTCAATATATATTATTATCATTGATGGTTAAAAGAGAAATTTCCCAAAATGTTACTCCTTCAATGTTTTTTATTTATTTTAAAATTAGTTTATCCTAAATTTTCACTAAAAACTTGAAAATAACTTTAGTCTTTAATTTTTTTTTTAATATTTTCAACTCCTATTTAGTCCCGTTTGACCCATTTCTCTAATTAAAATTTTAGTATTTTTTGGTTTTGGATGGCAGTTATATTGAACTATTTATTCTCTGACTGCAATTGTAGTTGAATTAAGTGAGATATTTAATGTTTAAGAGTGTTTCAGGTTTTTGATATACACAACAAATTACACATGTTAACCAAAAATATATTATAATGGAATACGTTACATTGTCTAAAGTTAAAGAACATGGAGATCAGGTGCGATTATGTTTTATAACATTCTCAAAGACTGATAGTTAAAACTTATGTGTTTAGATATCCATCAGTCGACGAAGAAACAAAGCTAATTTATAGCGCCAATTCCACATTCAAGGTTTTAAAGACTTCAAATAAAACTTTCATGGTTTTAGTGGGTTGAATGAGATGAATGAAACGCTAAAGCCAGAAGAAATGGTCGCGAGAAGACCAAACACGAGAGTAATAGCGTAGAAAATCGAGTAAGAGGATAACGCGTTCATGTGATCTTACTTACATTTCATCCAAAATATTTCAATATATAGTTATTTCGGTTGGGCAATTCTTTTTTATTTAGTTAATTTTTTTTGTTTTTGAAAGGTGGGATAAAAGTTCCAATCTGTAATTTTTTTTTTTGAAGGCATCTCAATCTGTGTAGTGTATCTTCTGTATAGTTTCAATCTGTATTAAACAGAAGAAAAAAGATCAAACGTTTTATATCTCTCTGAGAAAAGAATTACAAGTTACATCACCCACATGCTTTTGTCCCACATGGGCGAAGAAGAAACAGAATAATGGTTGATAAGTTATAAAATCAAAACCTGTTTATTTTCCAAATCATACCTTTCTCGGCCTTTTGGCTAAGATCAAGTGTAGTATCTGTTCTTATCAGTTTAATATCTGATATGTGGGCCAATGGCTCACACGATATTAAATTTATTTTTTAAGAGGGTGGGCCTACTTCATTAGCTTGCTAATGAGGCCCACAAGTGTCGCCCATGCTTTGCACTACCGCATGTGCTTTGGCGCACCTCTCCAATGCTTATAATAAGTTTTTCTTATCTGCGAAACATTACTTCATTGTGAGGTATGTTCATCTGGTGTAATTCATGGTTATGGGTAGTGTTGGAGTCTAGATTCGTCAGAATAATCTGTTAAACTTGTCAATATCCCTAGCTAACTATATCTGAAAATTTTAACAAGTACATCACCTAACAAACTAACTATTAAATGTTTTTGTTTTGGTAAATAATGTTGTTTTCCGTGACAAATTTATCGAGTTAATAGTAGCAAAAATATATTTTGAAGAGATACTCATATACTCAAACTTTAATAATCACCACAAAACTACTCAAAAGTGGGTTGCTGTTGACACCTTATTTTCTTTCGGTTCTTGAAATCATAGATTATTTGACAGATAATGAGATCGACAAAGAATGAAATATTGAATCGCCTATTAATTTTTTTTTTTTTTAAAATCAGGCATATTCATATATGAAAGAGGTTGACAATAAGTTTTTTCTTGAATATTTGAATGCTTAGATTCACTCAGTTATTTTATATATGTTTCAATTTTTTTATATTATATTTTATAACGGTGTTGACCATTATACAAATTGTTTATATTCCTCCTTTTGCTCTTACTTGACTTGCTATGATCAGTCTTCGTGCCCCACGCTTTCAAGTCGCTCACTCAAATTCGAATTTCTATGCATCACACAAGGCTCCGTGTCACGCGAGATGGCCTAGCGAGCTCGAACGACGTAAGAGAGCAGTCGCGACGAGCCAAAAAGTCGGACGATGCTGCATTCCCGCCGTTGATGGAACTCCGTTCGTATCTTATATAACAAGTACGTCACGCGCAACAACCAGAGTATTAAAATAAATTCGGAAAATAATGTTGTTTTTTGTGAAAATTTTATCATTTTGAAAGGTAAAATTATTATTAGTAAGGAAATTTTTTGAATAAGTTGTATCCTATATATATAGAAAACCTTGTTACCTCATAAACGAATAATTAAGAGATTTCAGTTTGTTATTTTAACGCGTAAAATATGATATACTTGTTACAAAACAACTAAAAACTAGAGACATATATAAATTTCCTACATTAAAGTCTAATTATCCACAAATTAAAAAATAATAACAAAAATAGGGATAAGTATATAGTCTTTTTGAAACATAAAAATTCCTAAATAGCCGACGTTTTAAATATTAGTTTATAGCAGTTAACTAAAATAAACCGAATATTATGAAATATTTACCCCTATTTAAAGCGGCACTTATTAAAGCACAGTTATGGCGAAATACCATAATTGTAATAACGCACCTCCTAAGTATGCCAAGTTACTATGTTTTGACTATTTGTTAAAGAAAATTATAAAGAACTGCTAAAACACAATAATAATGTTTCATTAGGTTATTTAGAACAATTTTTCTAAAAGATTAAGATAAGCCGTATGCTTACGTGGAATGAATTTTATTATTTTTCTTTATTATACTTGAATATATAAGCTATAGTTTCAATATATATATATATATATATATATATTTATTTTGAAGAAGTTTTCATTTACTTGCAATTAAACTCATGACGTTGGAGATGTGGTGTGTAATAGCCACTAGACTATATTAGCTATTACGCTTCCAATATATATTAAACAGAAGAAAAAAAGTTCTTATACGTTATTTTTAAAGAAGAAAAACGTTATATACGTTGAGAAAAGGAATGTCACTTTACAAGTTACATTTGCATCATTCAATCCCACATTGGCTAAGAAGAAAGATAATTATAGAAAATACATTGATTTTCTCAGTTTCTATTCTATTATACTTTATATCGTGACACTGTTACTAGATATCGTGTAATTAATCCTCAAAATAGTTATTTTGTCTTTGAGAAACAAGGCTTCTATGCTTTCATTATAGTCGTCCAATTACTTAAGCCGACCCTGAGTTTGAAGTCTAAATTAGCGGGTATGGAAATAAGTTGAAACTTGAAAGTAATCAGTTGACTAATTTCAAAACTTAGGCGTCGATTTGGCACTAGTAGATATAGCTACATAGCATGCATAGTTGTCATCAAATCTCTTCTTACCATCTAATATATATAGGAGCTAACCCCTTGATTAACTTCCAAAGGAAAGGGCCAACCATGGAAGATGTTCAACTATACACAACCATCATCATTGTCCTGGGCTGTATAGCCGCGGCCATGGTCAAGGTGGGTCGGGCCGAAAAAGCCCAGCGTTCTCCTCCGGGGCCAAGAGGGGTTCCGATCGTGGGCCACCTCCACCTGATCGGGCCGTCGCCGCACAAGTCTCTCCACGAGCTCGCTCTCATCCACGGCCCGATCCTCCGTCTCTCCCTCGGCTCCGTCCCCTGCGTCGTCGTCTCGTCCGCGGAGGCCGCGAAAGAGTTTCTTGGCACGCAAGAAACCCTCTTCTCGAACCGGCCGCACCTCAGCGTGGTGAATTACCTGTCCTACCCCTCCTCCGACTTCACCTTCGCGGAGCACGGGCCGTACTGGCGCCTCATGAAGAAGCTCTGCATGACTCGCCTCCTCGGCTCCTCCACTCTGGACCGCCTTTATCCCATCCGGCGCGCCGAGATCCGGAAGCTTCTGAGCTCGGTGATCCTACTACGCCGGGAAGGGACTCGCGAGGCGATCGAGGTGCGGAGAGAGCTGACGAAATTGACGAGCAGCGTGATATCGAGGATGATCATGAGCCGGGGTTTGGCCGAGACTGACAACGAGGATGAGGAGATAAGGACGATCGTCGCAGAGTCCACGGAGGTTCTCGGAGAATTCAACTTTTCGGATTACATCTGGTTTTGCAAGGGAGTTGACTTTCAGGGGCTTTGGAAGAAGAGCAAGCGGATTCATGACAGGTTTGATAGGTTGATTGAGAGGGTTATAAGAGAGCGAGAAGAGGATAGGAAGAAGAAAAACGGAGAGAGTGGCGATGAATTCAGTGATTTGCTTGACATTTTGCTTGACGTATCCGAAGAGGAAAAAGAAGATCGGAGCTCTGAGAATATCGCGTTGACCAAAGAGCACATAAAGGCTTTTGTCCTGGTACGATTTTATCTTTTTAAAAACATATTTTTATTTATTAGAGTCGTATATGCATTGATGCTTCGCTACAATTTATATTCTGTTTAGACACCGCAGACCTTTTTTTATTCTTCATCAACTAGTCCCCAATTTTCAAAACCAAATTATCGCTATTCAATAATGGTTACAATAATTAGCACCTGTCAATCTGACCGATTTCTCAAAAAACAGGTCAGTCAGCATTATTTTTCAAAGAAGCGGGGTCTATCCAATTCCGACCCCTATTATTTAATCTGAAATAATTACTTGAAGAATAAAATTCTAATGATAAAAAATGGGATAACTATTATAATAGTTATTAGAAACATATTAATTGTTATATAGCTAACGTTTTAAAAAATTGGTTAATAGCAATCAATTAAAATAAACTGATATATATTTACTAGTTTATTATTATAAGTATTGAAAACCGCTATAATAACTGTTTATTTATAGCGAATTAATGACCACAAAAACAAAAATTATCTCTCTTAAATAACGGAATATAAAAAACGGACAAAATGGTACAAAAAAATATCCAATAAATGACACCTCATCAAATATGTTTATACACTAAATAAATGAATTTAAATTTTTATAAAAAAAAAGAGGTCAGACCTTTTCTTTTTTGCAAACTATTTTCATTTGAAACAATACAAGTAGATTTTTAGCAGCAAGAAATGACCCTCTTACATAACGTACAAAATCAAAGGCTAATCATTACTCGATACATATAAGTATTCTTCAGGACGTACTTGTAGCAGGGACAGACACATCGTCCATCACAATAGAATGGGCATTGGCAGAGCTCATCAACCACCCAAACACCATGCAAAAGGCAAGGGAAGAGCTCGACTCCATAGTCGGCCAAACCCGCCTGGTCGAAGAATCGGACATTCCAAACCTTCCATACATCCAAGCCGTAGTGAAAGAGACCCTGAGGCTTCACCCTCCGGGCCCGATCCTTCTCAGAGAAGCCGCGGGAAAGTCAACGGTCAACGTAGGAGGCTACGAGATCGCTGAAAAGACCAGAGTGCTCGTCAATGTCTGGTCGATCCACAGAGACCCCCGGCACTGGGAAAACCCGCTCGAGTTCAGGCCCGAGAGGTTTTTAGACGGCCGAACCGTGGACGTAAAGGGACAGAGTTTCGACTTCTTGGCCTTCGGGAGTGGGAGAAGAGGGTGTCCCGGTACCTCCCTCGGCCTCGGCATTGTCCAAACTGCCCTCGCCGCTCTTGTTCAGTGCTTCGATTGGAGCGTCCATGGTGTTCTAAGCATGGAAGAGGGTCGTGGCTTCACTCTCCCGATGGCTCGTCCCTTGGTTTGTTCTCCAACGCCCAGGTTTTCTCCGATTCCGCTTTGATTTCTGTTTTGAAGCCAATTGAGAGTGTGATGATTTTCGTGTTTTATGATCTCAGAATAAGGTTGCTATGTTTTCTTTTATCTCATGATCCATTTGGTTATAAGAATAAAAATTACTAGTCTTATATTTTCAATTTTGTTAAATTTGATTGACTTGTTACATATAAAGCCTTACAGTTTCAACTTATAATTTCAGATTATCGTAACTTGTTTGCAATGTTATTTAAATGTCAAAGCTGTAACTTCATCACCAGAATCAAAAGAAAGATGAAAAAAAATCAAATAAGTGGACAAGATAGAGACAAGGAAAAAAACAGATCAAAGATTAAAACAATCAAATATGTTCTCGAGGTCAATGAAAGTAAGAGCAAACAAACACAGATCAATACGTCACATGGTATGTTGTGGGTTTTTTTTTTGTTGCAAAAAAGACTCATTAAAACCCCTCCACCCCGTTAGGTACTAGGAGAGGAAAAAGAGTACCGCTATACCTCAACATTAGAATCCCGTAATAAGTTGTCACGCACAAGAAGCGAGACTTCCCCTTTGAAAACCATTCCGGACAAAGTCGAATCTAGAGAGGTACGGACTAGGTAACGAGCTATCTTATTCTCTTTTCTTGGAGTCTAACAGAAAATACAATTTACAAAATTTTTTGCACATTCCAATACTTTCATAACTTGAGGTGATAGACCAGTCCGGGCATTTCTCCCTGGTGTCGAAGGCAGACCATGAGCACCTGATTGTCACCTTCCACCACGATCCGACGATAATCGTAGAACCGACCCAACTGAACTGTCATGTCCACTCCCTTCCATTCTGCCTCCATTGGAGATTCCGCGCCCACCCTAGTCAACCACATCCACTTTAGCTCCCCCGAGTACTCCCGAGCAATCAGCTCAATAGCTCTCGCCATTCTTGAAGCACGTATCCGAGTTTATTTTGATGAAACATGGCTCTAGCCGTGCCCACCTAGTAGGAGCCCGACTGTCGTCAACGCAAGTAGCAGCCACAGCTAGCCTCCCACTCCTTCGAATCTCTCCCGTGGTCATAGAAATCCGAGACATGGCCTCCTCCAGATTTAGTTTCGCAACCCTGTACTAGTATGTTGTGGGTTGTATAACACGATCTCACTACAAAAGTTCATTAGAGACACTAGTTCGAAATTTCATTTTATAGGCCCGAAACTATAGAAAATATTTCATTTAGATCCATCATTTAAAAAATACTTAAAAATAAATTCTTGGATTAAAATCGAACAAAAATATTTTTATAGGCAAAATAATTAGTTTTTTTAAATTTAAGAGATTTATTTGAAAATTTTATCATTAACCGATTGTTTTTATATGATTTTCTTGTTAAAACTTATTAAATATTGTTCGTACTATAATTATTAGTAACATATATGGTAAATCAAGTTAATTGGTTAAATTTGAGCCGATTTTGAATTTTTTACTCTAAAAAACGATGAACACTTTAAATGTTATCGTACGTATGATACGATACGATACGATACAAAACAAATCAAAGAATGACACTTCCGACGTAAGTGTCATTCTTTTGTTTTTTTTGCATCGTATCGTACAATATCGTACGTATGATAAAATTCAGAATTTTCATCGTACACTTTAAATATCATTGTAAGTACAATGGAATAAGTGTACATTATTTTTAAAGTGTACATCATTTTGATATTACATAAACATTATATTTCGTTGGAAAATTTAAATATTTGTTATAAGTAAAATAAAAAAATCCAAAATGTAAAAACAAAATACACGTAAAAGTAATTGATACTTAGGGTTTATAAAATCAAAAGAATAAGATAAAATTCTCTTAATAAAATTAAGTAAGATAATCGATCAAAATGTGCATGAGCATTTTTATGAGATACAAATGAATATTTTAAGAAGTAAAGAGGAATTTTCTCAACGATCACAAGACCAATTTCAATAACAAGGATATAAAATTTTTGGCCAATATTTCAGTTATATCCGATTACCCAACTTCGATGTACCAGACTATTAAAGATAATTTTGTTTAAATAATTTGTGTGTTTATTCTAAATTATGCATGCTTCATATTTTTTTTCTATTTATATGGCGTACGTTATAATTTTAATTTAAATATTTGTAGAATTAGTAGTATAACTAATATGTATTTTATTTAGTAGTATAATTGGTAGTATAATATTTGTAGAATTAGTAGTATTTGATCAAATGTTTTGTAAATGTCATATTATTTATTCTATTTTCTAATTGATAATATGTATTTTTGCGTAAATTATAGTCTAAATTATATTTTTGTTTTTTTGGGCGTTTTGTAATTAAAATAGTTTAACATCAAATTTGTGTGATAAATAGTTGGAATCCAAATTTAAATAAATAGTATTCATCAACTTCAAATTTGGATAAATACTTGAGTTGAGTTAGAGCACTTCCACTTTAAATATGCGAGTTGGCGATAATAAAATAAGTAATTTTACTATCTAAATAAAATCACGGTGCACATCATGATACTATGATATCGTCGTTAATATTGAAGATTTCACATGATCGCATGCTTTGCCAAAAAAATGTTGTAAAGTCCTTAACGTATAAATAAGACAATTTACTATAAACAAATATCTGAGATTTAAAAAGCAATCACTGTGCACATCCTAATACTATAATATCATTGCTAATATTGAAGATTGCACATGATTGTGCATTTACTATTTAATCATATGATATCTAAACATATTAACTTACTCATTTACTATTTAAAATTACATCTAAAAAACACGCCATCTACATTTACACGTGCACATCAGGATATGATGAAATCGTTGTTATAATATTTAAGATCGCATAATT
Organism: Urtica urens; assembly: GCA_958296335.1. Classification (NCBI taxonomy): domain Eukaryota; kingdom Viridiplantae; phylum Streptophyta; class Magnoliopsida; order Rosales; family Urticaceae; genus Urtica; species Urtica urens. The sequence goes on from OY282521.1 coordinate 3,059,986, forward strand.
CATGATTGAAGTACTATGTAAACAACTCACGTTTGTCTAAAAAATAAAATAAAAAACGAACATTATCGTGCCCATATCATCGAAATTAAGCAACAATTATAACGTGCCTAGAAATGACGACGTCGAGCACTGTGGGTTTCTTTGCGGTGTTTCTTCTTCTTATAATCGGTATATATCTACATAGGCTACATTATCATTTACAATTTTTTGAGTGAATTTAAAATACAGCCGCCATTGAATTAATAATATATAGAATTGTAACTTAATGATGTGCTATTTTTTTCAGTCAATACCGATTGAATTTATGTATTTTAATCATGAGTAGTCCTTTGAAAATTTTAGTCGATACCTTCAGCTAAAAATTACATGGTTAATTATCACTAATTTGTAATGATATCAAAACAAATTTTTTTCATCTTTTTTTTTTTATGGTGTTTTGTTTTCTTTTCTTATTTAAATACTACTAATATCAGTTAAAAAATGGATATTTTAGTTGAGACAAAATATGTCAAGAATAAAAAGTAGAAGGATATAAAATCGATAGTAATTGAAAGGGAAAAAATATATCAATTTGAAAAAATCTAAATGTATATATGCATTATTTTTGCAGGGTGTCATGAACTAAGAATTGAAGTAAGGAATGTTATGAATATTCCGTGCGTCACAGCGCAGGATTGTCCGGACCCTAAATATTGCACTTGCCTTAATATTAAGTTCTGTGGCTGTCGTCCTCGCCAATCCACTGCTCAAGACTCGCTTATCCAAGCCAATTTCATAAATAATTAGTATTTTGCACTTTGCATTGAATCAAGCGTTTGATTTACTTGTAATTGTTTGATCAATAAATTGGTGCTATTATTCAGCTTTCCGTGCTCTGTGACTTTTATACTCCGGCCTCTATGTAAAAACAAGTAAAAATGACAATTTAGAAATGATGAATTTTGCGGTAACAAAAATAATATAATGCTAATAAGAAGAACACCATATTACTTTTATAACCCTACATATCTATGGGTGAAAATCGATGAAATGAATGATAGAACTATCAGAAAAACAATACACAATATTCAGGTTCAATATAATAAAACTATATCGTTATCATATATAAATAACTACTTTATGAAGAAATATATATATATATAGTAGCTTATTTATGGAATCAATTATCTAATAAATTTAGGATAATATATACATTACAAAGGCTATTTAGTTATAAAATAATAGTAATATCACGCAATAATTTGACAACTATTTTATTAATGAAAGTTTAGAATGACTATTTGGCCTAAATTCCACTTAGATGTATGGAACTTGAATTAATCACAAATCAAATGTTCATCGACAGTTGTGGATCTTAAAGATGTCGCAACAGCCGATACTAAAATATAAATTTAATTTTATATACCTCAAATTATAGAAAATATACAGTTTAGACCCAGTATCTGAAAAATATATAAAAATAAATTTTTGGACCAATATCGAAATATACCCTTATAGGCAAAAACCTTAGTTTTTCAAAATTTATTAAAGATTTACTTGAAGATTTCATTATTAGCCGGTTAGGTTTGCATGATTTTTTTGTTAAAACTTGTTAAATGTTGTTCGTATTGTGATTATTATCAACATATATGTTAAATCGGGTTAATTTCGATATGTATTATCATCATTGATGATTAAAAGAGAAATTGTCCAAAAAGTTATATCCCTCAATGTCTTTTTTCGATTTTAAAATGAGTTTTTCCTAAATTTTCACTAAAAACTTGAAAACAACTTTAGTCTTTAATTTTTTTTAATATTTACAACTCTTAGTTAGTTCCGTTTGAGCCATTTCTCTAATTAAAATTTTAGTATTTTTTTTTGTTTTGGATGGGAGTTAGATTGAACTATTTCTTCTCTCATTGCAATTGTAGTTGAATTAAGTGAGATATTTAAGGCTTCAAGAGTGTTCAGGTTTATGATATACACAACAAATAACACATGTGTTAAATTAAAGTATATTATGATGGAATTTGTGTCTACGTGACATTGTCTAAAGTTAAAGAACATGGAGATCAGGTGTGATTATGTTTTATAACATTCTCAAAGACTGATAGTTAATATTTATGTATTCAGATATTTATCAGTCGGCGAAGAAACAAAACTAGTTTATTCCACATTCAAGGATTTAAAGACTTCGATTAAAACTTTCATGGTTTTAGTGGGTTGGATGAGATAAATGAAACGCTAAAGCCAAAAGAAACGGTCGCGAGAAAACCAAACACGAGGTTAATAGCGTAGAAAATCAAATAAAAGGATAACGCGTTCATGTTATCTTACTTGCATTGCGTCCAAAATATTTCAGTGTGGTCGAGAGTTTGAGCAACTTAATAGGTTGGGGAGAGCTTTTGATTGCTGTATATTTTCTTGGGTGCGTAGAAACGCTAATGGAATGACTCATGGATTGGCTAAATGGGCTTTGTTTTTTGGCGTATCCGAGATATGTACCGTTCGAGAAATTATGATAGCCCATTAGACTACTAATGTAGTATTTACCGGCTGCCGTGAATCCTCTTGAAAGAGAGGGGTGCCTTCGGGAGCTCGGACAGAGGTGGTGCATGGCCCGAAGTCGTTACCTTAACCGCAAAGAGGGGATGCGAGATAAGATATTTGATGAAATGAAATCTTGTTCCGGGCCGGCTCTCCCTCTTGGTGCTCCTCTTTAGAGCATCTCCAATATATGACATTTTTTGGAGTATTGTGATGACATGGGTGACATCTACAATTGCTTGTGCATTGGAGTGAAAATAAAAAAGGAGTACATTTGGCATGGTTGCTTTTTTTTTTTGCACCGATACTATGTAAAATGCCATGAATATTTTATTATTTATACTCTTGTGGTCCCAACTAGCAACACTAATACTTTTAATTAATGTGTCTTATTTTAACTCTCAATATCTAACTTTCTCTCATATCTCTCAATATGAAAACATGTATACTTATATTAAGACTAATTTTCTAAAGTTTTGAATTTTATTATTTATATTTTAATGAAAAAAATTATTATATGAGTTTATATTTTAAAATTTTATTTATTGTGTAATTTTCTAATTTAGTTACATGTATTTGATATTTAAACATATCATATGAATTGAAATTATATAAAAATAAATTAGACAATAAAATAATAATAAAGTAGTTATGGTGTTGGTAATTTGGAAAATAACTTGCATTGGAGTAATTTTTTTTAAAAATTGTCAATTTGGTGATGCAAAAGAAAGATATAATTAAATAATAATATTTTGATGATGTGTCAAAAATTGGTAATTTTAAAAGCATTTTAGCATTGGAGATGCTATTGAAGGCGTGGGGGTGAGTGTGTCTTTCCTTAAAAAAAAGGGGTTTTTGGTCAAAATACATATATTTTTCAGATTTATAATATATATTATTTTAGAAATTGAAAATTGTGTAGCTTGAATTTCTCGGAGTGTGATTTTAATTTTATTTTTAGAAAGTGTAGTATGGCTGCCCATAACTTAGGGAAGTTTGCGCTGAAGATAAATTTCGACGTATATTGGACGGAGTTTGTCTCACATTGTGTCGATCGGAAAGTTGTTAGGGATATCAACTCGTTGTTGTAACCATGATATTTCTCTGCCACTAAAAAAAAATAAACCTTAAACCCTGAGAGCTCTTAAATCTTTTTCGCGGTACCGCCCGTGTTTCCTCAAAAAAAAAAAAAAAAGTTTGACACGTAATTTCTTAAATTACCCACTCAATATTACCATTGAGGCACACTTAAAAAAATAATTACACGGTTGCTTCCAATCAATATGCCTCCCATGGCTATTTAAAAAATAATAAAATAATTGTCGGATAAGAAATTTGTGTGAGTGGTATCTTATTAATATCAGCATTTGATTGATTTCCAAGAAGAAAACGAACACTCCTGCTCAAAAATGGAATCCCCAAGTGTGTTGCTCACTTCTCTGCTCCTCCTTCTGGCGAGCACTAGAGCACTCTCAGAGCTCTGCGACCAAAATGACAAAAGAGCCCTCCTGCAGATCAAGAAAGCCTTCAATGACCCCATCGTCTTGTCCTCGTGGAAACCCGAAACCGACTGTTGCACCGACTGGTACTCCGTCACCTGCCACCGCGAAACCAACCGAATCAACTCTCTCACCATCTCCGGCGGCCTCTCCGCCGCCACAATCCCGCCAGAGATCGCCGACCTCGAGTTCCTCGAGAATCTCGTTCTCATCAAACACAAGGACCTCGCCGGAACAATACCAGCGTCCATCTCGAAGCTCAGAAACCTCGCTTACTTGACCATCAGCTGGACCGGAATCTCCGGCCAAATCCCCCCGGCGGTGTGCAAAATAAAGAGCCTCAGGTCAGTCGATCTCTCCTTCAACTTCCTCTCCGGAGAAATTCCGCATTGTCTCTCTCAGCTTCCCAGCCTCGGTTCTCTTCACCTGGATCGGAACAACCTCTCCGGTCAAATTCCTAACTCCATCGGAAACTTCCCCGGGGAAGATTTCTACCTTTACCTCTCGCACAACCGCCTCTCCGGTCCTATTCCGGGCTCGCTCTGGTCAAAGAAGGACTTCGTCGCCATTGATCTGTCCTGGAACCAGCTCGGCGGAGATGCGTTGGGGATTTTCTCTCTCCCGTCGCTGGAGAGGCTCGATCTGTCGAGAAACTCGCTGGAGTTCGACCTTTCGAAGGTTCGGAGTGTTCCGAGGAGCTTAACGTGGCTGGATCTCAGCCATAATCGGATATTCGGAAGTTTACCGGCGGATTTGACGAAGCTGAATCTTGTGATGATGAATGTGAGCTACAATCGCCTGTGCGGCCGGATCCCCTCCGGCGGAGTTCTTCAGACAAAGTTCGGCGCCGACGAGTTTTCGCACAATCTCTGCCTCTGTGGCTCGCCGCTCAACGTCACTTGTTCCTCGTGATTAATATGTTAGGTCTTCGTGTATTTTTGTTTTTTAATAATTATTACAAACGCTGAGGAGTATAGTTGATTAATTAAAGAAGGCATTAATGGATCTTGTGTTTGGTTGGTAACGTTGATTCCTTTGCCTTTAGAGTTGGTTGATTCAGTTACAAAGAATGCGACGCGGAGGATTGCGCTTCTTTGTGTTTATGTTTGTTTCTTAATGGATTTAGCTTAAGCTTTATTATTACCACAAATGATATATCCAAAATGGTTTCTTGTTTTATTTGGACTAGGTGGTACTCTTCTTAGAGCATCTGCTGCGAACATGAAACTTTTGTTAGTAAATAAAGTAGTTGTTAGGTAATAGTTCAATCATATTAGTTAGCTAAGCCAATTAATTTTATAAAGTTAATTTGCTAAACCAAATAAGAGACCCATATTCATATGTTATTGACATGTGGATTAAATAATGTATTTGTATCACATAAATAAATTAAAATATTATTGATAATAAGTGAAAATTGAAAAATAAAATATTGCAATGTGGATAAAGTTAAGTTAAAGATGACAATTAGCCTACCACTAAAATCAATTTAGCTTAAAATATTATATCTTGAAAATATGATTCGATAAGTTAAGCCAAGACTACTTTAGTTTACCATTACAAATGCTCTTAGCATTAGCATGTTTGATCATCATTAATGGGTAAATAAATTGAGAACATTTTGTTTAACCTTCAATAACTAAAACCACGCAATCTTTAAATTTGAAATTTGTCGGTGGAAACTTAGATTTGGTACCGCTAATTTTTTTTATATTGTTTGTCACTTTTATTATGTTATGTATTATATACTATTTTGTTATATTAAATAAATTAATAAAAGAATATTTTGAGATCTCGTTACTTTTATTTATGGCACGTAGTGTTTACACTTGAATACATGCCATCACTATAGTGTAGTATAAGCTTACTTTTTATTTATTTCAATCTAAGATATATTGTGAAATATCAGTGGAGCAGTTGAAGCAAATAATGGTAGACATTAGATGGTGAAAGGTCAAACGTTTACAAGTAGCTAATGGACAACAAACAGATGAAACAGCTAGATCGAGTGTGGGTCAAACGAACATGCTTGATTGAGGAGCTGGTCAAACAGGACAGAAATCGGGGTCTATTCTGAGAAACTGTGGACCCGTGTGAGACTATTTTAAAGCCATGATGAGTTCTTTTTTAGAAATGAGAGAACTACCTTTTAATGATTGTCGGTGAAATTAACTCGATTTCTCACCGGCATGCGGTAATTAAATACACCGCGGAAGATATTTTCTATGGAGGTTATGAAGACTTGTGACGAATATACAGCACGGTAGAGAGTAAATGCTATGTCAACGTTTATTCTGCATTGAAATCAACGTCTGAAAAGTAAATATTAAATTTATAGTAATACAAGCTTCTGTTGAACGTCTGTTTTATCTTTTCTTGTTAATTTAGTAGCTTAAATGTTTTAAGTTGAGTTGTTCGACTTTAGAAATTGACAACAAATCCTGGATTCGTTGACAATCAAGATAAATGGATCTTGGAATTGTGTCAACACCATTAAATAAAATCATGTTGAAGAATTTGTAATCTGTCATCGAACCTAAAATCGCAGTCGGTTCTAGAATTTAAGAATTTCGGATTAACTCCATGTGATCCTTAATATAAGCGGGCTAGACACAGAACTAAGACACCATTGAAAAAAATTTTATATATAAAAAAATAATTATACCCTATTTTTACTCGTAACTAAAATAGCCCTTACTTTTTAGATGAATAAAAGCATATACGATGGTAAACTAATATAATATTTACTTGAATGTTTACATCATATTTTCAAACTATAACATGTTTAAGCTAAATTCTTTTAATGGTAAATTAGAATTTCGCTTAGCTTAAACGGTTAACCTTTATTGTTTTTTCATTATATATATATATATATATATTCGGTTATAATAACAAATATCTTATCAGAATCGTTGGTAAGTAATATAATTGAACTCAAATTTTGAATTCTCCAATTAGAGATAATTGATTAAATTTCAAAATTCTCATTTTTTTAGTAACTTTCAGAAATTTATGTTTATTTTGGTTAATTTGTTTATATATTTGCAGTTTGAAACTTTTAAATCTGAAGGATTTACCATACTGGATGGTTAATATATATATATAATAAAAAATTTGGGGAATTGGTCATGGTTTACAAACAGATTTTGGTTTTGATCAACGTTTCGTTAAACTTTCGTAAATTTCCAACTCGCCTACGTGGTTTTTTTATTCATTTATTTAATTACTTAATTACCCTTTGAATTTGGCCGGTTTTTAATTTTTAATTGATTAATAGATTCAAAAATTTTGGTTGTTTGTTTGACTTTTTTAATTTATGCGGTTATTAATTACGGTGATATTTAGTTTCCATTTACTGATAACTGTTTATTGATTACGGATTTATACAAATTAATGACCTTCTTTATTTATTAGCTGTTTTATTTTCAAAGTCTGTAACCATTTTTTATGCTGCTATATGGTTTATTCAGTAGTCGGAAATTGAACTGCGTTTTACAACGTAAATTGATTTTTACCGTGATAATTTTCGTTAATTGATATCAATTTTACACTGAAATGAAATTGTACTTATGTTACGTTTTACAACATAAATTGATTTTTGTAATGTAAATTTTGATTTGAATTTCAAATTTTGTGTTTTAAATTTCAAATAGTGTAGTTTTCGAATTAATTTTCAAATTGTTGCCTTTTATATTAATTCGAATTGTTTATTCTGTTGTTAATAAGGCTATAAATATTAGATCCTAAAATCGTGGATTTATATTTTACCAATTATTATCAGCAGTTATTAATTAATATTTTTTTATCTTTATTATGTGTTATTTTGTTTGGCATTTATTTTCGAAAACCGTATATTAAACTACGAAAATTTATTTTCAAATTGAATTATTATATTCAACATAAATTGAACTGCGTTTTACAACGTAAATTGAAATTTACACTAATAATGTTCCTTAATTTATATGCAATTTACACTGAAATGAATTTGTAACAACGTAAATTGAGTTGGTTTTATAACGTTAATTGAATTTTACACTGATAATTTTCGTTAATTGATAATCAATTTACACTGAAATATCTTAGATATCAATTAAAAAAAGAAATAGCCAAGAAATATTAAAAAAAACCAGCGAAGAAGAAGAAGTTTAAGGGAAATCCGTTGAACTCGATCAAAGAAGATGAAGAAAAACAAAGATATCTTGACGACGAGAGTCTATTCGATCTGCAAAAAGTACGATCGATACGACATCGTCAAAGAGAGAATAGTAGAGCTTCAATAACGGATGTTGACCTCACAGCGTGTTGCACTACCGCCGCGTGCACTGTCTGCCTCGCCGTGCGTCGCCGCTCACCTTCCTCGGCGCCTACATCATCGGTGCCGCTGCCACCAGAGCCAACCCAGCGTCCACCGCAGGTTTGATCGCCAAAAATGGAGGAAGTTTTTGAATTCTCTCTCCAAGAAACGGTTTTATATTAATTTTGTAAACTGAATCCGATTTTTTAGGCCTATAGTTATTATTTTCGAGTTTTTATTATTAATAAATGAAATGGGCGAGATATTTGTTTTTAGGGTAAAATTGGAATGAAAATTTGGTTAATTAAAAGTCTGGACATTTACAAAAGTTATAACAAACGTTGTACAAAACCAAAATACTAAACCCATATATATATATATATATATATATATATATATATATATACACACGCGTTGGTTATAATTAGTAATTATCTTATCAGAATTATTGGTAATTTAGAATCGTTCGTAATTAATATTGTTGAATTCAAATTTTGAATATTGAATTAGAGATAATTGAATGAATTCAAATACGAAAATTTCAAAATTATCGTTTTATTTACAAATTTTGAAATTTATCTTTATTTTGCTTAATTTCCTTTTATATTTGCTTAACATTTATCTTTATAAAACTAATTTATTTAGTTAAGCAAACATAAAAAATGCAAAATAATAGTTAAGCTAATAACTACCAACTATTTTTATTTAGATAAGTCAATATAATAGATGCTCTTCATCTTCTTCAAAACCCCTTGATCTCTGCTCCCCTGTGTCACTGGGCTAGTCGTCGTTATTTACTGTCTTATATGAGTATTTCATGCCTGATCGTAAAATATATAAAATTATCAAACATTTCTTATATACTTTATTTGTAATTTGTCTTTGCACTTTTGCTCCTATTTCAAAAAGAAAAGGAACAGAAAAGGAATTCCTAAACTGAAACTGTAACACATTTATTTATGGACTGAACAGTATGAAATACTTAAGAGATTAAGCTTAAATAGAAGATACTTGAGGTAATATCCATAAAACGAAGATCAATGAGAAACGTTTAAAAAAATTCAAAAGAATAATCTACTCGAAGAAAGTAGCTCATTGTTAGATATTCGAGATCAATATATTTGATTAAATTCTTTAAGATACTACTCTTTAGTCTCACCTCAATAGTTTTCAGGGAGAAAAAGTTTTACAGGGCATGTAAACATAACAATAAAAATTTGAAAAAAAGGTGAGGACACATTTCAGAAATGTACCAATGATAAACTAGTTCCATTATAAGTCTTTCCACGCCCTTTAATTAAATGAGAACAAAAATAAGAAACAATTATCAATCAACAAATGTCCAGATTACAAAGAACGCAATGAGAAATGTTACAGTGCTGATACGTAAAGCACAACACAACGAAGAACAAATTCTCCAAGGCCTTAATTTTCTTGCCTTCCATGATTTTGTTTTATCTTTCTCTCTCTCTGTCTAGCGGGTGTATGATAAGAAGTTAGAAGCATTTTTACAACAGAATCAAAAGGTAAAAAAAGAATATTTGTCGTCATCATCAAGAGTCTTCTTTCCATTGCAATCTGTTAAGCCCGTCAACAATGGCCCTCCGAAACTCGCCATTGTGGAGAAGGAAAGACGAGACATGGCCGCCGGTGACCCATCTCACCTCCGAACCCGGCCAAGCCTTTTGTAGCTCAAGCACCGAATGTTTCGGTATATACCCATCATCCTGACCAATATATTTCAACTATAAAGTAAGTCAACAAAGACCTTAGGTCGTCATTCATTTGAGTTATTTGGGAGAGGAAACAAAAACAGGCTAAGTTTTCACTAATACTAATAGAAATTTCATTATTTAGACCTAAAACTTAATAAAATATTAAGTTAGACCTCTTATTTTAAAAACATCTAAAAATACCCTCTTGAGCTTCCTAACATATGATGTCGTTCAATACCATCATAGGATATCATACGATGACATATGATGCCACATAGTCAGAAGGAATTTTTTTGTTCGAAATAGGGATAAAAGTCGATTATTAGATATTTTCGTTGTAGAAGGTTAAATCTTGTATTTTATTAATCATTGCAAAGAAGTACATAACTAACTAAGAAAATGGAAGGTTCAAAGACTGAATTACCCTACTGATAATCAGAAACTTACGGTGGCGGCGACGAATATAACGGCGTCGGGGTTTTTGGGAGCGGGAAAGCGCGTAACGTCGGTGAGGGAGAGAACAGTGCGGAGCCGTTCCTTGACCTCATCTAGAGTGGTGATCACATTTTGGGCGGCGAGATCGGCTCTGAGGGTTTCCCAGGCGGTGGCGTGTTTGAGTATGCCATCGCAGAACGCCACAACCGCGGAGTGCGGAGACAGGAACGGAAGTGTCGCCACAGGCGTTGGGTGCAGCGCACCCACCATCGCTGCATGGACCCCGCCTATCGAATTGTATTTAAATACATTCCCTCATATGTTTACACGACTATTGTTCGTGAGTGATTAGCGTAAAACAAGGCAAGAGATTAGGGAAAGATCATACCCATACTGAGTCCGCAAACACCCATCTTTCCGAACCCTTCTTCGGAGTCCAACCAATGCAAGAGACTACGGGTTTCTTCGATAGTTGCGCTGCCTAATAAAAGCAAGTCACTGACACATAAGAGTTTTGCACCACGCTGCAGCAAAGGACGTCTTTGTCCGTAAAATGGGCTGCAGTGAATATATATGTAATGCATATTTCATTTTCAGTCGAGAGGAGATACGATTTTGACGTTTCAAAGTTTAGCAGAAGTAGATGTAGGAGTGGTTTGGGTTGATTCGTACCTCTCAAGCACCATTGTTGCTATGTTTTCCTTCAATAACGGTGCACCGAGTCGCAACCTCCGTTCAAATGAATGATCTCCGGTTCCTACGCACGTAAACAAGGACCAGAGTTTATGATTTGAACAGAAATACCTAACTGTCAGTGGACATATATCAACTGACCCTCCAATAGAAATAAACAGTCTATGAATAATAGATTCTTTCACGAGAGATACAGTAGTTCATCTCATCATAAGACAAAGAGAAGTGTATAGGTATTTCATTAAACTACATAAAGTCACACATGGACGTCATTAAACAGAAGGCAAAAGAAACATCAATAAGCAGTTCTTACGGTAACCCAAACCATAAACTCAGACCACTTCACAAGAAAACCACTATTTGACACCTTAATCATCAAGACAAAAGGTTCAACGGTTAAACAATTTATGTGCATTACTGTGCCACGGATGGAAAACTCGTGAAATTACTAACAGAAATAACTAGCTTTCTATAGTACGTTGGCTACATTGTGGTTAGTAAATTACCAATAAAGAAAATAAAAGCTTACTCTATTTAAACTCTGTAACAGCTCGGTTGTAATATATAATTAAATAGTGGATTCTCAATACAAAATCTGTGTCTTGAGGAAAAAAGAAGTTTATATCCTCTGAATTTCCAGATGAAATAGCAGGCTACAGAAATTAGAATTGAAACCCAATTTATGGGTGAAATTTCGGTTGACAGCAGACCTAATCCCTTCCAAACACAAGATGCTTCTTAACTAGTTTCACACCCCATAAAGCTCAGAAGCACAAGCCACATAAATAAGCATTGAACCCCAAATACATCACCAATTTAGGACCTTGACACCAGAGCCAATTCCTTCCCGACTTGATTGCAGCAAAATTGAAAATCTGATTCAAACCAACCCCACCTAACAAATATAAGTCCTTGGTCATACCATATTTGAAACCCAAGATGCTTAAATGTTTCCATAGCCCTAATATCAAAGAAGCACAAGCCCCAAAAAGAATCAGACAATCACGAGTGAGTTCAGAAGAAGAATAAAGCATGATGAATTACCAGCGAGATGAACAACGCAAGCCATCTTCTGGGGAGGCACGCCTTTGGGGGCGAGAAACGCGACCCTGGCGTTGAGGCTCTCAGGAGGCAAAGCGCTGAGGAATCTCTCGTCGCAGGTGGTCCTGAAAACTCCTTCTCTCAGACTCGCGTTTCGGCTCTCCCAAACGGTCCTCCACGCGGGCTGGATTGAGCTCGGAGGCCACCTCTGACCCGCCATTATCGGAAACAGCTGCGATATCATCCTCTCCAGCATATCCAGCTTCGACCCACCCCATCCCCGCGAGAAAAATGGCGGGCTCAGCTTCGTCCTGTGCATGAAAGCTCCGTACACATGGTCCAGCACGTAGTGGAGTAGTCCCACATTCACCGTCACCATTTTTCTACAAAACCCAGATGCGAGTTTTTATTGTTCTGCGAACCCACTACGAAGAAGACCCATTTCCAGAGTTTAGGCTATTGCGTTTTGAGGTGTTCATACACGGAATGCGTTGTAGAAGAAGGAATTAGTGAAATTGTTAATTTGAATAAGGAAAAAGGGATTAAGTGGGGTAGGAAGATGATGATTAAGGTCACGGTCCTTGGATCCAAAAGATGAATGAAAGCGAGCCAGAGAGAGAGAGAGAGGAAAGAAAACAATGGGCTGAAAATGGAAAGACCTGCCTAACTGTCAACGTGAAGTGGGACCAGATTAGTAATTGCCACCTCATGATCTATCCACTCAAAATATTTTATGTATTTTTTAAATAGGATAATGATTTTTTAATCAAATATTCGCTCCTAATTCCAATTATTTGATTGGATAAAGAGAAATTTGTTTCAAGCCAATCCCTTAAAAAAAGTAAAAATTAAATAAAAAATTGTGTTAAAAAATAGTTTATTAAGTGAACTTAAATTACTTTAATTAATTGATTTCGATGAGTTGAACTATTTCTTACTATTTTTTTTTCGTTTATCTTTCAAGGATAGGGTACAGTAATAAGATTAATAAAAAATTTAGAGAAATATGAGTTTACATTTGTTGGAAGTTTGAAGATAATATTAATAATAACTGATTATTATCTAACGAGTTGATGATTTTATGTAAAAAGATTTAATTCGAGTTCATTTATCTGGTCATTTTGATACATTTATCAAAAAAGTTTAAATTGACATGGATGTTCAAGAATTCTTAATGTTTGTTCATAGATTTCTTTTAATTTTATACAAATGCTGGATACAAGTGTTTTGAGCTAAATAAATAATCTTTTTATACATATGTAAAATAGAACGAAATAAGAAATACTTTATCTTATCTTGATTTTGATTTCATAAATAAATATTCTAAATATGTTAGTTAAACATAGAGGTTTACCTGCAAAAGTAATAAAAATAAGATTTCAAATATGGATATCAAAGTTCTGATTTTACGAATATATTATATATCGACAAATGTATTATTAGATATTATAATATTATTAGTATTTATAGTCTATGGCATCGATAATATATATTAAATATCCAGTGCTACATCGACAAAAACGTAACAATTATTTTTTTAAATAATTCAAACTATGTATACAAGTCGTCGGATTTAAATTATAAAAATATAAAATCAAATATTACAAAGTTTATAACAAACAATAAATTTAATATTTTTTTCAAATACTAAAATTTAAAAAACACAACAAACTCCAAAATAGTTATGGGTCGAGTATTGAAAAATTAAAAGTCGTAACAACTTAAAAAAATATTTAGAGATTTGGAAAAAAAACAAGTTCCTAATCACAAATATATAAATTACAAATTATGTATATAACCAATAACAAAAAAATTGAAAACAAAACTTAGATTTGAAATTACCACAATATATGGACCAGTGCTGCATAAGACTTTTTATGCAAGGATCATACTATAACAAATGAGTGAAATTTACCACAATAACAAACTTTAGATTTAATACTTAATATTGATATACCTGGATATATCATCTATACTGCATAATTTTTTTTTTGCGAGGATCAATATTTGGTGGATAAACATTCATCGTCGTCGATATCATTAACAAGCTGTATATCTCATTTTTGTCACTCGCTATTGTATGGTAAAAAGTGATCAATTTTTTTGTCGAATATCATCAATATCATGATAATTTAAATACTGACGGTATATCACAATATTTTGAAAATTTTAAAAAATTAAAGAACACGACAACAAAAGTACAAATTAGTTGTTGGTGGTGTATTGGAAAAATTAGAAACTTGAGAATACTTCACAAATATTTAGGGAACGAAAAAAAAAAATCTCAAATATGTAAAATTATTTCACAAAATATGGACTAAGACGATCTAATCAACAAAAATATAATCAAAATTTTCAAACCCTAAATTTCAAGCTTTGATATCAGTATTTTGTGGATAAACACCCATCACCATGTATATCATCGGTGTTACTGGCCGGTTATATCATTCAAGAATTCCGACGTCTTGACGAAGTCGACAAACTGCCGACCATGGTCCAAACGAGTCCAGTTCTGTAGACAACCGGCCAAGGCTCATCAGTCGAGTGCCGTCACCCATTTGGACAGAAGCCGACCAAGTCATCGGTCAAAGTGAAATTACTGTACGTTAAGTGGCACTAAATAAGTGAACCGTGGCCCAAGCACATTTCTTTTGTCGTTATCATTCGGTCAATATTAATAAAGAAATAGAAAAGAAAAAATGTACCAGCACCAAAACCTCTTCGTTCTACACCAATACCCATTTACCATTGTAACCTGTTATTTTCTTTATAGTTCTGCAACTACATATTATACATTTTACGTGTTCATGTTTACACAATTCTTTACTTCCAGATGTCAAATGATCCGATGTTATCGCTCTATAACTATTAAAATCACTCCGTCCCATTAAAAAAAATGTCAGTCAGTCTCGTATATATTAAATCAAACCCCACACCACTTACATTACAACCAAGCCAAACATAAAAAACCCCCCAAAAATGAAAACCACCACAACACTGTTCCTTATTCTCTTCCTGAAAGCAACTCTCGTAATCTCTGAGAAATGCCATCCTGAAGACAAGAAAGTCCTTCTCCGAATCAAGAAGTCCTTCAATAACCCCAAACTCTACTCCTCATGGGACCCCACCACTGATTGCTGCAACTGGAAATGGGTCGGCTGTGACTCAAAAACCAACCGCGTATTCGACTTCTACATTTACGACACCCACGAAACCCTAAACGGACCGTTCTTCCCTGACATCGGAGACCTTCCATACCTAACTACCATCGAGATCAACGGCCAGCCTAACCTCACTGGGCCGATCCCAAGCTCCCTCACAAACCTTAAATCCCTCTCGTATTTCTCCGTCAGCCAGTCAGGGCTCTCCGGCCAAATCCCGGACTTCCTCGGCGAGATCAAAACTCTAACCGGACTCGTACTCCACTCCAACAACCTATCCGGGACGATCCCTGAGTCGCTTGGTCGGCTGAAGAAGCTTGTCGTTTTGTCTCTTGGAAGGAACAGGCTTTCCGGAGGACTTCCAGCGTGGCTCGGCCGAAGAAACTTCACAAACCTGGACTTGTCGCAGAACAAGTTCGAGGGAGATGCGTCAACGCTGTTCGGAGAGAGCACGAAGAACGCTCTCACAGTCGACTTGTCCAAGAATTTGCTGGAGTTCAACTTGTCGAAGGTGAAGCGTTTCCCTAAAGGCGTCGTGTTGTTGGATATCACCGACAATATCTTCATATAAAATTACTATGATTGTAGGTTGTTGCTGGCATGTAAGTCACGCGTTACTCGTTACACTTGGCGTACGTGTACGCTATTCGCATATATCCAAGCTACCCTGACGAGGGCAATTATATATGTATATTATTTCAAACTTTAAGATAAACAATGAACAGTAATAATAATAATAAAAAGACAGAAAATATAGAAAGCATACAAATTCTGTTCTTAAGTGAATTAATTTTCAAAAATATTGGTTCTTTATCCAGAGATTATAGAGATAATAAAGTTTTATAAACATTTTGTAAATATCCGAGTCTTAATTGTTTACACAATTTTATGGTCCATATTACTCTATAAATATTTTACAATTAAATTTTCCGGTTCAAATTTTTTACGTTTGAAATTAAAATTAAATTCAGTGGAGATATTTTCGAGTTAATTCGTTAAAATAATTTCATATTTGAATTATTAATGCTTAATTTATTAACCGATTACTTTACGTATTAAAAGGGAAACTAATTTGGGTAGCCAGTTCGTTTAATCGTGATAACTAATGACACATTTAGTTGTTTTGTTTTTGTTTTAGCTGGTTAACTATTTCAAATCATTTGCATTTCTTCTCTTCTAGAAGATCATATTTTTTTTTCTGGATTTATACACTTTTCATGTTATTTATTTTTTGGGTATTTGTTTACATAACGCATAATGTATTTTGTGTACGTTTATCATAATAATTCTCATATATCATTTTTTTATTGGACGGATAAAATTATACAACACTGAAAGTTTTTTCACTTCCTGAATCCAGTTAATATTATAATTTTTGGTGTTATTTACAACTAGTTAACTAAGTTTAAGTAAATATTTCGGGTTATTTTTTAATAGGTTTCCAAGTTTTATTTTACGTTTACGGCCTGTTAACTGTATATTTATAACCGTTAATATTGTTTACGAGTATAGACGCGTTTACAAACTGTGTACTGAAGTTCAACCTTATTCACATTTCAAAGTTGCTTCCTATTTTTTCCACGTTTTTCGGTATTCTAGGTTATTCAATCTTCTGAGGTCTTTTCTTCGAATATTTTTTTTGAGAGAAAATCTCTTGCATGCGATTTTTTTTCATAAAATAATGAAATGATATTTCTTTCTCTTAATTTACTCTCATTTACTTTCGTGGAATTCGAAATGATATTGAATTTTGTTAATCATATGACGTGTAAAAAGTTATTAATATTACGACGATTCATTTACAACTATTGATCATTTTTTAAATATTAATTTCAGCTAGATTGCTTGGCGAGAAACTCATTTGAATTAAAAAAGTCTCAAAAATTTCGTTAGCTAATTGATCCGAGCATTTACAAACAATTTACAAACTACACTCCAACATTACAATTGTCATGCAATCGAAAGTTGAATGACAAAACGCTGCATGATACCACAATTTTTATATACATGATGCATCACCATATCCATAGCCGGTTATCACGAGATTCATCCACTGCAAAAAGACAAACAATAGGTATGCATCGCATACTGTTTCGAAGGTTTGTGATATTTATAATATTTTCTGCATGCTCTGGCAACCAACTTATTATTTTCAGTTGCAATCCAAAAAATTTCTTTTTTAATGAATCACTAATAAAAACAATAAATATCAAATAAAAAATAGAAAATGAAATTCAGAAGTTACAAAAAAAAAAAAAAGACCAAAAATTCTCAGTTGATATCTCACTACAACTTAAACACGTAGATTTGTCTGTTTATTTTAATTTTTTATAACTTTGAAATAGGTTTTCAGTTTTTTTTTTAATTATTAGGCTCTAGACCATTGCCTAGTTGGCTTAAGGCTTGGACCGGAAACCGGACTGATATTCAAGAGAAATTTAATTAAATTTTTAATTTTCCTATTCTGAGGGGAAAAGAGGTCCTATTCATCATCGTGGAAAGCTGCCTTTGTCAGATACCGAAATGCGTTATATCCCTTCAATGAAAAATTCTTTTTTTATTTCGTAAATCAAGTAAAAATAAATAATACAAAAATTCAACAAAATAACCCCGGCAAGCAAATTTGTTTTGAAATTGGCCAACGTTTCGTTAATCTTTTGTAAATGTCCACAAAATCTACGTGGCAAATTTTTTTATATTTATTGTTACAATTTTGTCCTTCGAAATTAATTAACCGCCGTTTCAAAATTAATTTTTTTTTCACATTTCGAATTTTTGTTTGAATTCAAGCCGGTTTAAATTTTTGTTCAAATCAGTTTTTAAGATCCTTAATTTTAGGAAACTATTTTGACACACGTTTATTGCTTATTAAATTCTAAATATTTGTTAATTATATAAAGTTTTTATTGTTATTTATCTTTGCATTAATTATCCCGAAATTTATGAGATAGACATTCCATTCACGTTGAAATTCATTTTTATTTTAACCATTTATTAACTTCCCTACATTATTCAAATTTTGTCCAGTATTTACACTAGGACGGATTTGTTTCGACGTAAATTGTGTTGGGTTTTACGTCGTAAATTGATTTACATCGTAAATTGAGTAAGTTTTACAACGTAAATTGAGTTTACACTTTTTATTTCGAATTTTAAATCGGTTTTAAATTTTTTTAAATACTTTCTGTTTTAATTCAAATCATCCCCGTTTTAATTAGTTATCAAATGTCGATCCTATAATCTAGGATAGTTGATTGACCGAATTTATTATACATAATTAAGTAAATCCCTCCTTTTTTGGCTGGAAATAATTATTCAGTTATTTTGGGAAGTTTTGTTTTAAATTTCGTTACCATTTATTAACGCTCATTAGATTTTGTATTCAAATTCTGTAACTTCCCTACATTATTCAAATTTCGTCCAGTATTTACGCTCGTTAATGATATTCAATTTACACTGGAATGGATTTGTTCTGACGTAAATTGTGTTGGGTTTTACGTCGTAAATTAATTTACATCGTAAATTGAATAAGAAGAACGAAGAACGATGAAAATTTTAATATATTTCATCCAGTATTCAATTTTGTGCTTTTTACATATATTTCGTGCCCCTGCGTTTTGCCGCGACTCCATTCCCCAAGTATAAACTTTTGCTTTAATTTTGTTTAAAGTAGTTGGTGGGCTCGTTGTTATCATTAGATTACTTTAATTATAACAAATTTTTGCTTTAATAATTGTACAAACTCTTTTTTAGTTGTAGAAGAATTTTCCAATCTACTATTATTGTTTTACTCGTAATTTATTAATTTTTTCCTATTTTACAATTATAAAAGACGAAACACTTGTGAAAATAAAATTTTCTTACATTTCAATACTACTTCCAATTTACCGATCATATAAAAAAAATCCCAAAACCGTCAAACTCAAACTCCCTCTTTCTCTCTCTTTTGCCATAGGCTAACCGAATCGCAGTTGGATGAATATTACTCGTATGTGCCCTTTATCGGCCAAGAGAGTGAAAGTTGTTCTAGCAAAAACGTACTTAAATCACCAAGACCATCGCGGCCCATCGCATGTATGATTCAACCGTGGACGATTCGCAAGCCATTTTCATACACAATTCATCACCACGGCCATCACGAAACTCGGTCTCCTGAAAGATATGCCCCGACTCCAGCCTCAAAAGTGTTCTTGAAGTTTATAAAAAATGTCCCGAAGCCTTCCGAGAATCCTCTCTATGTGCCTTCTACTAGCTCTTTGATGGAAGACGTCATTATCACGAAAACATGGCTAAAGCTAGGCAAGAATAAGAAAAAAGACGCTGAAGGGCGGTGTTAGAAGAAGAACGATGACAAGTTGTCGTGGCGTTGGAACTTCCCCAAACTAAAGGTGGTTTCAAAAACATTCTTATACACGATGTGGAAACCAGAGCAATGGCGGTCGGATAAGGAACTTTTAACTTTTGCTTGTATTTTCTTTTGTTTTTCAGTCTCTATGGTGGTCAACATTGTAGACTTGGTCATCTACATTGTAAATCTCGTCGTCCACATTGGAGACAACTACGTCTACCATGTAGACAATGAAGTCTATAATATTGATTGTTAATGTTTGTGTTTTACCTTAAAATTTTATAACATGTGGATGTGGTTTATACTACCTACATAAGAAGAGGTGGTCGGAAATTTTTTAACCGTCCTTCACTATCACGACCGCCCATTTCCACACGTATCTTATTCAAGCCTACTCCGCGTGAACATAGACGGTCAATATAAGGACGACTTTGACTAAAGTAAACAGTCAAGAGTCATAAATTTTGTCACAACGACGAATAAGTTCATGCGGTATTTTTGGTCGTGAGTTAGTGTGAAGGAGGTGTATTTACCTATTTGTTTGGTGGACTTGGATCATTGACTGCTGATAGTCGTGAACATATACGAATCAAATAGAAATTTATAAAAATACCCTAATTATTAAATCTCCAATTTTACAACAATAATAATTATAAATCAAATAAACTTATGAAATTCGTAGCCCCAAAAGATAGCTTACTTTTATGCTCGAATTACAACTCTGAATTTTGCATATCTATTTGAGTTAGTGATTTTTATATAAGATATAGTTTCTGTCATTTTAATTGATATATATATATATATATATATATTTAGTAATAATTGTAATATGATATTTACGTATAGATATTAGATTATTTATATAAGATATAATTTCGTCATTTTAATCAATCAAACATTACAAACTTGATATTTTGAAAATAAAAGTTTAAACACGATATTTTACTAAAATATATGATATATGTGTCATTTTTCCAAAAATTAAAGAGAGAGACGTAATATAGATCATTCATTTGCTAAAGGATCAGATTGCAACAGCTGATACCTTCAATTTAAAAAATAAAGAACTATTGCCATGAAGAATAACAAGTAGTAGTTTAAAAGATACATGTGGCAATATTGTTAAAGAAACAAAGCCACTAGGGTTCTCATCGTCCAGAATACTGACTATCAGTTTAATCACCTACCGTCTCTACATTCCGCTCATCCCATTAGTTTCACCACCACAGCACTTGAGATCTATTATACCAGAACAAAACTAAATTATTTAGAAATTCATATAGTTATCGAGACAGACTCTAAAACGCTTCACAAAATGATGCAAATAAAAGACCCAGTTTTGTTGCACTTAATTCTAAGCAATGAGTTATTCTTTTGAGTCAGTAGCCTTTCTTTGGTTTCTTGGTTATTCACACAATTTGTTTTTTTATTTATTTTCGATATTCTTTCTCCTCTTCGTGACTATATCAGAAGAAATTAGGGTTTAACGACCGAAATGCCTATGCTGAAGCAGTTGTAGAGCCTCGAATAGCATTGGCGGAGACGGTGAGAAGAGGCTTTTGGCCAGAATGAATTTGAGCTCCATTAACTAGTTCAAAGATCTCCCGCAATAGAGAAAAATTTTCAGACAGAGGAGGAGTTCAGTGGTTCTGATTCTTTCAAGTTCTTTGTGATAGCCAAACGAAATATTAAAAACGTTTCACAAACCGAATAGCAGTAAAATAACTAAACTTCTCATCATCGACAAAACTAACAACAAAATCGAGCTCTTCAAAATTGATATCTTAGTGATGCTAACCTCCTTAAATAGTCCTCCTTTTTAATTATGAAACATTGTTTGAATAAATATAAAATACGTTGTAAATTTATATACCATGTAATCTATATATCCACTTATCAATGTCGACATTCTAAGGAAAATAAAGGAGCCCTCAAAAGTTAACAGTGACCAGCTACATTTAAAATTAAAGCTCATAGCTCCGCGTTTATTTCATTTTGAAATGCGGATGGGCCTAGATGTGCTGTCCGACCAATTACTTTTATTTTCTTCAAGTAATAACGATGAGGCCAATAATTCAGTGCGACAGTCACCGATTGCTTCATTCCTCCACAAAATATATGCTTCATTTGAATAATATCGTACAGTGACCAGCGCTCACGGGGATAATAACAGCTACAAATCCCCATATATTGCGGACGAAGATATCAATCCATCTCAAACGAACCACTCCCTAAAAAAAGAAAAGAAAGAAAAAGAAATGGAAATAGGCAGCAAAAACATGATAATTTCCGTGGCCCTAGTTCTGTGGTTCACGGCCACATTTCTGACGCCGCTCTCCGACTCCAAGAAGTGCAATCCCAGCGACAAGAAGGCTCTCCTTGAGATCAAGAAAGGCTTCGGAGACCCCTACGATATCATTCAGTGGGACCCACAGACGGACTGCTGCGAGGACGGGTGGAACGGCATCGAGTGCGACGAGTCCGGCAGAGTCAATTACCTCTACGTCGTCGACGGCGACACCCTCACTGGACCCATTTCCACGGAGATCGGAAAACTCACGAGACTGGAGTATATTTTATTCGTTAACTGCCCCGGGATCACGGGAACGATTCCGAGCTCCATCGCCAAGCTCAGGCACCTCAAGGATATCACCGTCAGTGGTTGTAACCTCTCGGGGCCGATCCCGGAGTTTTTCGGCCAAATGCCGACGCTCGATTTCATATCACTCCCCTCGAACCAGCTCACGGGTCTGATCCCGAGCTCCATCGGAAACCTCCCAAAGCTCACTGGCCTCCGTCTCGATGGCAACAAGCTCACCGGCCCTATCCCCGACACGTTTGGGAACTTCAAGGGGGAATATTTCTTCCTCTACCTCAATAACAACCGTCTCTCCGGCGACATCCCAGCTCAACTTGGCGACAAGAAGGACTTTGCCTACGTGGACTTGTCTCGGAACCGGCTCGAGTGCGACGCGTCGTTCCTCTTCGGGACAGACAAAAAGGATTTGTACCAAATCGACTTATCGAAGAACTCACTGTCTTTTGAGTTCTCAGACGTGAAGTTTCCGGAGACCCTGGTCTACTTGGATATCTCCGGGAACAAGATATACGGGGCCCTACCAGAGGATTTGACAAAGTTCGCTTTCCAGACTTTCAACGTCAGTTACAACCGGCTCTGTGGAAAGATTCCGGTCGGGGGAAGGCTCCAGAAGTTTGGCGCCTCGGCGTACCGCCACAACCTCTGCCTCTGCGGTGCTCCGCTTCCGGAATGCCTTTCTTTGGACTCGCACTGATGAGCCGTCTTCTACCACGCATGAACGTAAAGCCCAAGAAGCAACGAAATAATCATGCCACTTGTAATCATAGCTACTCGTCTATGATCGTTGTGTAGTACGTATCTTTCGTTGCTTCAGCGCATCATTAAGAATAATAAAATAAATTGTCGTATGTTTCTTTTTCTTTTTCTTTGGAAAAATATCATATCTATCCCATCTGCCTTATAGAAATATCTTGTTTATAGTCATATTCTTCAAAATATCTTTAACATTTCCATCAATATATTAATTGATTAAGTAGATTTACTTATCAGTTACTAAACTTACCACTTACAATATTATCAAAAAGTTGGTGGAAAGGTCGACATATGTCATTTTTAAAATAGTTAATGTTGATTAAATTTTTTTTTAATGATCTTAGTGCTTACGCGGTATAATAATTAATCATATAATTTTACACATTTTCCCTTTATAATTTCGGTCAAATTTTACACAATTGAAATTTTAAATTTTACTTGCAAGATTTTCGTTATATTTACATGTATTATTTCATTTGAGCGTCGGTTTTTTAAATAGAAGGTCAAAAAATTAATTCCTATATTAGGTGAGATCCTATGAGTCAGAAAAATTTATTTAATGTACACGTTAATATTGTTGGTTCTAAAAGGATATCCAAGAAAGAGCAGACTAAAGAAATAATAAAACAAAATTTTGGGACTTTGGCTACTATAGAGACAGAATAAAAAAAATGGAAAAGTATTCTTTTTGTTTTATTTGAAGAGGAGAGAATACAATTCCGAGTAGATTATCATGAACAATCCACTACATATTTATAGTAGCTTACACACTAAAAAACAAAAGTAAACAACATAAATGAAAATATAATTATGCCTCATAAATCTATAACACTAGGAGAAAAAAGGCCTTTAGAAGCGACAAAAGTCGCTTCTAATTTGGCTTTAGAAGCGACATTAGAAGCGACAAAGTCGCTTCTAATGTTTCGCCTCTAAAGCCGAGTCGCTTCTAAAGTCGCTTCTAATGTTTTGAAGCGACGAAATTAGAAGCGACTAGTCGCTTCTAAAGTCGCTTCTAAAGGCCCTTAACACCGACCAAAAAAACGTGGGAAGAGGTGGCGGGTAACAATTAGAAGCGACTTTAGAAGCGACTAGTCGCTTCTAATTGTTACCCGCCATATTTTAGAAGCGACTTTAGAAGCGACTAGTCGCTTCTAATTGTTACCCGCCATATTTTAGAAGCGACTTTAGAAGCGACTAGTCGCTTCTAATTGTTTCCCGCCATATTTTAGAAGCGACTTTAGATGCGACTAGTCACTTCTAATTGTCAAAATATTGATAATTTTGTAAAAATCGGGGTATTGAAGTTAGAAGCGACTGGTCGCTTCTAATTGTCAAAAGTCGCTCCTAATTAGAAGCGACTAGTTGCTTCTAATTCACCCTGTCGCTTCTAAAAGTATCTTTTGTAGTAGTGTAATAAACTATCATTACTCCATTGTTTTTGTAACAACTGTAATCGATTAGTCAATCTTATCCTCACAATCTCCCTTGTAAGATTGACTTAGGTCGAGGTTATTCAAGCCGAGCAGCTCTCGCATCTCCGCAAATTTGACACTTTCTAGAGCCTTGGTAAAAATATTTGCACGTTGCTCTCCGGTGCTTACGAACTCTACGACGATTTGCCGATTCTCGACACTCGCGAATAAAGTGGAAGTGAGTGTCGATATGTTTGCTGCGTCCATGAAACATCGGATTACTCCATTGTTTTTGTAACAACTATAACCGATTAGTTAATCTTATCCTCACAAATATCAGCTGCAAGTTACTGGTTAATAGCCATTCTCGAAATGAAGCATTATTTATTCACTAATATTCTAATTTCTTTTACTCATTTGAAGTTTTAAATTATTTTTCTCAATATCCGTCCACTAAAGTTATTGTTTCTAGAAATAATATTATTTTCTGGGTAGTTATCCCGTCCAATCATTTTCAGGACATTGTTCAAGAATTTTCTGGGTAGTTATGTCGTCCAAACTGTACACGTAGTTTTACAAGTAGTTTTGCAGGTAGTTCTACAAGTAGTTTTACACGTTAATGTGTCCCTTATTTGCATACAATTTACTAAAAAACGATAAACAAAGTTCAGAAATTTCCAGATTTTGAAACATCCAGCGAAATCCAAATTTAAATTAACCCAAGCTTTTGTAATATAAATCTGATAAACATATAAGATCAAATCCGAAGAAAAAAAAATAAAGATAAAGATACAAACAGAATGATCAAATTATCTAAATAAAAATAAAAGTCAAATGGCAATATAATTGAAGCTGATGGATGATGGAGTGCGAGGGTAGGATGTCGATCGATTAACAATGTTTTACACCTAAAGAAAATCAAAATAGAGGTTAATGAATAACAAAAATAAGAACAAACAATACAAAATTCAATTTGTGATATTGGAAAACAAATTGTAAAACACATGCACTTTTTACAGTTTTTAACCCATAATAATTCAACATTAGTTCAGAGTAATCCAACTTTTAAAGTTGAAATAAAAATCACAAATCGGTCATTGACATAGTTCATCGAAGAAAAAAAAAACAAAAAAACCATAAAGAATAGTTAACATAGTCTTTATTTTTCTTTGAAATCATCGATTATACAAACCATTTTTAAGATATGTGGGTTTTATCTCATGATCTTTGATGGGGGCAAATATTTTCTTAGGATATAAACTAATTATTTTGTTAACAAATAAATAATAATCGTACATTCGCGTACCTGTTACAAGGGTCTGAGTGCTTGATCGTTGTCGTAAAAGTATCCCTTCTTCATTAATATTATCGTCGATGTTAGGGTTTTTTTTTTGCTTTTTTTTAGAGAAAATGTTGATCGGAGGTTTAGGAAAAGAGAAAGAGTAACGCGAAAATGGTAAGTGAATAGTGACAATAGTCACGTTAATTGATTTATTGTCGTAATTAATATTCTTGATTTGTGGGTTGAATTGATTGACGTGATTATGGATCATTAGTTATTCGTTCGAATTTCCAATTAATAACCATGCATTTAATAGCTTGACCTTTTATCGAGCGGAAAATTTTTAAGGTCAAAATAGTCTAATTTTTTTTAAAACTTCATTAATCCAAGTTTTTTAAAACATTTGACTATTTTGAAAATTTTCTATGTTTATAAAGTTATACTACTTAATAATCCTTTTGTTCCTGGTTAACATCTTTTGATACCGTTACTAACATAGTTTACAGTTCTTTATAAAAAACTGAAGTCTGAGAGTCCATCTTTTGGGAAACACTATAATGGGGAGCTTTCCTTTTATCATCATGAATGGTAAACACTATAATAGAGAGCTTTTCTTTTTTAATCATGAATAAGGAAACACAGCACAAAATATATCGAACATCTCCATCGATATCAATTATATCTTTAAATGGATTTACTTATCGATTATATCAAACTTACACTTACAATATAATATAGCCAGATAAATGTAGGCATCAATATACTTACACTTAGATCATGAATAAAGTGTTACACACATTTGTCTCAAGTTTCAATATTATAACATTATTTGTGAAATTTTC
Organism: Urtica urens; assembly: GCA_958296335.1. NCBI lineage: Eukaryota > Viridiplantae > Streptophyta > Magnoliopsida > Rosales > Urticaceae > Urtica > Urtica urens. The sequence goes on from OY282521.1 coordinate 3,086,586, forward strand.
CAAAATATCTAACAAAATTTTGATTTTTTTATTAATAGTATAAATGTGTTTTATATTTGAGAAATTGACCAAAGTACCACTTTTTATTTTTGATTTTTCCAAAATCCACCAAAACATAATTTTTTCTCAAAATACAAGTAAATTTAATGTGAAAAGACGAGATACCATTTAAAAAAATAAAACTAACACAAATACCCTTCATTTTTATGAAAAAAATTATAAAATTAAAAAAAAATTAATTTTTATAGTTATAATATTTTATAATTTTTAGAGTTTAATTTTTTTTAAAACGTAAATAAATAATAACCGATTACTATGGATATGGAATAAAATGTAACAATATTGTTTTAGGGGTATTTAGACTTTTGTACTAGTATTTAAAAAAAAAATTAATTTTACTGTATTTTGAAAAAAACCAAATATAAATGGTGGTATTTTGAGCAAATTCTCTTTATATTTATACATTATATTTCATTTTGGATATAAAGATTGAAATGTACTTTAACGTCATCTACTCTTTAGAGCATTGCATTAACACCAAAGTTCTTTCTCACTCATCTTCAACCCCTGAAAATATTATTTCCTAAATTCAGTAATTAACAAAATACCACAAAATTGTATTATCACAAAAGTATTCGAAAATAAATGTTTGACCTGTGAATGAAAATACTTATAAAATAATGTAACTTCAACGTTTCCAAAATCATATCTTAGGAAATCATACGATATCGCACAATATTTTTATGATCATGTAAGACATCATACTTCATCTTACGGCGTTGTACAATATCATGGCAAAATATTGTACAATAAGTTATAATATATTATGAGAATGTAAGATTGAGTATGATGATACACGATGACCAATTTTTTTGTACTATTAAAAATTTGAAAAATTATGTTAAATATTAAGTGTGATGTTTTTGTCCATCTTTCAGTTAGAAGTTTATTTTCATATTTTTTTAATAAAAAAATTGGGTATTTAGCCAATATAACCATAAAAAAAAATTAAATAGCTGACTTTTTGTGGATATATTACAAATAAGTGTCGTGATTACACGACAGTCGTATACATAAAATTATGGATTAGATATCTTTTCTCGATTTGAATAAAAAAAGTTAAATTGGTTCAATTTGTTTTTTTTTTTACATAAATTAGCTTCACAATTTATTACATAAATTACAAAATATTAGTTATTAGAAATATATGATTAATTTATATGGATAGTTATTTTTTTTAAATTAATTTATATGAATAGTTAGTTCTAAATAACACATTTTTAACAGTTAATATATTTTTTGAAATTAAATTCAACTGTGATATTTTGAGAGACTTTACAGTCAGATTCAATTCTGATATTTTGATACGTAAGAGTCTGAAATTTTCGATTCTATATACCATGTTCACACTTTTTCTAATCAACATACACGTAATAGGATCTATCAAGCCACATGGCATAACTTGCTCGCAAATTGTCGTGTCGTTAAATTTAGGAAATATTCACAATGATGTCCTGTGTAACATCATTACTTTTTTACGTTTACATCGATCAACGAAAGTAAAAGTGGAGTGATGTCAGATAAACACATGTTGCATGTAAATGCTATATACTCTTCTTATCAAATAAATCATATAATCATTTTTAATTTAGTACTCAACAAATATAAATCCCATGTGCTCATGCAGTATTCCTCTAATGTAGTGAACCGATTGACTGTCATATTTCACGAAAATAATTGTTTTGGTTTTCAATATCATAAACAACGACAAAGACCACTACTTATATGGATTGTGATTTATTTTTAGGAAATATGGATCGTGATATTAAAGACTTCTTTATGTTTTAACATATATTGGAATTTGGAATATGGATTTTGTATCATATTAAATACGAAATCAAATGCACATAAACATAGATGACCTTTAATAATAATAAAAAGAGGTTGCAAATATGTTCACAGCTCCTAATACTTATATTTAAAGACATCTACTACATGTGTCGAAAAAAAAGACATCTACTACAGAATATGAAAACACTACACGATGCAAATTTTCAACTTGACACATTTTCAATAAAACAAGCAAAAACTAAAATACGATCAAATACTAAGAAAAAAATACACGCATGACGTATCCAATACACGTCTGATAATTCCCTTGACTTACACGAGACTTAAAAGTAACAAAAGCCCAATCATAGTGGATGCTAGTTTATATGAAAATCATTACGTACTAGTAATAGTTTGATCTGATGTCATTGTAGCTGATATCCAAGAACATAATGCCCTTGGGGAAATTCTTCACCTGAGATAAGTTGAACACGAGTAAATTCCTAGACAAGTCGACTGTGAAAGCGCTCTTCGTGCTCTCTCCGAATAGCGTCGAAGCGTCTCCTTCGAGCTTGTTCCGCGACAAGTCAAGGGTATCGAAGTTTCTCTTCCCAAGCCACGCTGGCAGTCTGCCGGAGAGCTTGTTCCTGTCGAGTGTCAACGAAGAAAGCTTTTTCAGCCGGCCGAGAGACTGAGGGATCGGTCCCGTAAGCCGATTTTTCTCTAGAGAGAGCATCCTAAGGTTGGGGAGGAGAGAGAGCGACTCAGGGATCGGTCCGGATAGGTTGTTGGAGTGGAGTACGAGCCCGGTTAGGGTTTTGATCTCGGCGAGGAAGTCTGGGATTTGGCCGGAGAGCCCTGACTGGCTAACGGAGAAATACGAGAGGGACTTAAGGTTTGTGAGGGAGCTTGGGATCGGCCCGGTGAGGTTAGGCTGGCCGTTGATCTCGATGGTAGTTAGGTATGGAAGGTCTCCGATGTCAGGGAAGAACGGTCCGTTTAGGGTTTCGTGGGTGTCGTAAATGTAGAAGTCGAATACGCGGTTGGTTTTTGAGTCACAGCCGACCCATTTCCAGTTGCAGCAATTAGTGGTGGGGTCCCATGAGGAGTAGAGTTTGGGGTTATTGAAGGACTTCTTGATTCGGAGAAGGACTTTCTTGTCTTCAGGATGGCATTTCTCAGAGATTACTAGAGTTACTTTCAGGAATAGAATAAGAAACAGTGCTGTGGTGGTTTTCATTTTGTGTGTTTAGTTGGATTGGATAAAATGGTGGGTTATATATAGGGGGAAATGATAATTTATTATAGGGTTTCGGTGCCTAAGCGGCTAACATATATTTAATTAATTTAAAATAACGTTAAGAACGAAACAAAAAACACTAGCCACTAGGAGAAATTCGTGAGATGTGTGTGTAAGAACTTATTACATTTGAAATTCAAATGTGTTCTGACCATATGAACATGTAAAATAAAAAACGAAAACGCTCGATTTTTCTCTGGTCAGTGTTGTAGTTTTTCGGTGAGCTTCGGAGTCTGATTTCGGTGAGCTTTGGATTTCGATTCTGGCAAAGTGTCTTGAGGATTTTCTAAACTCTCTTTCTCACACTTAGATGGTGTTTGTTAATGAATGCGTGAGTGAGTTTAGGGACCCCAAACCATTTTATATATATGATTCAAACCATCAATTGAGAATTACCCTCATAGTTTTGGAATAACGATTTAATTTTCGACATTAATATGAACGTTATTACAGGATTAATTTCGCAATATATAGATAATAATGAAAAGAGATTATATCATATTATTTCAACAATAAAATATTCTTTATTAATAAAATAATCCTACAACTCGATCTCGATAAATAGTGTCGATACTTGATAGAACATATTATATTAGCAATGTATTATCCATCCGGGGTAAATTATTAATCTAGTTATATGTCTTCTATATATGTTTCTTTGAGGTGACACATGAAATTTAGAAAAATTCAACTAAAAATGTTGAAAATATTCATATTACACTCATTTTTTTTAAAATATTTAAAATTAAACTTTAAATTTAAAATCGGACAAAAATGCTTTTTAACTCATTTATAAAATTTATTAGTGGTTTCAATCTCATTTTTTTTTCTAATCTATTCAAATCATCCTTAAATCCGTTAAAATCATCTAAAATTATCGAAATAATGAGTATTTTACTTCAATAAAAGTTTAAATAATATAGTTTATATTTTTTTTGCTGTGTTGTAATTTTTCATTTTAACAGATACTTATTTTCTACGCACTCCCATCGAATTATTTGTGAAAAGAGCTCGCGTGCCTGATAGGTCAATTCTATCTCTCTTTTTTATCAACCAGTTCAATACCATTGGCATTACCCTTAATTGTGGGCACATGTTTGTTTCATTATATCTCATAAGTATTATGATAATTTTTCCTATATCCTAAGTCCTAACGTTCTTTTTTTTTTTTTTTTTTTTTTTCCAAAAGCAGTAAAAGTCGCAATATACAGAGTGTCCAGGTGACAGTTTCACATGGAATATGTCAGAGTTAATAAAACTTTTCTAACAAAAATCAATTTATGTATTTATATTTGCTAGAAAATGTTTTCAAATTAAGCAAAAATTATTTTTCTCTCTTTCAAAGAGACGCTGTATTACTAAGACCAAGCACCTCTCGTAAACGAGGATATATTCTTGCCCTGAGATTATGCTAAAATTGTAAAATAAAAACTGCCCATTTTTTTCAACATATCTCTACTCTTTTCACCATACGTTATTTTGATCGTACGTGCCTTACTCCGCTCCGTCTAATTTATAAACTTATTATCACATTTTTTTGTGGTTCTACGATTTAGTGGTTGATAAATATATTTATATTTGTAAATAATAATTATTTATCTAAAATATAATTAATATTAATGAGATATATTTTGGTATATAAAAAATATATTTATGTGATGTATATAGATTGCAAAAAAATATATGATAAATTTGGGTGATGAAACCATGAGTAATTAAAAAATAAAACAAAGGGTTATTGTATAGAATAGCCCTATATAGGTTTCCAAATTTCAATTTGTCCAACGTTGTGTAAAACTTTGGTAAAAGTCCAGTAAATCAATTCGGCCAAATTTTCATTCCCAAAATGCCCAAAAAAATTCTCCGGCCCAAACGAAATTTAATTAAAAAAAATCGAATTTTTTTGGTAAATTAGATCCTTAAAATCCGGAAATCAATTAACCACTTAATTAAAACGTCCAATTTATTGAGAGAGAAAATTAAATCATTCTTTCACAATTTCGTTTTGCATTTTCTCTCCAAAATCGCCGCCGCCGCTCTCTCTGACCACCTCCGAGACCTCGACCTCCTCTTCCACTCCGACGTCCTCCGCCAGTCCAACGTCATCGTCCTCTCACATCACTCCGCCAACGACGATATCGCTTTCTTCCTCCACGATCTCTTCACGCAGCTCGACTCTCTCGTCCGCCTCCTCGCCAACGACGAAAAAACCGCCGCCATCGTCCAGTAAATTTACTTTGGTAACAAAATTAAAATCTGGGTCTCCGAAGGTATGTTCTTCATTTTCTTCAACAAAAACCGCTGAATTTATTTTTATAGGAGTTTTAGATGTTTTTTCTCCGCCATCGCCGCCTCCGGCGACGAGTCTGCTCGCAGAATCGTGTTCGAAGAATGCGCTCTCGGACCGTTGCTTCGGATAGTTGAATCTGCTCCCGCGACGATCAGAGAGAAAGCACCCACCTCTGTGGAAGTCATCACCGTCGATCTGGAGAATGCCTGCCATGGCTGTCTCCATCGAGCATTTACGTTGTAAATTCACTTTACGTTGTAAAACTCAACGCAGTTTACATTGTAAATTCAATTAACAACCGTAAAAACTGGACGATGTAAATGAAGAATTTGAAAAAAAATATGAAATAAGTAGTTCTGTTAGTAAATATCGGTAATATGATATATTTTTCATAAATAAATGGATATGAAACTGTAAAAAAGAATTAAAATCGACCAAAATTGAATGAAAATCTGTAATTAATTTGAAAATAAAGTCAAACCACTAATTTAGGAAATAATACCCACACTTAATAACCGAATTCATTAAAAACGGAAACAATTTTGAAATTTCAAAACGAAAATAAATGTTTAAAATTCGAAATAACCATTAAAACTCAACTCAATTTACGTTGTAAAACACAACGCAATTTACGTTGTAAATTCAATTAACAAGCGTAAAAACTGGACGAAATAAATGAAAAATTTTGAAAAAATTACGAAAGAAGCAGTTCTGTTATTAAAAATCGGTAATATGATATGTTTTCCATAAATAAATGGATATGAAACTGTAAATAAGAATTAAAATCGACCAAAATTAAATGAAAATCAGTAATTAATATGAAAATAAAGTCAAACCACTAATTTAGGAAATAATACCCACACTTAATAACCGAATTCATTAAAAACGGAAACAATTTTGAAATTTCAAAACGAAAATAAATGTTTAAAATTTGAAATAACTATTCAAACTCAACACAATTTATGTTGTAAATTCATTTTACGTTGTAAACACAACTCAAAAATACGTAAATGGGAAGTTAATTCAGAAGAAATCTCTTTCAAAAATTTCAGAACACGTAAATGGAAAATAAATTAAAGGAAGTTCGAAATTTATGTAGATAATTATAACAAAATCGGTTATCTAAAGTCAATGCACAAATTAAGGAAATAAAGTAATTAATTAATAACTGATTACTACAAAAAAGGAATAATTTTGAAATTTAAAAATTACCGGTTAATTCAAAATGTAATTTAAAAAATTAATTTCGGAAAAATAAACAAGGTTAATAACGTAATATCAAGCATGTCCACGTCATCAACAGGGCTATTTTCCAAAGTTTTACAAGAAGCTGGACATTTTACAATTACGTTTGACAAACAGGGCCATTTCGTCGATTATTTGTAAAACAAATGTAAAGAAAATAAATGCATGAGAGAAAAATAAAAACTAAAAATAAAGTTACGATTCTAAAATTGTAAAAACTATAACCTGTAACTTCTAATTTGGCAATTAAAATTTTTAAAATAATTTATTAGCTTTTAACGAAATAAATTTCACTAACACTCAAATATGATTTAGCTTTTAAAAAAAAACTAAAACAAAGCTTAATAAGTTTAGCAAATCACAACCAATTTTAGAAAAATTCCTCTAAATAGCACTAGAAAACAATGATATTGTAATTTGGTCAGACTTTATTTATTTTTAGGTAAATAGTCATATAAGGTGACGTGATTTTTTTTAGTTTTCTCACTTCCAATAATGCCTTTCTTTTTTAATTAATGATATATAAATATTATTGAACGTTTTTTGGGTGGTTAATGATAAAATCTTTTTTAATAATTAATTATTTTATAAATAACCGCTTATTTCTAAAAATAACCGCCGGTAGTGGGGTTGATTTTTTTTTTGGGTAGTGAGTATTAATATTGGTTGATTTGTTTTCTATTTTTCGAATTTAATTTTTCTAATTACACTTTTTTATTCAAGAATACTATTATTATTATAAGCGATTTATTTTCATTTATAGTTATGAACTAATTTTTTCAAATATGTAGACTATTTAGCAATTCTTAAATTTGAAATGACTATATAACTTACGATCTCCCAATTTTACTACCACAAATAACGATACCTACACGACATGAGGTAATTCTTGTCCTTTTTGAAAAGTGGGACGCAGCTTTTCATAAAATGAAATTAGACACGTCGACCATAAGATATCTCTATAGTACCACCAGGAAATACATTGCTCCTAGATAGAAAATCATCTAAAGTTAAAGCCGATTTACCTAGAGAGTGAGCAACGACATTGCAACTTATCAGATGAAACACAATCTCAAAATTATCAAAATTAGCAATCAACACCATAATCTCCAAAATTAGCAATCAACAAAATTGATTTGTTTTAATAGAATTTATTTACCTCGCTTTGAACTACACACAAGGACAGGCTTAGGTTGTCTATTCTAGTGCACGTTATTGTTATATTTTATTATTCCCTTTTCCTTGTGAGGACAGGCTTAGGACTAAATCTTTTACTCAAAGAAGATAAATTTTTACGTCGGAAATAGGCTTGGTTAGAACATCTGCCACTTGATGGAAATTGGACTTTTGAATGCCAACTTGTTTGTGAATAACCTTCTTGCGTACAAAGAAGGGATCTAGGTCTATGTGCTTGGTTTGGTCAGATTAGTAGAGAGTACCGCAATTTTGAAATTAACATACTAGATAACAAGTGCTTGATTTTTCTTGACCCTGACAAAAGTAGTAATTTAGGCCACGAGAGCTCTTCTACAACGGATACAGGACTTCGATATTCTACTTCAATACTTGACCTTGACACCGTTTGTTGTTTCTTTGATTGGTAGACTATCAAATTGTTTCCTATATAGATTCATGTTTCTGAGGTGGATCGACGATGATTTAGATCAATTTCGCAGTTCGTATAAGAGTAAAAAGTGAGATTGGGAGTGAAATTGAAACGAAGATGAACACCAAACTTTGTACTGCCCATATCATGGAAGTTTCTTGACAACCATCTAGTAAATATTTTTCGAAGTTTGCGTGAATTGGAAAAAATTATTTATAGAGTAAACCAATATGGCTCTACTTGTTACATATTTCAATGCTCCATGACACTTCTGTAGAGATACAGGTCTTCAAAAAATTAGCCGGCAAGTTTAACAATATATGTCCACTCATCACGAATGGGGCATGATTTTGGTGGTAAATGTGTTCATCCATCTGATACATTTAAGTCATAGTGTTGTAACATTCGTGTGCTACATTTCAGTATATATTGGGAAGTTTGAGTTAAAGTAATGAGAAAAATCTAGGAAGACTTTCACGTTGTAGGAGTGCTATAAAAATCGAGTGGCTCTCCCTTAACAGCAATAAAAAATGAAAATTTAAAATTCTCTAGGGTTCTTAATCATGCTCGATTGTTGGACTGAGAAACTATTGATTCGTACATGATTATAATTCTCTAAATACTTATTTATATACTACAATATCAGAGAAGTGTGAGTTTTGTGATTGCGTGATTGAAGTTCTCACGAAAGTTCATTGAAGCGACTAAACATCGGGCGAGTGTTTGAAAAGTGGAATTGAGAGGGGTTTCAAAGTCATAGTGAGTCATTGATTTACTATTCACATATAATATTAGTTAAGTTGTATTGATGTTGAGATTCATATAAGGTTATTGTTGTATTATTGACTATTGATTAGTGAATATCTTTTCAGTAGGTGACATTGCACCGACCTGAATTACCATTACTTGTGTAATTTATTATTCCGCACTCGTTTTTACTGCTATCTTATATTTGTTCAACAAAGTGTTACATGTACTTTTGTATCATTTGTACGTAATATTTTGCAGAGCGACTAATAAAATTTCAATTTTCTACCCACTCTTTACTCGGCAAATCTCTACCCGTAAAGTTTACCCATTTTGAATAGGTTTTTATCCGATCCATTTAGACCGGAATGGTTAATAGTTTAGGTCTGAGTGTGACCATGACTTCCTACAAGAGTTCCTCAATCGATTGCACCATTTGTTTTTCATATATTAAAAAATAACAGTACATATTATAAAATACTCCAACTTATTACTTTTAATTTAATTAAAATTTTCACTATTTTGGCAACTTATATATATACACGTGTATATACATATACACCTAGATTACAATGCCCCAACATTGGATGCTACTATCCGTAATCCCACTTAAATCACGTGTCATTTACATAACAAGTTGACGAAAAAAAGTATCATAGTAGTGGTCTATAAATGACCCACCATGATACATTCTTCAATCACTGAGAAACAACAATAGCAGCAAAAAAAAATTTAGAAAGAATATGGCGACTCAAACAATCAAGTTTGTGGCCCTAATAATACTCATGTCCACATTCCTTCAGTGCTGCCTCTCCGACCGGTGTAACCCCGAAGACAAGAAAGTCCTTCTCCGAATCAAGAAGGCCTTGAACAACCCTTACGTCCTCATCTCCTGGGACCCAAAAACCGGGTGTTGCGGCTGGAACAGCGTCGAGTGCGACGAGAAAACTCACCGTATCACCTCTCTCGACATCAGCAACGACGATTTCTCCGGCAAAATCCCAGCGGAAGTGGGAGACCTCCCGTACCTCGACTCTCTCACCTTCCATAAGAATCCCAATCTCACCGGAAACATCCCACGCTCCGTCACCAAGCTCAAGAGACTCAGGTTCCTCCGCCTCGATTGGAATGCCCTCTCGGGGCAAATCCCCTTCTTCATCGGGGAGCTGAAGACCCTCGAGAGCTTCTCGATCTCGTTCAACCGGTTCTCGGGTCCTATCCCCGCCAGCCTTGGGACGCTCCCGAATCTCAGAGGTCTTTCACTGGACAGGAACCGGCTCACCGGCCCCATCCCTGAGACCTTTGGAAACTTCGCCGGAAGAATCGACTTATATCTCTACCTGAGCCACAACCAACTGTCCGGACCGATTCCGGAGTCGTTCAAGAGGAATAAGAAGGGGTACAGCTTGATCGACTTGTCGCGGAACCGGCTTCAGGGAGACGCGTCGGGGCTCTTCGGGCCGGAGAAAGGGACCGGGAGTGTCGATATATCGAGGAACTTCTTCGAGTTCGACATCTCCAAGGTTAAGTTTCAGAAGGAACTCTTCTTCCTGGACATAAACCACAACCGGATCTTCGGGACATTGCCGCCGGATCTGACGAAGTTGAGCCTTCAGCACTTCAACGTCAGCTACAACCGACTCTGTGGGAAGATTCCGGTCGGAGGAAGGCTTCAGACGAGGTTTGGCGTCACCGAGTACTTTCACAACTCGTGCCTGTGTGGTGCTCCGCTCCCGAAGTGCAAGTGAAAATGATAATGTATGTGCTATTATGGACATACTTAAATCATCGGCGACTATGTTGTGTCTGTGTGTTCTAATTTTAGTGTTTCTTTATGTGGTTTTGGGTGATGTTTTAAACTAAAAGGCATTATAATAATTAGTGTCACCGTCATCCATACGTGTTGAAGTTTCTCTCTCGAAGTCTTAATAAGTCATGTTTATAATTCTTAAATAAAGTTCGTAATCTAAGTGTGGTAATTCGTGTTCCTCCAAAGAGATTAGAAAAAGGTTCTAAACGCACTTCATTCACTGCTTATGCTCTTTTGTCCCAAAGCTTCTTCCTAAATTTCCTTCGGAGAATCGGATGGGATTAACAATCTGTTTTCTCTTACTTATGTAAGTCCTGAAAAAGAAAATGTGTTTTGATCTACAAAAATTGTACATAGTTAATAAACATGAACAGTGAACACTTGAACTTTTTAATCATATCCAAATTTCTTGTCATCCATAGATGTTTATTGGTATGATACTTCACATGTACTGTTTTAAATGAAAAAGACATAGACAAAAAACTTGGTGAAAATCATTGAATACACACGATAAAAAAATTTCCATCGCACCTGAATAGAAACCAATAAATAATAAGCTATCAGGTGTCACAAATTAACATATGTTAGTAATAATTTTACACTAACCCTAGAGGTCATGAATTTTATCTTTATTGCAATTTGCAAGCAAATAAAAACTTGCTTTAAACTAAACCTAATTTTATTTTATCACGGCTACGTATTATTGCGTCACGACTCAAAAATAATGTTGTTGCATTCAAAATGACCATAAATAAGTATTAGACTAGGTATTTGTCAATTATTTACAAAATATCGAGTATTTCAAAATTCGTATATATCTCAATTACCCTAATAAAATTCTACTGATATAGTTTTTAGTAGTTTATTTCGTTATTGATCCAATAAAGTTTTTGATGATTATAAAAATTACGGCAACTGGAACCCAAACCAATGCTCCGAAAAACCAAACGGAAATCAATTCGTGCAACTGGGAGTCAATTAAATTATTGAAATTTTAGAATCTACAACTAATCACGTACAAATAATTTGTTAAAGATACTTTCAGTAGGACAGTAATCCTTCCATAAACGCGCTCGGAATTACAAGACGACTAGATATCTTTCACTTTAACTTTTCACACGCTGTTGCTAATGGTGGACCACACAAGCACCGGTTGTGAAAGTACGCTGTCTCTCCAAACTCCATCAACGACCCGCTCGTCGGAATCTTGCCGCAGAGCCGATTATAACTCACGTTGAGCCCAAACAGGTGATCCACTTCGGCCAGTCCCGCGGGGATTCTCCCGAATATCATATTATGGCTCAGGTCAAGCGAGCTCAGGCTCTTCGGAAACTCGACCCCCGAAAGGTCAAACTCCATAAGGTTCCTCGAAAGGTCAACGTTCCGGATCGTCCGATTATTCTTCCCTACCCCGAGAAGCATCGACGCGTCTCCCTGGAGCCGGTTCCTCGAGAGGTCGATCGTGTCAAAGTCAGGTTTGTCCCCGAGCGAGGCCGGGATTTTGCCCGAGAGAAGGTTGTGCGATAGCTTGAGGTAGAAATTGGGTCCGCGGAATCTCCCAAACGATTCGGGGATCGGTCCGGTCAGCTTGTTCCTGTCCAATCCGAGGCCGTATAGCCTCGGGAGGTCGGCGAGCGAGGACGGGATCAAACCCGAGAGGTTGTTAAACGAGAGGTCGATCTGCTCGAGGGACCGAAGCTGGCCCAGGAAGCTCGGGATCGGGCCCGAGAGGTTGGCCCGGTTTATGACGAGGAAGCGGAGCCGTTGGAGCTTTGTGATGGCTTTTGGGAACGGTCCGGTGAGGTTAGGGCTCTTGTGCCACCAAAGGACGTCGAGGTAAGGCAGGTCTCCGATGGCCGGAGGGATGGGTCCGGCGAGGTCGGTCCCGCCGAAGTAGGCTTGGAGAGTGATTACGCGGTGGGTTTTCGGGTCGCATTCGACGCCGTCCCAAGCCTCGGAGCAGCAGTCGGTTTGCGGGTCCCACGTGTGGAAGACCCAAGGGTCGTTGAAGCCCTTCTTGAGTTCGAGGAGGGCTTTCTTGTCTTCAGGGTGACACTGCTCGGAGAGGCTGTGTGTGACGAGTGATGAGAAGATCAGAAGAGCTGTGAAGTAATAAATGGTGTTCCTATTTGTGGTCTTCATAATTTTAGCCTTTTCCTTTTCGGAGTTTGCTTGTAGATCTTTCCTTCTTGTTATATGTTGATGGTCTTTTTATCATAGACTCGTTATGATCCACAACTTTTTTGACTTGATAAAGAGTGGAGTACAGCATGATCGTTGACTTCAAACTTATCCCATAACTGAGAGACCTACACGTACATACTGCTACAAACTTCCGTAAATTCTACAGCGGTGAGCTAGAATTGTCATTTAGTGGAGATGTTTCAAATAGCCAAACAAAATATTTATTACTTTTGTGCATGAATTAGTTTTTATTTCTCTTCCAAACTGATACTTATTTTATACACGATTGTGAGTGGAAATATGATTAACATATCCTATAATATCTCCACGACTAACAAATAATTAAAGAAGAAATACTTCTATTTATTAAAGATCTAGTTTATACTATATACATTTTAAAAAATAAATATAATAATTATGTATATTTATGATAAGCAACATATCAAGTATATATTAACGATATGAATCGATATATCAGTTGATAGTTAATAAATCAACAAAATCAAAATATTCACATAAATATAGATCTTTTAGTAAAAAAAAATAGCTCTTTACCCATGTAAATTTTTACTAATTTTAAAATACTCAACATTTTGTAAATATTGTGTAAATATCTACCTAAAATTGATTATACAAATATTAGGTCCAAACTAAAATTTATTTCATAATTAATATTCCCGGTTTAAATTATTTTTGGTTTGAATTTTAGATTAAATAAATTCATTTTTGAATAATTCCAGCATTCAACTCGCTCAACTTAATGTTTACATGTTAACCAAATTTTTTAATGTAAAAAGAAACAAGTCATGTAATCAGTTCCTTTAATCGTGGCAACTAATCACACCTCATTTATTTTCCTTTTTTACGTAACTAATTAACACATTTATTGTGTTTATTTTTGTTATAGTCGATTGACCAATTTAGATCACCTTTTTACATTTCTTTTCGTCTCAAAATTCATGTTTCTTTTGGGTTCATAACACTTTTCTTATTATTTTCCGGGTAATTTTTCAATATGTTTACAAGTATTATTTACGTTTACAACCTGTTAACTGAATAACTGTTGTTTAAGAGTATATTATTTTAAATCATTACTTTTTTTCTTCTCGTCTTAAAAAAAATTGGGTTCATAACAATTTTTCTGTTATTTATTTTCCAAGTAATTTTCAATATGTTTTCAAGTTTTATTTTACGTTTTATAGCATGTGCATGTTAACTGTATATTAATAGTTGTTAATATTGTTTACGAGTATAAACGTGTTTATATATTGTTTACCGAATTTCAACCTTGTTTATGTTTCAATGTTGCTTCCTCTTTTTTCCACATTTTTCAATATATGTATTCTTTAATGGTCCGAGTTTTGTTCTTCCACGTTTTTCCTCTTTTTATGCATGCAGTTCCTTTTTCAAGAATAATGTAATGATATTTCTCTCTCTTAAATTACTCCTACTTATTTTCGTGGATTCGAAATAGTATCAAATGTTGTTGATTATGACGTGTAGAAGGTTCATTTATTATGGTTTGAGCTCATTTTGGGTTAAAATTGTCCAAATATTTTCGTAAACAGTTTTAGGTGGGTATTTACACAATATTTATAAAATATTGAGTATTTTGAAATTAGTAAACGTTTACGTGAGTATATACCTAAATCTTATATCTTAATTCTTATTTTTATTATATAAGCTATATAATAATATAAAATAGTAGATGAAGAAAAAAATCAACTAAAGTGCTCTTAAAGTGGATGCCCCAGTTATAGTGAAAACAGACAGGAAGTGAGATTGTGACAAGAAGTCAAATAGCCTCTTAAATTGACCTATTCATATTTAGGACGCGTCCAATTAATGCAAACCAAAAACAAATTGACAAGATTGCAGTTCTCAAACTATTCCTAACCTCCACATTTAAAAAGATTAGTTACAGAATTTCCACATTAAATCTCGCTTTTTTTATTTATCAAAAGGCTTCCAAACTTTTAATTCGTGTCAAATGTCTATCTTTGATTCTAAAGCGTTTCAAACACTCTTCTTTTTTTCATAATTTTAACAGATTTTGAGCATGTGGACATCACATGAACTAAAAATTAAGGAAAAATGCATCATATATTATACATACTAATAGTTCACTTAGTTTCTTATCAATATATTTTTATTGGGTCCATTTGATTTTCTTGCTCTTCAACTCGTTGTCTCTGTTTAGGGGAAGATGATATACTTTCTCTTCAAACCCTTAAGTCTTTTTTACTTGAATTAAAGCTTGAATTGTCACAAAAAAGACGTTTAGAATCAAAATTTGGATTAAGTCATTTCGGCAGATAGTTCCTCTTCCCATCCATTCCCTTTGCCAAACACGTTGGCGACTCGTTGTTTGCGAATACCATAGAAATTTGAGCTTCTTTGGGATTCTACAATGACATGACATTCTTTTATTTGATAATTTATTAATTTGAAAGTAATTATTGTAGCATTGGTGTCAAAGTATAACATCATGCTAATTTCAACTCTTGTTAAAAAATTAATAAAATAATAAAACACACAATAGATATTTGTGGTGTAGAACCCATTTTGATCAACTTTTATTATTTTCATCATTAATTTTTTTTTTTTTATGTAAAATGTCACATTGTTGATATAAAAATAAAAATTATACTTTTGTTGAGGTGGAAATCAATTTGAGATGCTAGGCTTGTCTTTGTGAAGAAAAAAGAAAGTAGGATCCAATATTGCGAACCATATTTTTGGAATTTTGTTGGTCTTACTCTAATGTAGATTGTGTGCATATATGTGATGTTGTATGTACAACTCCATATTTTAGATATGCGATGAAAAAAGATAGATTACAAAGACTCCAATGATAAACGGTGATGGTGTAAATTTGAAAACAAACCTATTGAAACATGTTTTCAAGTTTTGTTAAATGTTAGACAAAAGGAGCTATGTCATTACTACTTAATAGTTAATGGTAAACGTTTGTACAATTTGCAAAACTATGAGGCACTTTGCTAATCGTGTCAGAGTTTAAGGGGATTTTATATAATAAATTTGTTAAATTTTATATTAGTTACTAATTTGACAGTATCAAGTCAACTTTGAAGTTCTAAAGTGTAGACTAATTGAACATATAATTACGAAATAAAGAGCTATGCATAAACCAAGAACAAGAGACTTGATTATAACTTACATCATCGTATCATATGCATTACTGAATTACATAAACTTTTATTTTTTAATACCCTCGTATTTTGCTTTGAAATTCTCCTTCGACTTTGAGGTATTCATTTACAGCTTTCCAGCGGAGAGCCACACAAGCAACGGTTATGAAAATAAGCGGACGAGTCAAAGCGCTGCAGATTCCCTCCCACCGGAATCTTCCCACAAAGCCGGTTGTAGCTAACGTTGAGCGACCCCCAATTATCCAGTGCGGTCAGTCCCACCGGGAGGGTCCCGAAGATTCTGTTGTGGCTCACATCCACCTTCGAAAGGCTCGGCGAAATCCTAACCCCTGAGAAGTCAAACTTCAACATGTTCCTGGAAACGTCAACGAGATACGTAGTCTTGTTCTCCCCGAAGAGAACCGACGCGTCTCCCACGAGTTCGTTCCTCGACAAATCGATGTAGTCAAAGTCGTTTTTCTTTCCAAGCGAGGCCGGGATTTCGCCGGAGAGCTTGTTGTGAGACAAGACAAGGTAAAACCCTTCTCCCTCGAAATCTCCGAAGGACGACGGAATCGGCCCGGTCAGCATGTTCCGGTCCAGCCGTAACGATCCGAGGGACTTCAGGGTGGAGAGAGAGGGCGGAATTTGGCCGGTCAGACGGTTGAATGAGAGTTCAATCAAGGATAGGCTTTTGAGCTCGGACAGGAATCCCGGGACAGGTCCGGTCAGGTTGTTCCACGATAGACGGAGATGTACGAGCCTCTTGAGCTTGGTGACCTCTCGAGGAATGGGACCGGTCAGCTCGGGCTGCTTGTGGAACATAAGCTTCTCGAGGTACGGAAGGTCTCCGATCTGAGGCGGGATCTGTCCTTTGCCGACGGAGCCGGCGAAGACAGCGAGGGAATCGATGCGGTGGTTGGCGTCGGAGCACGTGACGCAGTACCACTTGCAGCAATCGGTGTCCGGTTTCCACGAGGTCAGCACGTGCGGGTCGTTGAAGGCTTTCTTGATTTCTAGGAGGGCCTTTTTGTCATTTGGGTCGCATAGCTCGGAGAGGGTAAGCGTTATCATTAGAGCCAGAGTGGCTAAGACCATGGACAGCGTTGGGGATTTCATTTTTTCCTTTTTGTTTTAAAGGTACGAGAATTATGTGATGCGGAAGAATTATATACGAAGTTCCGGCTTTAGATCTACTACTTTGCAAGAAGAAAAGGTTTATGAAGATTGATTTATGAATTTGTAGGGTGAAGTGTAGTCATGATGATGTATTTAGTGACGAAATCTTTTAGTACGATTGAAATAAAAAAAATTAAGAATATAAAACGCGTTATGTAAATCATCACCATAAGGTTCCACTTTTGTAGTACGACTTTGAAAAACTGACTTGAGGCAAAACATAACTTCATGATAACTTGTCTGATGATATTCAGTAAACCACGAGTCAACCCTGTTAATCTGAATCCACTGTCCTTTTGGCCGTGTTTCATTTGTTCTGCTCCAAATTAAAGTATATTATGTCCTCCAATAATTATGTTATCATTTTTTTTAAAAAAAATTATGTATAAATATAAATTTAAATAATTTAAATATTAACTTATTTTAATTGGAGAGACACCAAATGTAATAGAAAAAGATATTAGATATGTAATCACATTTATATTTCTATATTTATGTTTACGTAAATAGCTACATTTAAATGTTACGTGCGTAAATTGATGTGGATTATCCATTTACGCTGCTAAGTGGGGTTTTATTGTCCTAATTTGATAAAATATGGGTAAAACTGCACCTTATTCTGTTTATCGTTAATATTGTGTATCGTTATGAATTTTATGCGCACTTTGCCTAAAATATCATTTAGTCTAATATTTATTATTTCCATCTTCTCCTCTCATTTAACCCCAAAAAATTGTCTTCCTCTTTTTCTATTTCTCGCTCACGTTCAAATCCACGAAGATTGTTGTGAAGTAACGAAAAATCAAATATTTTTTGGATCTCCATTGAGATAAATCAATTGTGGATATAATCAAGCTTTGTTTTCTAGTGGGTAAGTTTTTATTTCTGATGTATTATATTTTCGAACTGTTCTGCTATGAATATAACTAAAATTTGACAATGCTTACGTATTTTAAGTGTAAAGATGTTGATTCAAAAAAATTGGTATAAGTTTTTGCAAGTTTTCGAAGTAAATCGCAGCATGTCACAAATTTGTTTGTTAAACATGATTATACATATCGTAGTGTGCCACATTCAATAAATTGGTGCGGAAACTTGCGCTCGTGTGCGGTGCATTGCGGTTATGATCTTGGAAAAACTACCACATTCAAAATGAAAGATGTTGGAGAAGTTGATACAATTTTGAGAATTAAAAGTTTCACAATCCAGTGAGACTTATCAACTTACTTAATCATATAATGTTGAGAAAGTGCTCATAAGTTAAAACAGTTAAAGTTTAAAGAAGTGAACACCATGTTCGACCCAAGTGTTAAACTAGAAAAGATTGATGGAAGAGTCGTGGCTTAGTTGGAGTACGCAATTATTATTGGTTGTATTATGTATCATCGGTTAGTAAAGTGATTTGATTTACTAGCAACCCCAACAACGAACATCGGAAGACCATCAGAAGAATTTTTAGTTATCTTTTGAAAACTAAAAATTTAGGTTTCCAATATTGTAGAGTTCTTGCCAGATTAGAAGGATATATTGACGTTAGTTTGATATCGAGTATTGGAGACAACAAATCTGCAACGGAATGGGTCTTTAGACTAGCCGATGGTGCAATTTTTGAAAGAGAAAGAAACAAGCATGCATACAAAACTGTCGATACGTCGCGATAGCTAAGCTACTTTAGCTCGTGCATACAACGAAGTGTATAACGGGAAATCTAAACATATTAGCTTAAGATGATTACATAAGGAAATTGGTGAAGGATGCAACCATTTTACTCATGTATGTGCAATCAAGCCGTATCAAAAGGTTTGAAGCCTGAACTCCTTGAGTGAGAGTTCCGACAACAATGAGACCCCAATCTAATGTTCGGAGAACCTTAACCTTATTCAATGGGTAACAAGTTGTTGATTTGGATGTGTTTGAACATTACACGATAATAATTAGCTATTGCAGTTAGATGGTTGAGCTTAATATGCTCTTAATGAAGTTTAATTACGATCATATGTATATATAAAGCAGTAGAGAAACTGTGAGAACTTCACCTAGTAAGTTTTAAGATGATGTCGTTTTAAAATCAGAGTTGGAGTTTCACTTATTCAAAATTCAAGAAACAGGACTAGCTCATGGTTATTAACGATGATAAGTGAAAGATGTAGCAAAGAACTATTAAAAGGTGTGCGTAAGTCATCAACGATCTTATCATATGAAATAACAAGTTCAAAGTCTAGCCACCTCTAATTTCGGTAAGATTAAGTGTTGGAAACAGTAATTTCATTATTAGTACAATGAGGAGCTCTTGATTTATTATTAATAATTAAAAGCCCAAGTCCATTTACGTCATAATAGTGCAAAAGGTAAAGAAAATGAGAATGGGAAGTGTCTCACAATTATAACTACAATAGTTATTATAGTATTTATAAAAAAACGTAAGATAAAGCTAGCTCAAATATGAAGATGAAGTGGAGGTGCCAAATTCTCAACTTTGAAGCAGTGCTTGGATAGAATTGTTTAGCGCTGGATTTATTAAAAGAAGAAAACGGTCACGATAAATTAAAAACCATCAAAAGGGAATAAAGCATGAGAATAATAGCATCATCGCTAAAGCATATATCTTTATGAAATTAAGATCTTTGTATACCTTTTGCGTCTCTTTTAAGCCCACCCCAACGCTTTGTCATCTTGATTTTTTAAAAACCTTTCTCACCTCTGTTTTCAATATTTTCTATTGTGTCGCAATTACCAGAATGAACTCTCCATGTAGGCTGTAATCCTCTAAACTAGGAACAAAAATGGAAGGGCAAAAACGGAATTAACGGAAAAGAATCTAGGAAAGTTAAAATTTGGCATCAAAATAAATTAAGGTCACTAACATATTTTACTCTATTTTTCCTTGGTTTAAAGACCATCTTTGTCCTCACAAGTAGGGTTATCACTTATCTTTATCACAGATGTGGAAGTTTTAGTTGTCAAACTCAAACTATATAATAAGCATTAATTAATTAAAGCAGAAGCTTTTTTTGTTCTTTGTCTTTTTAAAATTAGTTTTCTCTTATGTGCTCCTCACTCACACTTTTCTTTCCCTGTGAAACAGCGAGACTGTTGATAACAATAAAACAAATACAGAAAAAAAGCAGCTAAAAAGTTGATATTGAAGAAGTAGTGAAAGTCACAAATAAGCATAAAACATCATCATACAGCTTTTCATAGGGAAAAAATAACAACCTGAAAGAAAGAGCATATAATAAAATCATCATACTGGCTTTCTATCATTATATACTCATCATCAGAAGAAGATTAAGAAAGTAGAAGCAGCAATGAGTGGGTCGGCAGCGAAAGAGGACTACAAGCTGAAGGACACGAAGCCGCAGCTGGGCGAGCGATGGCCACATGGCGGTCTCCGCGGCAGCGTGGGAGGTTGGATGACGTCAGAGAGAGGCACGAGCACGTACGACTTGGTGGAGCAGATGTTCTATTTCTACGTGAGGGTGGTCAAAGCCAAAGATCTTCCGGCGAGCCCAGTCACCGGAAGCTGCGACCCTTACGTGGAGGTCAAGCTCGGAAACTACAAGGGCAAGACGAGGCACTTCGAGAAGAAGACGAACCCGGAGTGGAACCAGGTGTTCGCCTTCTCCAAGGACAAGATCCAATCCTCGACGGTGGAGATTTACGTGAGGGACAAAGAGGCCGTGGCCGTGACTCGCGACGACTACCTGGGCCGGGTGGTCCTCGACATGCACGAGGTCCCGACGCGCGTCCCTCCCGACAGCCCTCTCGCCCCGCAGTGGTACCGCCTCGAGGATCCCCGCCGGAGCGTCGTCGGAAAGGTGAGAGGCGAGCTCATGCTCGCCGCCTGGATGGGCACTCAGGCCGACGAGGCCTTCCCCGAGGCTTGGCACTCCGACGCGGCCACGGTCCGCGCGGACGGGGTGTGCAACACGCGCTCGAAGGTCTACGTGTCGCCCAAGCTCTGGTATCTGAGGGTGAACGTGGTGGAGGCGCAGGACGTGGAGTCGAGGGAGCGGTCGAGCGGGGCGATGAACGTTTTCGTGAAGGCCCAGCTGGGGAACCAGGTGCTGAAGACGAAGGCGACCCAGGGGGCGTGGAACGAGGACCTGGTGTTCGTGGCGGCCGAACCGTTCGAGGAGCAGCTGGTGGTGTCGGTGGAGAGCCGGGGAGGGAGCAGAGAGGAGGTGCTGGGGCAGACGGCGATCCCGCTGACGGCGTTCGAGCGGAGGCTGGACCACCGGCCGGTGCACTCGAAGTGGTTCAACCTGGAGCGGTTCGGGTTCGGGGCGCTGGAGGGAGACAAGCGCAACGAGCTCAAGTTCTCGAGCCGGGTGCACCTGCGGGCGTGCCTGGAGGGGGCGTACCACGTGCTGGACGAGTCGACGATGTACGTGAGCGACGTGAGGCCCACCGCCCGCCAGCTCTGGAAGCAGCCCGTCGGCATCCTCGAGGTCGGCATTCTCGGGGCGCAGGGGCTTCTCCCCATGAAGGACGCCTCCACCACCGACGCCTACTGCGTCGCCAAGTACGGCCAGAAGTGGGTGCGCACCAGGACCGTCACGGCCAGCCTCAGCCCCCGCTGGAACGAGCAGTACACCTGGGAAGTCCACGACCCCTGCACCGTCATCACGCTCGGGGTCTTCGACAACCGCCACATCAGCGGCGCGGGCTCGGCGGACGCGCGCATCGGGAAGGTGCGCATCCGGCTCTCCACGCTGGAGATGGACCGCATCTACACGAACTCGTACCCGCTGCTGGTGCTCACGCCCACGGGGCTGAAGAAGATGGGGGAGCTCCAGCTAGCGGTGCGCCTGACGTGCCTCTCGCTGGCCACCGTGATCTACCTGTACGGCCACCCGCTGCTCCCCAAGATGCACTACCTGCGCCCGTTCACGGTGAACCAGCTCGACAGCCTGCGGTACCAGGCCATGACCGTGGTGGCGGTGCGCCTCGCCCGAGCCGAGCCCCCGCTGCGCAAGGAGGTCGTCGAGTACATGCTCGACGTCGACTCCCACATGTGGAGCATGCGCCGCAGCAAGGCCAACTTCTTCCGCATCGTGTCCCTCTTCTCCGGCGCGGTGGCCGCCGGAAAGTGGCTCGGGGAGGTGCGCCACTGGAGGAACCCGGCCACCACCGTGCTCGTCCACGTCCTCTTCGCCATCCTCGTCTGCTACCCGGACCTCATCCTCCCCACCGCCTTCCTCTACATGTTCCTGATCGGGGTCTGGAACTTCCGCGCCCGCCCCAGGGTGCCCGCCCACATGGACACCAAGATCTCCTGGGCGGAGGCCGTCCACCCCGACGAGCTCGACGAGGAGTTCGACACCTTCCCCACCTCCAAGCCGCAGGACGTCGCGAAGATGAGGTACGACCGCCTCAGGAGCGTCGCCGGCCGAATCCAGACTGTGGTCGGGGACATTGCTACTCAGGGGGAGAGGTTTCAAGCGCTGCTCAGCTGGCGCGACCCCAGGGCCACGAGTCTCTTCGTCCTCTTCTGCCTCGCCGCCGCCGTGCTGCTCTACGTAGTGCCCTTTCAGATGATTGCTCTCGTCTCCGGAGTCTTCTGGCTCAGGCATCCCAGGTTCCGCAGCAAGTTGCCTTCTGCCCCAAGCAACTTCTTCCGCAGACTGCCTTCTATGGCAGATTGCATGCTTTGAAAGACATTCTATTGTTTTACTTTCATTACTTACTCGTACCTCTCATAATGATCTTTAAAATCTAAATTAGAGAGCAAGGCGAGGCATAAAACGCACAGGCACGATCGCAATGGAAAACAGACAGGCGTTTGACTCAATATATTAAATGTTTACCGGGCAGTTATATAAATCTATGTAAATTATAGTAAATAATCTGCACGTTAATTCAGATTAAGTGGGTATAGTTATCTACTTGTTCATTTATTTCAGGTTTAAATATATTTTATGTTTGTTCAGAGATCAGCCCTACTGTTTCTTAGGCAAAAGTGTTGTATTCCTATAAATACAAGATCCATTGATAGAAAAAAAAACATATGTTCAAATATAGTTGCGTATCAAAGATATAAACTCTCAATATAGGTTTATGTCGATCATTAACAGCTGAACAAAGTATTAACCAAGTACCACTGGTTCTACCGGAAAAATTAATTGGTATGGTGGTTCGAGCTTTATCTTCATTGCCGAATCTCCTCAAAATTATTTCATTATCTCGAATGGGCTCAATGAAGTTAATTTAATGGAATGGTTCAAGTCGGTTAAGCTCTTTGTGCAGGGAAGATGAAAATTCGGCTACTTACCACATCCAACTCCAAATAAAGCCAATTATGAGAAAGGAGGCCGAGAACCCGATGAACATGTCATGACTGATATACTCCATATGGAGGCCAGTCAAATAAGGACCTTCATATTTCTTCCATCAGCAAGTGCGATTTGGACAGGAAAAGAGACGTATTCATACCTCAAAAACATTGGTCAGTTCTTCAAGATCAAGACTTGGCTTACAAAAGCGAAATAAGGAGATAAGATGGTCATTAAATACTACGCCTACGTCAAAAAATTTGTGGCAAGAGCTAGATCTCTATCAAAAGACCACCGATAAGAAAAGAGTTCTCAATTTCCTAGTTGGGCCATATAAAGAACTATGATGAAGTTAGAGGAAGGGTGTTTGGTCGTGGGCCACTTCCAAGCACCAGATAAGTCTACGCAAAGGTTTGTCGATAGGTGAGTTGCCGCCATGTCGTGCTCGGATCAAGCACCATCTAAAATCACATGCTTACTACTTTGTTATGCGACTTTTGGGTCTTTGTTGCGATTTCCATATGACAACCAACCAAACGGAGTGTTATAATGTCATCTAGGCCACTCGAGCCAACACTTAAACGACTCCCATCAACGCTTATCAAAGAAGCTTGATTGGCCGATCTCCGACTACTACAACAAGCTCATGTTAGAAATTTAAATCAAATTCCGCAGAAAACAGAATTGCAAAAAAAACAAAAATATAAATAAACACAGAGAATTATAGTGGTTCTCTCCCAATGTAGGAGGTACGTGCACTTGCCGCTCGTAAATCTCGATCCACTATAATCCGTAATCAAAGTTATTTTTGTTACAACTCTCAATACTCTCACTCTCACTAAATGCTCTGCAACGGGTCTCGTTAGCGATCTCATTTGTAGATTAGATTTAAAACTCAACAGTTCAGTCATGTCAAAGCCAAATGTTGGAAGCTCAACGATAGACCAGCCAATAATTAGCCAGCTTAGAGACCTACCCAGGATTATAGAAGTGTCTATCAAACCTCTCGGAATACCTTCGAGTATAATTTCTACAACAACAAAAAACTTAGAGAAATTGTACAAGTTGTGGACCTCACACAAGTCATTGTTCTCAACCTCACTTGCTTGTAAAGGTATGTTCAAAACACCCCTAAGTGTTTCCATAAATATCCTTTATCCATGGATAATAAATTCATGAGCCACTGATGAAATGACATGGTCCTCTTATTTATTCAACTCGTATTTTTCATCGCATGACTATGAAAAATTAAAAATTACAAATAGGTCTTCTTTAGCTATCGTCAGGAAAGATAAGGTCATTCTCTCACCATCCATCACCGTAAACAATATTTTACATGTTCCTAATCTAACATGTAGCATATCGTTTGTCGGAAAATTTGTCACTGGTCCCAATTCTACCCCTTGAAGAAGTGCACTCGGAGATGATGATTTGTAATGTTGAAGCGCATGCGGGACTCTATCATCTGGACTCAGATGCCTACTGAAGTAAAAATAAAATTAGAAAACTCCATAAATATAAACACAATTTCAAACTCATATTCAAATATTAAAATCTAAAATGGTAGAGAATATTTCACCAATATCTTAGGACTTCTCGACAAAATGATATTGTCGAAAGAAAAAATAGACACATTCATGGTTTCCATGAATGTTAATAAACATTTTCTAGGATATGCTATATTAGTCGTTTCATATCCAATTAGCATTGTGCCAAGCAAACTACTAACCTACAATTCCGATAAAAATTTATCAAATCTTTTTTCTTAAAAATAAATGATTTACTAATTTCTCTCCAAAAACATTTGAATGCTCAATTTTTGTTCAAGAGGTAAATTAGATACTAGAGCTACTAAATGCATTTTCTTATGATTACCTACAGTTCAAAAAGTTTCAAAAGTTTTAACCATAAATTGGGTAAACAAATTATAAGCATGGATGTCAAATTATTTGAAACAAAACTGTTTTTTTAGAAAACTTCTTTTATGTGAGAGAACACTTATAATGAAAATGAGTTTTCGAAAAAGTAAGTCCTGCCTATAATTGAAAATTCTGAAAAAAAAACTCAATTTAACCATCTTCCTCACATTGAGAATCAATATGATGCTCTTTTCTCATTCAATAAATTTGAATTTAGTCCTATGGAGGATCAATTTATTGAATTTATTATTTAATCTAGAGGGCATACGAAGAAAACTTATTCCCCATCGATGTCATCATCAAACAAGTCAAAGTAACACTCATTCACTTGCTAATTTATTGCAAACCAGCAAATCTCAAGAACCATATAACCCTAAACCAATTGAATCATCCCATAACAACCTAGATGGACCCATTTCATATGAAAATGAACTATAACTTGCACCATATTTTTTGTGTATCCACTATCAAATTATGTGTCTTATTAGAACCTATTGCCTAGTTTTAGAGCCTTCACCACCATGATAGCTAATGATGAGGTCCTTAGCTCCATACATGAAGCTTTAAGTGCTCCTAAGTGGGCGAAAATTTTCTTTGAATAAATGAGACAACGTACAAAGCAAGACTAGTTGCTCGGGGATTCACAAAAACTTATAGACTCGACAACGAGGGAAGTTTGCACCGGTTCTGAAACTTAACGCACTTCAAGTTTTATTTTATTTAGCAGTGAATCTAAATTGGCTTTTGGTGCATTTGATGTCAAGAATGCATTGTTGAAGAGGTTAAAGAAGAAGTATTTAGCAAGTTTCACCCCGGTTCACGAACAACTCAAGTGGAAAGGTGTGCAAATTCTAAAAGGCCTTATACGGTCTTAAACAATCCGACATTGCTTGGTTCGAAGGTTTTCCAAAGCAATAAGGATCATAAATACAAGCAAGTTAAGTACAAACACACAATGTTCTAGAAGCACACTCCAAAAGTAAAATGCATATATTAATCGTTTACGTAGATGATATGGTCATGACTGGAGACGATGAGGATGAACTCACAAAGTTGACGCACTTCTTGATCCGACATTTCTAGTAAAAACTCTGGCAAATTTTAAGTATTTCTTATAAATAAAAGTAGTAAGGTCACCAGAGAGAATTGCAATCTCAGAGCGGGAATTTGTACTCAATCTCTTAATTTATCTTCTAAGCGGGAAACAATCTCAGTAAGAAGGACGGAGAAGACTAACCAACAAGTTTAGGTATCGGAAGCTCGTCATAAATTTGATTTATTTGGCTCACACATGCCACACCATCGCATATGCAATGAGCTTTGTAACTCAATAAGTGTGAATTTTATCTCGAAGTCACCTTGAGGCTGTATATAGAATATTACATTATTTAAAAAATGTCGAGGAAAAGACATAATCTTTAAGGAAAACGAGAGCGATTAAAATGAGGTCTTCACTGGTGGACACTAGTGGGAATCTAGACGTTCGAAAATCTTCCTCTGCATATTCCACTTTTGTTTGGGGCAATTCAATGTGGAAGCTGAAGAATATGCAAAGTTATATGGATGAAGCTATTCTTGACAACATATCCACGATTACCATTGCATAACTCAATCCAACACGACTAAATCAACCATGTGAAAATCGATCGAACATTTTATAAAGCATAAGCTTGAGAAAAAAAAAAGATATTTGGATAGCTAGCATGCTGACGAAAAGCTTATATTGGCAATATTTGTAACTTTTTTACGCAAATTGAATGCAAGGGACATCTTTGCGCCAACTCGAGGCAAGGTGCGTGTAAATGTATGCGAGTTGAAATTTATCTGCTTGATTATTCACTTCAATTTGAATGTTTATTATGTTTGTTAGGATATTAGCCTTTTTTACTTATCCTAGATCCATTAATAAGGAAAACACATGTTTCAAATATAATTGCTCTCAAAAACATTATAAAAAAAAGGAAAATAATTCTTCACCGGTCTGGAATATATATCTCTACTGGTGAGCTTGAAATTCGATACGTTCACTAATGTCAAAAATCACACACAGTAGCAGATGGAAAACTGTGTACGGGTGATATAGCAAATGGTAAAGGAAATAGCTGAAGCATAACCTAAAAGACGAGCTCATGGGGCTTCATGCCAGACTTAAGAGAGAACCTAGCTCCCAAGTAGGTTTTCAAGTCTGGTACTGCTAAGATCGATTTTATCAACACCTCATCCACAGACTTCTGGTCGTCTTTCTTTCCTTTTGGAAGCTGGTTTTTCTCCTGAAAATTAAAAAAGAACGATACATTCTTATAACCCAATACACCAACTCATGAAAGAAATAAAGAGAAGCTACACAATACTTTACAAACAGTCAGTACAAACCTCTTTCTCAGCCTCAAAGAATTCTCCTTCGCCCTTCTTTTTCTTCTTTTCACCTTCCTTGGCAAAGTACTTATCGTCAAACTTCTGAACATTCACGCCTGAAATGTCAACCTTTGTGGAAGTTCCGATCACGTATGCCTGGTTCACACGTCTCAATGGAACCCCATTAATTTTGAACGGTCCTAAACAAACAAAAGACCAAGGATTAGCCAAACTGATGAAGAAATAGCAAAAAGTAAAGTATTAGACAATCTTAAACAAACAAGCATAGGAAACTAAGACAAACTCAATTCATCGAAAATGAGGATAAATGAAATTATCTCATTTCACGTACTCTTACTCTGCATAAGAAAAGACAGCTTATTTGTCATAAACTAAATCACTGAAGGACAACCACAAGTCCTCGAGATAAAATAAAATTAGCAGTCCGAGGAAATGAACCAACCTAATTAAACTAGTGAACTAATCTTATGACCTCGAAAATGGTTTTGAACATAACTTTTTTCTTAAAAAATCAATGTCATAATAAAAGAATTATTAAAACCATTAAAAAAAACATAAACAAGAGACTCATGAAACTGACTCAAAGTAAGTTGTAGACTCATAAAAACTTGCCCATACTATCACTGGACAGTTGCCATTGCCATAAACAAAACCAGATAAGCAATTCAACAAGAAAAAACAAAAAATGTTTATTCACCAGTAACAAGAAGAAGTCCAGAAGAAAGTTGTTTCAAAAAGACAACTCTTTTGCCCTTGAACCTTCCAGAGAGGATAATCAACACCGTCCCTGGAGTAATACTAGCCCTGAAAAACAATCCAACGAATCAAAACAAACAATCAATACACGAAAGGCCTAATTCGACCAATTAATCGAACACAAACCTGAGCTTGGTAGGCTTGTGCTTCCGTTTGTTGACGAGTGGCTTCTTCACGTCGTCAGCGGGGTAAAACTTCGGGGCCTTCGCTGGCGGAGCCGCGGCGGCGGGCTTGGCGTCGTGGCGCGGGAAAACGCCGCCATTTTTGGCCTTGATCGCCCATAGACCACGCTTGTGGTACATCTTCGACCTCGAGTACTTTCCGACACCTCGGATAAGATCCGGGTTCCGGCTCTTGTGAGCTTCTCGGACCTTCTTTGCCGCCATTGAAGCTTTCTTTGAGTCCCGGGCTACTCTTTCGGCTTCTGAGTTCGGTAGTAAGAGATAAAACCCTAATTCTCTCTCGATGGTTTATTTTTAGTTTTAGGGTCTTTTTTTATTTCTCGTGGTGTTTTCGTAATTTTGGTTACTATGCGTACGACACTATTTGTTGGGTGAACTTGGCGTTTTCAAATTAACCCATTGGGCTGTGATCCAACAACAATGAGAATTGGGCTAATTAAAGCCTAAATATCTGAAACTATTCCATTTTTGAATTAGAACTTTTAGTTGGACCCGGATGTTAGTCAAATTAAATTAATCAAGAAAATTTATAAAACAAATGACTAAAGTAGTAAGTAATACAGTTCTCAATTTTCTCTCATTTTCTCGTGCTCTTGGTGTGGCGTGGCAACTGAGCTATGAAATAATAATAGTTAAGTTATTTTTCCTTAAATTTAAAAGTAGGACATTTTATTATGAGAGGTAATTTCAAATTACAAGTATACATTTGCATAAAAAAAAATTAATATCTCTCTATAGATTCATATATATATATATATATATTTATTTATTTAAATATATACATGTTCTAATATATATATATATATTTATATAAATATATAAGTGATGCATGTGAGTTCTAATATGTTCTATAAAAAAACAAAAATTGCTCTAAATAACCAAATGAAACACTGATATTATTATTTGATCATTTTTTTGTTTATTTAGTAAATAGTCATCTATTGTGACGTGTCTGCTAGTAATTGGTATTAATGAATTACATTTTTAGTTAATTTATACATATTTATTTTGATTAATGGCTTTTAACTAATTTTTTCCAAACATTTGGTTATATAGCAAATAATATGTTTCAAAGTGTTATATTGCTATATATTCCTAAAAATATTGGCTCTCTAATTTACTAAAAAATTTATTTTCAAGCATAACGAATTTCTTGCGCTCAAAGTTTTGTTGGTCATGTCCATCCATCATATATACGAATTTCTTCACCTCATTTGCTAATTCATGTATTTGTTGACATTTACAACATCCACAAAACGATACTCATAATAAAAAATTTAGGGTCCGTTTGGAACTTAAAAAGTACGAGAGAAAATAAAAAAATGGAAGGAAAATGAAAACGAAAAGGAGAATGTATGAGAAAATTAAAATTATATGTTATGTACGGAAATATGGAAAATAAAAAAAAATGGGAATCTCTAATGTTTTATCGTTCTTGTCTGGTTATATTAAAAACATCAAGACGGAATACACAATGGAAAATTAATTTGAAATTATAATTATTTTATTAACCATTTTTAAAATGATTATTTTTTATAATTTTGTATTAACGACCTATCAATGTCTTTATTAAGAGTATATGATACTTATATATTTTTTTTATTATAACGCATATATTTTTAGCTGAAATACCTTTAAAATCTTGACAATATATATAAGAAAAACCGAAAAAACTCCATACTTAAATTTCTTAACTCACTAAATCTAATATATTATTGATATTTAGCTAAAATTAGTTGCACTATGATCGATAACTATATTAAATTTTAGTTTTAAAGAAATATTCAAATTAAAATTATTATTAAATTATAGTTATTTAAACTTTTCGTACCATTTTGTTCGTGCATACTTGACTGAATGCATAGAGTATCTATCAATTTTTTATTTTTTCTTTTTTATTTTCTTTTTTAAGAAAAAAAACCTATATCTCTTTTTTATAGGAAAAATGAAAAAAAAAATTATTGTTTTTCTGAAAAATTAAATTTTTTAATTTTGTGAAATTTTTTAAATTTTTTTTTAAAAAAAAAACCATTTTTTATTTTTTTAGAAAAATAATTAATTTTTTAAAGATATTTTTTGTTCTATTTATTCATATATAATATAAAATATACGTATAATAAACATTTTCTTCTATTTTGTTCACACGTGTGTAGATGAAAATTTAAAATCTTCAGATGGAAAATTAAAATCTTCTACATGTGTGAAATAAGGTGGATTTTCATTTTCCATCACATTTTTAAAGAAAAATCAATTCATTTTTTAGTTATACATTTTTTCTCATATTTTTCAACCTAAAATTTTTCCTTATTATTTTTTTCAATCCAAACAACCTAAAAAATATAAGAAAATTTCATTTTATTTTCCCTCGTATTTTTCGGGTTTCAAACTGACCCTTACTGTGAGGGCAAAATAATATTTTTATCTTGTAATGCAAGTAACTACTTCCTTTTAATATAGAAGACACATGTTAAACGTAAAACTTTAATGTAAGATATCGAAGTCTAGGCACTTTTGTTAATCAACATTGCATAATTCATCAAAGTTTCTATCCCCATTCATCATATCAATATATAGAGTGGTAGAACGAAATAATCGCCACAACTTATAAACTGATAGGTGTCTTATGTTCATCATGAGTGTTCCAAAATTTTATGGAAACCTCTTACTTGATAAATAAAATATTTTCAAAAATCTTTAATTTTCAAACACCTCTCATGAAAAACTATCCCGACACCTACTTGTTCACAAATACTGACCAAACTCGAATATTTGATTGTATGGTGTTTGCCTATACCAAAATCATAATCGGTCCAGATTTGATCATAGATAAACTAGGTGCAATTTTTGTGGTAATTTTCTATACCAAAAGGGTATAGATGCTATGATGCTCTTACGAAAAATAATTTATTTCATAGATGTCATCTCTAACTAACCATAACCTTATTACAACATGTCTTCTTTTCCAGAGGTAGAATAAATTAGAAATCTGATAATGGCGTAGCAAACGGCCATCAAACTCAATCCATAAAACATAAATCGTCTAATCAACATCATACCTACAACCTCAAAACAAAGTCTAGAAACCACAAATTTTCTTATGTGCATTCCATTAAAAGGAAATGAATTAGTTGATGATACTGACGATCACTTGCAACTGTGAACTCTGGCATCGGCTCGACTACTCAGTCACAACTAGTTCAATCATCACTTTCGAAAAGCCCAAATCAAGATCATCAAAATGAGACATGTATGGAACTTATTCCACTTAATGATTTATCTCAACATGGTATGATGAAATCAGACTTGGATAATTTTCAATTACATTGAGAAAAATAGTCATAAATTAGATGCTATTAAACATATGTTTTGTAGAAAGTTATCAAAGCAATATTGAGCGCTCGTCGCCAACCTTTAGACGGTTGAGATTATAAGATACACTAGTGACGCATTCAAATGCCCAGAGTGGAAAGCAGATTTTCATGAGACAATAATACTATAGAAAAACAAGAATTAGTCTCTTGTGGAACTACCAAGACATAAGTATGTTGTGGGAAGTAGGTCATTATTAATTATCAAGTTCAAACCTGATGGAAATATTGATCCGTACAAAGCTCAACTCGTGGCTAAGGGATTGACACAAACATATGGAATAGACTACACAAAGACATCCGCATATGTTGCAAAGTTGAACGCATCCATAATTTTTTATCTCTCAAGTTGTAAATCATAGTTGGTTGCTACGTCCATTTGATGTTAAAAATGCATTCCAAAACGGCGGACTAGAAGAACAAATATTCATGGATTCTAGCATGATTTTACACTCCAAAGAATGAAGCAATGGTGTGCAGCCTCAGTAAAGTGTTTTACGGTCTAAAATAATCTACGGAGCATGGTTTGAAACTTTATAAAAGATCAAGAAAAATGGGTTATAACCAAGGTCAATCAAATCACACTATGTCCCTTTAGCATTTACTTAAATGGGGGACTTTGATTCACATCGTGTGTGTTGATGATATGATCTTGACGAGATGTGGTGTATTCGAGATAGAAAAATGATAAAAAAGCTCGTACAAGAATCGAGATTAAAGATAGAGAACATTTAATGTGATTTTTCGGCATGGAAGTTTCTCATTCTCGAAAAGGTATCTCGATAACTCAAATCAATTATATCATTTACCTTATTAAAGATTCGGTAATGATCAAATGCCAACCAACATCTACTCTGGTTTATCTTAATTTCAAACTTAACTCGGACTGTGAAGAATTAGTGGACAAAACAAGATATCAAAGACTTGTTGACAAGCTGATAAATTTGACCCACAACATCTAGATAGTATTTGCGGTAAATGTTTGTTTGATAGTTCAAGGACTCACCTCACATGTTGTTTCCATAATGTTGATACATCTAAAAAGAACTCTTGAAGATTGTTAGTTCAAAGGACGATATTCCTATGTCGATTTGGGAGGATGTCAAGATGATAAAAGATCTACTAATATATACTGTACATTTGTGAACGACAATCTAGTGACATGAAAAAGAAAGACGCAGTCGGTTATGTCTCGCCGATTTGTCAAATTAAATTTTTGAGCTTTAGCACAAAGAATTTGTGAGCTTTTTATGGATTCAAAGAGTAATCGCAAGTTTGAAGGTGACTGTCTCTACCGCTGAAGCTCTACAACGATAACAAAGTAGCCATAAACATCACTCATATACTGTTCAACATGATCACACAAAATATGTGAAAATAGACCGACACTTTATTAAATAAAATGTTATTTATGGAAAAGTGTGCATTGTCTAAGGATGAATAGGACAACAAGTTGCAGACATACTGACAGAGGATCTTCTCAGTGACATGTTTGAGTATTTTTTAACAACTTAGACATGATTAACATTTACGATCCACCTTAAGGAGATATTTTCATATATAAAATATTTGGTAATTATTATAGATGTTATCTTATTGTGAATATAGCCCCGGCTATCATGAATAACACACAGATTTCTTCTCCCAATTTCACTAGTTCGTTCGTTTCTTCTACAATCCTTTTACGTCTACGTTCTCACTTTCCCTCGTATTTATACATACATTTATTATACTCTCATATTATTATCAACAAAGCTCCATGCATCACTTATGTTTCTTTTTACATAAAAAAATGGCAGAATGGTCAGTTTTTAGTATGTGTTTTTCAAAATGACCAACGTTTTGTTAAAATTTGATTAATGGCCACGTTAAAGTTTAACCAAATATTTTGGACTATTTTCACCCAAAATTTTCTCGCTCATTCAATAGTCACGTCATTACTGTGAAGAATTTTTTTGGGCGAAAATAGTCCAAAGAATTTGGTTAAATTTTAACGTCGCCATGAACCATAATTTACCAAATGTTGACCATTTTAAAAACCTCTTGTGTTTAAACTTTAAAGGATTATATTACTTAATAACCCTTCTTTTTTTCTTCCTGCAAGTTGTTTAATTGAAATCTATTGATGAGATTCCAGACACCGTTTTTTCTTCACCAACTATAGATAGATATTCAATCTTCAAAAGGCGAAACAAATCCCGCTTAACCAGTTATGTATGTTTTTGTTAACACCCCGTGATAATGTAAAGACTTTGATCGGGAATCTCTGAGAAAGGATTTGTAGAGAGAATGATAAGGAAAAGAAGTTATTTCATTAATCTCATTGAATGATAACGAAATCTGTTATTCATTATATATACAGAGTAAAAGTCATAAAGATCTTAAAAGAGTCAAACCTAATATTTACAGCTCATCATTAACTAAGTAATTACCGAACTTAATTTATAAATCCTAATACTCCCCCTCAAGGTGGACGAAAACATCTTTGAGGCAAAGCTTGGAAATAAAAGGCTTTTACACCGGAGCTGATAAAAGTTTGGTTCATACATCGCCAACTCGAACAAACTGGAAGCAACTTCAGATCCCCACGCTGAACATGATCTCTCACAAAATAGAGATCTATCTCTATGTGTTTAGTTCGTTCGTGAAACACGAGATTAGAGGCGATGTGAACAGCAGCTTGGTTATCGCAGAATAAGACTGAAGGACCGGGTGACTGAACTTTGAAATCCTTTAGCAGCTGTCGTAACCATATCAATTCACTTGTCGTCGCTGCCAAAGCTCTATACTCAACCTCTGCCGATGACCTGCTAACAGTCGTCTGTTTCTTGGACTTCCCTGAAACGAGAGAATCACCGACGAAAACATAATAGCCTGTGACAGATATGCGTGTCTCCAAACAGCCTCCCCAATCTGCATTCAAGAATTCTTGTACTTGCGTTGACTGTGTTGCTGGAAAGAACAAACCTCATCCAAGATTATCTTTGATATACCTAAGCAAGTGATGAGCCTCATGCAAATGTATAGAGCGTGGTGACTGCAAATATTGACTCAACACATTAACTGTAAATGATATATCAGGACGAGAAATGGTTAAGTATAAAAGCCTTCCAATTAGGCTGCGATAATGAGTAAGATCAGTTAATAAAATTCCATCACCAGAATTCTAATTAATCTTAGGATTTATTTGAGTAAAAACAGGTTTGCAATCTAAAAACTCATAGTCATCAAGAACCTGCAAAGCATATTGCCTTTGAGTCATCAAAATTCTTGATTTCAAATTTGCAATCTCAGTACCCAAATAAAATTTCAAAGGACCTAAATCTTTAAGTTTGAATTGAGAATGCAAAAAAGCCTTTTTCCTATCAATTTCTAAAACATTCGGTCTTGCAATTATTATATCATCAACGTACAAAAGTATTATCATTAAATCACTTCCACTTCCTTTTGTAAACAGAGAATAATCACTTTTAGATTGAAAATTAAAAGAAAAAATTGTAGTAGTGAAAGTAATGTTCCATTGCCGAGAGTCTTGTTTTAAACCATAAATTGATTATGCAATTCACAAACTTGTTTAATAGCATTCTTATCACACTCCCCCTGTCTATTATAACTCAAAGGAATATCCATATACCTCCTCAAATAAATCCTCATTCGAAAAAACATTGTATATGTCTAATTGAACTAATTTCCATTTCTGTGAAGCAGCTAATGCTAAAAGAACTTTGACAGTTGTTAATTTAGCAACCGGTGAAAAAGTATCCACAAAATTAATGTCTAGCTAAAGAACCATCTGAATTAAGCTTATTGGTGTATAACCAACGAGACCCGATAGATTTTTATCTTTAGGTAAATCAACAATTAACCAAGTTTTATTCGCCTTCATGGCTTCTAATTCTAATTTCATAGCCTGTCTCCAGTTCTCATATTTACATGCTTGATGATAAAATTGAGGTTGAAAATGACTAGAAACTGACAAAACATAGTTTTTGAATGTTGAACTTAAGTTTTCATAAGAACAGAACTAAGAAATATGACAAGAAGAAGGAGCAGTATCACCTGGATTAGAATGAGTCAGATAGCAATGGTAATTTTCAAGATGAGTAGGTGGTGCTCGTGGTCTTGTTGACCTTCTGGAAGGACCATCATCCGGGATCAGATCATCATTGTCAAAGACAAAAGTTATATTTGTAGAGTCAACAGAATTATCAACATCTTTATT
Source organism: Urtica urens (assembly GCA_958296335.1). Lineage (NCBI taxonomy): Eukaryota > Viridiplantae > Streptophyta > Magnoliopsida > Rosales > Urticaceae > Urtica > Urtica urens. The sequence continues at coordinate 3,123,027 of OY282521.1, forward strand.
TGTTAAATCAAGAAATTGTGATGATAAATCCTTTTCACTTGGAAGGGGTGAAAAATCATTGTCCTTATTTGGCTCCAAATGATGTTGTTGATCATGACCAATGTCATCTTCCTGCATAGGTGTCGACATATCTGCAGAATAAAAAGTTTGTGGTGCAGGAAAGACAATATCGGGAAAGGAATCTTTTGGAGCAAAATTTTCTTTAATATTTTGAAAAGGAAATATTCTCTCATGAAAAATAACATCACGTGAATTAAAAATCTCTCTAGTATTCAAATCAAGTAATTTATATCCCTTAATACCCGGTGCGTATCCTATAAAAGCACATATTCGAGCTCTAGGTTGAAATTTTGTTCTATGATTTTGTAATGTTGAAGCGAATGCTAAACAACCAAAAACCTTTAAAAATGATAATCACAGGTTTTGAAAATAAAACATCATATGGACATCTGTGAGACAATATAGTTGTTGGTGTTCGATTAATCAAATTAACAGCCGTCATAGTACATTTTGACCAGTAACATATTGGAATCTGGGAATGAAAATAAAGAGCACGAGTAACGTTTAAGAGATGTTGATGTTTTCTCTCAACAACAGAGTTCTGTTGTGGAGTTTCAACACAAGAAAATTGATGCAAAATACTATTCTTTGAAAAATATTCAGAAAATACTAACTCTTTTGCATTATCTGAACGAAAAAAAATTTATTTGACAAGAAAATTGATTTTTAATCATTTCACAAAATCTTGGAAGTATGGTATGAACACCAGACTTGTTACGCATAAGAAAAACCCAACAAAAACTACTACAATCATCTACTAATGTGAGAAATAATCTGAAACCATTATGCAAGGTTACCGAATATGGCCCCCCATAATGCATAATATCAAATGGTTTTTCAGACAGTTTATTATTTTTTTGAAAGGTAATCTCCTTTGTTTAGCTTGTGGACAGATGTAGCATGGATCATTCTTATTGCAAGAAGAGTAATAAAGTTTATTTTTAAGAATCTCTGGTGGCCGAGCCTGTGATGCCAGATTATTGCAGAAGTGGAGTTGATCGAATGAGAATACTATGTGTTGAGTACATATAGTCCATCCCTTGGTCTACCATTTTCAATCATCTTCTTCATCTGTATATCCTGTATGTAAAATTCTTTTTGTGTGAACGAACTAGTAACCGATGAATCTTGTGTCAAACAGTTTACTGACATCAGGTTAAATTTGAAATTGGGCAAGAAAATAACATTTTTCAGTGTCAAATTTTCATTTATCCTAATGTCGCCGCAACAATGAACATGAATTATAGAATGATTAGGTAATGTAATGTGGAGTTATATGATTTTCTCATATTATTGAACAGATTTTTGTTCGTGCAAATGTGTCTTGAGCCTCTTGACTCAATGATCCAATTTGTGTTAAAATTAGAGATACAACCTGGAAGTTTTACTAAACCTGGATTGACAGTCGCAATGTTGACTGTTGTATGTCCTTCTTGATTTTTTTGTCCTGTTGGTTGGAGAGTTTATCAATATTTTGATGGATTTGATCAACTGAGAGTCCTTGGATTGGTTGAGTCTTGATATCTTCTTGAAAATTGAGAGAACCTTCTACAAGATTTGCTTGATTCTTGAGCTTCAGCTTGTATCTAGGTGGATAGCCATGGATTTTGTAGCATTTGTCGATGGTGTGCCATGTCATCTTGCAATGAGCGCATATCAGCTTGTCTTTCTTGATGAACTTCTTCGGATCATTCACTGCCATAGCCATCGGATTTGATTGATCTCCTCCAGTGAGATCTGAACTAACAGCTTTTTGCTTCTCGTCTTGGCATATCATAGAAAATACTTTGTTGATAGGAGGAAGAGGATCCATCAAGTTTACCGGTCATCTCATGCTGTTGAAGTAATCATTCAATCCCACGAGAAACTTCATGACGTATTCTCCATCATAAAATTTTAGCAGTTCTTTTGATCCTCCACAGACGCAGGTACAAGGTGGCTTGTAATTACTAAGCTCTTCATGAAGAATCTTGAGTTTGGTGTAGTAGATTCCAGTCGGATCTTGATTCTGCATCAGGCTCGTGATCTCTTTTCTGATCTCGAATATTCGAGGTCCATTACTTTGCTCATATCGTTCTTGAAGATCTTTCCATACATCCACCGCCGATACACCATAGGTGATACTCGACTTAATTGATTTCGTGCAAGCGTTTGTGATCCACTCTGTAACGATGTTGTTGTTGCGCTCTCATGAGTACAAATGATTAGCATCGGATCCATCTAATTTCTTGATCGTACCTTCGATGAAACCAAGTTTGTTTTTGATCTGTAGCGCCATTCTCATCGATCTCATCTAAGAGTGATAGTTATCCCCATTCATGAACTCAGTAACCAGAATCATTTATGGTGTATCTGTGTGGTGTAGAAAATAGGGATCGATGATTTCATTAACCGGTGTTTGGTCAATTGGACTTTTTTGGGCTGTAGCTCTGCCCACAGAGACCTCTCGGTCGTCGAGTATCCACTCGTAATCGATGTAATAGCGATGAATCAGATGATGCAAGGAGAAGGAATTTCGAAATTGAAAATAGAATTTAACATAGAAGGTTTTGCTGATGAATTGCTCTGATACCACTAGGAGAAAAAAGGCCTTTAGAAGCGACAAAAGTCGCTTCTAAAGGCCAAAAAGTCGCTTCTAATTTGGCTTTAGAAGCGACATTGTCGCTTCTAATGTTTCGCCTCTAAAGCCGAGTTGCTTCTAAAGTCGCTTCTAATGTTTTGAAGCGACGAAATTAGAAGCGACTAGTCGCTTCTAATGTTTTAAAAACCTCAAAAAAAAACCTACGAAAATATGGCTATTTGGGCATTAGAAGCGACATTAGAAGCGACTAGTCGCTTCTAATGCCCAAACAACCAAAAAAAAAACTCTTGATTTTTGGTATATTAATTAAAAAATTTACTTAATAAATTAAAATTATTATTAAATATTTTTTTTAATTGACAAATCTAACTAAAAAATGATTTCAATAGAGCTAAAATATATTAACAAACTTATTAAAAACATTATCAATACTTATTAAAACATATTAACAAAATGTATAATCAAAACTAAGAAATTGAAAAACTAAAAAATTAACTACATATTAACCAACCTCTAACAAAAAAACTAAACCAAACCAAATAAACTACAAAAAGTTACAAATTTACCGGTTTATGTTGCAATCGACGAAGAGATGCGGTGATTGATACGAGACTCCGACGACCTAAAAATTAACAGTTTGAAAAATAATTTCAAAACAAAATAATCAAATTACAAAAATAAACAAACAAAACTAACTATTGAAACGACAATTAAACTAACTAAAACATATTAACAAACAAATTAACGTCGTCAAAATTATCAAACTAAATTCATAATTACGTCAATGAACAACAATTAAGTTAATAAATTAACAAATTAATTTAGTTAAAACTTCACATATTATCTAAAGGAATATAACATTAGAGATTGCTAATTACCAATTAATTATACAAATTAACTAAGTTAGTAACTAATTTTACTAATTCAATTTACATACTTAAATAAATAACTTAATTAATTCACAACCAAAACTTACCGATTGCAATGACGGGGAGAGGGCCGGAGGAGAGCTCGCCGGTAGACGACGGGGCGGAGATCGGAGTAACACAAACTGATATGAAGAATGAATATTTAACTTTATATAATGTCTCAGCAAAATCAAATACAAAATATCTATAATATCTATAATGTCTTAATCTCTAGTTACATATAATTAATGTCATATATTCTGAAACACATTTACTTGGAACGGAAAAAAAGGAAATTAAAAAAAATAACTCACCCTTAGAGATGAGCGACGCAGGCAGCAATCAAAGTCTTGGTCGGGGGCACGGCGGAGAAAATGGGGGTTGCGAATGAGGCTGCAAATGAGGCTGCAAATGAGGCTGCAAACGAGGCTACAAAAAACGTAAAAATGATAACCACTAAGAGAATAACGTAAAAGATAGATAAAAGAGAACTTACCGGAGAGACACCGGCGGAGGTTGGTTAGAGGGGCGGAGGTCGGCCGGAGGCGGAGGATGGAAGAAGATGATGGGTGGAGGGGAGGAGGGGAGGAGGGGAGGGGCAGAGGAGGGTAGGGCGGAGGAAGCGGAGGGTAGAGAAAGGGGAGGGCAGAGGAAGGAGGGGAGGGTGGAGGAGAAGGAAGGAGGGAGGGCAGAGGGGAAGGAGGGAGGGCGACGGGCAAAGAAGGCGGCGGAGTAGATGACAGAGGAGGGGAGGGCGGAGGGAAGCGACTAGTCGCTTCTAATGCCAAAATGTCGCTTCTAATTAGAAGTGACTAGTCGTTTCTAATGGTATATTTTGTAGTGGTATACCATGTAAAGACTTGGATCAAGAATCTCTGATAAAGGATTTGCAGAGAGAATGAAAAGGAAAAGAATTTATTTCATTAATGTTGTTATCTATTAGAATTTATTAATTAAGTTCGTTAATTACTTAGTTAATGATGAGCTGTAAATATTAGGTTTGACTCTTTTAAGGTCTTTATGACTTTTACTCTGTATATATAATGAATAATTTATTTCATTAATCTCATTGAATGATAATGAAATCCGTTATTCATTATATATACAGAGTAAAAGTCATAAAGACCTTAAAAGAGTCAAACCTAATATTTACAGCTCATCATTAACTAAGTAATTAACGAACTTAATTAATAAATTCTAATAGATAACAACATTATGAATCTAAAGAATTTCAATTTCACAATTAAAAATTCAACTCACAATTCCATATCCAGCATGAAACCATGGCTAGATTTAATTAAAAGTTCATATACGCTCAAAATAATAACAAATGAAAATTAAGTTCATTACATAATTAAGAAAATAATGACATCTATGATATTAACCATGTTTGCAACATTAAAGTCAAGCCTTAAACATGAAAATCAAGACTTGTACATCAACAAACCATAAAATAAAATAAAAACCAAAATCTGATTTTAATCTCATTTAGCGAACGAATCCCTACGGTTTAATTAATTTTGATACCAAAACAAGTTCGATAAATTTCATGCATCATCTTTTTACTTTTTCATTTTCATGTCATCCGGAGTGTTCCCTTCTTGCATCTTAAGGTTTAATTTTTCGGAAAGTGTAAGGCAAACTCATCAGATACATAATTTTGATTGGCTAGAAACCCTAGCTGACTATTCACGCTGAAAAATGGACACTGCCGGCTAGTTAAAGATCTTCTAAGTGTTACAAATTAAATTCGGACAAGGATGTTAAGCGTTGAATTTTCAACACCAAACCATTAATAACATGGTTCAATATAATCCTGATCAACCGTGTGGTATGTCCTATTCGCAGAAGTCAGAATCATCCATGGGTATAACTACCTGCTTCCTCATTATCATTGCTATATTTCACAATTTATCGGTCAGAAATGGCTGCAAGAATCAAATAGTATTCTAATTCATAAAGTAAATCTTAATAGGTGAATTAAACCTCGAAAATAATCAATATCTAACCGAGAGAAGGCAAGAAAGTATTAAAGACTAACAAGTCATGATATTATCTTTGTTTCTGGGATTGCACCTATTTATAACTAACTTTACATAAGAGCTGCGTAGAAATAAGAGATAATATAGAAAAGGGCAATATGATTAATAACCATTAGATATTAAAAATACTGTTATGCCACTTGTACCTTGTATATGGATTCAAAATATAAATAAATAAAAAAAGAGATCATGGTGATCCTGTGATCATATCAAAGCTCTGAAGTATTGGCTTCTTTGAATTAGGGTTTGGTTGTTCTATTCACTGATCCTGCCTAGGACGAGCCAGCCAAAGAGAGCTCAGTGCTCGGAGACGATGGAAATACTCGGCGATCGCTAATAGACACCTCGCAGCTTGTCGGGTCGTCAGAATTTGGTGTAGCCGGTGAAGGGTCTGGTGCCTCAGGTTATCAGCCTGAAAGAAGAAAAAATATTATATACACCCATGAAATAGTGAAGAAAATATTCTTAAGTATAATATTCGTATTGTTTTGTATTTCTTGATCATTCAATGTGAATGGACTTTAGTATGAAATAATTATTTTATGGAAATAATTGCAATAAGTTTTGTTAGTTGGTGTTTAAAAGTTAAACCTCTACAACTTGTATTAGTATTCGTGTTTATTCTAGAGATAATAATTGTTTAGTATAGAACATCCGAACCGACGAATTGTTAAAAAAAATTATTATAGGGTTTTGACTAGTTTTTTTAATTTATTTATAACATTATTAGTCGTTGGGTTAGGTATTACTTAAATACTTTTTTTCTTGACCTGATCACAAGAAGAAATAGACATGTTATATAAACACGCACGCAAAAAGACATGAAGAAATATTATCATAATAATGAAATAAGGATTATTGCTAGAATTCTAACGCACTACGTTTCAAGCAAAATATCCTAAGATAATAGAGAACATGTCAACTTAAGCATTGATAAACCTCTTGCAACAGGTGTTTCTTTTGTCGCCACCTAAGCTTAATTCAGAAATATTATAATTAGATCCAACTCATGTCATGATATAGTATTCGTATTAGTTTTCCATTTTGTCATATTTAATAATCATTAGAAGTACTAAGAATATAGAGATAATACCGAGGGGGAAAAGTAAAACATGGGAAAATAAATAACGAGGAAAAAAAGTACTTAACAAACTTGCAAGTTGTTGAAAGTTTCAAACTCGTGTATCTAATTTACCAGGTGGTCAGATTTTGAATGTGATGAAGCGTGAGAAGAAAAAGCCAAATACTATCAAAATAGTCTTATAATAATATTATATTGGTTTGAAGTTTGAACTGAAATCCTGAGTTATAGTTAGGAGTGTTGGACTGGTTGTGCATTTCCAAGTCAAACGGTTACGACCCTGACACGATGACCTCAGGCGTTATGGACCAATTTCGGCCATCTCTTTGAAGGACCATCATGGAGAGAGAGAGAGACACACACATAAAGTGGGACCACTTAATGTTCGGTGCTCGTGACACGTGTCAAATTCATGCTTGTGACTCATCAGAAACAGAAGTGAAATCAAGTTGGAACCTTTTGCTCTTGAAGAATATATTTATTATATGTTATCGTTCAGAAAATAATCCTATACTTTTACATCCTAGGGCTGTGTGCATGACGACTATATAAAAATAGCAGATTGACAACCGGTGTTTATTCGAGTTCAAGCATGTATAATGTGCAAAATTAGAAGATTAAACTTTTATATTAAATGAAAATAATCAAATAAAACTAATAATAGAGGGAATTTTATCTTAATTATTTGGGAAGGTTATTTTATTGTTTATCAAACTAAAGTATAAGAAATTTATCATCCTTGCATGAATAATGTGCAAAATAAGAAGATTAATTTTTTATATTAAATAAAACTAATAATAGTTTTTTATCTTAATTATTTGGGAAGAATTTTTTATCGTTTATCGAACCAAAATATAAGAAATTTATCATCCTTACATGCAATACGTACTATCTATTCCTACTCGTAAAAAATTTAAAAAAAATTAATGGCCAGGATAAAAAAGTTTTTAGGAAAATATATGACTATTAAAATGAAAAAAAACCGATGTACCATTCCTACTAGTTTATTGCGCTTATTTCTATATCTAATTTACAGCATGTAGAAATTCATAAAACTTGGATACTTAAATTATGCACTTTTTTAAGCGTGTTCTTATCCAATCCTATAATGGGAAATTTCTCACTTAAAGCCCGCACGAAACATGGGCATAGAGAGTTGTGAAGAGAAGAAAAAAAAAGTCCCTTTCTAATGAAGTTATGGTAAGCCACGACCTTTCATTAATTATGAAATATAATGTATAAATATCATGTATTTATACCTAGATTCTTTGTAACCACTAGTCTCTCTCTCTCTCTCTCTCATACGAGAGTGAGACATATTGGAGTGGTTCATGGACTGGTGGTAGGTTTTTCCTACCAAAACAAGGAACTGATTCGTGTTCCTAATTTGGTCCCACTTATTACTCAAAAGATTAGAAAGACCATATCACCATCATCATATGATGGTGGACCACAGCATAAACTCATACCATAAAATTTGCATGTTTATAATCTTAACTAAACACAACTTTTTATTTTCAATGCGCGACCGTATTATTTTACAAAGCCTATATCTGCCAATTTATATTATGTTTTATGTAAAATATGAATATACATACGCACGTACCTGTCTAACGAAACCCTCGAGAGTGGAGAGCTTGTTCATGGCAAGAGCCATCTGACCCATGTAATTAGCCATATTCGGAGGGCAACTCAAGGAATCGGAGGCAATGGTGTCGGAGAGAGATTGGTTCAAAGATTCGAGTCCTTGAGTGAGAGCATCTTCAGCCTCTTGCGTTGACTGTTGTAACCCACATATGCCCAGTATTTGTTGCTCCGTCAACGGCTCTATTTGACCAAGAATAATCTGAAAGCGCATACCAAAATATAATCTTATTTCAAGACGAAATGATGTTATTACAAGAAAGGTATACACTTTATTTATTAGAATATTCCATGATACCAAATGTCTCATCTTATTCAAATGATATTTTTAGTCTCATGTGTTCTATAAGAATTATTTAAACATAATTAAGTAGAAAGTAAAACACGACACGAAAAAATTATTCGTCGCATCGATATCGTGTGATGAAAAATGCAGTTGCTTTCCGATGAAATTAATTAATAAAAATTTGTGAACGAAATAATTTCATAAGCTGCGAGACCACAATAATTTTCTTGTTACATGTATCATTTTCGAGGATATAATGCAAAGTACAACATGTGGGCGTTTTCTTATTTATTAGCTAGAGACCAAAGATAGAGATGAACAAGAAAACGAAGCCAGTTTGTTTCCACATATGAAAAGTTAAGGACGACAAAGAGACACATAGGAAAAGAGCCGTGCAAGCTCACTGTCTAAAACAATTAAAATTAAAATTTTAAAAAAGAAAAACCAGAAATTCTGAAGTAACATATATACTGGCCTTTATTGAAATGATACCTAACTCGACCCGATTTAGGAAACCCTATATGGTATATTTAGAAATATAGGCTTATATATGAATCATTGAAAAACTTTCGTCATTTATTTCTATTGCATTTGTCTTTTCACATCAAAGATCTTCTCGCACACCCATGCCCCCGCTGCCAACTTGCACCCATGCATTTAACTTAACTTTATATGTGTGTGTATCCATACGCGTGTTATATATATATATATATATTTATATATATATATATATATTTATATATATATTTATATATATATTTATATATATATATATATATATATTTATATATATATTTATATATATATATATACATACATACTTATATATATATACACACATACATACATACTTAGAACCATATATATATCACCCTTCCTGGAAACACTTAATGCTAAGATAAAAGTTCTCATCCTTTCGTACTCCCCATTTATTTTTATACAGTCAACAAAGTCTTTCTTTAGATTAATATTTATGGGAATCTATAAAAACTTGTATGAAGATTTCTCAATATTACATAACAATAGACTAGTATAACTCATATTACTTCATAAAATTGAGCTTCTTAGGTAATTATACTTTCTTTGTTTATATTTCACCCGGTGTTATCACAAGGGGACTCTAAATATCTAGGCATTTTGAAACATCATATTAAGTGGTAAATGAAACATGCAACATGAAACGCCTATATTAGTAAAATGAATAAAGATAATGAGAAATGAAGAAAGGCAGACCTTGATGAGCTCGGAGGGTCGAAAGCCGCCCATCCACATGAAGCAGCGCTCGGCGGGAGTCTTCCACATCCCGGAGACGATGTGAAAGACGTCGGTTTTAGCAACCATGCCTTTGAGCCCGAAAACTTGGTCGAAATGCGATAAGCAATTCTCAACAAACGCTCTCAGCTCGTTCTCTGCAACGTGCTCTTGCACCGCCGCCCTCAGCTCGCACATCATCCGGTGGTGCTCCTCTTGCCACCTCGCATATTCCATGTCGAAAAACGCCGCGTCTATACATTTTTTTATTTATATTAAATCTCAATATTTTTCGGGTTAGGTCAAAAGAATTGATAGCAATATTTAACTTGATGTGTTTACCTGAGCTCATATTGTTCATACCAACGGCGAGGCCTTGTTCACTACCTCCTATAGCGCCCCCACCGAAAAACATGCCCTAGGGGAATAATTGACGTGTACATAGAATATTTAATTAAGAACTTCATATTTTTTTGTGAATAAAAAATAATGATATGGATACCTGAGATCTAGCTCTTTGTAATTCCTGCTCAATCTGTGTGAGTTTGATCCTACTCGACTCTAGCTGCTGAACATATGCCTGCAAATACGTAATGTATAATAAAACGTTAATGAGACAGTAATAATTTTGTCAGTATGTAGGAAAAACAAATATCAATAATAAATAAGAACAAAAAGTTTGGACTCTTATTATTCTCTAATTGGTTGAATTAACTGATTACCTTTTTCCTAAGCCTGCTTTTCCTAGCTGCCTCTCTATTCTGGGCGAGCCTTCTCAACGTCTGCATAATAATAATATACAACATTGGAAATCGTATTATAATTACTCACAAGCAATAATAATAATCCTGACTAATAACACGCAATAATTAAAATAAACCGTATCACATCATGAAAACCCTGGACTTATCATCGCATATATACTTAAATATTATTTATATTATATATATATATATATATATATATATATATATATATACCACCTTAGGATCTGGAGTCTTGGGTCCTTCTTGCTCTGAACTAGACGTGGGACCTTTGCGGTTTCCCTCTCGCTGAATCGAAAAAATAATTATGCTCAGAATCCATAATAAATAAAATAAAAGAAGACATAAGAATAAAGGAACATCTCTAATTATTGCTTATGTAGCATTTAAAATACGTAAAAAGTCAGACGTATAATTTAATATAAGAATCTCGGTTTTCAACATAATAGAAAGAAGATTAATAATAATGTCAACAAGGCTATAGAAAAAAACATTATTAATATATGGTAAACATATATTTAATTCGTATTATTAATAGTACCTTGATAGATTTATTATTGGCTGTTGCAGGTTCAGGACCAGATAGAGCAGTTGTGGTAGTAATATCATTGCGTGTCGTAGAAGTTGTACAATTAGTATTGCTGTTATTAACCAAATCCATGGCGTTCGACATTGAATTGGACGGTCTCTTTGATCCGCTCACTGAGGCTTGAGACCCTAATCCTGTGCTCGTCTACACAGGAACGTCGCCAAAGAGACGATAGAAAAATAAAACCCATTTTAGAAACTAGTTTCTTGATTATTACGAGTGCAGACTAATTAACCTGGCTTGGGATAATATAATTAGTACTTTGTTTGATGATGGCTCAACATGCATGGGCTGAGATGGGAAAATGTTCAAAGTTGGAGGCGTCATTCCAGAAGTGGTAAGATCTGCACAAATTTAATTGCTGTATCAGTTACTAAAATAAAAAACAAAGACTTAAAATGTGAAAACTATGTCAGGATAATAATTTATGAGAGAAAGAAATAGAAATAGAATAGAAGAATAAGAACATTGATTTATTTTTGTACACCTACAAAGTCTCCAATAACCGATGACTTAAGTATTGATATTAGCTAGAAATGCTACGTTTTTAATTACAGGAAGAAGACGAGTTGTAATATAAAAGGAAAAGAAGAGAGTAAGACTTATTTAAAGGCAATGAGATTATACAGACCCATACTACCCATGATTTGTACCCTCTTTAGCAGTACAAACAACTACAAGAGCGTGTAGTTAAAAGAAAGAGTTGAATTAAATTAAATAGTATGAACAAATTTTGCAAGGAAGTCATGATATGTTTTTTTGGTGAAATTTGTTACACAGGCTTGTCACAGTCAAAAGGACAAAAATAAGTTATTTATTTCTATTTGATTTCTCACACGAAAGTTGAGAATGAGTTCAAATTTATAAACAGTATAATTTGTATGTTGCTATTGGTTTATTAATTAATTAATTTTCTTGTTTACTTTCTGCAAGGAGGATCTGGTCAAAGCAATAGTACTTTGCAGAGAAGATTTTGATATTTTGGACATGCTTTTCCTGTGTTGTTTGTGTGACTCTCCCGAGATAGCCCAAACAATTCCTCTTTCTGGAATAAAATCTCCTTATATTCATATTTGTAACAGCCACACAGAGGCCGATTAATAGAATTACGACCAGCAAAAAATAAAAAAAATATATATATTCCCTCTCGTGATACGTTTCAAAATTACATAGAAGAAAAAGAAGAAGATGATGAAGGTTTTTGAGAAAATTAATTGATTACTGTAAATAAATTATTAAATAAAAAATATTGATTGGGCTTACGTTGATTTGATGATGAAGTGTGGTCTTGCTGTTGGCCGTCAAGATAAAGGAAAAGCGCTTGATCCAATTCTCCCAAATCATAAGCACCGTGATTATTGACACCACTATTAGTCATATTTGTAGTCATGTCTTTGCTTCTGATCGTCATCATCAAGGTAACATATATACATGTCACAAACATATACTATTAGTAAAAACTAAACGCGTGATCGTATTAAAGTGGCAATAATTACATGAAGTTCCCGATGGAAGAGGAAGGTGATGTTTGCATGGCGATTCCGTAGTTGGGAATGATTTGATGATGATGATGATGATGGTGATCGAGTGATGATGATTCGTTTATTGGTGTTTGATTGTGGTCGTTGAAGATTCCTTTGTGTGTGACCATGAAAGGAGTTCCTAAGAACTTCGATTCCTTTTCTTCTTCTTCTTCTTCTTGTTGATGAATGAATTCTTGTTGGCTAAGAGCTAAAGCAATTCTTTCGTCTTTGAAGCCTCTCGAGAATCCCATCGGTTATTAAAACTGACCCTTTTGTTGTTTGATATTCCAAGAACTACATGATCAGAAAATCATCCTCTCTCTTCAATCATCTGTAGAGAGAGACAAAATACTATTCTAAAGAGAGAGGAGATGCCAAAAGGGTCGGTTATAAACATGAGAAGAGTTTTGACACAGAGAAAGAGAGTCTGGAGAGAGAGAGAGAGAGAGAGAGATATATTAAGGAGGAAAAAAGAAGAAGTGGAATTGAATGCGAAGAGTAGAAATAAGCTTTGTTTTTGTCTCTGCACTCACTTTCTCTCTCTAGATTTTTTTAGAGCTCGACGACTTTCCTCTAAGTTTACAGGAAATTATATTCAGATAAAGCGGTTCTATAATATATCCATTTCAAAACAACTCTCTCTCCGCCTTAAAAAAAAATAAACTCTCTCTCTCTCTCTGTATATTATATATACATTATTATTGTTAGGAGGAAGAAAAATATCAACAAGACTTTGAGGAAAACAAAAGTGGTTTTCTTTTAATTGGAAAACCTCTATTAAAGAAATGAAGCCTCTAAGAATGGCAGTATCTGGATGGGGTTGCTTGTCCAATACTCTTTTGTTTCTTTAGCTCAAATTACGAAATTGCCTTCATTAGTTTGAAGCTCTTTTAGTATTGACATTCTCATGCAAACTTACACGTAGATGGTGAGACGGCTCTGGTTTTATTTTCGTTCTTTTATAAGACCTTAATTTTATGTATATATGTTGATTCACAAAAAATTGGAAGATTAAACAGCTATACTAGCGTCACTAATATTAAAAAAATTACACTTTTTACTTTCAGTCCACATTTATTTTTCTCAATTAGCTTCGGTTATCTATATATTTTTTTTTCACTACTATAACTTCCAAAAGTCCAATAATTTTATTCAATATGATTTTTAAATTACATATACTGAAGCCGAAATAGCGGAAAATTCATCTTTATAGTGTTTTCAATTGATTTTTAAAGCATGTTAAAGGTTCAATTCAAGAAATCTTGGGAATCGTCTAAATTTTAAAAATTAGTGGGAACTATAAGAATTCATATGAAGAACGTTACTTTAAAATAAATTGTGATATAAATTGTAAATTATTTCCACCATGATTTTCAATAATTTTCCGCACGCACCGCAAGTAGTCCAACTGAAAAGAAAATTACTTTGTAAACAAAATTTTGTAATAAGAGTTGAAACTAAATATATGGATGTGAGAAGAAAAAAAGACTATTAATAGTATTATTATTTAAAAAAATATATGTATACGCTTATTTTTACATAACAATTAATAGATTTTAACGGACGGATCAAGTTACATAAACAATCGGCCAAAACACAGTAAAGATAAATGACTAGATTAGATAACAAAAAAAACTTTCTCGGATACTCTTCGGTGTAAAACAAGCCTACAACCCGTTAAGTTTTGGCGGTAAAACTCATTGGCTATTCTTAGGCTCATACTTCAATTATTTATCAACACCAAAAAAATCATAATAGAAAGAAAAATCAAGACTCTCAAGAACACGTGTATTTCTGTCATATTATTGAATATTTAAGCATTTTAAGAAAGATCATACTATTACGTGATTATGAAAAGAATATAAAATTTGAATAGATAATTCTAATACAAATTAAAGAGAAAATGACTAATGTATCATTACATAAATAATATGGTAATTATAAACCATAAAAGTTGAAATCGCTCTCTAACTCAGCATGCGACAACAATCATCAAGAGTTTGGCTACTGAAAAGCGGAAGCACAAAGTGAGATGACAACTATTCTCAATTTATTTTGTTCGCTCATGAAAGACTGCATTACGAGGAATCATAATAGAATTTTGATTTTCAAAGTATAGCAGCGTAGCATGATCAAGAGTAATACCCAGATCATCAAATAACCAACGAAACTAAACAATCCCATATGTAATCGTGGCTACAAAGTGATACTCAGATTTAGAAGTTTATTCACCCTCTAAATCACAACATAAACATGTAATGATAGCAGAATGTTGTGTTTTTATGAGAGCTTGAAAATCTCGATAAATGTCAAAAAAGTCAGATCTGCGTTTCATTAGATAAACCCTAGTGTAACGAGTAAAATGATATCAAAAGAAACGTGGTATCTAAACCACCCATAGTAGACACAGGAGCTGGTCCCCACATCATAATGCAGAAGATCAAAGGGAAAATGAGAAGACGAAACACTCTTATGAAATGGTAACACATAAATTTTTTCGAGTTTACAACCACTACAGTCAGAAATATTATGATAGTTCATATCTCCTAAAGCTCTCGCTGAAACCAAAAAACGCAAATGAGACGATGAAATGTGACTGTAACGAGAATGCCACAAATGAAAAATAGACGACAAATGGCTCAAATAAAAAGAAGATAAATTCACACGAGAAGCTGCCACACCATATACTTAAGTTCATTCAACACATAGAGTATCCTTAGCTGACGACATGTCTCAATCACGGTTTGAGACCTCGGGTTCTGTACAAAACCATTGGAAGAACAAAAGGTGACTAAGAGACCAGATCTAGTTATTTGACTGGCATACAAAATTTATAGCAAGACTTGGAATATAGTAGACATCAAGAACGAAAATATGAGACGTAACGATAGAACTAACACCATAGCATATGAGTGTCATCGACGGTCATAATGGGTAAATATGAATGAGAAGAGAAAGACATAAATGATAAAAATGAGGAGCCATATGGTTGGAGGCACCATAATCAAGTATCCATAAGAACAATGGTATGCATGGGATTGACGATGAGGACAAATCTTTGGAGGAAGTTGCAGACATGGAATCAAGTTGCGAGGCAAGGAACTGTTGGAAGTGTTAAATATGTATGGATCCGCAGACTGGGCAGCAACATCCTTGGTAAGTAAGGTGCCCACAAAGTCGTCTGATGGGGCGTCCATGGAGCAGACGGGCAAGGCGCCCACAAATTCGTTAGACGAGGAGCTCATGGAGTCGTCAGGAGAGGCTGAGGCTGAGGTAGGAGTTGTTGTCATTGCTTCCTTTCTCCTTATAAAAGGTGCATTTATTCGCAGAAACTAACATCAATATCTTGGGCGCACCACTGTCGGAAGAACGATACAAGGGGTGGTGGAGTTTCCTTAGAGTTGAGACGATCATCTTCGGCCAGGAGCTCGTTGACCACCGAATCCACAAAAGGTAGAAGACTGCGACGAAGAATCGCACCTCGCAATCCCTCAAAGTCATGATGGAGAGCCATTAGGAATTGGACCAAGTTCTACACATTGAGAGATGTAGGCTACCATTGTTTTCAATACAGCCGACTTTGTCAACCAATTGATCCCACAACGAAGACATGGAAGAATAAAAACGAAGACATGGAAGAATAAAACTCATGAGTAATCAAGCCATTTGTCGAAGCATATAAATATCCATTTTCAACTGATAATATTTGGAAAAATTGGACTGAATATATATTATCTCCAATTGTCCTTAGACCTCTTTCGCAATCTCGTATTTCTCAAGCTCAACACCGATCGAGTGGGTAACAAAATTGTTAATCCACATGATAATCTTAATATTATTAGCCTCCCGAGTATCGATCAAAATTGCATAATCTTTATCCTTCTCCTAGGAAGGCTTAGCATGCACACTCGTCACATAACTCCACATAGACTTTTCACGCAAAAAAATTCTCATAACCCTTTGAAGGCTTAGAAGCGACTTTTGTCGCTTCCAAATGTCTATTTTGTCCTAGTGAACGTAACTCCAATATGAGTAATTGTTGCCATACAATTAAACATCAATAGCCTACAGAGACTCATTCTTAAAATCCGCCATCTTAAAAAACACGAAATCAAATACAACAGATCGAATATCCAACAAATAAAAAAAATTCAAATCGAAAATTACAGACACATTCGAGAACACCAAAATCAAAAGAAAACAGACGAATTAACCAAGTAAAATCGACATCCACAAATTAAAGCATAGGACAAAAAATATTGATTGTACAGAGGCCGTCGAAAAATTTTAACCGAGGGAACAACGTACTTAATGTTAACTTTCTTCATTTGCAATAACCATTGATGAAAACTTTGCTCTTATACAATGAAAATTTAGAGATTTTAGAAAGGAAAATAATAAACGTAATTATAAAAAAGAATACTAGATATGAGTATATAACCCTAATACAAAATAACGAAAAAAACTAGTATATTTTACATATTTAATATAATAACAATAAATAATATAGACTAATAATTATAACTTCAAGCTCATAATTTTTTGTCTACATATGAAGACCCTAATCACTCTAAAAAGAAGTTAAAGACTCGATACATCTACTTGATATAGGTTCATTATGTATCCAAGCTGTTTCCTGATTTAATTTTAGCCATCGTACTTCATTAGTCATCAGCGGTCTAAACACATGAAACGACTCCACGAACGTCATCATGACAAGCGAGTCTCAAGTGTTGTCGTTTCTTCACCTGCAGCTCAAGTCTTCGACTAGGACGGGATGAAACATTTGATGAGCTTCATATATTTAACAACAATGTTACTTAAAAAAATAAAAAAAATAAAAAAATAAATAAAAAAAATAAAAAATAATAATAATAAAATAATAAAAAATATATATATAAAAAATTGTTAACAAAATTAATTAATTAGTGAGTCTCGAATTTTCGAAGACAACTTATTAGGTATTGGGATTCAAATCAAGCAAATGGGCATTTCCGTGCCCTTCAATTAGTTCCTGCTAGCCGTTTTTAATTGATCAAGTGCTACGGATGATTTCACGATTGATTTCTTTATTATATTAACAGCACTCTTGCTGTTGTATCTTTTCTGATCCCATAAAACCTGTATGTTACACACAATGCTATCGAATATATGAAAACGTGACGTTAGACCATGAAATGTATATATGTATATATAGCAAGTTATAGATCATTTCTCTAGAATCAATTTTGAAAAACAAATTTATAATCATTATTAATAATGCATATCGTCATACTACAATCTATTAAAGTTGGTCACACTCACACACATTAAACATTTATATTGATTGTACCAAGAGGTCATATATATATATATATATATATATATGTATATATATATGTACGAATATGCTTTGGGTATTAATTATGCTACAGGCTATTGAGATAAGTCGGATTACTTGTTCCATATTCTAAATGTGGAATGATATAAATAAGTGTCCGATACAGATGAAGGGTACTAACAAGTATATTTTACTGATCACAATTGTAAATTGAACAGTATTGAAGGGCAAAATAAATTATTTAGACCGTTATGGTCACCGAACATTTAGTACATGTATTCAAATTGATTGAATACATGCATAGACTAAAACAACTTCAGATTCAATTACTACTATTCCAAGATTACAATGGTGTTTTCTTATTTTATAAATTTTTTTATAATCCGTGAAGGCATAGTTAGTCACCAATATCTCATCATATGCTACTTTTGTTATCTTATTTTCTTCTCTCTATCGTCGAATTTTGGTAGGGCGTTTGTATTTTGGCAAAAGGGATATAGTTTCTTATTTGATTTTCTCTTAATTTTACAATTTAAATCATTGTTCGTTCTCCAAACTAAAAGTATTATTAATGGTGTATTTCAGCTGCTACAAAAGCAGCTCAAGCCCACACCTGTCGACCAAGGAATGGAGTCACAACGATTATCGTCTTACACGTGTTATTTTCGAGAATTGTATGCTCTTCCGAAGCATCGAACGGCTGAGATTTGAGACCGCTACAAAATTCTTATAGTCTTAATGTGGACCCACCGTGGACTTGGCCCCACTTTTCCCGCGATATTTTACTCACAAAGAGCTTTCCAACAACTCCCCCAAAATAAAGAGCTATTCACAAATATATATATATATATATATATATATATATTACAATATCAAGTACACCGTATACACATAAATATATATGATGTATATAGCATAATATATGTAGGTAGGAGAAACGAATATGCATTATTATATGTATTTTTTCCTGCTAAATATATACAGTGTACTTGGTATAATTGATATCAGCACCTAATAAATTGTAATGAATCAACTTCTCAAAAGTCAGCTATAATTGTCATTTTCAATTATCTAAGTAAACTCTGATAAAATTTGTGAGAGGTGGAGAAGCTCAGAAAACATTATTATAACCGCTGATTAATTCAAAGAGAAATTAAGAATATTTGCTCTTCACAAAATTATAATCAAATCAGTCTTGTCACCAAGGTTGGTTGGTTGTATAAGCACACCACAGTTTAAAATTATTTCAATGTTTAGGTGTGAGACAAATATTCTTCAAATCCAAATTAAGGGATGGCCTGCTTCCTCAATTATCACTCTACCTTCAGCTATACAAACGAGATTGACTTTTTCTTTTTATAATTTTATAAAAATGATTGAAATAAAATAGTGCTCTAAATTTTTCTATAGTTCATTTAGCTGTGATATATATATAACATAACTTTTAGTTCTTATATATGTTTAAGCTGTTTGGTTTTTGAAATATTTTAAAAGACATGATATATTAATCTATGTATCAGCTTGACATTAATAACTACAACCTTTTAGGCTTTATTTTTTTTAAAATGAAATAGGATGGAGAGAAGTGATGTTTATCATTGATGTAACCGTTTTAATTGTCTGGTAGAAATTAACAAAACAAAACAAAAATCTGGAAGAATTTAGAAGGATTGTAAATTCACCACTCACCATTTTTAATTCAACCACTTTTAGGCAAACAAAAAATAGAAAGAATTGACAAAGATTGTAAATTCACCGGAACCACCATTTTCAATCCCTCCAACTTTAGAAAGAAAGAAAAAACTTAATTATTTTTATAAATACACTATAAGAATCCATCAACCCATAATTTTTTTAAATCTCTGCCAAATATACCTAAGAAATTATTCGATCATTTCTTTCATGTTTTTGTCCTTGTAAAACCATACAGACTCAACCTTGATATCACTAAAACCCCAGTTTTCTCTAGAACCAATCATAATCGGAGCACTAGTACGGCAAAAGGGAACAACTACGCATATGTGTTCTTAACTCAGCCAAGTCCATGATAATGATCTACCGTAGCCAAAACTAATATTAACAAAGAACAAGGGGAAATATTAATTTGGGTAATTTTGATGTATCATGTGTAATTTGGATATATTTAAAGTTTCGTTAATAGATTGAAAATAACCAGACAAATTTATTTACACATTGTAAACAGTCCAAAATATCATTAATTCATGTTTGCAATATATAAACAAATTAAAGGTATTTTGAACTGTTTACGATGTGTAAACAAATTTATCTGGATATCTTCAATCTATTAACGAAACCTTAGATATATCTAAAATAAAAACGTTTTAAAAAGTTATAGAAACAATTTTTTGTATTAAATAAGTGTATAGACAAATAGCCAACAAATTATTTATATATGTCTGAAGTCCATACAATACTCATACCACGTGTAGCAAATCACATCCAAGTTTCAGTTCATAACACAAACCAGAAAACTCAACCAAAACAGAGTAATATAAAAAACAACAAAATGAGAAAAAGGAAAAAGAACGAAGAACACTCAAGATTGTTAACGTGGTTTGACATTAACGAACCTACATCCCCGTGAACTTTTCCAGGTTAAGAGAGTTCGATTTCCACTGAAGAATGATAGAGTTTTGTACAATCAACACAACTTCTGATCACAGTAACTTGAGTTACAAGCAATCAGCAAATATCAACTAGAGAAGAGAATTTCCCTCTCTCACTTGCAATGCCAAAACCTTTCAAAACTGTATACCGTGCTTTTCTATTCAAGTAACATGAATAAATCGATCGGGGTAATTTTCGTATATACCCAAACTATAGCCAGTTTGGACATACTCAACGTTATGTAAACAAGTTGTAAATACTCAACGTCTTGTAAACAAGTCGTAAATAACTAGACGAAAATACCCCAAAAAATTATTAAAAATTAAAAAAAATATAAAAAATAAATTAAATGTAAAAAGATGTAAACGAATTTACGACTTGTTTACAAAACGTTGGTTATATCCAAATTAACAATGTTTGAAGTGGGTATAAAGCCAATTTTTTGTTATAAAAATAATGGTTGCATGGAAACAAAAATAACAAAAGTTAAAATCTCTTGAAGTGGCTTAGTCCTTCTTAGTCCTCCACGACCTCCTATCCTTTCCTCAGCATTAATCTTATTCCATTTTATTTTGGAGATGTGATTTTCATTTACAAGTAAGCTAATTCACATCTAAAAAAGAGTCGCCTGAACAGCGAGTTTGGACTCATCTTAGGTAGGAATTGTATTGAAAAAATTATCGCAAAGCACGGAAACTTACTATTTCTATCTAAAGACATCGACTTTACGATACATAAAACAAGTTATTGAAACCCAGGTAATTAAAATAGCATAACAGAGAGGTTAGAAAATATAGATATAGATATAAGAGAAGAATAAACAAAAAGAATCGAGCTTATTTCAATATAGACCTCACTTGCATGATCAATGTTTTTTGAAAACCAAGTGACTAACTCACGACTCTCCTCAACTTATCGACTCAAACTTGCTACCACAAATTTCAAATTTCTAAGTTAGCAAATAGAATCGCAGCACTTTAAGTTAAAAAAAAGTCTTACATTTGTATCGCATATTTGTCAATCCTCCCTAGTGGCTTGACAAGTTTCAGTGAAGAAAACCAAAAAATAAAGTAAAATGTGAAGTCTCTCCGTAGAGCTAAATCATGCTTTACTTGTGCAAATTCAAATGAAGCTGTGAGACTCTAACCCTTGAGGCAAAACCGTCATAAATACAGAGAAACGAGTTGTTTACGTACAAATAAAGAAAAGGAATTTATAGAAGAAAAAGACATACTCTGTTTGCAGAGAAACTGGGTCGTGTTAATTTCCTATTAATCATAGGAAAGAATTGAAGTTTAAAGGGCTGAATCAGAATAAAGTCCCAACCACGAGTTAGAAAAGAAAAAATGACATACATGTCGATTACTCTCTCTACAACACTCCTGCAATAATAAAGCACACAGACTCAAACTTGATATCACCAAACTTAATTTTCTCTCAATAATAAATAAAAATCAAAACCAAAATTTTCCGTGGAGAAAGAAGCGGTGATGACAAAAACGTCTTGATATTTAAGAGAGGGTTTAAGAAGAAAATTAAAGGGGACAAAAAAGACTGATAAACCATTACACTTTGAACAGAAACACAATTTCAATCACACCCAGTGAGTTTCCGACTTTACCTAATCCAATAGAACAGCCCTTTCGTGCACAGAACATCACGACCGTCGTGATCCTCAATTCGTCTATAGTTCAGAAAAGTAAATTACCTACAGCTGCAAAAAAAAGTGAAGGAAAGAAAAAGGTAAGACATAAGAGCAATTCGTAAACGAACAAATTTTATTATTGAAATTGATCATAAATTTTGAGTGTCCGATTCTATCATTTTCTTAGTCGTCCATTATTACCTCCTATCCTTTTTCCAGTACGCTTATCCAATTTTATTTCGGGGATGTGGTTTTTGTTAACTCGGACACTATAAAATTAAGAACTAGATAAACCGTATAACTGGATATTAGTTTAAGGAAATTCTTAAATTATCGAGATAGTAAAAAAATTAGAACACAATGAAGAAAGATGTACAAAAAGTTAACTACCTGGTTTCCTTTGTTACATAGCCCCAAGATCACTGCTCCTAAAAATAAAACCAAAATTACCCGACCCACTCTAATTCTAGTGAAATTTAATATATTTGGAGTGATATTACTCGTCCCCTTTGAATTTGAAGTGAAATTATTTGTAATTATAAATTATTTAATATATTTTGTTTGAATATTGTAATCTTAACCTATTATTTAATATTTTTAACATAGACAAATGAATTAATGTTTAATAAGATTAATATTGAGATATTTTATTCATAGAGGGGGTAATATGAAATTCATATCAAGTAATATTGGAAGATATAAAAAAATAATATTTTTTGGAGGTAAGATTTAGTGTTGTTAGCTGGATTACAAACACTTTAATTGTATTAATTTGATTTTTAGTTTGGAAATGAGCTTAGATGAATATAGCAAAAAGAAGAGAGTACTCCGAGGTTGATCTCCGGAGATACCAATTACATTATACTAATTAGTATTTTCTAATGATTTGAATATCTTTAACTTGAGCAATCTAGCTAATTGAAACATTCCTATTGCAGTATAATTATTATTTGGCACTTACATTTATAGTTATACTACCTTTTAATTTTTATACTCGGTGATAATATTAAATTTGAGTATTGATTTTTTTTAATTTTGAAAAGGAAGTTAATTATGGGTGACGGGATTTTTGGCATGAAATCTAACAATTCATTTATGCATGAAATGTCAACCAATATAAATATACTCTGATCATTCAAAAAATAATAATCCCGTTAGAATAATTTAACGCTTCTTGAAATGGGGGAATACAAAAAAATTTGTAAAAAAATTACAACTTAAATAAAATGTATGAATATGTAATCTAAATTATATTTAACTATCACAATTATTTATATTCTATACCTACTTTTGATCTTCAAGCGCTCGTCTCCTTTCATAGCAAATTTCTTTCATGTCTCAGTGAACTCGAGCAACCACGATAATTTCTACCGCTATAATTTATAAGTGCTTACTGAATTTAGTGTGTATGCGCTATTAAACTCTTTGACTCAAAAATAAGTTTTCGAGCAAAAAAGGCTAATACGAATCATAGATTTAATGAAAACTTAGGTGCCAAAAGAAAAGATAGAAAAAAGAGAGATGGAGAGGGTCTGCCAAGGTTAGAGAATGAGAGAGAATTCAATAAAGTCTAAAAAAATAGAGAAATTGCCCAAAATACCACTATTTGTACTTGATTTTACCAAAATCCACTAAAATTAATTTTTTCCCAAAATACTAGTACAAAAGTCTAAAATACCCCTAAAACAATTTCTTTACATTTTATTTCATATCCATATTAATCAGTTATTATTTATTTATTTTTTTATTAAAATTAAACTTTAAAATGTAGAAACTGTTCCAATCCTAAATTTTAATTTTTTTAATTTTTTAATTTATTTCTTAATTATTTTGGCCGGTAGTATAATATAGGGCATTTGTGTTAGTTTTATTTTTTTAAAGGGTATTTCGTCATTTCACATGAAATTTACTAGTATTTTGGGAAAAAATTATGGTTAGGTGGATTTTGGGAAAATCAAAAATAAAAGGTGGTACTTTGGGCAATTCCTCAAAAAAATATTGGTTATTCGGATTGTGTGTTTTACATGCATAATGTAGTGCGGTATTTATAGAAACGAGAATGTATTGAATTATATCATGTTAAAAAAGGTAATTACCTCTCTCTTATTATTTCAGAATATCTCATATTCATATGCATAATATTTGTTTTTCGTTCTCATCAAATGCACATCAATATTATTTACAGTAAATTAACAAAACGTCAATTAAATCTAATCTTTTATGTTTTACAATGACTAATTATTTAATTTTTTATTTTTTAATTGCTTATTGGAATTGCCATTCCTGCTTTAGCTGCGAAAAGCTCGTTAACAATAATTAAACTTTTGATATCCTCTGACGCTCACGATTAAATATGGCTTAACGGGTCGGACTGTAACCGTCCGATCCGCTAAACAGGAAATCCGTAAATGAACAGTAACGGACTAGTCTGATCCGTTAAAACTTCTAATAGACTGAGCTGACCGGTCTGGTCCGGCTAAGGATAAGAAAAGCAAATATAAATATATATAACGGCTATTTCTTTTTCACTGTTGGATAACCGTTAAGAAAAATGACTAGCGGATCAGATCGGACCGTCCGGGTTCGTCGAGCTTTGTAATGGTCCGATGCGTCTAAAAAATATAACGGACCGTTCCGTTATTTACCTACCGGACCGGACCGGACAGTTCGGGTCCGGTCCAATAAACCAAGATTACTCCCGATTAAAGTTATTAATTTATATATTGATCATCTAGCGGCATTAACAAACAAGAAGAATGACCGACGACAATTTCACGTATTCAAGAGGGTCTTCTTAGTTCTTGCTTCTCATGAGAATTGTGAAAAATTAAAGGGAGGCGAGGGAGCAAATTGTTAGATTACAGACAGACTGTAAAAGCTGAATCAAAAGGAGCAAAGATACGACAAGAGAGATGAAGGTCCCCACTAACACACACACAAAGTGCCAAACTGGAAAATTTTGTAATTGAAAACCTAAAAACAAGAAAAGAAAAAAAAAACATGCCCACCTTCGTCTTTTAATGAGAGATTTACCTGTCTTTATCAATATCAAAATAAAAGAAAAAGTACAAGAGTCCAAGTGCACTCAAATATTTAATGTGTTATTTTTAATAGAAAAATTGCCCAAAATACCACTATTTATAATTAATTTTCCCAAAATTCACTAAAATTAATTTTTTCCCAAAATACCACTATAAAAGTCTAAAATACCCCTAAAACAATTTCTTTACATTTGACTCCATATTCATATTAACCGGTTACTGTCTAATTTTTTTTTAAAAAAAAATTAACTTAAAAAGGTAAAAACTATTCCACTCCTAAAATTTTTAATTTTTTTTAATTTTTAATTTTTTCTTAATTTTTTTGACCGGTAGTATAATGTAGGACATTTGTGTTAGTTTTAACTTTTTAAAGGGTATTTTGTCTTTTCACATAAAATTTACTAGTATTTTTGGAAGAAAACATGTTTGGGTGGATTTTGGAAAAATGAATAATAAATAGTAGTATTTTTAGCAATTTCTCTTTCTAATATTCCAGATTCCAGATCAAATTTTTTTTTAATCGAACCCGCAAAGGCTCTGTATTAATATTTAAGATTATGTATGTCCCCCGGCTCATCATCGAAATCTAGTAATAATGTTATCATCTGTTTATATTATTAAACATCTATTTGGAATAAAATCAGTAATTTCTTACGGTTTAACATTATGTAAATGATGATCTAAATTTGAACTGTATTTTGAGAGATATGTGACAACAGGAAACTAAGTTGAGGAAATCTCTCTGCTTTTTAATTTCAATGCACTGGAACTACCTTTCTGTAACAAACTGAAGAAGAAACGTAATTCGGTGGAAGAAAAATGCAAGCACTTGATGAAAAGGAGAAATCACTCCCACTCCACGTCTTGAGGAAAAAAAAAACAGGAACAGTAAGTTTATAATGTCAGTTGTAGTTTCACTCCATTCAATCAAAATATACACTACCAAAGTGCATCTAAGTTATGCATTGCATGACCTAATTCTATTTTTACGTAGAAAGCTCTCTCTCTCTCTCTCTCTCTCTCTCTCTCTCTCTCTCTCTCTAATAAAATAACTAAACTTAATAATAATTTAAGTGTCCATGAGTAAAATATGACAGCATTTTTAACTGTTGTTCCAGACTAGTTTGATAATTTTATAATGTTAAATAAGTAGTTTATTATTGTTTTAATTTTTAGCTATTTGCTCCATGGAGCAAATAAGGTTCTTTAGCTCTAAACAATTTTAGCTAGCCCAATGAAAATTTGTTGAAATGTTATTGGATGAAATATTAACTTACTATTAATGAAGATTATTACTTAAATAGATGTAGGTTAAAATCCTAAATGGCAAGCGAAAGCCAAATTGTCATTGACTTCACCATTCTAAGACCGTATCATTCTCCACATAAGATATATATACCTAACGTGTCCACACACTGAACGATTACATATTTACTTTTATCTTCTTTTTCCTTTTTCCTTTTTTCTTTTTCTTTTTTGTGGTGCACACGCATTAATTGATGTGCAAAGTAGTGACTCGACATGCTATATATAGATCACTATCGAAACTCACAAAATTTCAGGTGACAAAAGTAACGAATTAAATATTGTATACCAAACCGAACCGTGAAACCGAAACATGGAAAGGTGAATGAATAGTTCAGGAGTTGTTGCATAGTTGCTCATAAAGAGAGAGAGTAGTTTATCCATCAAAATAAACAATCAGCAAGTAAACTCTACGTCACTCTCACTACCCAAATCAGAGAAAAAGAACATTCACACATCTCTCACTACAAGATTCGTTTCAGCTATGAAATTGAGGAGGAAAAAGGAAAGGAAAATGGCCAATAATAAGCTTAAAATTCAATCAAGAACCTACAAGGCTACAAACAAATACCTTAAAAGTTAACATCTGAAGTCAAAAGGTCTGAAAATAGAAGAAACCATGCATCAGACATGATCATAAACAGAAACTCATTACCTAGCAAAAATATTACACAAGAAAAAGAACAGAAACTCCTACTATCTCCAGAGACTCCAACAAACGAATTTATAGATGGGATAATAATCACTAATATAATAAAATACAAACGGCCTATTCCTTTTTTCTTCTTCTTAATTACCTCCATGGCCAGAGCAAATAAAAAAATAAGCACAACAGCGAACGAAAAGAAGAACAAACAAACAACCGTCTACCGCTTCTTCACTAACTTGAATCCATAGCTTCGCACTTCATGGATGGGAAAACGTTGCGAGAGAGAGAGAGAGAATGGCGTCCTGGTCCTGGTCCTCAGAGCATGCAGTCGGTCCTGGCGGGGAGTCGGCGGAAGAAGTTGAGGGGCACGGCGGGCAGCTTGTGGCGGAACCTGGGGTGCCTGAGGACGTAGAAACCGGTGAGCAGGGCAACCACCTGAAAGGGCGTGACGTAGAGCACGACGGCGGCCAAGAGGCAGAAGAGCACGAAGAGCGCGGTGGCTCGCGGGTCCCGCCAGCTGAGCAGCGACTGCAGGCGCTCCCCCTGCGTGGCCAGGTCCCCCACCACCGTCTGGATCCTACCGGCGATGCTGCGCAGCCGGTCGTACCTGCAACAATGTCAACGGAGTTTGTTAATAATGTGTCTGAATCAACCAATTGAGCAATGAATGAATGGGAGATAGATAGATGGATACCTCATGCGGACGATGTCGGTGGGGCGGGAGGTGGGGAAGGTGTCGAACTCCTCGTCGAGCTCGTCGGGGTGGGCGGAGTCGGCGTGGGAGAGGCGGGTGTCCATGTGGGGGGGGGTGGCGGGGGCGCCAGCGGTAGTACCACACGCCGATGAGGAAGAGGTAGAGGAAGACGGTGGGTAGGATGAGCTCGGGGTACATGACGAGGATGATGAAGAGGACGTGGATGAGGACGGTGGTGATGGGGTTCTTCCAGTTGCAGATCTGGTCGAACCACTTGCCGACCGCGATGAGGCCCCCCAGCACCCCCATGATGCGGAAGAAGTTGGCCTTGCTGCGCCGCATGCTCCACATGTGCGACCCCACGTCCAGCATGAACTCCACCACCTCCTTGCGCAGCGGGGGCTCCGCGCGCGTCAGCCGCACCGACACGATCTGCGTCGCCTGGTGCCGCAGGCTGTCCAGCTGGCTCACCGTCAGCGGGTGCAGGTAGTGCATCTTCGGCAGCAGTGGCAGCGAGTACATGTGCATCATGTTCAGCAGCGACGAGCACGTGAACCGCACCGCCATGTGGATCTCCCCCATCTTCTTCACCCCGTTCGGGTGCAGCACCAGCAGCGGGTACGAGTGCGTGTACACCCGGTCCGTCTCCAGCGTCGACAGCCGGATCCGCACCTTCCCGATGCGCGCGTCCCGAGCCTCTCCGTGCCCTCCTCCACCGCCCCCACCATGCCCACCGTGCAGGTGGCAGTTGTCGAACACCCCCACCGTGATCACCGTGCACGGGTCGAACACCTCCCACGTGTACTGCTCGTTCCACTTGGGGGTGAAGCTGTCGATGATGGTCCGCGTGCGCACCCACTTCTGCCCGTACTTGGCCACGCAGTAGGCGTCCGTCGTGCCGCGCCCCTCCTTGGTCTTCATGGGCATGAGCCCCTGCGCGTTCAGGATGCCCACCTCCAGCACCCCGATGCTGCTCTTCCACAGCTGCTTCGCCGTCGGCCGCAGGTCGCTGCTGTAGTGCGTCGACTCATCCAGCACGTGGTAGCCCCCCTCGAGGCACACCCGCATGTGGATCCGGCTCGCAAACTTGATCTCCTTCTTCTTCTCCCCCTCCACCATCACGTGCTTCTCCAGGTTGAACCACCGCGTGTTCACCGCCTTGTGGTCCAGCCGCCGGTCCACGCGCTGCAGCGGGATCGCGCACCGCCCCAGCACCTCCTCCTTGTTCGGCGCCACCCGGTCCTCCACGCTTAGGATCAGCGGCTCGTCGAAGGGCTCCGCCGCCACGAACATCAGGTCCTCGTTCCACAGCGGGTTTATCGTCCGGCTCTGCGAGATCCTCGTCCGCAGCGCCTGGTTCCCCAGTATCGCCTTCACAAACACCTCCGGATACCTCCCTTTGTCGCTCGGGATCAGATCCTGCGCCTCGATCACGTTCACCCGCAGGTACCACAGCTTGGGAGAGAGGTACACCTTGGAGCGCATGTTGGCAAGCCCGTCCGCGCCACTCACCGCCGCCGCGTCTGAGTGCCACGCCTCCGGGAACGCCTCGTCTGCCTGGGTGCCCATCCATACCGCCAGCATCAGCTCCCCCTTAACCTTCACCCCGTGCCTGTCCTCCAGCCTGTACCACTGCGGGGCCAGCGGGCTGTCCGGCGGCACCCGCTTCGGCACCTCGTTCAGGTCGAACAGGACCCGCCCCATGAAGTCGTCCTTCACAAAGTCCTTGTCCTTCACCGTCACCTCCAGCACCGAGGCTTGGATCCGATCCTTCGAGAATGCGAACACCCGGCTCCACTCGGGGTTCGACTTCTTCTCGAAGTGCGGGGTCGTTCCCTTGTAGTTTCCCAGCTTCACTTCCACGTACGGATCGCAGCTTCCCGTCACGTCTTTCCCGGGCAAGTCCTTGGCTTTGACCACCCTCACGTACAGGTACTGCATTTGCTCCACCAAGTCATAGGTGCTCGTGAGCTTGTCCCCGGTGATCTTCCCCCCGCCCAGGTGCGGGTTCGTCTCTTTCAGAGAGAAATCTTCCGGCGGAGGTCTCTGCATCTTCGCCTTCTCAGTTCAAAGACTCCGACTTTGACTCTCAACGGTTGCTTTTGAAGAAGAAACGAATTTGAATTGAATCAACTCAAACGTTTACTGACACCTGTGAGACAGAAAAAAACAGCAGAGTCAAATAGCCGTTACTGCATTGGAAATCAAAAGTCACCATACTCATCGGAAGTTTCAAAAAATAAAAAAGCGGAAATTCCTAGGACAACCAGTAATAATGCAAATAAAAAAATTGTATAAGAATAATTTACTGAAGAAGATTGACAAAATGGTCTTGAAAGATCTTGAAGGTCACTTACATATACGAAGAATTTCAGGGTGTTGTTTGTGTGAAGAGCTTCAGATCTGAAACGCCAATATCACTGCGCACACATAAATGAAAAGGAAAGAAAGAAGAAAAGTAAATTAAGAAAAGTCACAAACGTTACATTCTGGGAAAGCTAAGCTTCAACTACTTCTCTATGTCCTGTTTGGTAACCAAGTAAATGTGAAATATACAATGACGGAAAAACTATCAAGTTTCGTATTTATGTGAGATTTGAAGGGAAAATAAAACATTCCGAGTAAATGAAACCATCGTGATTATTACTTTCCATTTCTTTTCTTCAACAGCTTTACCATAAACAATACAGAAAATAATTTTAAAAACATTAAATTTGACAGATGTATTAATACAACCCACACGGATCAGACATACAAAACGAGAATGAGAGAACCATGATCTGACCTCAGAACAAAAGCCAGTAAAACAATCGGCAAAACCCTAGAGCAGTCGGTGCAAGGAAGACCGTGAGTCGGTTAAATACAATAAATACAGAAAAGAACAAAAATTAAATTAGAAACCGACGAACAAAGTCTTGGGAATGTTCAAAACAAAAAAATGCCTAAACAAACCCTAGTTTTGTTTTTCTTTCGCTTCCTCGAGAAACGAAAATGGGCTTCGAGAGAGCTATAGAGAGAGAGAGAGAGAGATGAAGAAGAAGATAAGAACAAGAGAAACACTGCAAAAATAAGGCAGTGGAGTAGTGAGAGAAATCTAGAGAGTTAAAAGTATGAAGAGAGAGAAACAGCTTTCGCTTTTTGAAGGTGGGATCTGTTGAATCTGAGAGAATTATACACACCCACACAAAGGAAGATACAGGAAAGAAAAGAAAAATGAAAACCAACGTTGGTCTAATTTTTTGTATATAGAATATTTTCCTCTCTCTTTTATTCTCTCTGTTGACGAACAGTGGGTTTGTGGGGCCTGGTCAAGCGTGTGTAGGACTCCGGTCGGACCTCACACGTGCCTTCTTTTAAGTTAAAAAATATAAAATAACGCTCTGAAGTGCAAATAAATTCACTTAAATTATATAATTATTGTCCACAAAGCATATAATCATGGCATGTTAGGGTAATGTTTGTTTTTCTTCTCTAATTTTTTACAATTAAACTTTTGCTCTCGTTTCGACACGCGCTAATGCCAATATGTGTTATGTATATTATATATTTTTTTGAGGAATATGTGTTATATTATTGTCACTGGTATTGGTAATCTTACCCCAACTATTTCGTCGTAGTCCTCAGTTTTATAGTAAAATAAAATTCGTCCTCTCTTTTGTAGAAAGGAAAATCTTGTTTATTGTTTTTTAAAATTGACCTACACTATGAAATATCGTAACACTATGTCTCAAAATACATAAATTATGGTGGTTGACAAAAATTTGGACAAAAATATCATGATAATTTTGAGAAAAATCGACGCAAGTTACAGTTGTCGACATAAGTATGCAAATTTTTAAACATAATATACGAAAAAATACGCACAAAAGTAATTCGCAAGCTTAAGCACATATATATTTTGGACAATAGTTCCCAGACAAAAAAATAAAATATTCAAGCAAGCATTCATAAATTTGAAACAGTCAATACTCAATAGTAGATAGGTGACGGTGTGTTGGTAAAACCCTCCAAATCGTGATTGGTCACAATATTCGAACCATCACAATATTCGCATAATAAGAGGATGTGTAGTTGATCGCAACATAACTATTATATCGCTTAATCAATCCCACCACATTGCACAATATCAAAAATAGAGGTATTGCTCCTTGAACTTTAGAACCAATAGTGACGGGCACGGCCCCGGACATTGAAACTGGATACGAACATGTGTAAGAATATGGATTTAAACTTTGATCGTCATGTTATTAAGTAGACATTTGATCAAATGACATTGATCCAATTAAGTGAAATCGGAGTTAATGTCGTAATCATGAGTCGATTGTCTACCCAATATATACCATATGTTTCGAAATCAAATAAGTTGTTTGTCCAAATACATATTTCAATTTTCATAAGAAATAATTTTGTACATTAATGATAACATATTAGTACATGTCTCGCGTTCTACGATCATCATCTTGATTAAGTTGATAGCCTGATTCCACAGTTCACATGTCATAACTTGAACCAAGAACACTACCGCTGCCACATATACCAACATCACCACTAAATGAACCAGCAACACATCTGTCACCACCACCGTAGCCACCATCACTTCCATTATGGTTTTCATCATAACTGAGGATTTGTGAACGTAATTTTAATGTTTGTCTGTGTTTGTATGCCCGCGCGCAAGTTTGTAGTTGTATTATTAAACTACAACGCTAGAAAGTCTCTTTGTTGTGTTGTCCCACGTCGTCACAGTTAGCCTTTAAAATTGTTACTTCTTTCACGATTTTCTCGAATATTTAGGTCATGGACAATGTCGGAGCTCTAACGAGTAGTTATATTGCTATAGAATAAGAGGAGAGCTTAAGGAACAATGTGTCCACTACTACATCGTACGATTTGGTAAAATTTTAGTTTTGAAGAAGAAAAAAAATTAAGAAGAAGAAGAAGAATTTGAGTTTTAGAGAAAAATGGTGAGAAAATAAAAGGAGATATATCAAAAGAATATTTGCACACTTGGCTTTATAATAGCATTGTCCTAACTAGAATTTTGGTGGAATTATAAAATGTAAAATGATAGTAAATGTGTCATTTTCTCTTCATAGTGCTTTCGTTTTACTAATTACAAAGTTTTAGTTAGGCAATTTGTCATATTAGTTTTAATTTGTTTATTTAGGAGATATTGTGTGAAACATTTACTCACGAATTGAATATTTCATACCGATTTTTGGTAATTTCATAACACGATTAAATTTATATCATATCATAAATTCAATGACCTTAACGTGCATAAAAAGAATAGTACACAAATTTACGTAAAAGAAAAAAACGGTACCTGATCTAGCATGGAGTTTGGACCTACAAGATGATCAAGAGATTTGATAAGTTGTAAAATTTTCGTGAAATTTAGTTTATGAATTTTTAACACTGATAGTTAATAAATAATGAGTTTACATGTGGTAGGAGAATTTGCCATTGTACCGATAACTAACATCAAAGCCGAAAATAAAATCAAACACCGTTGAAGTGTAAGAGGTATTATTAGATATCTATACTTAAATTAACATGTAATATGAAATGAACTAATAAAACATATTAAACTTTATATGTGTAAAACAGGTTGATGAAGTTGGCATGGCATGGCATGAGAATTAAAAAACAACTTTCCGGAAATCTATCTATCAACAACCACCATACACCGCCAAAA
This sequence comes from Urtica urens, assembly GCA_958296335.1. Taxonomy (NCBI): domain Eukaryota; kingdom Viridiplantae; phylum Streptophyta; class Magnoliopsida; order Rosales; family Urticaceae; genus Urtica; species Urtica urens. Next base: position 3,156,736 of record OY282521.1, read on the forward strand.
AAAAATCACGCAGGACTAGAGTTGTAGTTTGAAATGAAAACATAGCCCAGGTCACTAAAGAGACACTTGTGATCGACGATTATAATAATATATCGAGTTAACCATCTTTCTTATTAGGGATCCGAGAGTGAAATTTGGTTAATATGTTTCGATAATGAAGATGACATTTTATTAGTAGTTTATAGGTGTAAATTCTCAAAAAGGATGTAACATTGTGCTTACTATTATTTTGTGAAAAGTTAGTTGTGGCAAATTATATTTTGGGACAAATCGATTTTTGATAACATTTTTGTGCATATGTTTGATAAAAAAAGTCTTTGTTAAACAAACACAAACTTAACATCTATTAACATGGTGTGAGTACTTAGATTATTATGAAAACTTATAGTTTGAATATTTTGTATGTTCAAAATGCGTATAAGTCATCAATTAATGATACAATGATTTACATTTAAATTAATAGTTAGTACTTGTTAATATTTTTTATTTGCATGTGCAATATAAACTACGAGCAAGAATATCAAAGTGTCGAATAGTAAAGGCTAAAACATACATAAACATCACTTCTTTTATATTGTAATGAATATTTTTTGGTGAAAATGTGTGATCCAAACTCAATGTTAAATAAACAAGAACTTAACATCCACTAACAATGTTTGAATACAAATTATGTTGAAAACGTGTATACTTTACCAGTATATAATATAATAACATATTTTAATTAACAGTTAATTGTGATTGTTAATGACTTTTACAACCAATGTACGTGTGGATTAATTAGTAAAACTATAGCAATTTACTGAAATTAACATACATCAACAAATGACTTACATTAATGCATCGAGTCGGTTATTGATTGTTTTTAGTATCTTAAAATCGGTATTAGTAAGCTCATACATCATTTTAGGATTGAAATTTCTCTTTTTGACAATCCAATTTTGAATGAAGTGGCGATAACTCAAAACAAGACAAGCAACAAACCAACCCCTAACCTCACACGAAACGACACTCAAGCATTCCGAAATATCTGCAGTCATGATAATAAACCTCTTACATGGAAAAGGATCCGAGACCATAACTCGAGATTAGTTATGAGCAAGTACTTATTAATTCTACGGTCTTCATTGGACAAATTGTTTAACCAAAACTCAAACTCTCTAGATGTGTTAAACTTTGCATCTATAAAATAAAAACTAAATGTGACTATTACCAAATGGAGGTTTGAAGTTTCCCCACAAATGTACATGCATGATGCCCATTTGACCTCGGGATAAACTGTGTTAACCGCTTTTTGTATTGATTTGTGACTATCGGAAACGATCACCATATATTGTCGAACACCATAAGCCATTTTGAGCTACAACATAAACCACGTTAAAGAATTAACATTTTCAAAATTCACAATACTAAATGCTAATGGATACAAATGATTGTCTTCGTCTTGAGCGATAGCTAGAAGCGAAGTCCCATGCAATTTTTCCTTAAAAAATGTACCATCCACTTAAATCAACGATCTACAAAACCTAAACCTAGAGATATAAGCTCCAAATGCATTAAAAAAATACTTAAAGTCTCGTCTTTTTCGAAACGTTTAGGTAAACAAACCTATGCATAAATGAACAAGTAAATTAATCTTAAATGGAATAATAATTAACAAAGTTGCGTTGGAAAACATACCTGAATTATTCTTTTAGATCATATCACCACTAATTGGTAAATAACTGTATGACATGTTGAAATCACGACGGATGTCCTTCAACACACTTTAACGACCCTTACAGGCTCTAAAATATGAAACTTTAACCTTGAAACGAGTTCACATACTTTCGGCTACCCCAGGCGGCTTGATCTCATTTGCTAAAGAACTCCTATAATCATTTTTTACGCATTTACTAATGAGTTTTAACGATGCATGCTTATTCTTGTGAATCATTGATTTTTCGTAACACGAATGAACATTCAAAACTGTTTTCAGAATTCACATTCTGAATATAGAGCACACCACCGCATACAACTTTCATGCACAAATATTTTATATTATTTTAGCTCGACAAAAAATATATTATCATCTCATATCTTGAGAACATTGACTTTCAAACAGTTTAATACAAAAATATGATCGTGTAAATGATATATACCAATAGATCAGTGAACATGCATGAAAAACTAATTTACATAAACTACGACTATACAAATAATACAAAACAATTAACAAACTTCATTCTTAAAGATGAAAATCATGTCGAACATCCAATTATATGAGTAAGTACGATTAATTGAAACAGTTTTCCAGCAAAATTTTGGTCTTAATAAATGGCTAGAAAATTCTGGAAAAATAATAAATCTTAATGAACAATTACGAAGGTGTTTTATGATGTAATTCGAGAGATAGAAATATAATACGAAAATGTTGAAGAAATAAAAACATAATTTCAAAAAATAAATGAAGCAGTAATTAATTAGCCGAAATATTATCAATAAAGAAAAAACAAAAAAATTAATGAAATTATAGGATTAGTCAAAATTATAGAAACTGAATCATTGACTTACTAATTTCAAATCGATTTAATTGAATATAATTGACTTCCTTAAATAAATGAAATTTCAAATCCCGTACAAATGGAATTTGAAATTCGAACTAAAAAGTTTCAAATATTGGCCGAATATTAAAGTGAAAATAAGTAAACAAACATAATTAATTAATGTGACACGTAAACACTAGTACCATTAACATAAATTATTGGACATATTGAAAATAAGGTACCAAAACGTTGGCCATTTTACCAATTTTTTGTAAATCAGTTGAAAAAATAATTTGTAAAAAACAATATTCAACACTACTACGAAAAGCATTTTTAAAAGCGACAGAGGAAATTAGAAGCGACATATTATTTTAAAAGCAATTGATCGCTTCTAACGTAAACACCCCAGTTTTTACCAAAAAATGAAATTTTTAATGGTCCGAGTCGACATGTTAGAAACGACTAGTCCATTTTAAATGCTAAAATTAAGAAGCGACTGGTCACTACAAAGCGTTAAAATAAAATATTGCTAAAATTAAGAAGCTTAAAGTTAAAACAAGATTAACTTTCTAAAAAATGAATCACACGATTCTTTAGTCCAGATTATTGCTCGACTTAAGAAAACACATTTTTAAACTGAAATATAGTTTAAATTAATTGTCACATGATTAATATTTGGAAAAATTAATAGAATATTGAGTTGACTTTAAAGTTTTAAAATGTAATTTTTTTCCTTTTATTTAATTAAATTGTAAAATAGATAACAATGCCCGATTGTTTTATTGACTTAATATTGTTAAACAAGATGCGGAACCAAGCTCCAAATTAGTGTTTAACTTCTTAGGTCAATTAGTAGATATTTGACTAATTTTAGGACAAAAAATACCCTTAAAATTAAAATAAAATATGAGTTCATTACAATTTATCGGAAAAAAATTTCATCGAAAATCTTTAATTTTCATCGCAATTCATCAAATTCGGTGAAGCTCGTCGGAAAAAATTATCAATTTTTTTAAAAGAATCATAAATTATTGCAATCTATCGTAAAAAATATAATTAATTTCTTTTTCATCGTAAATCATCGTAGCCCATCAAAATTCCATCGCAAATCATCGGTAAAATATAAAAAGAATTAAGTAAAAGATATTTTTGTTTAAAAATGGATTAAAAGTCATATGATATGAAAATGACAAAGTTGGTCTATCTTTATATTTCAAGTAAAATTAATCCCATAATAAGAAATTATTTCTTCTTAATTACCAAATTTCTAATTTTAAAATTAAAAATCAACTCTAAATGAAAATAGAATTATAAAATTTATACCGCCTAAAAATTAAATTCTTACCATGCTTGAATTTACAACTTTGAGTTCTTAATGATATGCTTAACTTCAATAATTATGATAACTATTGATAATTGATTACTTGTATTTTACAAAATGTTGGCGATTTTCCTATACTTTATCAACGTTTTTTGGTTTTGTCGACCGGTTGGGAAAACTTTTGTAAATATCCAAAACGATTACGTGACATATTTATAAACGTTATTTAATTACTTTTTTCCCTTATTTTTTCGGCCAGTTTTTTTAAATTTTAATATGTTTTTGAAAAGAGAAATTTTGTTTCAAAATTTCAACTAATATCCTTTATAGCTCAAACGATTCAAGCGGTTGATTATGTTTTTTTAGATCCTAAAATTGTAGATAGTGAATTAACCTATTATTTTCAGTTTAATTAAAAACCTTACTTTATAGCCGAATTAGTTATTATTTTGTAGTTATTTTGGGAATTTGTTTATTCTCAGCCGGTTTTATTTATTTGATATTATCTTTTTATTGACGTTATTTATTATCAATCAATTACTGTTTCTATTTACACTCTCCGAATTGCTCTGTCTAACACTTTTCATTTTACAAAGTCCAGTTTGATGCTCGTTAATTGATATTCAATTTACACTTAAATGGATTTGTTCTAACGTAAATGAAGTTGCGTTTTACAACGTAAATTGAAAATTTTCATCGTTAATTGCATATTAATTAACAAAACACAATTTTTGTTAATTTTACTAAAAGAAAGAAATCAAAATTTTATATATAAATTTTTAATCAAAATTAAAACACGAAAAAGAAGAAAGAAAAAAAAAATAAGAACGAATGTCGTGTTCATGAAAGCTTCACATTCTTCTCCGCCATGAAAATTTCACATCCTTCTCCGCCATGAAAGCTTCACATAATTCTTTTTCTTCTTCTTCTTCTTCGTCGCCATCGAGTTCACGTAATTCAAGATCATTTATCATAAACAAGAGATAAAGAAACCGATTAAAAAAAAAATCGATTTACAGAAAAAATTTAAAAACAAAAACAAATTAGATACTAAAAAGAACATAAAGATTTGTTAATCGCCGACCGATTTACGTCGTTGAACTCCACAAAAAACTTATTGGTGACGATCGATCGAAGAAAATGGTTTGGGTTTGTTCGTCGATGAATTTGGTCTTACAGAGATTAGTTTTTTTAAAATGACGATTTTTGCGTACGTTTGAAGTTTCTCTCTCTTGAAATTCGAAAATATATATATAAGTTAATGTGGTACAATTATTATTCCGGAACTTTTCGCTGTAAATTAACTTCCGGAATTAAGTATGTAAATTTGGGCGGGATTTTTGTTTTTGGCAAAATTGGAAGAAAATTTTCGTTAATTAAAGAACTAAAATTATTATCAATTTTACAGTATAAATTTATAATTATAATTAAATTAAAAATTCAAATTTATATTTTTTAAAATGAAATATTTATAAAAACCCGTAATATTATGCGTCTATCTTTCTTAAATATGTTATTGAATTTTATATTTAAGTTCTTTTACAATCTCAAAGCATATATATATATATATTCTTCTAAAAGACGTGTTTGATTTGAGTAAATTTTAATTTTTGGATCATGTAGACAAATATTAAAATCAAATTTGTTAGTAAAAAATATTCAATGTTAAGTTTTTATTAACTTTCGAATAAAAATATCCTTTCAAATCATTTCATTTTTAATAATAAATTCGGATGAATTTTAATAAAATGCATTCTAATTTATGAGTTCAGATGAAGTCACCTTAATTTTATATCGTCCACAAGTGTAAATTTTCTAGTTAATTTCGAAGGCGTTTGTGTTAACTTTTCTTTTTATTTGATTTGTAGGCGTTTGTGTTAATCAAATTGCTCAATAACGGACTAGGCCGCTTAGCCCCAATACATGCCTGATAACATGGCAGTTTCTAATTGCAAGTTTTTACTTTGCTACCAAAAGTAACCAATCAAAGGTTGTTACGTGTCTCCTAAGTGTGTTCTTGCCCGGATGGAATCCCGTTCCATACATCCTCTTCAACTCTCTCTTCTCTCATGATTCATTTCTGAGGAAAAGAAAAAAGATCTGTAACTCGCTATCTCTCTCTCTCTCTCTCTCTAAAAACGCTCGTTGTTTCTCTCTCAAGTCTAGCCCATGAGCGAGACCGCCGATTCGATGGCGCCGCCGTCTCCGTCGGCTCCGGTGATCAGAGACCCGGCGTCGCTGATCCACCCGCGCCGAGTTCCGTTCGAGCATGGTCTCCTTCCAATTCCGAAGCTGATCTTCACGGACCCAACGCAAACCCTAATTCCTCTGAAGCAGAGGCTCGCCGAGCTATCAGGTGACCGAAACGGCCGAGTCGGCTCGAAGGAGGTCGCGGAGGTGCTTCAGATCTCCGCCGACCACGCACGCCTCGTACTCGACACGCTCGCATCGGTGCTGCACTCGGAATCCGACGCGCTCGTACGCGCCGAACCCGGAGAGGTCGAGGAAGCTGGTGCCGATGTGCGCGATCTGGTTTTGTTCCTCTACATTCAGTCCTACAAGAGACTGCTTCCGAGGACGCACAAGGATTCCGCCTCCGTCGCTGATGTCTGGCCTTCGACGTCTGCTTTTGACGGTTATTTGTCGGCTCTCTCGCCCTTGCAGGTAATTTGTTTGGTGGAACTGTTACATTTAGTTTGGTTAAAAATTGAGGGGATTGGATTGGACCACTAACTCTCGCCTAATTCGTTATATAGATGTAGATTTATGTTGTTCTATGTTTTGATCGGCATTTCATTTTTATTTTGCTTTATTGGTGGCGATATGTGAGTGTGGGAGATATGGTTTTCTCAAACGCCTTGGTCTGATTAAGAATGAGCTTGGTAAATTAGGAATCCGTTTAATAGATGCATTTTTCTGATTAGGAATTTTTTTTTATCTAAGTTAGAACATACATTTTGACAGTGTTGTTCGATCAGATTGTGTTTGACTAGCCCTCGTCTACTTCGTTAACTTAAGGATTTGCCTTGTTCTGTGTTTTATTAAGTTTTTTTTTTGGATTATTTGTTTTGTTGGTATTTCGAGTTTTGACATGTGAGTTTGGGGAGATATGGGTCATTTGAATGCGATGTTCAAATATGGAATGAGCTTGGTAAGCTAGGAAAGAATGATAAATGAATGTTTAGAAATGTAGATTATTAATGTGTAGAAATGTCAGATGCATTTCTCTGTATTTTTTTTTCTTCTCTTTTTAATCATGCGATTATCATATTCCGAGCTTTGAACATATAGTTACTTTGGCTGCATTGTTCGGGTCTGATTAGATATGAGTTTGATCTTTGTTTTACAGTCCCTTTCTTTAGTTTCAGTAACGTCGTTAAGAATTTTTTATATTGATGGTGTGGGGTAGAAATGTAGAATCAGAATTTCGTTAAACTTATGAATATATGGTAGCTTTAGAGGCATTCCAATGCCTTTTTGCCCACATTATTAACGTGCTGTATGCTTATTAATTCTAAGAATGCATATGGTCTAAATTCGTAAGTTCGGAAGAGATTGAAATCTACAATATATGTTGCATTGTATTATTCAGGTTAGGAATGTGTTTAAATTTAGTCCCAGTTTATTGAACGTAGCTTATTCTCTTGTTGTTCAACATGCTTAGCTATGAAAGTGTAGAGGATCTATGTGTAACGCGAAGGCTAGTAACTTTAGAGTGTGTTTTAATGGGGCATTGTCCAATGTTTTTAACGGAGTAATCTGAGTAGTATATGGCTTTATATTATGCATTCAAATTACAAAGGAGATCAGTTCAGCAGCACCGGCGATAACCGCTTCTGCTCACACCAAAAGAAGTTGTGGATCACGAGTCTTTACTAAGAAAAAGAGTCTGCTTAGGGATGCGTTACTGGTCTTGTAAATGCTTAGGATGTATTTTGTATGAGTTCCATGAATTTGTAATGCCGAAATAAGTTATTTTGCGATTGTGGATGTTGCTAGTTTTGTTTAACTGGAAAGATTTTGATTTCATTTGAATGGGTTTGCTCTCTTTTAAAACTGATATATTTTGGAAGCCAGTCACTAATTTTGTATTTTGGTTGTGTACGTTTTGCCATTATTATGATAACTCAAACTTGGTTTATAATTTTTTACCCTAAAAGGAAAATCTAAAGAAGTACTATTTGATAAATTTTTAATTACTCCATCATTTTATCAAAGCATTATTTACATGTTCTTTTGCACCGTCATCTGAATTTTTGACAAATCAGAGCTTGGTTTTTATACATGGCAGCTTGTACGTAGCAACAGCCGTCGATTTATGCCATCACAAGCTGATGAAGAGGCTCATCAGCTATCATATCTGCAAAAGCACCTGGCTAACATTCTGTCTCTCCTAGCAGAACCTGTAGACGGGGAAGACGAGCAGTCTTTGGTTCGTCTATTACTATTCTCTTTGTAGTTCGGATATCAGCAAGTTCATGAATTTGGTATTTTAGCCTCTACTAACTGATAAACACGACGAGATAAATACCATCTCTTGTTAATGAAGCAACGATCGCCAAACTATATTTACTTAACGGACTGTATATATGGCTACAACATGGAATTTGTGGTACCATGCTAATACCATTCACTACTTTAATAGGTTCTGACCATGGACGGATTTGAGCATCTTGGGTTACTTGTTCACTTTGGTGATAAAGGAGCAGCAGAAAGCCATTTGAGTCAATATGCTCCATTTTTTGCGAATTCAGATCCTGACATGCCTGCTGTTCCTGTTCCTGCTGCACAAGTTCATGAATGGGTTGTGCAGAATATAGCTTCAACTTTGGAACATATTTCTGAAAGGAATATTCCAAAAGATAATGGCCCAACCAATGTCTCTGATCCAGATGTAGCCATGACCGATGCATGTCCAAGTTCAATTAAGGCTTCACCAAGTGCTAGAAGTCCTAGTTTTATTGAAGGAGTCTCAAAAACCTCTCTTGTAAAACAAGCATCTGATTTTAAAGGTTCATCTGTAAAGGTTGGTACGCGTCTCCCTTGTTACTCCAAATGATATTGTTTTTACTTGTATGTTTGCTCTCTTAAGAGTAATACTCATTATTTTTTAGAACAATTATAAGCTTCATAATACCTGCTTTAATATTAAGTGCGCGAAACAGGATGATGATAGGGTTGTGTGTGCATGTGTTTTTATCTTAGAGTTTATGCGAATTAGCTTGTCTTTATGCCGTTTGCTGATGAAATTGATCTATATTAACATTACAACTGATATGAAAGCTATTTAGTGGATTCATGTGCGTGTATGTAGGAAATGACATATTGCTTGTCAATGCAGGTTTTAAATTGCCAAGATTCAGTCATTTACATCTTAGCACCTTTGAGATATGCTACAATATATGGATGCTCTGATGCTACCATAGTTCTTGGGGCTGTCGGGAAGGTATGATTATTGTAATGGTAAATGTAGATTGGCATTTATAGCAACTTCTAGTTTTATAAAAATAAGGATGATGCGATATAAAAATAAGGATGATTAGTCACAATATATGGAAAAGCGGAGTAGTTTATCAACAGGTTATATATGCAATATCATTTTTGAAGAAAAGTTGGACAGTTCCTTGTTTTGTGACTAATCATCCTTGCAATTGATTGACTGGGAATTTGTGGGAGGGGCAGTTTTATACTTTTTAATGACAGAAACAAGCGTCAAACTCAATATGTTCATAAGTAAAGTTAGCAATAATCATCTTTAATTATAAAAAATGGTAGCTGATGATGTAAATGTATACACAAATCAACATTTAGGAATATAATAATAAAATGAATATATTTGGGATAAGCTGAGTAGTTTAGTTTCAGTTTCTCTTTCAAATAAGAATTAGTATGAAGTCCTATGATTAATTGCACCGCAATCTACTCTGCCAACTGCTCAATATATAGGCGTAGCTTGCTGTAGTGAAGTGTAACAGCCGTTGCAAAACAAATAATTCGAATGCCGTCTCATACTTGATTGAGATTTACGAATTCTTTTGACTGAATTTCTCTGTCTCAGGCTGTTAGAGTTGAACACTGTGAGAGAGTTCATGTTATTACAGCGGCTAAACGAGTCTGCATAGCTAATTGTCGCGAATGTGTTTTCTTTCTTGGCGTGAACCAACGACCACTGATGCTTGGTGATAACCACAAATTGCAGGTAGACATTGTGTATTGCTCACATACTAAGGGTTAGTTTTGTGTTTCCACCTGCTGATTTGTGGAGAGTGTATTAGCCCCCACATCAGAAATTCACTCAATTTATTTTGGTGCATGCAATTTCTATCCAGTCAGTTTGATTGATCTGGTATACCATTCTCGGATTTTAGAAGCTAGGTGACCTTGCATCTAATGAGACGTGTGTGCCATAACCAAGACTAATTCGGTGGTGGTTGTTCTTACTTTAACTCTCAACCTTTATCAGGTGGCTCCGTACAATACCTTTTACTCCCAGTTAGAGGAACACATGTCTGAAGTTGGCATTGTTGCTTCTATTAATAGGTGGGATGAGCCTTTGAACCTTGGAGTGGTTGATCCACACGATTCATTGTCTCATCCTGCTGGTGTCTCTGATGTTCAGGCCGAGTCAGCGGCACATGTAGACCCAGATCAGTTCACAAACTTTTTGGTATGCTTTATAATTCGTTGAAGGAGAAAAATAGGCGCACATCCGATTAAAAATAGTCTAAATATCTACTTTCCGTCTTTATCTTATTAACGTTTCATTTTTTGAAATCAAAGTCGAAGCAGTTGTGTGTATATCTTCTGACCTTCCGTGGTTTGCAGATTCCGAATTGGTATGGCAGTGAATCCCCTGGTTCCACAAAATGCAATCCCTTTCCCTTGCCAGAACCTTATTTGGCATCTCAGAATAGAAATGTAGGTCGCTACATCACTCATAACCGTGGAGTTGCTTTTCAGCTCATGTTATTTTGTATGGAGTACTGTGAAGCTCTCTGTGTTACTTTTTCAATATGTTTGATAGTTGATTTTTATTTTTCAGCTAAAGAGCTTAGGAGAGATAAAGCAACTACTGAGGGAAGCACCCCTTGAGGACAGTCGCGCTCGCGAATTGTCCTGTGCACTCCATGTCTATTTTAGAGACTGGTTATATGGTAATAGTTACTGTTACATTCTACCATTCTTTCTTTCTTTATCACCTACATTATATTTTAGCAAAACACTAGTGAAGCATATGGATTTATTATATGCTTTGTTGATTTTCTCTACCTTTACGAACCTCACCCCCAAACAATCTTTGGTTGGGACAGCCTTTTGTTCCTCCTCAATTTCCATTCATATCATTGTAGATCAGTAGGGGTTTAAATCAGTCCGGTTCGGGTTTTTTTTGCCTTTAGACCAAATAGAACCGATGGTTTGGTTTTGGAACCTGCTGAACCAAAACTGATTTGACAAGGGTCAGAGTCCCACTCTTTGGATCGACCGGAGTTGGTTTCAGATGGGTTTCTTTGTTATCTGTACATCAATCATCCTCATACTTGAATGCCATTGTGTAGCGTGTAGTCATTTTTTTGTACCTTTTATCATTCTTTCATCATTTTGACCTTTTTTTACAATTGAAATCTCAGCTTCAGGGAATATCCGTCAGCTGTACTGTCTTCAAGGGGACTAATTTATTTCACGGTACCCCCGGCAAAACTAGGATGGTAGGCAAGAAACAATCTTGCGGTTTGGTCTTATTCAGAATCTACGCCATTTATGTTGTTGGAAACACAATCAGAGGAAAACGATCCGGCTATCAATATGGGAAACATCATTCATCATTTGCAGTTTGCAACTTGAACAGGGTGTGTACTAGACCTACATTTTCTAATCTCAATTGTAATATTATATTTTCCTTTTTGGGTCGTCGGAAGAAAAAAAAAAATTTAACTTAACAAGTCACGTTTTGATTATGTAGGTTCACATTCTTGTGAATTTTTTATTTTTATTTTATGCCTTTCATTTGTTTTTGTCCAAAATAATTGATTTACTTGCTATCTTTCAAGGTCTATCCAAGTTATTTTCTTCGAAGGGTGAATCAGTATTATTTCAGCGTTTAAAAATAAAGCTAGGTTGCAGTCGAAATCCATTTAATCCTTATGCTTTGTATAATAGGGTTTATAACACGTATAAGGTTTTAAAAAAACACCGTATTAGTGACGTTCAGACTTAACTAGTACATCAGTTGATATATTGATCACCAAACCATGAAATCTCGGTATCGATTTATTCGGATACGCAATTATTGATCCCAATTTGTACCGGTTCAAAATTATTGATATTTGAATAATGAAAAATACACAAATTTGTCAAAGAAACCATTATTTGAAGCTATTATAGCTGTGCGGGATCTAAGCTCGCGTTAACAGCAAAACGTGTTAAATTATGCGTATTGGAAACCATTATTTGTCAAAGGGTTAAATTATTCAGAGAATTTGCCAAATTAATTTCAATTTTGTGATCAATTAGTCACAAAATTGTTAGCGTTTTGCGACGACATGATTCTTGTTTTATGACAATAAAGTCACAAAATATCTGAATTTTGTGATAACACGAGTTTTCATAAATTTCGTGAAAATCCCGCAAATAAATGTAAACGTTATTTTTTTAGTCCTAGAATCTTTCATCTTCTAATAATACTTCAATGACATTATATAACACAATATACCGTAGGTGAGGGTGTGAAGCAATTTTGTACATAAAATAAAGTCCCGCGTTCAAACTGTAAGGGAACTTTGTTGGATAAAGTTATTAAATTTTAGAGTTGTTTTGTTGACAATAAAGCAATGAATTGAGCAAACAGCCAACATTGAGTAATTTTAAATATTTTTAGGCCGGTATATAAGCTGTTCTATGCTCATCACTTTTATCATCAAACACAGTGATTAGGCTTGTGATTACTGTTATTATTGTTTTGATTTCACTCAGAAATTTTGATAAAATCAGACCATAACAAAATTTGTTGATATTGACATTTCAAAGCTTGACTAACTATGTCTCACATCGAATGAGTTACTCTTCGTCTGGCAAGTGAGAATTACAAGCAAAAAATACAGTAAATTTCCATTCCAAGGAGAAGCATGAAAAAATGGTAAGTTTATAAATAAAAATATCCGTTAACATATCTACTCTGATACTTTAATGTCAATGATATATAAATATTTTCTATAAATATACGTTAGCCTGAAGGAAACAATTGAATCACCTTTTCTGCTTGATCCGGGAAGAACGTGACGAAGGCAAGTGCACCTTCAGGTTTTCATCGATAAAGACAAAAAAGAGTAAATCATTATTACTGTTGAGATCTTTTTATGTAATTTTTTCTAATGGAAGATAGTAAGACTTACAAATCAGCACGGCCCCAAGAACAGCCGAGATCTTGCCTTGGACAGTGACCAAACCGGCTTTACCTGCATCTTTCAACTCCGTCGTACCAACAGTTTTGAACATCCCTACAACGAAAAACAAAATTAGAAAAAAGGCTTCTAATGATCTCTTTTCGTAACCGACGATCAGAATCAGACGGTCGGAGTAAAAAGATTCTAACCTGGTTGGACGGTCTGAAGGCCGGATATTATGCACGCAATGTTCTCAAACCCTGCCTTCTCTAACTTATCTGCCGCAGCCGCCGACCTTTTAACGTCAAAGAAAAAGGCATTTTTAGTTTCATTTTCGACATCAAACTTTTCTCTCTTTTGAAATTTTAGTATTTTTACTATTGTCTAAAATATATTGCTTGTTCCAAGCTATTAATTCTAATTTGTATCTTAGAAGTATCACTAGTTATTCTATAAATGTAAATATAATTTGTAAAAAGAGATACCACAATCCCTAGTCATTAGACTCTATAGAGTGAAACCAATAGACAAAAAGGTTTAGTATTTGACATTGGGTATTTAGAGAATGACCTTAATCCTTCTTGGCAGACAAGCAACAATTTAGCATCTTGCGAGAACTCGGTTCCGACAGATTGCACGAAGTCCGGGTTCTGTTTGGTGAAAGGCAATCCGTAGAACAGACCCGAGAAGTTGTTATGCAAAGTTCTGTTCACAATCGTCCCTGCAACATCATCAATCTTTATTTAAAACACATACACGTCTAGAGTGAGAGAGAGAGATGAAAGCTGAGGGCACCAATGTCATTGTCTTTGTTCTCGATGAAGAGAGGGACGTGAGAACAAGGGTCGATACGGGCTCGCTCGAACTGAAACTTGTCTCTGACGTCGACAATGGCGTATCCCTTGGAGGAGACGAGCTCTTTCGCTTCGTCCGCTTTAACGTAACTCACCTCCGCTCTCACAGCCAAGCCCCCACGAAGACTCAGCTTCCTTCTCTGCCTCACACTCGGAGACCTTAAGCTGCTCATACAAAAATCATCTCACCCATTTCGTTTTGAGATCGAACCACAAACTTAAACAAACTATTTGATTTGTTTAGTAATTTCCTTTCAAAGATCACTCACTCTCGCAGAACTCAAAAGTGCATCAAGTGCCTGCAAATTCTAAGCATATTTCGATTGGAAAGTACATTCTCTAGTAGAATGTTAAATTATTATTAGCTTATTTATTTTTTTGGATAATTCATATGATATAGTGGATAGTGGAAATTTCTCAAATGTCATAGTTGATACTTGAACTGAAGCCAGAAAATAACTTGTACTTGAAATTATTTCACATTTTTTGTTGGCAAATTTTATGTGCGGTAAATATGGAATAAGTATTAGCATATAGCTGATTCTGAAGTAGTTTATTGTGTACCGTTTAAACTAGAAGACCATATTTATATCCACCCAAATAAGATGGAGGAACTGAGTTCGAAATCCCATAGTTTTCTTCTGTAGTTACTTCAGGCGTGAAAGAAGAAGAAAAAAATAAATAAAGGATTTACCTTTTGGAAGTGAGAGTTGTTGAAGAGCAACAATAAGTGGCAAGACCCGCCATTTTTTGGTGCTCAAAATTGTAGTATCTCTTTCCGTCTCTACTTCTCTTCTCTTCACTTCTCGTCACTTCCGTTAGCTCTGCGACTGATTCGTTAGCCAAGAGTTGGCCCAAGCAATTTGGAACGATCAATGGGTTTCTGCCACGTAGCAATCCAAAGTGGATATATTTGCAGAATCTTATTTTAATTACTTTTGTCTAGACTCTACAATACACACGTATTACATACATCTGTTGAAAGATTTGTTGGTGACTCTTCATAGCACGTGATTCTCACGTGATGAAGACTTCCAAATCATATAATTAATAATTTTTTATTACAAACTAGTCAATCTTGTAATTTTTGTTAAATGTCTTTGTAGTATATTCAAATCTTAAATAAAAAGAAATTAGAGAACTCTTCTAATTTTACACTCTAAAGTTTAATGTTTGATTTTAAAATACCTTATACTACATCGATATTTACGCTAAATGACACTCCAACAAGGACTTCGTCAAAATGATTTTTGAGTTATGATGAGTCATTAAGACCTTCAAAACAACTTTGCGCTTGGAGCAGCCGAGACCTTCAAAATGAATTGAAGTCAGATTTGTCGAGACTTTCAAATCGACTTTGAGCTTGGAGCTGCGAAAAGTAAATTGAGTTATGAAAGGGATTCACTTCTATATCTTTTTCATAAACGACATATCCTAAATATTTACATGCATAAACATCAAATGTAAATTTTGACGGATTAAGTTCATACGATACCTGGGATGAAACTAAGTTTCATACGTTGTCTAGGAACTTTTTCATATATTTTTTATTAGTTAGCGAGAGTAGTTAAAGGTTGTGATGAAAATGTAAAAAAAATTAATATATATATACTTTTCAAGTTCTTTATAGAGAAATCAGAAAAATATTTACGATGTGATATTTTGGCCAGTTTCTAAATCTTTTGTAATGTATAGTAAACAATATACAAAAAAGACGGTCAAATTAATTATTTACCTGACCCGGCGAGACTGTTCAGTTTTACTCTTTCAGTTTTACTCTGGATATCCGTTGATATTCTTGTTAGAGCATCTACGATGCTAGCAACTAAAGTTGTTTTTTTACTTATGTTGAGTTGTCAAATCATTTTTATTTTGGGTAAAATTTGGTACAGGTGCTTTGTGTTTTGTCTTTAAAAAAATTATAATATTACATCCACCAATGATTTTGTTTTAGAGGAACAAATTTAATCATTATTAACTTTTATCACTATCAAACTCATTTAATAATATGTAAAGCAACTACAAGAGCTTGCATTGGAGATGCTCTTAGAGCAACTCCAATATAACATTTGCTTTCCAAAATAAAAATTATTTTAATGGTACAAATAGTAAATGGTGTGTTCTATTATTTTATTAATTTTTTGAACAAAACTTCAAATTAGCACTTAACAACGTCTGCACCTATACTTATTTTAGCACCAATGTCATAATAATTTTCAAAATAATAAATTATCAAATAAAAATGTCACGTAATTGCCACGTTAACAACAAATCAACTTAAAATACTTGCACTTACGGCCTTAAACTTGAGCAATAATGTAACATGACTTTTGATCGTTGAACAAGGGAAACTACCCGAGTGATATTGATTTGGTCAGGAGGTGTCTTCGGCCCATGGTTACCCGAGCGATGAACGACTACCTTACCGAGGACTTCACTAAGGAAAAGGTCAAAGAAGCGGTCTTCGGGATTGGTGCTCTAAAAGCTCCGGGACAAGACGGCCTCCCTGGATTATTCTACCAATTTTTTTGGAGGATAGTGGGAGAAGGGGTGACCGAAGAAGTTTTGGAGGTCTTGAATGAGAATCGGGAGATCGGGAGTCTCAACAACACGATTATCACCTTGATTCCTAAAATCAAGGAGCCGAGGCGGGTGAAAGATTTCCGACCGATTAGCCTTTGCAATGTTGTGTACAAGGTGATTTCAAAATGCATTATTAATCGGTTGAAGGTTTCGATGGCGGGGGATATTTCGGACAATCTAAGTGCGTTTGTTGGAGATCGTCAAATCTTCGACAACGTGATTGTGGGGTTTGAAGGTTCCCACACCATGAATCTCGGGAGGTTTGGAAATGGAGGTTGTGGGGCACTAAAACTTGATATGTCCAACGCGTACGATTGAGTTGAATGAGACTACCTCGAAGCGGTGACGAGGAAGCTTGTGTATAATGGGCGATGGATCTCGCTAATCATGAGATGTGTCCGTTCGGTGAACTTCACGATCAACATCAACGGGAACCTCACCGACTCCTTTTCCCCCGAACGCGGTCTCCAACAAGGGGACCCCTTATCCCCTTTTCTCTTCCTCTTTTGTTCGGAAGGTCTCTCGGCCACCTTCCGGAAAGCCGAGGGGCTTGGCCTTATTCGAGGTTTGAGATTCGGGAACCCGGGAGTGGTGGTAACCCACTTGTTCTTTGCAGATGATAGCTTAATATTCTTCAAGGCCACTAGAGGAGAATGCCGGGAGGTGAAAAAGAGCCTCGAGGATTACGCGAGAACCTCCGGACAAGTTATCAACTACGACAAGTCCGAGGTGGTCTTGAGGAAGAAGCTTAGAAAGGAAGAAGACGAGGACCTAGCTCGAGCGCTTGGGGTACGCTACTCGGAGAAGCAAGAGCGGTATTTGGGTTTACCGATGACGATCGGAAGACACAAGAAATAGATTTTCCAATACATTCGAGACCGGGTTTGGGCTAAGATGCATATTTGGAAAAGCTCCTTTTTTTCCGTGGCGGGTAAAGAAGTTATTATCAAGGCAGTCATACAAGCTATCCCGAGTTATGTTATGAGTTTTTTCAAGCTTCCCAAGAGTCTCATAAACGATATCCACCGGATGGCGGCCAATTTTTGGTGGGGGAGTAACGACACCAAGAGAAAGACTCATTGGGGGAAATGGGAGAAACTTTGTCGGCGAAAATTTGAAGGGGGTTTGGGATTCCGGAATTTAGTGGACTTTAATCAAGCCCTCCTAGCGAAGACCGTGTAGAGAACCATACAATTTCCAAACTGGCTAGCTTCGAGAGTCCTTAAAGAAAGCTATTTTCCTAACTCGTGCATCTTATCTTCGAATTGGTCTTACAAGGTGTCGAGCTTGTGGAATGGCATTGTGTGGGGTCGGAAAGTTATTCTTGCGGGATCTAGATGGCGGATTGGTTCCGGAGAAAGGGTGGACGTGAGGGAAGATCGATGGATTCCGAGAAGTGGAGGGTTCAGTGTTCACGACAAAACCGGAATCCCCGAGGACACGAAAGTGGCGGACCTCAATACCATTATCGGGTCGTGGGATGTCACACTACTTCGCAGCCTTCTATGTGTAGACGATGTAGACGCGGTATTGAAGATCCCGGAGTCTTGCTCAATTCGTCCGGACAACTTGATATGGCACTATAGTCTCGACGGGGAATATTCGGTCCGAAGCGGGTATCGAGTGGTTTGTGACTCGCGAAGTGTGGCTAGTTCCTCATCCCCCCGACACACGGAGGAGTGGTGGAAGTTTGTGTGGAAGCTAAAGATTCCACCAAAGATCCGTTTGTTTATGTGGAAAGTTGCCAAAAAATGGATTCCTACATCCGGGAATCTTGCGAATCGGGGGATGAAGATTGACTCGTCTTGTGCTAGATGTTCCATCGGGAAGGAATCTACTTTTCACGCGCTATGGGAGTGCCCGGAAAGTGTAGGAGTGTGGAAAATCCTCGGGTGGTGGAAAGAGTTGAAAAATAACTTTCATGGCGAGATTCTTGCTTTTCTCTTACACGTTATGTCATGGTTAAAGAAACAGGAATTCGAACTCTTTGCGGTGGTGCTTTGGAACATTTGGAACCAGCGGAACAATACCATACACCGTGGTCCGCTAAAATCCTCCCCCGACCTAATCAACGAATCGATAGCGCTTCTACGAGATTTTCACCGTGCTCGAGGTTTAGCCGACGCCAAAGAGGCTGCCCCTACGCGGAGAACACGGTGGCCGGCCCCTTCCCCGGATGCTTTAGCTATAAACGTGGATGCGGCTATCGGAAGGGAAGGAACTTGTGGGTTGGGAGGTATTATCCGGAACTCTTGTGGAATTGTCTCTCTTTCTTATAGCATCCCTTTTCCCCGGAGTTTCGGACCCTTGATGGCGGAGTTGATGGCCATTCGGAAGGGGCTAGAGGAAGCCCGGAATAGAAGTCTACCACGAGTTGTCATACAATCGGATTGTGAAGTGGCAGTGAAGCTCATCATCAACAAAGCTACTCCAAATACGGACGTCGGGATCATCTTTTCGGACATCGCTATTTTGGCCTCCGGGTTTTGTAGGTGTGAGTTTGTTTTTGTTAATCGTTGTTGTAATAATATAGCTCACAACCTTGTCAAAAAAGCTCTCTCTTTTGCTGTGGATGTTTTTTGGGTTTTACCCCCTCTTGATTTAGAAGAGGACATTTTGGCGGAAATGCCTAATATTACTAAAGTTGGAGACCTTTCCCTCAAAAAAAAAAAAAAAGGGAAACTAGACTTTCCATCTTCTAGAGGAACAGAGTGTAGCAACTTTTCAAATAACATGGGCATAATGTTCATAGGATCATAACAAAAGTGTACACATTTAGAAGCGTAATTATAACAAAGTTACATAAAATAAACCATAATTACCCACATTTTGCGTATCGTTTCACTGTCAACATCTTGATACCACTTGCTCTCCTAGCTCGCAACTTGCGAGTCGCAAGAGATCAACTTCATGTCTAATCCGTTTGGGGACTTGCATTGATTTTGTGAAAATTTAATTAAAATAATGAAATAGTAGAAAGAAATTCTTGATGAATTTAGTAAATTGAGTTTATTTTTATTGGGAATCTGAAAGGCCGGTAAGATTCCTATAAATTGCCTCGTGTACACGACGATTCGCTTCGCATTAAATGTATCCGTTTAAATGTCCAACAGCAATATAACCACTGCGCCTAGGCTTACGCGTTCACGCATACGATATACAATGGAAACAGAAACAAGTATCTTTAGTGTTGGTGTTTTCTTTTGTGTCACTATATTCTCTCTATTTTTTTCCTTCCCCTTTGCTATATAATAATATCGCTGATGAAGATGGAAACTTTTACAGTTTCAAAAGAAAAAAAAAGAAGATGGAAACTTTTATTTAATACAAAAACATAACATTTGATTTCGCTATATTTTCTCATTCTGAATAAGTAGTTTATGTAGTCGTTGTTATTTAGTCCATAAGCCATGTCTTATGCACCTTTAAAGTGGAATATATTTTAATTTTTGAATTTCCGCAGACATTTCACGAACAATAAGGCATCTAGCACCAGCCCACTACACCTTCAAAGTTGAGTCATTTTCTTCCTTATCATAAATTGAAAAATATGAGAGTCGTGCCTTCGAAGCTGGAGGTTATAATTGGTGTGTAATTGTACCATGCTCTATTTTTCCTTAATTAATACATTTTTTTGTTAAAACTTGTAGTTCAGTAAGACTATATTTTCTACTGTTCGTAGGAAGTTGTTTTATCCAAATGGGAGTACTAAAAATGACGGAGAGTCTCATATATCACTGTACTTGGAAATCGTCATGACAGACGCTTTACCGGTTGCTTGGGAGGTCATTGCAAATCTCAAGTTTTTTGTACATAATCAAGTTGTAGTTGCAGAACCTAGAAATATAGCAACACAAACACACACACTCGTATAGCAATATGAAAGTAACACAAGGATTTGGTGCTGTGTAAATTGACAGCTTTTCTGATTTTCTTTACTGCTATTTATAAAGGAAAATACAACGTACAAACAGGAAATATAAAACGTGGAGATAGAGGCCTATATTCATGGCCATGATCCTAAATACTTGGTCAAAGGAAATGTTCACATTTGAACGTGTTTTATTTCAGAATTAAATAAAGCATTAAAATAAAACTATGTATACGAGATTAACTAACAAATCACCCCCTTAAGCTCGCTGCATAGTGTTGATTTGCTTGACTCCGAGCTTTTGGCGCATCTCGATGAACTTGTTCCGTGCTAATGCCTTCGTTAAAATGTCTGCTAGTTGGCCATCAGTTCCGACGTGATCAACGTTCATCTTTCCAGTCTCGACGCACTCCCGGATATAGTGGAATTTGGTGTCGATGTGCTTGCTCCTATCATGATGCACCGGGTTTTTGCAGAGAGCAATGGCAGACTTGTTATCCACTAACAACTTGAACTTTACTTCGTTACGCCCGACTAACTCTCCAACGAGACGGCTGAGCCACACGCCTTGGCATGCTGCGGTCGCTGCCGCGACGTACTCTGCCTCGCAAGAAGACAAAGTAACAATTTTCTGTTTTTGCGAGGTCCACGTCACAATGCTGCTCCCGATGAAGAAAGCTATCCCGGAGGTGCTTCTTCGGTCGTCGACATCGCCGGCAAGATCGCTGTCACTGTAGCCGATCAAGGCTGTTTCTCCTCCGTCCGACTTGTAGCAACACCCATAACTCAGCGTACCTTGTACATACCTAAGTATTTGTTTGATCGCAGCCCAATGTTGCATACTTGGTTCCTCCATGTACCGACTTGCGATGCCGACCGCATGGGCGATGTCCGGCCGTGTGTTGACCAGGTAACGGAGGCTACCGATTACGCTTCGGTATTTTGTTGCGTCCACACCCGGACTCCCATCTTGTTTGCTTAAGCGAAGTCGATGTTCCATCGGCGTGTGACACGGGTTGCAGCCACTCATGCCGGCAATCTCCAAGATTTTTGCTGCGTACGCTTCTTGGCACACTGTGATTTCCCCGTCTTCTTGACGCACCTCAATCCCCAAGTAATAGCTAAGGAGACCGAGATCGCTCATCTTAAACATTTTCTGCATTTGTGCTTTGAACTTGACGATGTCTTGAACACTTGTGCCCGTAATGATCAAATCGTCAACGTAAATGCCCACAAGTAAAAATGAATCAGAATCACCTCTCCGATAGACGGCGTGCTCTAGCGGGCATTTTGTGAACCCAAGGCAAGAAAGGGAAGCGTCCAGCTTTGAGTTCCACGCACGCGGTGCTTGTCGGAGCCCGTAAAGTGCCTTACGCAGCCTAAGAACCTTGCCTCCGTTGTTGTTGTCGACGAAACCCGGTGGTTGCTGAACATAAACTTCCTCCGCGAGATCGCCGTTCAAGAATGCCGACTTCACGTCCATCTGATGCACCTGCCACTTGCCATGTCCAGCGAGTGCGAGGATTAAACGCACCGTTTCCATTCTCGCAACGGGAGCAAATACTTCCTCGAAGTCCACCCCCTGGCGCTGCGCATACCCTTTTGCGACGAGTCTCGCCTTGTACTTCACGATGTTGCCAGTGGGATCTTTTTTGACTTTGAACACCCACTTGAGCCCGATGGCTCGATGGCTGGCTGGAAGTGATGCAAACTCCCACGTATTGTTGTCGATGATTGACTTCATCTCGTCTTTCATGGCGTTACTCCAAGACACATCGACGAGCGCGTCAGCAATGCTTGATGGCTCTTCAGCAGCCAAGAAGCATAAGCCGCTCTCTTCAACATCAGTGACTTCACTAGTGTTGTCGTACAAGTTCTTGATGAGCCGATATCGTCGAGGCCCAGAGTCGGTGTCGCGAGCGTCGTCATGCGTGGGCGGCGTGTCGAACTGAGCCGGAATGGTCGTAGGTGTTTGCGGATCGACTTCAGAGGTGACGGGCTCGGGCGGCGCGAGTGGTGGAGATGTCGTTGCAGTCTCGGTCTCTGTGGCATATGTAACAGTGAACGTGGCCGGGGTTGACATTGTCTCAGATCCGCCCGATGTCTCCCAGCTCCAAGGGCGGTGTTCCTCGAAAGTGACGTCTCTTGTCACGTACAAACGCTGATTTATCGGATCATATACACGGTAAGCCTTCGCCCCCTCCTCGTAGCCCACGAACACCCCCGGCGTCGAGCGATCTGCAAGCTTGTGTATGCCCGGCCCGAGGTTTTTGACATGTGACATGCATCCAAAAGTTCGAAGATGGTGCACACTTGGCTTCTTATTGTGCCACGCCTCATAAGGTGTCATGCCTTCCACACTTCTCGTTGGCGCCCGATTAAGAAGATATACAGAAGTCTTCACCGCCTCACCCCAAAACATGCCCGGCACTGCCATTGACTTCATGAGACAGCGGGCCATCTCGACGACCGTCTGATTACGCCTCTCTACTACGCCGTTTTGCTGCGGTGAATAAGACGCTGTGGTGTTGTGCTTGATGCCGTTCTCCTCGCAAAACTTCGTAAATTCTCCGGAATTAAACTCGCCACCGCGGTCGGATCGAAATGCGAGCAATTTACACTCGCGTTCTGCCTCGGCTGCCACTTTGATTTTTTTGAAATAACGGAATGCCTCGTCCTTCGTCCTGAGCATCTCGAGCCACATAAATCGACTAAAGTCATCGACTATAAGTAAGAAATACCTCTTCCCTCTTGCGGTTATCGGTGTGATTGGACCGCATAGATCGATGTGCACCAATTCCAGCGGGCGTTTTGCTCGAAATGACGTGGCCTGCGGAAACGGAGTTCGGTGCTGCTTTCCGAGAGCACACCCATCACAGAATTCTTCTACATGCTCGATATTGGGAATCCCTCGTGCCATCTCTTTGCTTGCAAGGTTTCGCAATGCCCGGAAGTGTAGGTGACCGAAGCGGGCGTGCCATAGCCAAGCGATGTCGTCTTTTCGTGTTAGCAAGCTCACCGGCAATATGAAATATAGCAACACAAACACACACACACTCGTATAGCAATATGAAAGTAACACAAGGATTTGGTGCTGTGTAAACTGACAGCTTTTCTGATTTTCTTTACTGCTATTTATAAAGGAAAATACAACGTACAAACAGGAAATATAAAACGTGGAGATAGAGGCCTATATTCATGGCCATGATCCTAAATACTTGGTCAAAGGAAATGTTCACATTTGAACGTGTTTTATTTCAGAATTAAATAAAGCATTAAAATAAAACTATGTATACGAGATTAACTAACACAAGTAAAAGATAACTATTTAGTTGTACAAGGTAATTATTATTTAGTATAGTAACACACGATTAGGTTTCAACGATTCGACCCTTTTTATTTGCTTGCTTATTAAAAGTGATTTTATCTAGTAGTTGTTACATGGATATTGAATTCAGAAAATATTTGACAGATATTGCAAATGGTGGTGTGAAACGTTTCAATCCGACGAAGAAAACGTGGGGACTTGCAAAGTTACTTCCGCATGCGACTTTCAAGGATTCATCAAACGGGTACCTTGTTAGCGACGCTTGCTTGTTCGGCGCAGAAGTAGTTGTTCTAAAGAACTCTGGATTAGGGGAATCTTTTTCTCTTCTTAAGACACCATTTATAAACAACC
Organism: Urtica urens; assembly: GCA_958296335.1. Classification (NCBI taxonomy): domain Eukaryota; kingdom Viridiplantae; phylum Streptophyta; class Magnoliopsida; order Rosales; family Urticaceae; genus Urtica; species Urtica urens. The sequence continues at coordinate 3,180,946 of OY282521.1, forward strand.
CTACTTTCACTTGGGAGATAGAGAAGTTTTCTGGATTAGACAAAGCTTATACTACATCTGCAGTATTTAGTGTTGGTGACCGAAACTGGTATGTACTTCCGTATACTTGATTCATTTACTAATGAGAATGTTATTTTTCTTCACTAGTAATTTATATCGTCGACCAATACACATGCAAGTGTGAAGATTCTATTTTCTTTTATGAGTCTAGGTACTTGGCTCTCGAACCAAGAGGAGATCTGGGTTATAAGGGCAAATATCTGGCTTTGATTCTGATTTCAAGTAATCGGAAGGGACACATTCAAAGGAAAGCAGGAATGCACGCAGCGTTCAAACTTCGGGTAGTTGATCAAGTCAATGGAAACCATAAGGAGCTGGAACGTAATACTCCTGATTTATTTGCACACCGAGAACAAGGATTTTACTTTATCTGAAGATTTTGCAATTTTATGAATTGAACTTATTGGTTCTCTCTTACGCACCACAGATAGCCACTGTTTCGATGCTGTTGTCGTGTCGGGTGCTGGTTCGTTGTTGGTGAAGTTGGAGGAATTACATGAGCGCTCAAATGGATTTATTGTGAAGGATGGTCTAACAGTTGAAGTCGATTTTCTCTCCGTCACAAAGACAAAGTACTTTGGTGATATACCAAACTAAAAAGAAGAATTTGGACAAAAATATTTTAAATAGGTTGTAATTTTGTGTGTTTGATGCAATACCCAAAACTTCCGTAACGTTCTCAACAGACGCTGTAATCCAACTGCTAGCTGAAGTTCTTATTATGTGCTTCGTTTCTTTTGTTATAATCGTTTAAATTTGTTTATTTTTTACTATTCCCATTAGAAAGGAAAAGTTGATAAACTTGTCGATTTTAACTAATTATATTCATCAATGTGAACGCTAATCAAACAAATAAAAAACACTAGATAATTGCTATAAATTCCCTACTCCCAGATGCTTCGAAATTAGTTTTGCTTAAGATTTCGAAGTAATTGTTGTAAATATTGGCTATGCAATTTTTAGTGTAATTTATTGGAATGACGTTTTCAAATTTTTTTCCAAATGATAAGAAGAGAGTTATATATATTTTAAATACTTAAGATTCGCGGTAATATTTAGCCTATAATTCACCGATGTTACCAGCTAACATAATTGATTTTAAAACGAAATATGTGTATGGTAACTTACAGCACATTGCACCGAGGTAAAGCACTTTTTTAGGGAACCGAATGTTTATTTGAGACCTCCTTTACCTTCCAAATATAATATAGCACACTTTAAGTCCACAAACATGCCTTAAAAAAAAGTCGAGAAACATAGTTCACACTTATTTGCACAAGACTTATAACTTAGAGCATATATAAGCTTAGTTGCGTAAAATTAAGTTCTTAGTTGAAATTCATTGGGTACTTTGGCTGTTTGTTTGGTGAGAAAAGTCCAAAAAAAAAAATTCGGTTTCAGGCCCGCCCTTGTTGGTCTTGTCAAACATGGCGAATATATAAGCCACAATCGGTCCAAACCTTTTCCGGGCCCCGAGATAATTCGTTTTAATTTCTGTATTTTCGAACTTCATATTCATGTGTTGTGAGCATGTTTACCTAAGGAAGGTAATAGCTCTATGAGGGTTTTGATATTTGAATTTGGCCAACATTTTGTTAATTTTTTGTAAATGTCCACAAGATTAATTAATCAAATTTTCATACCAAAATTACCCCAAATCGAATTCCCGCCCAAATATAATTGGAAATTAAAAAACAAGAAAAAACTGCTTAATTTACGCCGATCGACGTTAATCACGTTAATCAAATATTTGGAGAGAGAAAATTAATGACGTTTAAAACATACAAACCGCTCATTTCCCCCAAAAAAAATTTCTTTTCTCCCACCGAATAAAAACCTCATTTCTCTCTCCAATTCAAAATCTTCTTTTCCCCTCTGATTCAAAAACATCCATGCAAAAAAAGAAGAAGAAACCTTCCGTCGACGAAAAAAACTTCATGGCCACCGATTTACAGGTATTTATAGATATTTATGTTAATATTTTCAAATGTCGGCTGATTTATACTCACGAGGGTTTGTATTTACACCGAGCAGAAATCTCGTGTCGAACAAAACAAAAAAAATTTGAACCAGACGAGGGTGTTTTTTTATTTACACCGAGCAAATTTTTTTTGAATGATTTTCTCAGGTCAAACCATTTTTATTTGTTATTTCGTGTTGGACATATTGAGAATGTTAATTTCACTCCCAAAAAAAATTATCACTCCCAAAGGTAAGTTTCATTTTGATGTATGTTAATTAACGTTGTTAACTTTGTACACTGAAATATTTTAAAATTTACGTTTTTAATTGTCTATGAAACAGATTGAGAAGTCATCTCAGCCAGAATCAAACCAAGAAAAGAGGCCAAAACGAACTGTCAGAAAGTGTGTTTACCAACAGCCTCCTTACACCACAGAAAAACGCCCAAAAACCATGTTAATTACATATGCATTTACTGAATAAATATGAACATGCGTTAATAAGAATATAAATAACAAAGTAAATAGGATGACGAGATTAATGAAGACAGATCAACTGATACGATTCCGTAAATTGTATTGACGTGAGAATAAAAACTGTCAAAAAATAACTGATTCCAGTTTAAAAGCTGATATTTTAAATTAATTGTGATATAAAACTTTCAGTCAATTAACTTCCCTAAATTATAGGATCTAAAATGGCTAATATGAAAATCAGCAATATTTCAAAAATATTAACGCCGTTAATATTAACGCCAGAAAAATATAAACTCCATATAATTAATGAAAATATAAACTACAATAAAAACTTTCAAAAAATAACTAATTCCGATATTAAATACAAATATTTTAAACTTAATTGTGATATTAAACGTCCAGTCAATTAGTGGCCTTAAATTAAGGATCTACAATAACTAAATTCTAAAACCGGCAGTAATTAAAAAAGAATTCGAAATTTGAATTAAAACTTTTAATTGAAAAGAAAACGCGGTTAATATTAACGCCGAAAATTAATAGGGACAAAGCAGTAACTACACATAGGTAATTAATGTGCCACCTAGACATTTTGGACATTTACAAAAGATTAACCAAACGTTGGCTAATTCCCAAATAAGTTTGTAAGTTAGGGTCATTCCGTCGAATTTTTGTTTAAAAAAATTAATCCACTTGTCCAGAATTTTAATTCATGTTTTTTTGTGTGTAATTAAGTTGTTGAAGTATTGATTTTATGCATAACCGTTTAAGTCTCGACCTCGACTCGACGTGCCTTGCCTATCTTCTCGACGTCTTGACCTCGACTCGACGTGCTTTACCCAACCCTTCCACGTCGACCTTCACTCAGTGTGTCTTACCCAACTTTGTTCTTTATCTGATGCTCTTTGCTAGGACTTGCCACATCTCGACCTTGAATTGGAGTACCTTTCCAAGATTTGACCTCAACTCGGCATGCCTTGCCTAACTAAGCTTATCTTACCTTGGCTGGAGGTGCCTCGTGTTGTCCTCTCCTAGACGTGATTTGTCCAAGTTTGCTACACTTCATCCTCGCTTTAACGTGCGTTGTCCAAGTCACGCCTCAGACATGCCTTTCCCAAGCTTGTCACGCCTCTCGTTCTATATAATTATTGTTACTCTTGATATTGTAGCATAACTATTTAATAATATAATAATTCCTTATCAAACATATAATCTATAAAGTGATACATGAATATTATAAGATTATAATGATATGCAAACATAACATTTATTATCTTATTGTTACTATTACCAAAAATATATATGCCTATATAAATATAAACATGTTTAAAAATTATTTATCTACCGGATACATGTTGATAAATTCAGCATTTGTCGGTTTGACACGTCGTTACTTAATAGTAACTTTATCGCCTATCAATTTTCTCAGTCGTAATCAAGTGTCGAAAGGCCAAATGCCAATAAATGATTAAGGACTTTAAAATATGAAATTTCCTATTGCCAAACGAAATTTTGATGAAAAATATGAAAACCATCAACAAAAATACCAACGGGAAACATCGTTGACCAACAGAATTTCAATAAAAGTACGTAACATTATAAGGAAAATATGGTGCTTAATTTCATTAGAATATAAAGCTATACATATAAATAAAGTTTATATAACAAAAAGTTTCAAACCGAAAAATTAACAAACTTTATTAAATGATAAACAAGATGAAAAAATTACTTAAGATTTTCGAATCTCAAACAAATTTAAAAAGAATTTCATGTTATCTAGAACACAATAAGCAAAATATTTTCCAAAAAAATCATAAATCATGAACTCGACATGTCAACTAACGAACACTATCAAAACATAAACGACCTAAACAAAATTCCACATTTTTATTTCTAAAAGAAATTCGAAAAATTACATTATATCAAGAACACCGTTTCTAAAAACTTATGTTACGAAAATAATCTCTAAAAAAATTCTAAATCTGTATGAACTACATCATTCAACTAAAGAACTTCAATAACATTACTAAGAATTAAACGATTTAAACAACAATTAACATTTATGATAATCAAATAAATCCGAAAAAATATTACAACATAACCAGAAAACCATCGCTAACAACTTTCATTTCATTTCAAAAAATTATAAATCTGTATGAACTACACTATTCAACTAAAAAATTTAAATAACATAATTAAAAATTAAAGAATTTAAATATAATTAATCATATGTAGAACACAATTTCTAACAACTTTTCTTTAAAAAACTATCTCTAAAAAATCAAAATCTATATAAGTCTGCCTTGGACTATTGAACGTAATTTCTTTAAATGAGAATCCCATATCACATTCTCAATGAAATTTTTGGAAATAATGATGTTTTATAAAAAATGATAATGAAATTTTTCATGAAAATTCGACAAATTTTGTAAGCATAAAAAGACGAAACATTTTTGTAGGTAAAAAATAACAGCTAAACTCCAAAATGTGAAATTCCGATGAAAATTCGTGGGATGTTGTCGGTCGAAATAAATCATTGGTATCCTCTCGATATACCAGCAAAATTGTCGATAAGATATTCTAATCCTTGTCACAATCCAATTACATCTCGACCTCATGTCTATTAACAATGAGTTTTTCCTGATTACTGTCTCGAAATTCGCTTCCTCCGTTTCAACAAAGTAATGGTGGCTTATTTTTCATTATTATCGGCACAATGTTGCACATGATTTATCAATGAACCTGGTGAGAAGTTTGAACTTCTGACACGAAGTAAAAGGGACACGATGCTATGTTTATTCTAGTGACATTCATTCTCATCACAGATTCAAGCTATCCCTACTTGATCTCTGCAACATTTCTGACATTGAATGAGGTGTAAGTTTGACGATCATGGTTTTCTTTTGATACAAAGACTGGGAAAATTTATTGAAAGCATTCCACTCAAACCTCTAAAAACATCAATTCCAAAAAAGCATGGAAACTGGATCAATGAAAAAAAAAGAAGGAAAAAAGAAGAAGAGAGGAGTATGATTACATCTCGGAAAAGACATAGCTAGTTCAACAAGCAAAGCCACTGATTGTCTCTCTCTTGCTCTCATTTTCGTCACCAACAATTCATGAATCGATTGCGGATCTTTTCTTGGTGTTGTAAGGATAGTATTCCTTGCCAGTGTCGAATCTTGTGGTCTGACCTCCGGCATCAATCACCGCCGATGTAAAAGCCAAAGCCGCTCCAGCAGAAAGTGCCGTCGGAATGCTTCTTCCTGTGAGGTGGAGAAGAAAGCTGATCACTACTCTGATAACATTTTTTAAGAGCCGACTATTTCGTGGCTCTCAACAAGCATTTCTCTACAACTTATGTCTCACAGATGCTTAGAGCACTGACACAAGACAAGTTAAAAGTGATCAAAGTTTCAGTGCCTTAATATTCGTACCAAATCAACCCGTTTACACACACAATTCCCAGAGCATATAATTGGACCCCGCTGGTAAATTTTGAGTTACCAAAGCTTACCTGAATCCAATTTTCTTTTTCTCTTTTATAGGTTCCCCGAGTCGAACCGTGTTTAGATTCTTACACCATTTTAATAGCAAACCTAATATATTCTGAGTCTAGTTCATGCCAGTCACCATGACATTTCAGAAATTGCAAACCATATCTAAATCCCCACGATCAAGAATACACTTAAACAAGTAAGACTACTTCCACGTACTATGAAGCATAAAAATCAACAGGCTTCTGGTCCCAACACGATAAATTTAGTTTAACTTATACCCAAAACATTCTAATCAGGAAAAAACCTTCAACCTAATCTCACTGTATATTCTTTTGCCTAGACAAGCATCCAAATCCTATAGCTATTCCGAGATGTACGTATACCAACAATATTAACTCAGGTAAAGGAAATTCCGTATTTTTACCTCTGTAGCCGAGTATGGTGGATCCAGCAACGAAGCCTCCGACGGCTCCGTTGACAAAGTCTCTCTTTGATCTGTAGTGCTGAACGAGCTGTTCGACTCCGATGTAGACTCCACCGATCGCGGCAAAGGTAGCACCGTAATTTCCCATCATCTTGAGGGTCCTTATGAGCCCCGGGAGAGCCACGTTCCTCTCCACTCGAGGCACATCTAACCAAGTTGCAACCACCGTCCCGAAAATCGTTCCCGAAACCAAACCCATCGTCGCACCTTTTATGGTTTTCGTCATCGGCGAGTCGTCATCTTCCAAATACCTTTTCTCCGCCGGGTCCATCGACATCTCTTCCTTCTTGTCCGAGTCTTAAACTAAGCTCTAAATATGTCATAAAGATTAGTATTTGACGATGAACTGGTAAATGGAAAATCGTATATTCCTAATAATAACAGAAAAAGTATAAAAATTCATCAAGTTCATAGCCTAAACGACTTCCGTATACAATCACGGCTGGTCAGAGCTTAGGGTTAGGCGAAGTAATTCACATACTAAATTGGTCAATACTTGATAAACGAATAAAAGTCAAGGTGAGTTTGGAGCTGAATAAAAAAAACAAAATTAGCACAATAACTACGCTACGATTCATGCGACCTGATTTCACAAGCCCTAAATTTCGACAATGATCGAAGCGAGTATCATAATTTACATACAGATCACATAATTAGAAGAAACGATATTGAAATCCTTCGAAATTTATACAACGCCTATAAAAAAATTCACACAATTTCGGGTACTGATATGCAACGAAAGAAAGGGAAAAATACCTTCTTAGTGGAGGAACGCAAAACCGGAAATTCAGAGGTATCGGAAGCGAAGTAACAGAGAGCGATCCCCCGAATTTGATCTTCGTCCATGAAAACTCTGGCCGACGCATTATTGGGCCGCTTTCAAGTTTCATGGGGCTTGTGAAAGTTAGGCCCATATAAATTTATTTAATCTTCGTCTTGGGTAGTCAGAAGGAATAATTCCACAAAAATCATTTTATATAGTGCTACCATCTTATGCATACCGGCTCTTAAAATTGAAATTATTAAAACATTCGTTAATTAGTTGTAAATAATTGAATAAATGTACAAGTAAACGAAAATAAGTTTGGAACATTCTTAAATACCCTATTTTTCACTCTTAGTCTAAAAATACCTAATATCTTGTGTAGATTTTATAAATATGTACATTCTTACTTCAGTCCTCTACCTTTTCCTAAAAATAGAAGAGTTTATTTTCAGACTCACCACGACCGAATGATTTGAATTTCATGAGTCATTATAACTTATGGACTTATTTGAATTTATGTTAGGGAGAGCAAACTTTTTCTATGAGATATTATAACAATAAGTTAAGAGAAAGAATTGAAAATCCATCCATATTGATGTTTTTTTAGGGCCATACCTTTGTGGCGTTTCCACTTTTTGAAGAAAATATGTTCCAACCCTCTGTCGTTGGGAGGATTGATCAGGAGACCACACGGACTATTTGAGACATGCTTATATTTATGCCACTTCATGCATTTTACTCATAGTAATTAATAGTCATGTAAATGAAGTAGAGTTTATAAATGGAGATTATTTCTAAATTACAATAATTTAATTGTTTTTTATTTATTTATCAAAATCCAATAAATACTTCCAAAACTACGGCTAAGTATGTAAGTAAATGGCAATATATTGTCAATAAACACAATTATTTATTGACATATTATGATACATTATTACGCTTTTAGTATTATTGGATTTTGATAAGAAAACTAAGTTAAATAGCCATAGTTTTAGAATAATCCTTTATATTATGTACATATTAATACATACAAATAATGATAAAGCATACTTTAAAAATATTTTGTTATTTTGGGTGTTAATGAATCTAATGTTAGATGATTCTTGTACGATTTTACATTAATTTTAATATTAATAACATGTGTTGCGGTTTTATTTATGCATCCATTAGAAAAAAAATATAAATATAAAATAAAAAGATTAAATTTTAATATATTTATCATACTTAAAAATAAAATAATTTATCAAAGTTTGAAAAGCCAGATGAACTTCAAAAAGTTATACAAAAATATAATTACTATTCTAAACGCTAAAGATATGAAAGTTTAGAAGGTGCTAATATGGCAGACAAATTGTGCCTTTCTGAAACAGGGCCCTTTCTGAAAGGATCTTCTGGAAGTATTGATAGGCTTTGTAGAAAAAAACGAGGCCCATATTACTTGGGCTTAATGAAATCGAATCAAGTAGGCCCAAAATTCATTGACGCATGGGACGTGGTGAAATTAGAGGAGACACCGAGACACGACTATCCTTGCTCTGTTCTTCTGATCAGATTGTCATACGTTTATGTTTTATAATTTTCCCAGAAATCAAAATCTCCCCTGAAAATGCAAACCGCGGAGGAAATTCGTAAACTTCCTATAGACATTACGTTTTCTCGTCTCGGAGGTAATCACGGTTCTCTTTTTCAGGCGTAATTGGATTCGATTGCCTGTTGTTCTTCGGTTTACGTTCGGTCCTGTTTGGATTGATGATCTGAAATTTTGAGTATTTGATTAAAATTTCGTAGAGTGGCTGGTTGATCGGAAGAGAATCCCGGCGGACTGGAGGAAGAAATTGGCCGCCGTTAGAGCTCGAATTGCAAAGGAATTCGCTTCGCTTCCTAAGGAAATTGATCCATACTTTCACACCTTGGAACCTGAAGGTTTGAGCTTTTTCAGTGAATTTTCATTGATCTTTGACTGGGAATGTCTATTCCTGAGGGGTTTTTCAACGCTGACTTCTTTAACTGCATAAGACCGTAGACTTAAAAAGCTTGGAGCTACAAGTAGATTTCCTTGATGGGAATTCGATAATATAAGATGTTATTTAAAGCTTGTCTGAAACTTATTAGGATGTTTTTCAACTCTTGTAAGCTTGACCAACCAGTGTGTTGAGGTCATATTTGGGTCTTAACACATTCCTTGCTAAGTCTATCTTTTTGGGCCGATTCTGTGTCAATACTAGATGCATATGTTAAATCTTATTTATGTTGTGTAATTGCATGAGTATTGAATAAAGTGAAGTATTCCAGGAATCGGTTATTTAGAAGCCAAAAAGATATACGAGATTCTTCTGAATTCTGCTACCGATAGCCGTAATATATTTGGCCGTCTATCAGGCTCTTCTGTAAGCCACTTAACTCTCTCTGTTATTTTTTTGTCTGACATATGGTATTGTTTCAAATTTGTAATCTATGACGATGTTCTTTTCAGGGTGCTTGGGAGGGAATAGTGCGTTCCATTGAGAAGGATTACATTTACCTCGGTGAGGCTGCACAAGTAATCGTCCAAAATGTGAACTATGAGATGTGAGTATGAATGGGCGAAGAGTCCGAACATGTTTTGTCAATTTGGGATGGGATTTGTACTAATAAACTTGTATTTTGTCACGAAGCCCGTATTTGAAAAAGCATGTGCAAAAGGTTCAGCATCAACTAACCGAATTGGAGCGTAAAGAGGCTGATATTAAAAGAAACGCAGCTCTGTCAGCATCAAAATACGCTGAGGCTTGCCAGGAGCTTGGATTGCAGGTTCGAATTTCTATCCCCTTTTCACCAGTTTTTTTTTTTTTTGTCTATTTTTTCTTAATGCAAACATGGTTTCTTAACTTTCATGATATTGTATACAAACCGAACTCTCGGATTGTCCAGGGACACAATGTGAGGGTTGAGCTTCTCGAGACTGCAAAATCACTCCCAAGCACATTTAGCGACATTTTGGAGGTGTTAAATGGAGATTCTGTGTCCAAGGCTATGGAGTATTATTCAAACCTTGTTAGAGATGTCCATACTGAAAAGAACGTAAGATCACATTATCATGTGTTTCTGGCTATGTTAACTTAAAATATCAGTTTGTATATAGAAATGAAGTAGCTGAGATCTTCTGTGCCCAAAACTACAGAAATCAGTGGAAGTGTTGCAGCACTTACGTGGTGTCCGTGAGAACCCTCCATCTCTAGAAGTTTCTCTGGCCTCTGACATGGTTTTTCCTGAGAACGACGAGTCGGGAAACAATGACTTCGATGCAGAAGCGAGTCTTAATCTCGAAAATATTGATTGGGATATCTCAGTCGACACTGCTCAGATAGATTGGGATATAGGCACAATAGAGGAGACCGAGGATACCGCTAATGGTTTAGGCCCGTATGAAATGGTTAATGCGAGTGATTTACCGAATGAGGCAGCCTTGTCAAACAAAGACAAGGATAACAAACTCCACGAGATTTTGGTTTCCGATATATCTTGGGACGTTAGTGTCGAAACTCCTCAAGTCGATGTGCTAGACGATGTTAGTTTTCCGGTTGCCGGGTTAGAAAGTCAGACTCATGTTCTCGAAAGTCTGACTTTGAGCCCCGGAACCAAGTCAGAAAAGAGTCAACTCTTGGAGACTGAGTACAGGAATAATATTCTCGATGATTTGTACGAGGTGCGTGTTAGACCTGGAAGGAAGGTTAAATTCAGTTTTTCAATTAATAACTTTCAATTTGATCTATGCAGTTATATTTTAGTGTGAAAACGTTATTAAGGTTATGAGAAGAGTGTCATCAGAGATATAGGTTCACGTCTTGAATTGTGAAATAGAGTTTATCAATAATATTTATTATCTGTGTTCAGACACCAGAGCAGGGACGGAGTAACTTCAGGCCAACCAAGGGCTTAAGGCCCCGTCAATTTTTTTTATACATTTTTTTACCCAAATTTATTTATTTTATAATTAATTTACCTTGGAAATTTACAAATTAGCCCCCCCCTGCTCCAAAGCAAAACTCTGGTGGTATTAGTGCGTTATGATATATCTCTTTCCGAGTGCTTATAGTTTGGATCTGTACAACTTGAACAAGGTTGACCCTTTTGGCATCAGGTCAAAGCTTTCTTGAATCAGCGATTGTTGGAGCTGAGGAGCGAAGAGACATCGTCATTGCAGCATCAGGTTCAGGCAGTTGCTCCGTTCGTATTGCAGCAATACGCCCCCGACGCCATTGACAAAATGTTGTCAGAAGTGTCGTTGGCTATTTCCTTACTCACCAACCGAAAAACCAGGGACTTGATCATGATTCTCAACTCCAAAAGGTAACCATAATGCTCAATTGAGGGCCTTTCTAACTTAATCCCGTGTGTATCGACATCTCTAATTAAGTGGCGTTGTTTATCTTTCAATCTCAGGTTTCTGGACAGACTCGTCAACACGCTCGAGGAAAAGAAGCTTCACGAAGTTAAGTTGAAAGAGGGCTTGAAGGACATTGCTACCAAACGCATGGAGCTCAAAAATTCGTTATCTTCCTCTTGGCCGAAACAGGTCGTTTATTGTTATTATTATTTTTATAATTGTAATTATTGTCTCTTTTGTTCGAGGTTTTAACTGGTGGGTGGGTCAATGGCAGGAAGTGGCTCTTATGAAGACAAGGGAGCTGAAGAAGCTTTGCGAGAGCACTCTTTCGTCCATGTTTGATGGAAGGCCGGTCAATATCATCGGCGAGATAAATACTCTTCTTATGAGTGGACTCGGTGCCTAGGATCTTAACGCTTTTAACTAATGTTGTATTGCAAAATTTTACCAGAAGGTTAAGTAATATTATTAACAAATAATTGTTATAATCTCATTTTGAATTGTTGGCCAGTAATGGCCTAATGAGAAGGGGACTCGAGTAAGAAATAAAAATTAGAAAAAAAATTCAACGATTTCCTTCAACATATATTTGGAATTAATAGTAATGAATATGGATTATTCTCATCGGATAGAAATTTTACCCGCCAGCCGGGAAATATACACTTCGATGATAAAGTTGCCGCAATTGCCAACATTCTTGATGCGTTGTTCCACTCTGGAGGCTTCGATGATACACCTCTTTATCTTACAAAATGCCCTTCTATAAAGACTAGATTGCTTGGGATTTATATTCAAAAGGAGCTGTTATCCTTTATTTTTACATGTTTGATGCAATTTTTTTATTATGAAAACTATATCTTATACTGCAGAAATTATCAATAAACAATGTTTTGAAACATTCATTCATCTTTTATTTGATTCAAAATTTATGTTCAACTAATTTTAGTTCATTAACAAACACAACAAAAAAAGAGACGAGTATAGACAACAATTTTTTGTAGTTTGTTTAAAATAGTATTCACAATCTAAGAATAAAATTATACATGGGGATTGTTAGAGAAAACTCATAACCTCTTATTACAAAACATAGAGAGTTGAAAATTCTGTACAAGTATCTTATGAAAATATTGAATAAAATAGTGTACTTCTGAAGCGTAAATTATTTAATTTTGTTTAGTTTTATAGTCATTTAGTACGAATTACATATATAAATACCTCAATACTATAATAAAACCTGGAGATTCTCATAACTTGAGCATTATCACTTGAAAAGCCATTTTTATAGGTTCCATTATCATAATGGCATGATGTGAACTTAGATAAGTATATCATGAAATAACTTAATCATTAATACCTATTTTATTAAAAATCCGATAAGGATCAAAATTGCTGAAATGCAATGCTTATTAGATCTTATGACGTTTTCTTTGTATTATATTTATTTATTTCTTTCCTTAGAAAGCTAACTTGATGATGTAACCAAAGTTCACAAATAAGTAGTCAAGAACACCAGATTTGTAAAGCCTATATTTGTGTCAGTATCACTGATGCAAAGATAATTCTAGAGCCCAGAAGAAATCATTCGTTGCACTGGCTAATATGCAATTTTACTAAGAATTCATTATATTTTTTCCAGGACATATAACATCTTCCTCATAAATCATCCATAACCTAACCTATGTTTATAACATTTTATTAACTTATTAACTTTTCTTCCAACAGCAGTCACATACAAGTAGATTTGCCTAGAAGTAAAACAAGGATAAAATAACTTATTAACACGTGCTTTAAAATGCTAATGGTTATAGTATTTATTACAGTGAAGAAAAAAGAATACAAAGCTAATGTATACAGAATTACATACAGACCTATAACTAAAATGATACAACTATAACGGGAACAGTGGTTTAAAGTTTTCTCTCTCTTTTTTCCCTGGCTAATGAGTCAAATGCCCTACTCCGCTTGCCAACTCGGTTGCCCGGTGGAAGAGCAAAAGGGCACAACTTTATCGTCAAAAAGAAGAAAGATTAGTGGAAATCTCATCATACTTACCCTCTAGCAAGTAAAACTAGAGGGGTACTTATCATTGGGCTTCTTCACTCGAGGAATCGCTCGTGGCGGGAGAGCAAATGAAGCGCGTATTCGTCGAGAGGAAAGACTTGTCGTCAATCTCAACCCCGCTGATCTCCGCTTGATTATTATCGTTTATTTCCATGTCCACCTTCTGAAGCAGACACTTGAGCGACTCCACAACCTCACTCATCGGCGGTCTGAATTCCTTCACGGGCTGAAAGAAAAAAAATGTATACATGGTTATTCAGATTTAGACTGATTAATTCTCATTTGCAAATTATCTTCCGTACCTGTATGCAGAGAGAAACAATGTCGGCAAAGCGGGAGAGATTTCTGGTGGAAACTGTTCTTTTGATTCCCGGGTCGACCATTCGTTCCAAACGCCCGCTGTCGTGAAGCCCAGATGAAGCCCATTTCACCAGAGACTGTTCTTCCCTCGCTCTCAGGCTGCGTCACCGGTGATATGATCAGAAAAATAAATGCTAGCAAAACGCGATTAAGAGAGGCTTATCGAAGAACCCGTACTTGTCGAAAGGCTTTCTTCCGGTTAAAAGCTCCAAGAGAAGAACTCCAAAGGCATAGGTATCGCTCTTTCGTCCGTCAACTCCGGATTGACCGTGTTCCGGTGCAATATAGCCCGTATTCCCAATTGCAATCTCCGCTGCCTGTTTGGATCACCACAGCAACAAAATACTTGAATAGACTTTCCGTCAATACAGTTAAAGAAAAGCTCATATTAGAGGGCCTATAACTGTACCTTGATTTTGACCCTGTTTGTAGTAAGTGGCCGCAGAATGGCCAAGCCACAGTCACAGACACGAGGCGTGAGTTGTTCGTCGAGCAACACATTTGCAGCTTTGAGGTCGCTGTGAGCGATAGGAGGCGAGAATGTCGAGTGCAAATAACTAATGGGCCAATAGTGTGAAATTGTCAAAAAAATATTGAACAGCAAAGATAAAAACAGAAAGTAACAGATAGTAATGCAAACAACGTACTCTAGGGCCTGAGCCACGCCAAGGGCTATTTGAAGACGGAGACCCCAAGAGAGAGGCTTGTATTCTCCACTGTGAAGAGCTTCTTCGAGCGACAGATTTCTGACAAACTCATACACGAGGAGGTGTTGTGCGTGCTCTACGCAATACCCGAGAAGCGGTATGATATTGGTGTGTTTCAGCCGCGAAACCGTCCAAATCACGTCCAGAAACTGCTCTTCTTCTTCGAAAGACAGAGATACCATGTTGATGTTCTTCACCACAACAACCTGGACAGCCATTTGTAGAGAGTTCTTTAGTATGAGATTCGACAATGTGTTTATGGAAATGATTCATGTTATGAAAGAGGTTTGGGGTTTGTACTTGTCCATCTGGGAACTCCGCTTTGTAGACTGATCCTAGAGACCCTTCGCCGAGAAGATTAGCTTCACTGAAGCTATTTGTAGCGGATTGAAGATCTGCGACTGTGTAGAGCTTGGCTTTCACTGGGAACCCAAATTTCCTACTGAAACTTTTTCTTCTTGTGTTCTTCTCAAATCCTCCATGGTACACTGGAGGCATTATTTTCTGATCCAATTTTGGGGACCTGAAAGTCACCACTTTTGGGCTTTGTTCTGTTGCATTTGCAGAACTATCTATAACCAAGAAATGGTAGGGAGAAAAATGAATAATTAGAATTATAGTAAAAATGACCAAAAAAACAAAAAAAAAAGTTCAGTTCTTAAGGATTTCACCTCTGGCTGTGCTGAGTGGAAGAGTATGTGTTGCACTACCGGTTTCTCGAAGCTGTTGGGAACGATATTTATGCACCCGGACAGAAATGTAAATAGCAACACACGACACCACTAAAGTTGCTCCACCAACTGTAAAAGATATTCCCCCAGGACCCATGCTCTTTTTCTTCTTCTTTTTCTCCTTCTTCTCCTTATGTTTATATCTTTCGATAACCGGGTTCCTTTTGATGACTGGGTTTCTTTCGATCGCACTTGACTGAGATGTCGGTGGGCTATGAATAATGTTCTGCTCCCTTGGAACTCTGTCCATAGGGAACTCCCAAGGAGGTGAATTATCCGTGTGAAATCTATTCCCTCCGATCCTAGGACAGTTAAAAAGTAAGAAAGAGAGCTAGATTCTAGATAGAAACACCATGTATGAAAAAAGGATCTCAGTCAGTACCATAGATTCGGTATCGATTCGAAATGGCCTGGAATGATGCCACTGAAATCATTGTTCTGGATATTCCTGAAAACACGAATCTACGTAAATAATCGAAGGAATGATTCCAAAGAGCTATGTGCATAGGCCAGCAAGCAGAAACTTACAGGTCAATCAGTGGAAGCTCGGATAGATATAAGACTGACCCAGTGAGATTGTTATTCTGTAGAAATCTGTAGGGATACATCGAGTTAAGCATGTGATATTGCTGGGATAAGATTTGATGATTGCAGGACAAAAACTCACAATCCGGAAAGGTTTTTCAGGGATGCAAATGAACTTGGTAAGTCTCCACTGAAACTATTGAAAGACAAGTCCCTAGGAAATAAAATGTAGATGCATATAAGAATCAGTTATAAAAAGTTATTCAAAATTTGGTGTGCCGCCATTTTCACTTTCTTCAATCTGATAGTAGGAAATATGCATATAAGAAAAGTACACAATAAAAAAAAGAAAGAAAATCAAGATGAGAACTTACATGTCCTTAAGATTTCCCATACCATTAAACACATCACCGATGTGCCCAGATAAAGAGTTATGACTTACGTTCCTGTATATAAGCAATAATCAATCACAGATCGTATATGACCAAATACATTGCAAAAGCCACATAAACAATCAAATAATCTCACAGATGTCGGAGATGTTTCATGTTGGACAAAGTGGCTGGAATACTTTGATTAAAATTGTTGTACGCTAAATTTCTACACAGCAAGGATAAAACATTAGAGATGTAAGACCAAAGACGGAGAAAAATTAAGAAATCTAAAGAGAAAACGTATTCTTGAAGAACAAAACTTGATTAAATTAGTGTACTTACATATGGCTAGCACTAGGAGGTAGTTCATCTGGAATTGGACCCCAAAGGTTGTTAAAGCTAACATCCCTGAAAGAGAAATGGCATTAGAAATCAGCCAATGCAATAAATCGCCCTAATATCCATAAAATGGAAGATTAACTACTCACAGGTTCTTTAAGCTCTGAAGATTGTTGAGTTGGTATCCAAGGGTTCCATTGAGATTAAGACCGCGAAGATTACTATACAAGAAAATAGAAGTTTTAGAAAAACAATAAAGAAGCTATACTTCTGAGGCCAAAACAGAGAAAAGATCGAGAGTTGTAGTGATTAGCGTACAGGTATATAACAGAAGACCCGAAACACGAAACTCCCGGCCATGATTCTTCGCAAGGATCTGAGCTGTCCAGTCTCCAACCCTTCAGAGATGGAAAATTCAGATTCCAGTACAAATCCTGAAGAGCTCTGACTGCATTTAAAGGGAAAAGATAAACAAACACATATTATAGAATGTACTACAAGAGAATAGAAGACGAAGTAAAGATCGGAGGAGAACAGTAAAAGAACTGTTTTAAAACGATTCCAACTTATCCCTTTGAAACGGTTAACATTAAGATCAGACCTTTTTATATGTTCCGATACCAAGAAAGCTCGGTATTTTTGCTCAAATTAAGCGTATAAAGTTAAACATTTTACAACTCCGTTAACGGCGTACAGTTCAAGAAACAAGAAAGCCCTAAATCAGCTAAACTCACCATCTTGTGCGTCCGTGAACGCCCTGGTCTTGGAAGCGAAATCCGCTAAATAAAGGAGGCCGAATGCGAACCACGCGTAATGAAGGTTCTTCTGCATTTTCTTCCGGGTATGAACTGAACCGATCACCTATTGCTTGCAGAGAGAAGATGATACGACGACGTCGATCGACGAGAAATCGAGACGCTAAAATTTGAAAAGATCGTCGCTATTTTTCTTCACTTGCTTGCCTGTAATTTCCTTCTTTATTTCGGGAAACAAACAAGAAGTTGAATACTTTCAGAGAGAGAAGTGAAAAGAGGGTTTAGAATGGTGTGAGAGAGACGACGAGAGAGAAATGGCGGTAAATATATTCTGAAGCGAAAGAGTCACTATTTATAAGTGCTGCGATGGCTTGCAAAAAGAATATTAATGAGAAAGTGCTGAGCTGGCATCCACGTCACCTAAAAAGGGTAGGCTTTTGACGAATACTGTGGGGTCGTCTACACGGTAACTACGGTGTAGCTCTGTCCTTGGCGGCAATATCAATGGGCTTTTGTCCTCTGGGAGCCCATAAAAATATAAAATAAAAATTCGACCTTTTTGTCTCTCTGTAACTTTCGAGCTCAAGCTATGGCGGAATTCGGCACGAACCGAACTTGCAATGACGAAGAAGAAGACGATTACATGGCAGACCTCTCCGTATTTGTTCCGAACGAAGTTGAAAAGCTTCCGAAAAAGAATACGAAAAAGGTAAAACTCAAAAGCTGTTTGTGTTCCGTGAAAATTCTACTGATTTCAAAAAACAAATTCTCTGTAAAAGGCATTAAATTCGGCTTCGTAGCTTTCCGAGTCATTAATTCTCTCAGTTAACATAGATTATGAAGAAATGAGAAGTCCTTCGATCGCGTTACAAATCCGAGGAATTCGACATTGCTAAAGCAAATTTACGGACAGAAATATCCGTTCCCTTATTAAACATTGATTTTCTAGCAATTGGATGTTCAATTCGATTGGTTGGTGAATCTTCCTTAGGTTACTCCCAGTGACACAACCCTAGGAATTCAATCAGCGAAGAAGAAATTCAAACCCCGTAGCTGGCAGGAAAAGAGAGATCTGAATCGGAAGGAGAGGCAAATGGAAGAGGACATGGAAACCCTGGCGAGAACAGAAGCCCCGATATCGCAATCCAACATAGGGTTCAAGCTCCTGAAGCAGATGGGGTACGAGCCCGGGTCAGGGCTGGGGAAGGAAGGGACGGGGCGGGCCGATCCGGTGGGTTTGCAGATCCGGCGGTCGCGTGGCGGGATCGGAATCGAGGCCGCGAGGGAGGAGAAGCGGCGGAGGGAGTTTCTGGAGGAGGAGATGAAGAGGAAGAACGAGGAGTTCTTGGCCGAGGATTTCGGGGTTAGGAAGAAATCCTTGTGGCGAGGAAGGAGAGTCGCAGCAAATTATGCCAAGGCTAAAGCTGCGCTGGATCAGCTGGAGAATAAGGAGGTTGAGATCGTTAAGAAGAGCGAGGATGATGAGGAAGTTGTTGAGGAAGAAGAGGAAGTAGAGATAACAGAAGAGGTACATATATATCAGTGGTTTGTTTTTATGAATGTTCAATCATGGTTGAATCATTTTCGATGTCCGTTTCACTATTTTGTGTGTATCGGAAATGTTGATTGTTACATGATGTTTTTAGTTAGTATCTTTCGTGACCCTTTGAGCTCTATGTTATTGTTGCCTCGAGCTTTTCTTTCTTTCTTTTTTCTAGCTTATGAGATTCATATCACATTTAGAAATTCGATGTATTTACGAGGCTTTGTTAAAAGAGATGTTTTTGCGAGGAAATTTTGGAGAAGAAAAAGTCATTTTGGGTTCTGCATTCATAAAACCATGGGTTTCCTTTTCTTATTAGCAAATCAAATACTCTGTTATGTTTTCTATTTGGCCTGTCATTGGAAAAAGTCTGAATGTGTTTTATATGTATTTGTTTTGTGTACGATCCAGGATTTGCTCGGGATACTGATGAAACTCCGAGACGAACATAGATACTGCCTGTTCTGTGGGTTCCAGGTGAGAAACATTCATGCTAAAACAGTCGATCAAATTAAATTTTTTATATCTTGCGTTTCCCATTGAAAGCTCGGGTTTTTGTTTCAGTACGAATCAACAGACGCACTCTTGTCCAACTGTCCCGGAACTGATGAAGATGAACACTAACATGATACTGAATTCAAAGAGAGGCACATAAATGCTGATAGCTCGATTATCAAATCAAATGTTGCAATTTGCATAGGATGGCAGATTTTTTTACGCGTTCTGCCTGGCAAGTGATTTGGTACTGCAGCTTTATCAAAGCGGAAACAAGTCCAGGGATGGATGCAAAAAAAAGAAAAAAGCTCAAGTCTTAAGGATGGTAAGTTATTGATCGAAGCAATTTAATCGAGATTCAAAACAGAAGGCCTATATTCAGGTTATCCTCCAGTGTGCAGAGAAAGAGGTAAAGTAAGATAGGCAAATGATATATACTACTCTTGCACTCCTTCAAAGACTTCAATTTAGAAAATCCGTTTACCAATTGACTATGCAAACATTATTGATTTGATGCAAATATAAAGGGACATATTATAGAGGAGCTGGGACCACAAAGCGATGTCTAGTAAAAGTATTCCTAAACGTGCAATGTTTAATCAGCTCATAAGTGCAAAAAAAAAAAAAAAAACAATTTCAGAAACAGTTCACAACCGTTAGGAAAATCTCTTTGATTTGATATGAAAATTTCTTTTATATCAAATTTGACATTAGATTCTCTTTAATATCAATTAACATAATTTTTCAACAAGGCTCAGTACTTAACTCTGCCATGTAATTCTCATGTGCATGTACAGTATATGTTGTTTTCTTTTGTGTATAAATACATACTCGTGTTTATTGAGTTGCCTGGCCTCTTCGATAATAAAATAATATGCAGCCAAACAAATATACGACACGCAAGTTGTTAAAAAGAAATAATACTCAGTATAATACTTACCTATTTCTGTTAGTTAAATTAGACATGTGTCAATTTCTTTTACGATTAAAAACTCTCGAATACGATGGCATATGTACACAAGGACAAAACACACAAACGAATCACAAATCCAAGAGATTCACTCCTATTTGTACACGTAATTTCGCAAACATTACCCAAGCCTCACGAACCACACAATTGCCTTCAGATTCTTGTGGATCCAGGGGAATCCGTTACCCCGACGTTTTTTTATTCACTATTCTCCTTCAAGCTGTGTGAAAAATAAAATTATTAACTTTTTTTTTTTGTTATTATTATTACGATTTAATTTAAGGATTAGAAAAAAAATGGAAATTAATATTATTGTATATAAGATGTGAACTATATGACTTTTCAGGTAAAGCTAGTACGTTGATTAAGTAGTAAAATCTAATGGAAGGCCATGATTTTTTTTATAGCCGTAGCGCATCAAAATGATGAGCATATTACAAGTACGGCTGACAGTATATAATGCCTTTTGCACGACATGATTGTTGCTTCTCGAATTTTGATTAACGAAGTGTAAATCGTCAACCAACTCACAAGATGGAAAATTTTGAATAATAAGATCACAATAGATGTTTTTTTCCGTTTTCCACGATTCTTATCGAGGCCATTAGAAATATATTAATGTTTCTGCTTGAGCTAATTTTTTATTATTATTACGCATCTTAAGGTCATGGAGAAAAACCCACGTTATTTATAAGAATTATTTTTACACAAGTGATTCAAGTTTAAAATAACTTTTTGTCTTTTATATTATATTCTTCTACTTATTTATTATAATCTTACTTCCATGCTCAATATAATTTGATAATATTACTTGTATCATGTTAGATTTTGGAAAAACTAAAGAGAAAGTAACAAAATATCTATTTAAAATATATTAATTAATATAATAGTCAAAATCTCAAAATTTTAAACAAAATAGTCACTTCACTAAGCTTAAAATAGTTTTAGTATTTATAAGTTCATTTATTTCAATTCGCTATTAACTTAAAAAAAATTACTTAATATGTTTTATTGCATAATTTTTCAAGTTATTCCGCTCACGAATTAAGAATTTCAGTTGAGGGAATTGAACAATCTAACTATTTTAAATATAGCTATTTGTTCGCCCCTTTACGTTAATAGTGATTAAACAAAATAAACAGAATACCCTTTATTTTTCACACTCATAATTATTATTAGGATTCATTTTAATCATTTCCTAAAATTACGTATGAAAAAACCGAAATTAATCTTGTATATAAGATTGAATATATAGGTAATATTTGGACGATTTCTTTTTCATATTTGAAATTCAAAATTTTCAAGTCGAATTAATAAAACAAACAAAATTTTTGACAATTAATCACGTAATAAACTATTCTCGTTTAAAAACGAAACTAAGTTAAACATACAATCTCATTTAATTATCCACATGGAAATAACCAATATTAATAACACAAGGAAAAAAAATGACAAAATCATTTAAGCAATAAAAAAACACATATAAGAATCAAGGTGTTGAAATGTGGAATAGACATAGTGTATTACCATAAGATGACGTATAAAATCTTTAGCCGAAAATTAACAAAAATATAGATCAATCCCGTAAAATTTCAAACCTTACCATAAGATGACGTATAAAATATCAAGCCGAAAATTAACAAAAAAATAGATCAATCCCGTAAAATTTCAAACCTTTTAATACGACAATAAACCAAAATTAACTGTTCTTGAAAAAAAATTGAGAGAAATCTCGCTACAGTTACTTAACGAAATGCTAAAATGAGACACTAATTTAATGAAATGGATGTTATTATATTAATTCAACTTGAAATTAAACTATTAAACGTTTGAAATATGATAACTAATGCGTTTAAAAAGTGTGTATCATGTAAGGCATACAATTAGCTAACAATAATTATATTTTAAAATTAATTCGTTTTAAAAACTGTTTCCTGAAATTACATATGAAAATAAAGCAAAATTAATGTTGTATTATGGGCTGACAATCCGATAGTATTTGGACAATTTTTTATTTTTATATTTGAAATTCAATTTTTTAAGTCAAACTAAAGTAAACAAAATTTTCAACATGTCATCATCAACTGAAATAAACTAAATTTATCTTGTATTCTTGGTTGAAGATTCAAGCAATATTTCAACAACCAATTTTTTCAGATTTTCAATTCGAATTTTGGAGTCGAACTAATAAATGAAACATATTTTGAAAAATAATTAGGTAATAAATCACTCTCACTTTAAAATCAGAAACTAAATTAAATAATCTCATTTATTAATAACCAATTTAAAATATAAAATATTAATAAATAATAAAAATTCAAATAGTGCATAATTGTAAACTCAACTCTCACAGAATTAGCACGTCATTTTGTTTGTAGGCAACTTTTTGATGTATGTGTGTGTTGAACGCATAAACTCTTGTTTGAAAGTGATTCGAAATTACGGACTTAAAAGGGCATTATCACCATTCTAATGAGCTAATTTGAAAAAATTGTACAAATTGTAATTTTTCTTTGCTTTTAAATAATTTATTTTCCCAGTTATGTGGATCCAAACTTAGTATACAAAAGATATTTTAATACATAAAAAGAAAGGAACGAGGAAATAAATAATGACGTTGATTTCTCATTTCTCACAGCTCTTCAAAAATGGAGTCTCTTTGTCCTAACCTCTCGCTTAAGCCAACGAGCTCGTCGCCACTCTTCCGCTTCCGTCGCCGGAATCTGGCGACGAGATGCAACCGCGTTTCGCCGCGTAGCTTTTGGCGTGGAGAGGCCGTCCCAGAAGAGCAGCGATGGGCTCAATCGGTCGGGAAGAAGCTCTTCGGATTCGCTGCCGTGGCTTCGACGGCGTTCTCCGTCTACTGCGACTCTCCGGCACTGTCTGAGTCACTGACCGTGGCGTTTCCGGTCTCTCGAGCTCCGGAGGTGAATTTTAATGACCAAATGATTTAGTAGTGATATTGCGTGAGTTTGGTGATGAAATTGGTTGACCATGGTTCGGTTTTTTCAGGTAAACAGAGTTCAGAGAACTCTGGTGGAAGCTTGGGGTTTGATTAGAGAGACGTTTGTTGACCCTACTTTTAATAACCAAGGTGAACGGTGAAAATAAAATAAATCTATTACTACTTATTAGACCCACTTTCTTGACTTTATTTAATTTTTCTTCCATTCCAAGTTCAACAAAGTCATCTTTATTTGTACAATAAATCATTAACATAGTCAATTCGAAATACTATGTTTTGGTTTACTGAGAAATGATCATGCTGATATATATGGAGCGTGTTGTTCTGCAGATTGGGACGAAAAGTTGCAAGAGACAATGGTGGAAATGTTTCCGCTGGACTCGGCCGATGCAGCTTATAACAAAATTAGTGCGATGGTTTCTACTCTCGGTGACCCTTTTACCCGGATCATCAGCCCAAAGGTTCTTTCATGTTTGTTTATCATCGTATTGATGTTGATATGCCCGATCCATAGAGAGTGTTCCGTGATTTTGACTAGCAAACACCGATTTTAATCTCGCAGGACTATCAAAGCTTTAGAATAGGAAGCGAAGGGAATCTTCAGGGCGTTGGGATTTTCATATCCGTTGAACCAACCACAGGACGTCTGGTACTGATTCGTCCCTTGGATGAAATTTTCTCTTGAGTATATTAATAATCCAGCGACACATACATATATTTATATATGTATATTCAATGCACAGGTTGTTTTGTCAAGAATAGAGGGTAGTCCCGCCGCTCGAGCTGGCATACAGGACGGAGATGAGTTGGTCGAGATCAATGGTACTTCAGTACCTGAATGCATATTGTTTACCTTCATTCTGAGTACTTGGTTGCTATAAATATCTTTCAGGACTCCTGATTAAATTAGGAAGAGTAAATCAATGATTAAAACGTTCATTTTGTAATAATAATTAATTAGGGGCCGTTAAAGGTGATGAGAAATTGGTTAGAGCTATGTAATCTGAGAAATTGGTTCACCTTTTGACTTGATCAAGTGAGCTCAATTATCATTTTACATGCTAAATTGGTATTAAGCTTGTCGTTATGAGGACAAATTCATAGAACTAACGATAAGTCCAATTCCATATCGTCCTTAATCAATGAAGAATTTAATAGAATATCAGCTCTTACTTATTCTTTAGCCTGACTCTCCAGTGGCTCCCAAATCCTGTGATCTCAAAACATGAATCTTATTCTCACTCAGGAGAGGAAGTCCACGGTATCGACAGTGAACAAGCTGCACAAAAGCTTAGAGGCCGCGCTGGAACCACCGTCGTAGTAAAAGTTCAAAGTGTAAGTGTTCAGTCTTCAATCTCATTGAAGAAATTAGAATTCATCACTATCTTAGCACCAACTATCTTCATGAGTGTCTCAGTTGTATATCATGTTTTTCACTGCAAAATCATATCAGGTAATAATACCTGTCTCCTTTTGTGCAGGGAACAAACCCCAGAAGCGAGTCTGCTATAAGAGAGGTATAGATTTCTTTTCAAAATACTAGTCTACAGAAGCACCAAAAATACTATTTTAAATTTGTCATATAGTCTTTTTATCTTATTTGATCAGAGAAATATATCCTTTTCTCCTTGAAGGTCAAACTATCTCGCGAAACCATCAAGTTTTCTCCCATATACAGCACCATCATCATTCATAAAATGCCAGGCGGGCTTGAAACGAAGACCGGTTATGTGAAACTATCAGAATTTTCTCAGGTATTAACATGAACCTCTCGTCACTGAGCTATCAGAATCTAAATTGTAAACCCTCGTGCTCCAATCCCTTTCCATCAGTCCGCTGCTCCGGACATGGAGAACGCAATTCACGAGATGGAAAGACAGGGTGTTCACTCGTACATTCTGGATCTCCGCAACAACCCGGTAAACATATGTTCTTTAAATCTTTATCCCATTTTCAGTTTTCAAACTTTGGTTACTGATCATTTTCATCTCTAGGGGGGACTGGTGAGAGCGGGGCTAGAGGTTGCCCAAATCTGGTTGGATGGCGATGAAACCATAGTCAATGCGATCGATCGAGAGGGAAATATGCAGCCCATTACAACCGTCGATGGCCACGCTTTGACACACGATCCACTTGTCGTTCTCGTAAGTATTTTCCTAAATCTTCTTCCATCCATGTTCTTTCGTGAACCAAAGCCCATGAAACATGCCATATAGCTCGGGTCTCAGTATGTAACAGTAAAAAAATTTGTGTTTTTTTTCCGCATAAACAGGTCAATGAGGGAAGTGCAAGCGCTAGCGAGATCTTGGCGGGAGCACTACACGACAACGGCCGAGCCGTTCTCATTGGACACAAAACCTTCGGGAAAGGTAGAATTCAGGTAATATATTCTTCCGAGCTTAGACTAAGGCCTTGTTTGGTAGGAATGATTTTGGAGGGATGGATTAAGATAAAGGGATTTAGAAGGATGGATTGTATTAATTTATTATTTGGTAGTAAAGAAGGAAAGAAAATAAGAGGGAAATGGATGAATTTGTATCCATGGGTCCCACCAAAAATGCTCTCCTCCCATTTTGGAAGGATTGGAGAAGGGAGAACAAAAATGTATTTTATATCTTTTTTTTCTCTTTTTTGTATATATTAAATATATGTGCATTCTAGTTTTTTTTTTCCTTTTTTGTTGTTGGTTAAAACATTGATCTTTAATTTTTTTTTTGTATTTCTTTTTTTCATCACCAATTTATGACAAGCAATATTATCAAAGTTTATAAAATTTATTATTTTTATTTTTCGTCATGATCAAATAATTGTTTGCTCAAACAAAAGTTTGAATATTTTTATGACTTTGTTTATCGATTTTTTAAAATTTTGTGTCTTTGGGTATTACAACTTATGTGATGTATGGTTATAAATTATTATTTTTTATTTAAATAGATGAACAAAAAAACTCAACAATTGATTGGGAGATAAAACCAAGAAATGATAATTTAGGAAATAGCTAAATTATGCGACCATAAATTTATTTTGTTATATTAAATAAAATTTTGGATTAGATAACTAAATTAATATATGTATATATATTTAATAAAAGTTTTTTTTACGATATATCATATATAGTTATGCAGTTTAATAATTACATGCACATTAATTTTTATAATATAAATAAATTGTGTAAATTAAAGATCAATTTGATAATATATAGAAGTATTATTGTAAATTACCATTATAAAATATATCACACCATTAAATTTTTATTTATACCAAACAAATATGAGAATGGATATTAATCTTTCCTCTCATCATACCAATCAACTTTTTGAAAAGTTACAATCCACTCATTTCCTTTCCTTTCCTTTCCATCCTAAACAATCCATCCACCCATTTTTCCATCCCTCCTACCAAAACAAAGCCAGGTATTGTACTAAGGGATAATCAGTTCATTTCTCTGCTACTGTATAAACTTCAATACAATTTTAGTACCCTGAAAGTAGTTTCTTTCTAAATATTATTTTATTGATTTTGGTTCTGCAGACTGTGACTGAACTGAACGATGGGTCGGCATTGTTTGTGACGGTGGCAAAGTACTTATCACCGGCGCTCCACGACATTGACAAGGTCGGAATCGCCCCCGACATTCAGTGCACGCCAGACATGCTCGTCTCTCCCAAGAACTCCAGCCCGAAGAACGAAACAGAAGAATCGCCTCTCGAAGCCGATTCGTGTATCTTGGTTGCAGAGCATCAACTTGACATCCAAGAGACCGCTAAAGGGACGGCCTCTTAAAAACGATGCTGGGTCAGAATCTTAGCGCACAAATTTCTCGTTGATGGGATGTAAATAATATGTGTAAATAATTGCATACATATTCATCAGATATAAAGGATGCTCTCAATATTGTATATAGAACTATGCTCCAATGTATAAAGGCTTTACATAATACGACGTTATAAGTTATGGATCATGCAAATTCGGTTATGTCGTCGTTAAACCTGCCAATCAGCGTCGGTGAAGACCTCAATTTTTCGGCTGACTTTTGCTGAACCATGCCTGAACTTTTCTTGAGGTAGCGAAGAATTCTGTAAACAGCTTGGAGAAAGGCTTCAGAGGGATTGTGCATGAACCGAGTGACAAGTCCAAATGTTGTGTAAGCTATATAAATGAGAGCTTACCAAGAACTCCTTGATATCAGGGCTTGTCGAACGGAGTATCATTTTTTAGTTGAGTTACTTGCTAGGTGGGTCAATCAAAGTGGAAGTAGGCATCCTAGAAGACCAATTTCCTTTAATATACAAAATGTGTTTCCTTTGGGAAATAGCAACCCCCTTTTTTTGATCTTGCTAACTTACATGCCTTGAGATTATGGGTTATCATAATTTAGAGAAAGAGAGAGGATAAAACCAGGGAAAGACCGAGAGAAAATCCGGGTTAATTTAGAACTTCAAATGCAAATTCTGCAATACACACTAGTGACTGAAAATGATTGTGCTGTTTCAAATTTAAAGATTATTGTACAAGTTAACAATAAAACGTGGCAGGCAATATAAACTTGTAAATGATTCTATTATTATAATTTATGACTTTATTTTCGTTACTCAACTTGAGGTATTGCATTACATTTATTGATTTATTCCTAATGATACAAACAAATATAAACAAAAAGAAATGTGAATGATATTACATGATAGCTAGCCTTACGACATTTGTCTCTTTAGGCCAAAAGAGATTAAGGAAGATTGGTTTAATTTAGAGAATGTCATTCATCAAACGTCTGTGCCTATTATAGTGTTTCTCCACGAACACTTTTGAAGCTCCCTCTATCGTTTTTCGCCAGGTCTGCATGGTTAATTAAAAGAATGCATAAATAATAATAATAATTGTGAAATCTGGGAGTTATATGAAATGAAAGTTGACATTTAGTGAGAGAAACAAAGTTGTGTTGAGTTGAGTGCATGGATTTGACGACCCACAAGCCAACACTTATATTTAACATTTCTTTATATTGATTATGCATTGGATCTACAGCTGTAGCCATTTTGCTTTATTCCCATATAATATAGTTACAACATTGAATAAGTGATAAATAAATTATTCTTATTAAGCTTAAATGTGGGATAAAAACGGATAGCCACATCTTATATTCGTTTCCCAAGTAATTGAATTAACTAATTTAATTGATTTTCAGAAACCATTAAAAAAGATTAACCTGTATTTTTTTCTTAGTTTTTTTTTTAAAGCAGTTTTGGGGCGGACGAGAATCGAACCCACCACCTATTAACTAGTACTGTTTTTGTTTTCTTTTTCTTAGGTTTTTTTAAGCAAGTTTTTTTTTTTGGTAAAGTTGGGTTTCCCAGATATTAGTATCATTGGTCAAATTTTATTCTTTCTTGAAACGAAAAAAAGAAAAAAAAATTGGTCAAATTTTTTTCAGGGGTTGACCTGTCAAAAAGCCACCATTTCTAATGATGGATCATGGATGGATCATAAAAACTGGCTAGTAATTTAAAATAGATTATAGTTATTAAATTAATCAGTATCTTGCATTTTGTATACATTAAATAAACAAATTAATTTGATAAAGCACGACTGTAACAAAACAGCCGATACTCACTTTTAAGATAATATTAATTTTTATCATATACATAAATTATAATATTATGGATAAAAGTGGGAATGACAACATGTGAATAAAATTAACTTAGAGTTTAGCTTAAATATTTAATTAAAAAAAGTGATTTGCAATTAAAACTAATACTATATTAGTTATTCATTAAAGATCTCTAACATCCATAGTTGTTAAAACTAATATATATTTAAGTTGAATAACTAAATCTAGGATTCAATCACAAGTAGCTCTACTTCAAAGTTTAGACTACTATCCATAATATTATAATTTAATCAAGTTAAATTTAATCAAAACTCTGGATTCCAATCTCACATACTAAATATAATTTCACTGCAACTAAAGTAGTAAATAAAAATAAACCACCCATTAAAATTTGTTATCCTGAACCCCCAAGCAATTATTTTCAATTTTATATTGACTAAAATAAAAATATATATGAAAAGAATGTCGTCACCTTCTGAATGGTCCCAAAGAGGGATTTGTGCCTAAGCTCTCTAGCTTTGAGATGAGCTCTACTATGAACCTTAAGCTGCCTCGTAGCCGCCGAGTTCCTCGTCGCCGGTGCAAGAAGCGACCTTCTCATCGGACTTTCCGCGCCGGTGGTCGATCTCTGGCTCCGGCGACGCTTCGTCACTTTCAGTTTCGTTGCGCGATCTTCATCTTCCATCACCGCAAACTTCCTCAGAAGCTCGTCGGACGATTTCCTGTTCACGTGTTGGACTTTGGAGTCGCTGTCGGAAGAAGCCATTGCAGAGATAGAGAGATAGCTAGAGAGAGATATTGTGATTTTGTTGTTGCTTGGGTTTGGGTTTAGGCTGCTAAGTTATGTAGATGGGAAATGGACCGTTGGTTAGTGAAGGATATTAGAAGGAATTCTTTGAATAATTGGGAATGCAAGAGAGAAATATAGCCGTTGAGGAAAAATGCCAGCGCCGATTTTCCATGTAAAGTATGATTGAGAATGTGAGTTTGGTGTGGTTGATAACGATAATAACATTACTAATTATATAATATCATATATTACAAGTGGGCATTTTTCACTTATTCATGTGTTATTTTTTTTGTTTTCTTCTCCTGACAACTTATGCTGTTAATATGGCACAGAAAGTAATGCCGGATCCACAATGGTATTATAATATGATTATTTTGTTTGTTATCAAAATCAAAACTAAAACCAAAAAAAAACTTTCTGCCCATGTTTTTCAAACTTTTATTTGCATTCGTGGTTTTTGGCATTTACCGTTTTTTTTGGTTAATTAGTCTCATTTTCTTTTCTTTTATTTACCATAAAACTCAACATGTCTAATGTTTATGTCAATTATTGATTTTAGAGAATTTTAAGGTTAAATTTAATTTTAATCTCTTCTCTTTGTCACTTTTAGATTTCGATAAAATCGTTTACTTGTAAAGAACCCGTAACACTACTCATATCCTCCATAATGAGCTTGTTCTCGAGCTCAAAGTTTGGGTATGCTTTTGCTAACGTCGCGTACTCATCCAAAGTTACAGAGTCAACGCCGTTGGTAGTCCAATAAACGAGTAGTTGACTCTAACCTTCTTGCCGATGAGATCGAGGACAAATAACAGCCCATAGAAACCCGGTGAAAGCTTGTGAAGCGGGTGCTTGACCACTGTTAACCACCGGTAAAGTTGAAGTTTAAGCTACACACAATCACCTTTGTCGAGCTTGACACTATAGTGTTTCCCGTCATACGCACTTAATTGCGGTGTTGAGCTTCGACCAGACGTGCACGAGCTTCTTTGGCAAATGTCGTGCGATCGTCAAGGGTATGGTCGACAATACTTTCACTTTGATTTTCCTATTGTGCAGCCCGATAGTCGAGAAGGATCTCAGCCTATTAAAGATTAAAGCTGTATGTATTTTTTCATATTTTTTTCATTGTATTTTCCTTTATGTATTATGGCTATATAAAGTCATTTACTTATAATATTTTTATACAAAATTGGAATAAACGCTTTCACTCTCAATCATTAAATATGAGATTTAGTTCCTCCCCAATTCTCGAATCCTATTTCTATCTATCATAACTTAGAAACGTAATAGCTGTTTACCAACTTGAATGGAGTGGCCTTCAACGTAGGGAGTGTTGTAGTAATATTCCACCATGAAAGAAATTGTATCCACTGTTTTGGCTGTCACTTTTCAAGCACCGTACATACACATCTCGAGCCTGCGATTGACCACCTCTGTTTGCCCATTGGACTGAGAGTGATAGCCTTTGGAGAATGATGGACTAGTCGGATGCGGCTTCCACAAAGTCCATAGAGATGTTGGCTGCGCTGGGATGGGAAGAGGCTGTAAGAGTCACGGTGGCTGATTATATGGTCGCATTTGCATTTTGGTTAATTATATAGAAACTAGGTGATAACAAATGTCAATTTCTCTAGATGAAAAAACAATTGTCATTCTCTTTTCAGAGCCAAAAAACATTCCATTCCTCTGTCTATAGCTTTTATATTGATAAAACTTTGTGTCTCGTATTAAAATTTCACATACCAAACAATATAACACTAAAAGCGAATGTGACTACACACATGGAAGGAGGCTTTTACCACTTAATTAATTTGTAATTATAAATAAATAAAATTTGGGAGAAAAGGATCACATCCCATCAAGTGTCATTTTGAGTTGCTTGCAAGTAAACCTTAGACTGCCATCATGCTTCGTAACAACTTTCTGTCATTTCATTGGACGAGACTTTGGGGTGTATTTGGCGAAGAATGTTTTTAAAGAAGGTACGTAATCAATGACACCAAGAATTCCCAAGCCATTTCCTCTCTCTCAATGTTCCTTTCTCTAATTTTCAAAGGACTAAACTCTCACTCACATCCCATATGAATTTCTTTGCTTTGGCCTGTGGACACAAGATTTGGATCAAAAGGTGGTCGAGCTGAACGACGAAAATATCAAATGTCAAGTAGATGTGATTATCAAAACCTGCTCCAAATCGAAGAGTCGAGAAAAGAAAAATAAAATGTGGATACTAATCATGATCAGGCAGCTTAACTCTAAATGGCCATGGCTTTCATCTAAGATATGATGATTCAAGGTTGTAAAAAATATCTCGAAATCAGATATCGAACTGTTGATCCATAATAAAAGACCCGTGTCCTTGATATTCGACTCAACCTAAACAAGCAAGCAACTCAACAAAACAAATAAAAGAGTTAACTAAACTTAGAAAGTCTACAACTTGCTTTGAATTTTGAACTGTAACTTCGATTCGACTAGGAATTTAGTGTTCGCTTTGAGATCAAACAATGGTGGACTAATGTATCAACACCATTGTTGCAGAGAGAAATCAAAGAGCTTCCGCTCCTTTTCTTTGGTGAGGGATCGGCGACACTGGAATATATTTTACTTTTTCGTCAAATCCATATCAAAAACCTTGCTTAGCGTTTGCGGATCTGATATGGAAGGCCAGAAATCCCTCAAAACTCGAATATTTAGGATGACTCATGATTTGTTTTCTTCTAATAAAACTAGAACATATTAGCATTGATCATGAAGTGATGAATGACAAAAGAGCTTGACTGGAGTTCTTGATTTCTGCAGACTTATCTAAGACATCTAGGAAATCTCGAGCCGGAAAAAAATTCGAACCCATATACGAAGACTGTATCTTGTAAAGAATGATAGAATTTTAGTAACTTTCAATGGGTGAGTGTTACTTGCACTCCACTCCAAGTCCAACCTCAGCCGCGCGGCGGGGCTTGTTCTTCCTCCGGCTTCCGATCTGTCTGAACCCTACAAACTTTCCAGAACTCTCCTGGGTCGACTTTGACGCGACGCCATTTTCGCTCTCGCTGTCAGATATTTCTCTCTTCCTCGAGACCTTAATGGATTCTTCTTTCTCGGCCATCTTCGCTTCCTCTGCTTTCTCAGGCTCTTCCTCCTTCTGCCTTTGGCTTTTGTCTTCTATGCCTTCTTCGCGGCTGCTTTTCTTTGCTCTTCCTCGTGCCCTAACCATTCTCGGAAACGCGGGAGAATGTTGCAGAGTGAAGAGAGATTCTGTGTCAACAAGAAAATAAATAAATAGATCACTACATATGCAATGGTTTTAAAGGCATACCCAGAAAACTAAACTGAGAAATCCTAATTTTTGGTTAATATTTACCAGAAAAGAAACATAATTTGACAGCTAGGTTTCTATTAAGTATTCGTTACAGCTATTTTTTATATATATGTATATATTTTAGAACCCAGATCGTATTGGAAGTGACTTCCTTGAGATCCAAAGCACAGACAGGAAGTTAAAGTCTTTAAAACTACAAAGAAACGTAAGAGAGTACTTACACGATCTATGCATAATACTGAACAGGGTTGAAGGAAAAGAGTAAACGAGACCGACCTAAGAAGTTATAATATCGTTTTGTTTGTTCAACTTCAAATTGAAGAATCCCATTTCCCAATGATCAAATCGGCTTTTTTCTTCTTCCAATCAATGGCTTCCAACTGTGCAGAGAAGCTAAAACGTGTTAAAGACTCTGTAATGAGTAAGTAAGAAGTAAAGACGACTCTATAAAAGGCTAAAACCTAAAAATATAAAATAAAAACAATTAATAAATCTTTAAATAAATTATTATAGTTTTTAATAAGTGATTAAAATTATTTAGTACTTACTAATAATTAACAAGAACTAAAATAAATAAATAAAATAAAAATTACATTACTAAAATTACATAATGTTTCTGGATAATAATTTATGTTTTAAGTTTTTGCCATATCTTTCAAAATTATGTTATTTTTTTAGTTTTATGTTTATATAGTGTAGTTAATTTTAATATTAATTTTAATACATGTTTACTTTTTTATGTTTTACTTGAAATTTATTTTAATGTGTCTTTTGTGATCAATTTATGAGTTTTAAGGTTCTATTGATATTTACAGGGTTAATACACACACGTATATATAACTAATATTTAATGTATTAATAAAAACATATAAAAAGATTTGTCGTGTGAACGGTGTTATTGCAAATATAGCGTGATACTCTTGTATATTGTGTTACTGTAAATATAGTGTAACACTCGTGTGAACTGTGTTAATGCAAATATAACGTGACAACATTGTTACGTTGCTGATCTAAATGGCGTGTGATTAAGATACAACACGACATATTTTATGGGACTCGTGCTCCCATAACATAAAATTGCTATCCTATTAAGACACGTGATCTTATCTCGCCTTATCTACTTATACTTGCTTCGGAAGTTCTAAGTCGTTTTTAGTAAAAAAATGAATGGCTCGGGAAGTCTAATGAGATCAGTCTGGGTAGAAATGTAGCTTCCATGTCGCACTTCATGTTTGTCGACGATCTCATCCTCTTTTGCTCAGTGACGAGGAAGTGAACAAATTAATAAGGTGCGTTCAAAAATATGAGAATTGCTCGAGTCAGCGGATCAAAATTCAGAAATCTTGAGTTTTTTCACTTTGTTAATTGCTTGGATGAGATCAAATAAAAGACAAATAACAAGTTTGGAATGCACAAGTGTGATCAGAATTTTTGCTACATGGGAGATTGATATTCATTGACAATAACTAATAAGTTAGTTTTGCAGAAACATAAGATATTTGGGATGATTGAAGGTTGGATGACCAAGACAATATATGTGGCTAAATAGACGATTGTAGTGAAGCTTGTGGTTCAAAATATTCCTTCTTATGCTATGTAACATTATTTTTGCCAAACAAATTCTAGAACTCATTTGATCAAGTCATAAAAGAGAATTTTCGTGAACCGGAGAAATACACTACAACAAATTATTTGCCTTTGTAGTTGGGATACTAATTGTCAACCTAATGGTTTGAATTACAAAAATATGAATGAGCTTACAAGGCTTATGTGGCCAAACTAGCTGGACATTATGGTGAGAAGGAAGGATCAGCTTTTGGTTAAAATTTTGTCACCTAAATATCTTAACAAATTTCTTATTCACGAGGAACATATCTAGAATGCGTAAGAAGAGTGGAAGGACATCAATGAAATGAAAGACATGATCAAGAATAACTCCTACATTTCATTGGTGACGGAAAAGAGACCCTAGTCTATCAGGACTATGGGTCGAGGGATGTCTACTTACGCGGCCGGTCAACTCATCACAGGATTATTGGGCGACGGTTGATACATTATTCTTTCAAAACACAACCAAGTGGGATCCTGCTAAGGTTAGAGAGGTGTGCGGTAGAGATAGAGCTAATGACACACTGAAAATCACCCCTTTTTCCGAGAGCTAAGCAAGACAAGAGAGCAAGGAAATTTCAGCGTTAAAACTGTCTATGGAACTCTGATGGGAGCTTACTTCAATCCAATGGACAAAATCTGGAAAAAGTGTCTGGGATTATTATTCAATCTCAGGTACAAAATGTCTCTTTGGAGACCGGGAAGACTCAGCTTCTCCACGGCAGCCAAATTGACAAGTTGCTTTTCTAATATGGATAAATCATGTAGAGTCCATGGCCTCCAAATATAAGAAAACTAATCAGCACACAAACCATCCAAAAGAACTATTTATTTCAGGTTTATTCAATATTTAGTGATATACAGTTCCTACATAAGTACATATAAGAATGAAAACAACAAAAAACTAATACATGACAAAAATAATAGATTCCCACGACCTAAGCTGACAAAATTACTTCCCAGGATATAGAGAAAACATATAAGAATATAGAGGCCTACATAACAGACAACATAAATGGTTGTAAATATAAAAGTGACGTTTATTAAAAAATAAAAATGACATATAATCAGTGTTTGGCCATGTAATAGGGGTAGCCGCTCATTCCCATGGAGTTTGTGGGGGGTCGGCCGAGACCGTCTTTCTTGAGAGAAGCAGCGGCGTACGAAACCTGAGGTTGGGTCGGAAACGGAACGTGGGCCGTTGGACTCGAGTACAACGAATCCCTATAGTGAGGATACCCGTACCCAAACTGGGTCCCGGACCCACCCACCGGCAAAGACACCTGGCATTGTGTTCTTCCCCTGTGAGAGTCTGCCAGCTTCACCATCACACTTCTCCCCTGCTCCGTATAAATACATCATATTCAGCAGTCAAGTTGAAACTTATGAGAACAATAGTTTCTGGGGGGGAAAACTATTTTCTTGTTCTTGTTTGGATGTGCTGAGACAGTTAACTCGAAATTTAAATAAAGAGAGGAAATTACATAGCAAGCAAGACAGAAAAAGTAAAAAAAAAAATGCGTACAACTTCCTCGAAATTCAATTTTTTTATTTCAGCCTCGAGAACAACATGGCTTCTAACACTTGATCCAAGTTAATATGAAAATGATCATTTGACGTGTAGACCGAAAAGCTTGAGGGCTGAGTAATTGGAAAAAAAATGGAACTATAAACTCCAAGTAAAACACACATTGGTCTGAGGACAGAGAAAGTAAATTCTTTTATGCAGTTTCTACACTTGTTGTTTTCAGGGAAATAAAGTTCAGGGAATGAAATAAGCTTTTCTCCCCCTCGATCCAAATAAGATGAGTTACTGGTAAGGATATTTAATTTTTCCTGCAGCTTGAGAACACATAGCTTCTAATGCTTGTTCCAAGACTTTTCCCCCTCGATCAATATAAGACTAAACATTGGTCGGGATATTTTTTTTTTCTGGTTCAAGAACATATAGCTTCTAATGCTTGCTCCAAGTTGATACGAAAACAATCATTTGATGTTGAGAGGGAAAAGCTTGAAAGCTTAGGTACTATCTGGGAAAAAATACTATTGACTTTTAA
Source organism: Urtica urens (assembly GCA_958296335.1). NCBI lineage: Eukaryota > Viridiplantae > Streptophyta > Magnoliopsida > Rosales > Urticaceae > Urtica > Urtica urens. The sequence continues at coordinate 3,217,767 of OY282521.1, forward strand.
AAGCTATGTGATAGCTTCGTATAGAAGACGCAAATTTTCAATTGGGTTCAGTCCGTTCTTTATTTAAGAATTGTAACTTACACCAAGAATCTTATCCGGATCATCTAATGCTTTCTTTGTTGCCTCCACCGTCTTGTATGTGATGAAGCCAAACCCACTGCAATAGCAAAAAAAAGTAGATAAAGGACTGTTCTTCTTACGGACCACGTTTCGCACAAAATGCCGAAAAGAGAAGTGGTTAAACTGAAAATTTACCGCGATACAGAAGTATCTTTGTCGTATGCAACCGAGCCTTCTTCTATCTCTCCGTGCCTTCCGAAAAAGCTGAGCAGAATCTCGCTCGTCACATCGGGAGATAAGCCACCGATGTAGAGCTTCCTTTGGAGAAGATCTGGGGTCGCACTTGCCCCGCTCAATCCCTCACAAGCAAGATTACAAACGACCATTCTACCCTGAGACAAATATGAAAATCACGCAATGAAAATGTGGTCCGAAACATTATTTAAGAGATCAAATCCGATCCTCACGTCGATCAACATGCTCGAGGCTCTCAGAGCAATCTGAGTGGATTCGATATTGTTGTAAGTAATGAAACCATATCCACGTGATTTTCCAGTTGCTTTGTCGTAAATCACGGCTCCTTCTTCAATTTCTCCATGGACTCTAAACGCCTGGAAAATTAAAACTCACAAGCTCATGTATAAGACGGAGTGACCAAAACTTCACAAGGAAATTCCCTAGAAACAATTTTTCAAATAAAGTCATGAATTCCGACGCCAGGTTTATATCGAACATGACACACACACACTCACATCACACAAAGTTTCGGTAGTGGTATTCCACGACAAGCCACGAACAAAAAGCTTTCGATGAACGGGATCGGCCGTGGCAACACTCTTAATTTTTTCTGCAATTGATTGGTGTTCGGTACCTCTTTATGCCTCAACATGCAACAAACATACATTCACTGGGTCAATTATCACACACACACACACACACACACACACAAGCAATCGTTTTCATGTCCGTACATACATTTCTATCACAACGCAAGGTGAGAAATTGAGTTGAAACAGACTTTATAACAGATTAGTTTATGCCTTCAAATATCGAAATCGGCTTCATAGCTCGAATATTGCAATGCAAATAGCTATTATGATCGGAAGCTTCAGTCCCGGGCGACAAATTCTTACGAGCTCTGTCTAAACACTTAGTTTCAGCTAAAACCTCTAATTGAAAGACGTCTAACATTTTTACTACGCATTTTGTTAACCTTGACCTAGAGTTGAAATGGGACACGATAAAAAGGAATAAAAATGGTACAGTTGCGTGAGAAGGTCGATGAGCTGGGGCTTATTGAGAGGGTCAAGAAGCAAACGCAAATGTTCTTCGACAGAAGGCTGAGACTCGAAGCCCAATTCTTGAAGCTTCCTCTTCTTTATCTCCTCCATCGCTCTCTCTCTCTCTCTCTCTCTCTCTCTCTCGCTCGCTCGCTCGCTCAGTCCGTGCACAGAACAGTATGCAAGTTTGATGGCTAGTATTTTTATCACGGGGAATACCGGATAAGTATTGGAGAACGACACAATACTGAGTCGTTTCGCCGCTGAAACGACATCCATTTTTAGAAATAGGCCCCTAATTTTCGAGCAACAGGTTTACATCTTCGTTTCTATATTTATCTCATATGAAGTCTCACATTATCAGCCATAGTTTATTAAAAAAATATGAATATTCTTATTAATATGAAACTTTAAAAGTTGGAATAAACCACTCAACGTTCTGCTGGCACAGCACAAGAGTTTTTATACTGACGCCGGCTCATGTAGTAACCAAATAAGCAATGGTTTAAAAGCACAAAAATAAATAAAAGTAAGACCCAATATTATTTTATTTATTGAAGCTATTTTCAGAATAAAAAATGAATACGTGTGTGCGTGTGTCTAAACTCTCAACATTGATATTTAAAAAAAAATGATAAAGACACTGATGTCTAGTGTGACGTTTGACTTTCGATCCGTGTGATATTTGGTTTATTCTTTGTTGCTGTTAGAAGTTAGAATCCAATTGATTTAACTTATTTTCTCATTTCTTTCTTTTTTTTCTCTTTTTTCATTTGCTAAATATTATGTTTGTATATTTATCTTTTTGTTAAGTCTTTGGAGTAAAAAATGGACAAGTTGAAGATGAGCGGCGACAAAGATCTCGACGGACAATTTTTTTTTAAAAAGAATTTAAGAAAACAATGTTAAACATTGTTTCAAGAAGTTGTACTATTACTTTTGAATTTAAATATGTTAAGGCCTAACTTTTGAATTCCGATTAAAGCCTCAACAATGATTGGGGCGGCCCCATAACCCACTAATACACTTCATAGCATCAATAGGTAAAACTTTCGAATTAAGAATAAATTTCTGCATTGAGGATATTATACGCATTTTTCACCAAATTCTTTAGAAATTACCGCTATGATCAGCTTTTGATCTCATTCTCTCGACCTGTTTAGAAGTGAATAGCTTATATAGTGAACCACCTATTTACTTAGCTGCTCTTGAAAAAATTGAAGCGACCTCGTTAAATGTTTATTTAAATTATTATTTAAAACCATGACGTGCATTAAGCAGGTCCGGCTCTAAAATTGTTACTCGCATAAATAAGAATTTGATTTTTCATATCAATTTCGTTGCAGGTAGAGTTCGAACATACGACCTTTTAATTGAAAGTCATTTGGTATTACCAATAAACTATCTTAACTACCGACAAAACTTTGATATCATGTTAAATCTCATTTTTCTTGATTTTCACATGGTACTAGAATTTTATCCATTACGCAACTTGTATTTGGTGGGCAAAATATGATAGTAAGGTAATACTTAGTCCGGTCTTGTTAGGCGTGATGGAGAGTATTGATGTGGGATGATAGTCTCATACTAAATGTATGTGTGAATGTGTAAGAAACAGGCTTGTAGCCGAACATAAACCTTTTCAGCAATTATGAATATAACTTTTGAATCTCAAAGGCCAACATAAACCAGTTTTTTAGTCATTTTATGATTTGATGTTTCATACTCTTATATTATATATAAACATCATGCTACCAAACAAATATACGAAATTTAAGAAACATTATTGAATCAATTTATGAAGTACAATTTCTAATATATAATAAAATGTTACTTCTCTTATCAGCTTTATCAAATATTTCCAATTTAATATATATTATGTATAATTTGTCAACTTTCTCACGGGAGTATTAAATGCATGATGATTTGGCTTCTGGTTTGATTTACTTATTTCAAGGAATAATCATCTATTCACATTGCCACACCAACTATTTTTCCTTCAATTTTATGTCTGCTATAAGATTTACTATACACCATGGACAATATTAGCTTATACAGGAGAAAAAAAACATAAGCAACTGTTACAACTTACAACTTATAAAACTGCCAAAAATATGTATTACGAAAAACAAAAGAAAAGCGTTAACGTATATACTCATTTTTTCCTCTCATTTTCCTTTTTCTTTCAAACTTCCACTGGGACCCTAAAAGTAACTTTCTTTTCATTTGTACCATTTCCACATAAATAGATTGATTTGTCTGAGTTATGGTTGGTCCCAATAGCTAACTTATCTTGGAAGGTAATTGAGCCTCGGCGACAATAGAAACTTAAATGTCGTCAATGGTGTTCGATGGGGCTTCATCAGAAGATGAAATACCAGAGCTTTGACTTTTGAGTAGACTATTCGTTGTCTTTTGTTGCATGTCAAACATCATTTTCAATTGCTTTCCCTGTTCCTCAATTTGGAGTTGTAGATTTCTCTGTATCTTTTTGTCAAGCAAATGAATTGTACTGTACTGAGTTAGTTTTGCAACAATTTCAAGCATATTTAAAAAAAAAAAAAATCTAATAAATTCATTGGGAAAGTTGTCAATATGAAAAGCAGTCCTCTAGTCTTCTTGCTTCTTTGATTGTACTTTAATTGTAGACTTGATTACAATATTTTGTAGTTTGAAAATATGATGCTAACATAATACCTTTTAATTTTCTGGACATTTTACCACACGCCTATTCATATTTCTTTGACACGTATTTGCTTTTAGTTGGACAACCGATCCCAAATAATGACAAAATATATAAAGGGAGAAAATATTTCCTTTATGTCCTAAAGTTTTTTATTTATATTTTCTTTTGTAAATTCTTCGGAGAAATGTTACTTTAATCTTAATAAAAGGTATAGTCCAATAACTAATAAAATGGTCCAAATTAATAAAAAGAAAATGTCCAAGTACCAAGCTTAATTAATTATAATTAAATTTGTTGAAGTGGTAAAATGTACATATTCGACGTTACAATTCTTAAATGACAGTGTCAAAAATATTATAAACGACTTTCACTATTTTACTATTCTGTAAAGTTTGTTTGTTACAAAAAAATGGAACTATTAAAAATATTTTAGTTGTGCTTACCTCTAACTGCTCGTGAAGTCTCCGCTGAACGTCTAATTGAAGTTGCAATGCCTCTTTAATCTGCACGCCACTGTCCAAAATATATAGAAAATATTTGCACAAAATTGTTAAAAGTGTTAATGATTTTATTATTTTGTACATTTGAAATTTCATTGATAATGCCTTGATAAAATTTGTTGGGGATACATACTTTGTTGACTCAAGCTGAGGCGTGATATCTATGCATGCTCTTTTTTCGAATTTCCCTACAAAAATAATAAAAGAGATCGTGAGTCTCTCTGAGCTAAATGAAATACTTAATTTAGCTAATCAATTTATTCACTTTGTTTCAAAATACAACAGTCGCTTTCTTAACAAAGTTATTAACTAAAACAATACAGAATGCAAGCTCATCAGTATTAGGCAAACTTTCTTTTTCGTAGAGTTTTCTTCTTTTTTAGCTTTAATGTTTCTGAACACTACTTTAAGTGTTTTGTTTTAATATCATTAAGAAGTATCATTAGTTGTAAAAATTGAGCTCAAGAAAAAAGAAAATTTCATCACTATATGAAATATTTAACAATAATATTAATAATAATAATAATGGATTAGGCCCTAGTCTTATAAAAAAAAATATAACTATATGAAATATTTAGCAACAAATATATAAGGATTAAACTAGAGTTATAATTTATAATTTAAATGAACAAAAGAATCAAAGATTATTTCTTACCTTCGCAATAATCCGGCATATATTTAGCAATCCGGTATTTCTAAGACAAAAGCAAACCAACAAACATTAATCAAGAAAGAATATAATAAAAAATAAATAATAAAAAATAGAAATTAAATTAGAACCTGCAAATGACTTTTCACATGAAAAATGGTTAAGCCCTCCGAATCCATCAGTCTGAGTATTGCCTTAGGCGTCGCCTCTACATATAATCCATGAAAACAAAAATAACTAAAATAATACACTGTTCCATTGATATAATAATAATAATAATAATCAAGTGGATAATAAAGAAAAACAAAACAAGAGAGAATGTAAAAAGAGTAAAAAGTCAACTTACTCTCAGCCCCACCAAGGCGATTCACGCACTCTACGAACTTCTCATGAAGATCCTGAGACCATCTGATCCGCGTTTTGTTAGAGTTCGTCGCACAATTATTCGAATTACCCGAATTATTATTGATCATCGCGATTCCATTTCCCGGGACATGCCTCGGAGATTGTTTCTCTTGATTGTTATGATGAGAAGAGTCAAATCGAAGCTGCGAATAGCCCTACAAAAATGAGAAGAAAAAAAAAACAGCTCAGATTATATATAAAAGAGAAACAAAAAAAAACATGAAATAGAATATAAAGAGAGATAAAGTAAAAAGGTACTCCAATATCTGGTCTGGTCATGAACATCGGGTCGGTCGTGGATTCGTTGATGGAAAATATTTCCGGCGAAGAAGAAGAAGGCGAGAATTGAGATGATAAAGAAGTACTGTTGGTACTTTTGTTATTAACATTGAAATTATGAAACCCCATACATCTTTCTGTAGAGTAAAAGGTTAAGCATGGGGTTTCGAAGCGGTTAGCGATTGTTGACGAAGCCTTGTTCTTGTTCGTGGTAGCTTGGTTGACAAGGCTTTGAAGCTGAGAGTGAGAGAGGCTTTGTTGTTGATGATGATAATTATCTAGTGTTTTCTGTTGTTGGACCCAGATTTCCATGGTGTTGAGTTCTGGAGAAACAGCCCCGAATTCACAGTCGAAACTACCATGGTTTTCTTGAGCTTCAAATATTCTTCTATGGCTATCAATCTTGTTATCGTTCATTTATGGTTGGTGAGAGGATTTTCTTTTTCTTTTCTTCTGTTCTTTAAGCCTTGGATTTTTTTGAAGTCAAAGCTTTGTTTACATATGAAAGAAAAATCTGTTTGAAGTGCTGGAGTTGAGGTTTTATAAGGTGTTTAACAAAGGAATGACATAAAAAAATTAATTTTTTAAAGCTTGACGTTTAAGCTTTAAATATAAAAGTTTGCAGATTAGTGTATATGTTAATAAATATATTTAAGATATTGTGAATATTGTAAGTTGTAACGCCCAATGCTATTGACATATAAACAAAAGAAGAGAAACTCTATATAAATTGTGAGCTTTTATTATGAGTAACTGTAATTTGTCGCTGTCCGTATATGACTTTTAAGAACAATATTGCTTAGTGTGTCAACGGATCACGAACCTCAGAAAGAAAACCATAAAAATAAACAAAATTCGAAAATTCAAAGCTAATCAAAATGGGGTTCTATATGACTACAAGATAAAATGATTCCCAATTTCCTTTTTGCTGTGGAATAATTATTGGGGAATAATATTGTGGGCATATGTATATGTGGCTTCATTATTAAATATGAGATACTGGAATACATGCAATGAAACAGATCTAACAATTATTCCTATTGTGGATACGGATGAGTCCATTCTTTTGCCCACCAAATAAAGGTTAAAATTCAATTATAAATTTCATAAAACTATATATATATATATATATATATTGTCTAGATGAAACCGTGTAGTGTGATTCCATGTCGTTCATACGAAAACTTGCATCTTCTAAAGTTGGTATCTGATTGACATTTGCCAAAAAAAAAATATTAGTTCTCCTAGTAAAATCAAAGTGGAGTCTTTATAATTCGAACTCCATTACGGTTCTCTAAAACTGCCAAAAACTCCACGTTAATATATGGTCATGTCATCCACATGAGCAAACTTTATATTTTTGTATTTAAGATTTTGAGAACTACCATCCACGGCCACAAAATATAAAATAAAGTAAAGTAAACTTCAGATTCATTATTAAAATATAATAATCAGATAGCAACGACTGGCGCACGCTGTTTCAGATCACAATAACAATAAAATTTACATATCATTAAGTGTTTCAAAAGCAAAAACATAGGGAAATATGAGAAAGCTAAACCTAGACAGAAATTCCAAACATATACCGGAAATAGAGTAGAAAAACGGAAGATTAAAAATAACTTTAAAAGACACAAAACCGAAACGATAAAACTGAGATAATTTTAAAATGTTTATACCTGTATCTAAAAGTTTCTGAAAATTGAGTCAAAATGATTGACGTGACATTTGTCTAAATATAGATTTTCATTTTTATCTTTAATTAAATCAAGCCAATGGTTGTCAAACTTTTCTAACAAATATATAGCCAACTTCAAATGAACTTCGCTATGAAATGTGTCATTTAGTAGTATAGTCTTTTAAAAATAGTGATATTTTCAAATGGTCAACGTTTAACAATTTTTTGGTAAATAATCCTGTTAAAATTTAACATTAATTTTAGGACGAATTTGTCCAAAAATTTTCAAAAGTTCCCAAAATGAAAAAGAGTAAAACTATAAAGTCATCCTATTAATTATGTACAAAATATTTATATTTAAACAGATATGATATTTAAACAGATATGTAAAGAGGTTTTACACATATTTTCAAAATAGTACTCTAGTTACAGAAACTATTTACAGAATTTTCCAAAATATGATTCAAACTGAAAAACTTAGTAAAAAAGCCGCAGAAACAGTTTCCCAAAACAGTTTGTAAGTATTTCCCAAAAAGAGGTTTTTAACTACTCATTGTAGTAGACAGTGGACTGTTGTCTCTCACTCCATTTTTTGTTTCTTCTTCAAAATTGTGTCTGCTTCATGTATAGTTACTGTTGAGTTGTCTCTGATTTCTTCTTGAGGGAAGTCATACACTTCGTTGATAGTGTATTGTGCATCTGAAGTTTCTGTTGTGGTTTTTTTTTTTTGCAGGTAAAAAATATTGATAATTTGTTGTTGAGGTTTGAAAATTGTCTCAAGTGCATGTAGATTTATACCCTGGAAGAAGAAGGTAATAAATTAAAATGGTGATGTATATGTATCCTCTTATATCGAGAGAATAGTTATAGGAAATTGGATAAAATATATAGTTGTCTATTTTTTATTGATCTTGATATTTGAGAACCAGTGGCTGAAAACATTCGTGATAGAAAATGTAAAAGTTCAATAACCAGATCAATAACAAACTCTTGAAATATATTATTTCCTTTTTTTTATACTCATGTAGCCATGTGCGTTTATGGTTTTACCTGTTTCATAATTGTCGTTACTTCTTTAGCGTTGCAAGAAAACAGCTTTTCAGCAGTGTGACCGAAGCAAGTTTCATTAATTGTCTTGTCGTCTGTATCGTCGGTAAGTGTCACTTCAGTTCGTAACCTATACATTTTGTAATGTTATTTTAGAAAGTGATAATAAAGAATTTGACGTAAAGACGAATACATGTAAGACTTGCCATGGGATGAATGTATTCTTGTAGATTTGCAATGGTAGCAGTCGAAAAAACGATTGTCTTTGATGCGTGTTCATTTTTTGCAGTTGCTGCAACCATGATAATAAAAAATTTGATTGTATTTTGTAATTGATGCTTTCGCTATCACCCAATCCCTGCGAAACTTGATATCCTGAAAAATCAATTATTTTATATTAATAATTGATTGATATATCTACCATTGTAATGCTATTCTATTTGTGATATTTCGGTTGGTAACAAAGTATATCAGTTCATGTCTTGTTGTAGTTATTGATTATTTTTAAACTATGATATTGTTTTGTAACCTTTCCATGTGACATTATTGATTGTAAACACTCAATATCACATTTGTAATTGAATATGTTATTATTCGAGTGTTGTTGATTTTTGGCGAGTTTGGAGATCAAACATAAACATTTTAGAAGCAAATAACCAGTCACATTGAAGAGGAACAAAATAGTGATCATATTATGGTACATCAAGACTATACCCGCCGTATTGGAAAACCTATACCGTGGATTTAATACACTACACTCATTCCAAGCTAAATAAAAACTCATTCAAATTCTAATTAAAATTGGACTTTGGGATTACAATCTAAGAAATTTAGACTATGATTTTCAGTGTTTTAGGAAGGAAGATGGACTCTTTAGGAGAAACGAGACATGAATTAGAGAATTCATTCACTAAAATAAGATTCGAGCCCCGAGCCTTAGTCGTATTTTACATTTTTTTTTCTCTATTATCATGTAAAACGTGACCTTAGCATTGGTACTTCACACTTTGGCCCCATGATATTATCTCTTAAGGTCATTGGATCCGACTTCACATCTTAATACCTCGCCGTCATAATCTCATGTCTTAAGGGATGGGTTCCAAACTTTACATTTTCATATACTCGTGCCAAGACCTTGCGTCTCGATGGTTTTGGTACCAAAATTTGCGTTAATGTGGTGCTTTTCTCTTCGTTTATCGTTTTTAATACTAGTTTTTTTTTTTTGGACTTATTTTCTATCTGGAAAATGACTTGTGACACGAAGAATATTTATCTTCGTCTTTGTTACAATGAGCTCTTCTTTTCAAGAATACTTGGAATATGTCTATCCCTTTGATTGTGCCTCAGTATAGATTATTAAACCCTATGCTTCAAGAAATTAAAGAAATCCAATAAATAAAAAAAAAGGAATAAAGGAACAATTCCTTAATATAGTGGTTCCGTTGATAATATTTTCTCCTTCTGTTCATTTTTCTTTTTATTTATTAATTGAGAAGTTCTATTGTTCTTTTTGTTTGTTTATTGAGAAGTGAATGTAACACGATCAAGCATAAAAAAAATGTGACCATTAATTTTCAGTGCGACAGGGGACTGTTTGGTTACCAACTTGCACTATTATTTTAAAAGGGCAACTTGGTTACATTCAACTATTTCCTATTAATTTAAATATGATTCTGACCTCTTTAACAAAAAAAATGTATTTCTAAGTTATGAAGTTACTAATTATATAACCTACTCTTTTTCAATTTATTTAGCCAGCTCATTCTGTCTTCGGCTGTGAAAGATTTAGGCCATCTTGCAACCGTAAAGTACCAAATTTAATGTGAAAAATATTTTCAATTATATTGTATTTTTTAACCAAATTTGATGTTATTAACAGTATTACGCTATATTTACACGGTAAATATTTATATATTTATAAAACACAAAAACAATTAAATTAATTACAAAAAACACATAAGAATAAACTTCACTTAAAACATAAAAACATTACACACTAAAATAAAAAATTAAACACATTTAATAAACATAAACACAAATAGAAATAACATACTTTTAAAAGACGTGGAAAAAACTTAAAACTTACCCTAATTTCGATAATTAGTTCGATGTAATTTATTTTCTAAATATATGGTTTTTAAGTTTTTTTAAGTAATGTAATTTTATTTATTTAGTTTGTGGAATAAATCATTTACATCACTTAATTAATACAAATATTATAATTACTTATTAAAATATTTATTAATAAAAAATTATATAAATTTAATAATATAATAATAGTGAATAATATTTGTGGTGCGAAATTTAATATTTTGGTTGGAGTTGAAAATAAATTTATACTAAATTTGTTGCTAAATTAACACTAAATTTCGTATTAAGGGTTGTACATGCCTTTAGAAAGCTCACTGATAGTGAGAGTCTAGAGAAAACGCAGGTCATTAGGGAGCTTTTCTCCATGATCGTCGATTTTGTTAAACTATAAATTTACAAAAAATTTAATTTGTAATTCATTACATAAATGAACTCTGTGGGCCGGTGGACGGAAGACGGACTTTTGCGAATCATTTTTTTTGTCTTCGATGGTCAACGAAAGGAATTCTTCCGTGGAACTTAACAGTTTCCGCGGATTATGTGGAAGATTAAAAAAATGAAAAAATAGTTTATTTAAAGGATGTAATAAGTTTTGTGGACAAATTTGGTAAATTCATTTATCCTAAATGTGGACAAATTTTGTAACGAACTCCTTCCTTCACCGCCTGCCACGGAAATGATATTCCGCGATGTACCATATTGCAGTTGAAGCTGCCACGAAAATCTTCCTTCCATCACGTGTCGTCCCACAAGTTTTGGCATGACTTTGTATGTATTTTTATTGCATTGTTGAAAAGTAGTTAATATATTTATCATGCCATTGTTGAAGAATAGTTATTATGATTTTATTTAGTACGAGCGATTGCTTTCAGTCTAGTCCTGTTCTCAGAAAAAAAAAATGACAATCAATATATTACTAAAACATAATTTCATAAATACTAAAACTCCATTTTACAAGGTGGACCGACTAAACATGGATTATTGGGACGAACTGGTAACGGGAGGTCCATTCCGGTAGGCCTAAACACGAGAAGCGGGGTTTCGGTTAGAAAATCGAGACCGGGAAGTAAACTCTCATTTTTTGGGTACCGGGAGGCGGGACTCCGGATTCCTACCGATTTTTAATGGATGGTTTTAACTGAGGTAGGGAGTCCCATTTTTTTAACTACCGGTAGTCCACCGGAACGGTACCGTGAGGTACCGGGACTCCCGGTAGGACATTTTGTATAATGACTTATTTTTTATGATTAAACAGATTCGAAAGATCTTTACTCTTCTTTTTGCTCTCAATTCTTTTTTAATGGCTATATCTTTAATTTGGGTGTTTATTTTTCCTAAAACTTTTCTTATTCACAAAACTTAATTCTAAAGTAAATTTGACTCACAAAATAATATTTATTTATATTTTATTTTCATAATCACGTTTGTTTTCCTCTACAAATGTATTGAGCTGAAGATGGGAAAATGAAAGAGAGAAACACATCATACATTGACTTCAAGCTAAAGTTTAATTTTTTAATTTATTTTAAATTTTCATTATTTAAATTGGTGCATTTAATTAGTTGTTTTAAATATGTTTCCGGCTTCACCGTTAAATTAATTTTGCAAATAAAAGTTTATAAAGTGAAAATATGCATATTGAGATTGATATAGACCAACTTAAATATCTTATCATATATTTTTAAAATGATAGAGAAAATGATTTACAAATGTTATTGTTTCAGCTAAAGAGATTGCCAAGGAGATTGAAATCAAGCTCTGATTTTGATAGAAACGTGGGATTAAAAACTCAATTTGGAAATAGTGTTCACTGAAGTGAAAAATTAACTCCCAATAAATCACTTTAAATTGAATATTTATTTTCTTCGTTGAAACATATGAAAATACTTTTTTATATAAAAATCTAAAATCATTCAATACATGTACTTAATATTCGTTGAGTTTTGAAGACATTAAAATGAAATGAAGTTTCTGATATTTGAGCTAGATTTTTTTTGTGAACTATGGATAAATTTTAATGAAGGAAACTATTAGACGAAATAAAACACTTAATTATATATAAAATGTGAATTTTTTTCAAGATTCATGTATTTTTTATAGAATATTACTAATTATTTTCAAGTGTAGTTTTCGTCATAATTTTTTTTTAAAAAGTTGAAATTAATAAAATCTCACTTTAAGATCAAATATGTTGCAAGAACAATTGAATGAGTTAAATGAGTTAGTTATGTTTCAATTGAAGAAAATATGTTAGGAGAGTTTGAATTAAAAAAAATTGCTCTAAATGAAACATTAATATTGTTGTTTGACCATTTTTTTTCTTTGTTTATTAAATATCCATTTAGTATGATCTGATTGTTAATAACTGCTATTAGTTGGTTATTATTTAGTTAATATATATCGGTTTATTTTGGTTAATCACTATTAATAATTTTTTTACAAACATTGGATATATTGTATTTAATATGCTTCAAAGTGTTATATTATTACTTAATATTTTTGCATGCAAAAAAGTAGAAAAGATCAATTTTTATAAATATTTATATGTTAAATTTTGTGTTTGATTTTTTTTGTCTATTTTATTATATATTTGAATAAAAAAATAAACACGAAGACGTGTGTCCGGTGTTTTTTTAATTTTTTAATTCACAAGGCTCTAATTTTTTGTTGCGAGATACGTAAATGCTTTATGATAATAAGTAACCTATAATAATAATAAGAATTAATTCAGATTAAAATACTCCATAGAAATGTGGGGGAATCATTGGGTATTGGGCTTTCACTAAACTTTGGTTCTGACTAGTCTATATATGAGCTGGAAGATTCAGCTAATTGTTCAGCCCACTAAGTTTCCAATAAGATCGAGTATCTTAGTGATCCAATAGGAGAGATTAGCACAACATAAGACCATCTTTATAAGATGTCGTATCAAACATTACATTATTTTCATCTAAATTTCATTTTTATACATCAAATTAATATATTAATTTTATATTCAACTTCTCTTATTTATCTTTGTACTCTTACATTTACTTAATATATTTCAATTAGATCACTTATTTATTATTTAAACAAAATACAGTTACATTAAATAATTCAATATATAAATACATACAAACTTATGTTAATATTTATTTTAATAAAATGACAATACAACACAAATAAAATAAAGAAAAATTTCTCTAAATAGCACTAAAAAACAATGGTAACGTGACTTTCTTTTGTTTTTTTTTCACTTCCAATAGTGCCCTTTCAGTTTTATTTAACAATACATTAATATTATTTAACTTTTTTTGGGTTGTTAATGACGAAACCGTTTTTTAATAATTAATTATTTTTTTGCTTGCAATTTGGGTTGGGGTTATCAACGTTTTTTTGATGCTGTTTTAAAATTTTAATCCGTTTATTCGCGTTAATTTCAAATGAAATACTTTAGGTTGTTTATAACTGCCTGTTTTACTTTCATATTTCTGGATTGTTGACTCTGGTATGTAGCGTTGTTTTCATATAACTGCCTTTCCATTTATGTTGTTTTCTTTTGGGGAGTATTTTTTTATTAATTTGGGAGATAAATATTTATAAATCCCGCTCATTGGAGGTTGTAACCGCAAGGAATAATCGGTATTGGGGATTTTTTATTTTATTATTATTTTTCGCCGCTTTTTAAAGGGTAGTTTTGTCTCTTTATTTTGTTTATATTGGTTTATTGCTATTAATCAATTTTTTCAAAAGTTTGGCTATTTTGCAATTGTTATGTTTCATATAGTTATATTGTTAGTTATCCCTAAAATAAACTACAAGTATGCATTTTAATTTTGATGTTATTGTATTGTTTTAATTTTGGTATTAATATTAATGTTATTTTATTTCGATATTAATAATATAAATAATTTCAAGAATATACATGATATAATTCTATAAAACAATGCAAATATGTAAACTACATATTTTTAGAAGGATCAAAAAGATATTTGGCGTAATGAACAGTATCACGCCATATTCGACATGTTACTGTAGCAAAACGCATTTTGCAGTCGAAAATGGAGACATGATGTACTAATTCTCTACTGCATTTTGATGAAATGCAGTAGGGATGGAGATCGTCTAAGCGGAAACTACATAGGCTAGCCGTTCTTTTGTTATTTATAACGAGACAATTTAAAGTTTCTTTAGCATTTTATAAGTTGAACGCATATATATTTTCTAATTATTTATATTTTTTTATAAAGGCTTTCGTTTTGAAAAATAAATAAAAAAAGTTATTTTGGTGAGATGTGAACAGGTGATCTTCTAATTAAAAGTCACGTGGTGTTATAACTAAATTATTATAGTTACAATTTTCTTTTAAACTGTACAATAAATCTAAATATTGTATCGTGCCCAAAGCCTTCAATTTATTTTAAACTATATAAAAACCTTTATTTTTTTCGCCCAATGCCTCCGATTTAGTTGAGTCGTTTATGTTATTAGTTTGGGATTTATTTAACTGTATTTAAGATGTCGAGGAACGGACATGCTCAATTGTTTGGGGTCACTCTGTCCAAACCACCAAACCCGTCACCCGCCCCGAGCTACAACAATTAACAGGGTACTCCAAAGAAAATTTGGAAAAACTTACACGTGAGGAAATGAGTGAGCGACAGACGAAGAGTTTATGCTTCAACTGGAACGAGTTTTTCATCTTTGGCCATAAGTGCAAGCCAATATTTTCTCATAGTCTTAATTGTGGAGGGTGCAAATTGTCAAGATGTCGAACTCGACAAGGCTGACGTGCTCGAGATTTCACGGATTGCAAGGATCACAACTTGGTTTGAGCTTGAAGAGCACGAGGGGAGTAATGTTACACACTTATCATTTTAGAGTAAAAATTGCTCTACATAACCTAATGAAACATTATTATTGCGTTTTAGCCATTCTTTAATTTCTGAAAAAATAGCCAAAATGTAGTGACGTGGCATTTTTAGGAGGTGCATTTTTACAATCATGGCCTTCATATATAATTGCCTTAATCATCTTCTTTTTTTAATTTTCTATTTCGGATAAATAATGCAATTAGTTGTAATTTTATTCCGGATATTAAGCGATTATTTATTATAGTTATGTATATAGATATTTTCAAATTTATTTTATTTATTTCACTGAAGTTTTGTCGCTGGTTAAATGTTAATTCGTGTTTATTTGACATATTTATAATGTAATCGCTGTAATATTTTCTCATAGCTGCTTGTGTCGGTTTTTATTTTTGAATCTCCAATGTTAATTATTTAACGTCATTCTTTTAAAATATATGCAGGAGCATAAGTAATTAAGAATATATTTTTTCTTGTTCATTAATTCTTCTTTTGGGATTTCTTTGATTTGGTATACGCGTTAATATTCGTTTATTTACGTATCAAACTTCAATTTATCTTATTTACTTGTTTAGTAACCGCAGTTAGTGGGGTTATTATTATTATTGTATATATATTACGTACTTAGTGGGGTTAATAATGTTGATTTTATTTTTATTTCTCTTATTTATGATATTTTATTTTTACGTACTTTGTCAACATAATCGATTTATTTTGGTTAATTGCTCTGAAACATTTTTTTAAAACGTTGACTATTTAGATTATGTTTCAATCTGCTATATAACTACTTATCTCAATAATTACTTTTGAAATAATATAATTTATTATTTATATTTATAATTAAGATTGTTAGCGGTATTATAATTTTATAATTAAACCCAATTAAAAAAGCTTATTTGTAACTCAAGACATATTTATAAATAAATTTTCGATCATTAAAAAAATTCAGCCTCCAAGTAATAACTTAATGTCTTTCAAGAAGGAGAAAAAAATTAGGTTTCGACAGAGTTTCAATTTCTTGTTTTTAGCAATTAAAACAAAACGACTCCCATCACGAGATCTCAATCCCGGATTCATATTAGGGCATAACTCGATTGTGTTCAACTCAAAAGAATTTGTATCATTAATTATTAATGGGCAGAATAAAACATGCGATTAATTTTTTTTGGGTAATTTTTCCTCAAAATTGTTGTAAACGAATTTTATTGGCTATTAACAATTTATTTATTAAAAGCTGGAAAAAAAATTACCATTAGTTTAATTGTAGTTTTCCATTGGTAATAATACCGACTAGCTTTTCGATTTCTCAGATTCGGTCTCTACTCTAATTTCCCACAACAGAAAGTGAACGATGATTGAAGAACGTACAATTACGTGACCTGAGTTTGCTTTTGAAGATTCTTTATTTATTGGTTTAATTATATTATTGTGTGGATTTCTTTCTCGTTTTGGCACTTTTGCATTTCAATTCAATTAAAGAGGGTTCTGTGCTCTACTCCTAGAATTGGTTGCAATAACAGAAAGTGACCGATGACTTATGAAAATGAAGTTTCCGATTTACATTAAATAAATAATAATAGAAAGTATTTATTACCGCCTTCAAAAGGAAATCGATTTCTTCAAAAAAAAAAGGGCGAACGAGTTTTGTTTACCTTATGCTTGCACTCAAATAATACCAAGTTAAATTAACAAAATAATATAAATTGAAAATAACAAATGATAAGATGGAAAGTTAGAGCTTAGAATGCTAATTTTCATGGGACTTTCACTGACAGCGACAAGTGACGCTGAGGGAATATATAAAAAGAAATACTGATGATGTATTCCAATCTTCCAAATCTGATTGAATGTGTGTCTTCTTCTTTTTTGGCTGTACAACACACTAAAGCTGGGATTTTTATTTTGTTACACTATCCTTTTGTGCTTTAATTCATCTACTGTTGGTGTTTGTTTTGATTCTTTCCAACACTTGATAATGTCAGAGGTAACACACTACAATTTTTCTTTTGTACTTCTCATGATTCATTGGTAGGCTTTGATTTAGAACAAACATTTAGTAGTGGAAGAGGAATGTAATTCTTCATTCTCAATTATTAATTATGTCAATGCTTTTCTATGCAGTTACACTAGTAGATTTCAGAAAATGGAATCATCAATATTAAAATTAGAAAAAAAAAACATGGACTCTGATTTGAATTATCGGTTCAATATTTAATTCGTCGTTTTTTGTTTATTAGTCCTTTAGAAAATAACAATTTTATATCCAAGTACGTTTATGTCCTTATCAATGTTTATTCATGAAATTCAATATATCATAAGCAATAAGGTACTGGGCCACGTTGCAAAAAGATAATATATCAAACAAAACTAAATTATAAAAAAAAACCTAACATTAATAATGATAGTCAGTTCAACAGATTGTACTAGGTAGGGTACTCGGTTTCTTACAAAGACATTCATATCACAATGATACGACATGAATTAAAAGGAGAATATATTATAACAAATCGCAAAAGTGAAATAAGATAATGATAAAAGCCCATTTGTGGAGGGCCTTTTATTTTTATTTTTATTTTTAAGAAGCGTGGTAGATATAACGAAATATGATTTAGTGGTTAAAAAAATAAGAATAAAACATAAACCATTATTAATGAAAGTAAACACAAATAAACATCAATAAAACAGAGGCACTAAGTAGTCGTGTGGGATCTCAACTCGCACTCGTTGGCTTTAATGGTCTCCGTCGAACAAAGCAGGAGTGAACCCAACCAAATCGAAAACGAGTGATAATTAACTGCGTAGCGTGCTAAATTATGCGCAGCAACATTATATAGACGAGATATATCCATAATGCTAAAACCTCTAAAACCTATGTAGGGCTTATTTGATTGTGTACCTTTTTATTTGCCTCTTAGTATTAAATTGAGTGTATATCTTATGTCAGGTATAGAGCTACAAATCAGGAGAAATTGAAGAATATTGTATTCTATAGCTGAGAGAGAGGATATTTCCTAAAAGCAAAGCAGCTGAATTTGATGGTTTCATTAAGAAGATCCGCACATGTGTCCACCTGCTAATTTATATGTATGCATTTATTATCCATTTTCTCATTTCATTCTAAATATCTATATTAAAATTGATTTTTTCTCAAAATATCACTACAAAAGGTCAAAATACTGCTAAAATAATTCTTTTACCATTTTATGCATATCCATATTAAATCGGTTATTATATATATATATATATATTTTAAATTAAATTAAAAAATGTTCAATTTTATTTTTTTGGTTGGTAGTGTAGTGTAGGGCATTTGTGTTAATTTTATGGGTTAAAGAAGGTAATAGCCCTATGGGGGTTTTGATATTTGGATTTGGCCACGTTTTGTTAATTTTTTGTAAATGTCCACAAAATTAATTAATCAAATTTTCATACCAAAATTACCCCAAATCGAATTCCCGCCCAAATATAATTGGAAATTAAAAAACAAAAAAAAACTGCTTAATTTACGCCGATCGACGTTAATCACGTTAATCAAATATTTGAAGAGAGAAATTTAATGACGGTTTAAAACATACAAACCGCTCATTTCCCCAACAAAAAAAAAATTCTCCCACCAAATAAAAACCTCCTTTCTCTCTCCAATTCAAAATCTTCTTTTCCCCTCTGATTCAAAAATATCCATGCAAAAAAAGAAGAAGAAACCTTCCGTCGACGAAAAAACTTCATGGCCACCGATTTACAGGTATTTATAGATATTTGTGTTAATATTTTCAAATGTCGGCTGATTTATACTCACGAGGGTTTGTATTTACACCGAGCAGAAATCTCGTGTTGAACAAAAAAAAAATTTGAACCAGACAAGGGTGTTTTTTTATTTACACCGAGCAAATTTTTTTTGAATGATTTTCTCAGGTCAAACCATTTTTATTTGTTATTTCGTGTTGGACCATATTGAGAATGTTAATTTCACTCCCAAAAAGATTATCACTCCCAAAGGTAAGTTTCATTTTGATGTATGTTAATTGACGTTGTTAACTTTGTAAACTGAAATATTTTAAAATTTACGTTGTTAATTGTCTACGAAACAGATTGAGAAGTCATCTCAGCCGGAATCAAACCAAGAGAAGAGGCCAAAACGAACTGTCAGAAAGTGTGTTTACCAACAGCCTCCTTACACCACAGAAAAACGCCCGAAAACCATGTTAATTACATATGCGTTTACTGAATAAATATGAACATGCGTTAATAAGAATATAAATAACAAAGTAAATAGGATGATGAGATCAATGAAGACAGATCACTGATACGATTCCCGTAAATTGTATTGACGTGAGAATAAAAACTTTCAAAAAATAACTGATTCCGGTTTAAAAGCTGATATTTTAAATTAATTGTGATATAAAACTTTCAGTCAATTAACTTCCCTAAATTATAGGATCTAAAATGGCTAATATGAAAATCAGCAGTATTTCAAAAATATTAACGCGGTTAATATAAACGCCAAAAAATATAAACTCGATATAAATGGAAATATAAACTACAATAAAAACTTTCAAAAAGTAACTAATTCCGGTATTAAATACAAAATTTTAAACTTAATTGTGATATTAAACGTCCAGTCAATTAGTGGCCTTAAATTAAGGATCTACAATAACTAAATTCTAAAACCGGAAATAATTAAAAAATAATTCGAAATTTGAATTAAAAATTTAAATTTGAAAAAAAACGCGGTTAATATTAACGCCGAAAATTAATAGGGACAAAACAGTAACTACACAGCGGTGAATGTGCCACCTAGACATTTTGGATATTTACAAAAGATTAACCAAACGTTGGCTAATTCCAAAATAAGTTTGTAAGTTAAGGCCATTCCGTCGAATTTTTGTAATTTTATTTTCTTAAAGGGTATTTCGTCTTTTCATGTAAATTTTTATTGTATTTTGGGAAAACAAATATGTTTTGGTGGATTTTGGAAAAATCAACAATAATTAGTGGTACTTTGAGCAATTCCTATGTTATTTTAGCAATACTTAAATTTAGAGTCTAGCTTTGTCCGTGCATATACGTGCGTGTCTACATTTCTAACAAAGAATGTGTGAATAAAAATGATATGAAATAATAATTCTTTTGTATTTATAATAAATAATAAAGTTTAAAAGAGTAACAAATTTTAATGCAGAATCATAATTTTTTCGTTTTTTATAATGAACTTATGAGGCTCCCAATACTTGCATCTGTTCACTTTTCATTTAGCATGTGACTTGGCTAATAGTCCGTCCTCGAGCTTATGGTGGAGCTTGCTTGGAGCAAAGGACTTTTAAAACTCGACAAAGGCTTCATGAAGACATATTAATGGCTTGTGCATGTTGTAGTTTTATATGTGGGGTTAAAACCTTCTCTCGAATAAATTAGAGGTCAATTTCAATATATAGTTGGTTCGTTCATATAAAACATGGTTTGCATACAAAGTCAACCTCAAAGGTCTTGAGATGTGGAGTTCAAAGAGCAAACTTTGTACTTGAGACACTTCGAGAATTAGAAAGATTGGTGTATTTGTTCGTTTTATGTGATTGGATGTTTGTCCTCTCAAGAACCTTGTTTTCGTTGTTCTTATTCTCTATCATGACCTCCCGATTGAATATGAGATATTTGAGACTTGTGACTAAATATGGCAATGTGCAAATATTGATTGATGAGACCAAATCTCATAATATTCAAGAGCCCATTAAGAATCTCAAGGATGTGTTATTTTTCTGCAAATTTCATGATCATATTAAAACGTTACACGTCTTCATAAGAAAATTATTTTACGATGAGACTATGCTTTTTCGTATGATGCCAACTCGTCTTACGATCCCTTAGCTCCCACTTGAGATCTAGAGAATTTTTTTCTAATATAATAATGAGTTCATATGTTATTTTGCAATTGAAAAACTTAGAAATGAGAGTATTTTTATTGAAGAAAACAACCAACATGGAACCACATCCGATCTTATTATTTATTACCAAGCTATAAATTCAGGAGTGATGTTTTCAGTATGTCCATCTGTTAGAAATAACATCCAATATTCCAAACTCAGAAGAATTGAATTTAACATAATCAACAAAAACAGAGTATACGAAAAACTCAAATACAAACAATCGAAGAACAAGTAAAAGAAAGAAAACACCGTGAATTGTTAACGAGGTTCAGCATTAACAAGCCTACATCCCCGCGAACTCCTCCTCCGAAGGAAGTACGATTTCCATTGATGAAAGTCAGATAATTCGTTTTGATCTACAAATGTACAATCACTTGAGTTTCACGTCACCAATCAAGAATACTCTTAGAGACTCAAACTCTCTCACTTGATAATACTGTGACTCATACAAACTCTCTTTCAGTATTGTTTTCTAATCTCAAGATCACAACCACTCAGTACATATATCGAACACCTTATACACACATTATCTAAGTCTATATATACAGCTAAATAACTGATTAAGATGACCGTTGGCTAAGCCTTCCTTGATAGGTCCACGTCATCCTCGCGTGTTGATCATGTCTTGACTTTGGCTGCAGCTGATCCAACAATCTCCACCTCAGCTAAGCAAAAGACACCTTTCACCTGTGAAAATCAAAACTTCCAGAGCTTCGAACAGACTCATCGTTCGATGTCACATCTACACTTAAGCAGATCCTATCCTCAACAGTTTAAGACAATGTTTAAACTTGCCGAGGGTTACAACTTTTGTTCCACAATCAGCAGGGTTATCATCTGTGCTGACCTTCGATATATTTATCTCACCACCTGAAATCTTGTCACGAATAAAATGATACCGAGTGTCTACATGTTTAGTCCTGTCATGAAATACAGGATTTTTGCACAAATGTATTGCGCTCTGGCTGTCAGAAAACACAGTCACAGTATCATGAAATACATTCAGCTCCTTCAACATTCCTTGAAGCCATATTCCTTCCTTTACTGCCTCAGTAACAGCGACATACTCAGCTTCAGCCGTGGACAGAGTCACAATGGATTGAAGTTGTGATTTCCAACTTACGCAATTACTACACAATAAGAAGGCATAAGCAGTAGTAGATTTTCGACTATCAATATCACCTGCATAATCTGAATCTACATATCCTTCGACTTCAATATCTGAACCAGTTTTCTGATAAATCAAACCTACATCTTGAGTTCCTGCCAAATATCTGAAAATCCACTTCATAGCATTCCAATGCTCTTTACCAGGACAAGACATGTACCTGCTTAACAGACTAATAGCTTGGGCCAGATCAGGTCTAGTACAGATCATCATATACATTATAGACCCTACAGCGCTTGCATATGGAACAGTTTTCATAAAATCAAAATCTGTTTGATTCTGTGGACTCTGTGACTTAGATAATTTAAAATGAAGTCCAAGTGGCTGATTCACAGATTTAGCATCAATCATCGAAAACTTTCTGAGAACCTTCTCTATATAATCACCCTGTGTTAGTGTCAATATATCACTTTTTCTATCCCTAGCAATTGAAATACCCAGTATTTTCTTAGCTTCACCGAGATCTTTCATGTGAAACTCAGAATGAAGAACATTCTTTAATTCATTAACACAGTTTACTGACTGGCTAATCAGCAACATCTCGTCTACGTAAAGCAACAGAAAAACTACCTGGGTAATTGATTTACCTTTGAAGTACAAGCATGAGTCAAAAGAGCTTCGACAATAACCTTTGCTCATCAAAAAATTGTCGAACCTTTTGTACCACTGTCGAGGAGACTGTTTCAGTCCATAAAGGGCCTTCTTAAGCAAACACAACATGTCCTTTTTGCCCTGAACTTCAAAACCAGTAGGCTGTTCCATGTAAATAGCTTCATCTAAGTCTCCATGTAGAAATGCGGTTTTGACGTCCATTTCATGCAGCTCCATATCAAACTGCACAACTAAAGACAGCATACTACGAATAGTTTTGTACTTCACAACCGGTGCAAAGATCTCATTATAATCGATTCCCTCCACCTGAGTGAAACCCTTTGCAACCAACCTTGCCTTATACCTCACAGTATCTGCTTTATCTGTGCCTTCTTTCAATTTATAAAGCCACCTACAGGCCACAGGCTTTTGATCAGTAGGCCTTGGCACGATAGACCACGTATGATTCTTGTATAAGGACTTCATCTCATCCTCCATAGCTATCATCCATTTTTTAGAATCAGGACAGGAGCAAGCTTCTTGATAACTCACTGGTTCTGTCATATCAATTTCCAAAGCAGAAGTGAACGCATATGCAAGAAGCTCCGAGTATGCAGAGAAACCATATCTCTGCGTTGGCTTTGAAACTCTCTTGTTTCTGTCTGTCACAAGTTGATAGCTTGAAATGCTTCCCTGATTTGATTCACTTGATGAGCTGCTTTCTGGTTGATCTTCGTCACCAGAGATATGAGATCGAGCAGAAGAAGCTTGTGATTCCTCGTGTTCCTGTTGAGGAATAGACTCTAAACGCTCCACCTGATCAAGGCTGTCATCATTGATTGTTGTTTGATCAGTGTTTCCACTGTCTGAAGCAAGCTCAATTAAAGTTTCTAAACCACCTGTAGGGTTAGTCTGTTGATCTCCATAAGATTGAGAAGCAGATTTATCACGGCAGGGAAAGTCATTCTCATTAAACACAACGTCACGACTATTTATTGTTTTAAAACCAACTTGATCTTTAATCCACAGTCTATATCCTTTTGTTCCTTGAGGATAGCCTAAGAATATGCATTTTATAGTTCTAGGTTCCAACTTTCCGATGCTTTGATGTGCATAGGCCGAGCATCCAAAAGTTCTTAAATTACTAAGATCAGGAGGTTTGTTCATCCATAGTTCCTCTAGTGTTTTAAAACTCAATGCACTAGACGGGCTGCGATTGACAAGATAGGCTGCAGTTGAGACTGCTTCACCCCAAAAAAAATTTGACAAACGAGAGCTAAATAACATACATTTGGCTTTGTTTAACAAGGTCCTATTCATTCGTTCTGCGACTCCATTCTATTGGGGTGTTAACCTAACTGATTTATGTCTTTGAATACCCAATTTTGTGCAGTGATCATCAAAGGTTACGTTGCAGAATTCTAACCCATTGTTGGTTCTTAGAGTTTTAACCTTTTTCTCAGTGATGTTCTCAACTAGGGTTTGCCAATCTCGAAATTTTTCAAATGCTTGATTCTTGAATTTTAGCCGAAAAACCCAGACCTTTCGAGAAAAATCATCAACAATTGAAAGAAAATATAAATTACCTCCTTGTGTTGACAGCTTGGCTGGCCCCCAAAAATCTGAGTGAATGTATTCCAACACTGCTTGCGATCGATGAGTTCCTGTGTTGAATTTCAATCGATGATGCTTTCCCATAATGCAGTGCTCACAGAATCCAAGCTTGCAGATTCGATCTTTTCCCAGCAAGCGTTGATCGCTCAAGATTTGTAGTCCTCGATCACTGATGTGACCCAATCGATTGTGCCAAGTTCTTGTTTTCTGATCCTCAGTAGGTGTGACCACAGCTGAGTCTCCAGAGAGGGTCTCACCGAGTAGGTAATAGAGACCAGAGAGTTTCTTGCCTTTCAAGGTAACTAATGAACCTTTGCAGATCTTCATGACACCATTCTCAGTCTTGCAGGTGTAACCGAGGTCATCCAATATACCTAAAGAAATCAAGTTTCTTGACAGTTTTGGGACCAATCTAACATTAGTTAGAACCCTGTTGATTCCATCATGGGTTCTAATGCACACTGTCCCAATGCCATGAACTGAGCACGTCTCGTTATTGCCCATAACGACCTTTCCACCGTTGACTTTCTTGAAGTCCCTTAACCATTCACGATTATTCGTCATGTGGAAGGTGCAGCCAGAATCGAGGATCCAATCAGACATGCTCCCATCCTTGGAGACAGTCAATACCTCTCTGTTATCATAACTGTCACCTATGTTAGCCGAGTCTTGGAGCTCATGGCTCGAGCTGTTGGGTTTCGAAGAATCCTTGTTCTTCTTGATCCATGAGTAGCATTCCTTTTTTATGTGACCAAGCTTGCCACAATAGTAACATTTTCTCTGCGTTTCTTGATTCAGGCCAGGTGTCGTAGATCGAGGTATTGGCTTGCCCTTTCCTCGTTTCTTTGAGGAGCTCGAGGACCTCTGTATACTTCTACCACGAACGAAGTGCCCTTCACCTTCACCATTCCTCTTATCTGTCTTGATCTCCAACTCCCTGGATTTAAGAGCAGAGATTACCTCATCTAAATTAATGGAGGTCCTGCCATATTTAATTGCAGATTTAACTTCCCTGTAGGTGTCGGGCAGGGCGTTGAGAATGATGATTGCCTTGTTCTCATCACTAAGTTCCTCCTTGTCACCAGAGTTCGCTAACTCTATGTTCATCTTCAGAAAGTCATCAAGATTTTGCTCGAGATTTTTGTCCGGTTCCAT
Source organism: Urtica urens (assembly GCA_958296335.1). Classification (NCBI taxonomy): domain Eukaryota; kingdom Viridiplantae; phylum Streptophyta; class Magnoliopsida; order Rosales; family Urticaceae; genus Urtica; species Urtica urens. Next base: position 3,243,741 of record OY282521.1, read on the forward strand.
TCTGTAACCAAAGAGTCTTTTTTTGAGGAAGATTTTGTTAGATAGCGACTTTGATTGGAAAAGCTCATCCAATTTTCTCCAAATTTTTGCAGGCGTGTCTTCATTATCCACAAGTCAGATAATTGAGTCAGAGAGATGGAATGTGATCGTTCCAGTCGCAGTTTCGAGCATCTCTCTCTGCTGGTCTTCAGGAAGGTCTGGTGGCCAAGAAACAGGATCTTGAATGACTCTCAAGAGTTTTTGCTGGGCCAACAGTGCGGAAATCTTCCGTCGCCAAATTCGAAAATCTCCTGTGCCATCGAACTTATCGATGTCGATCCTCATTTCAGAGAATGAATTCCAGTCTTGACTGGTTTGTGGAGAGTTCTGAGAAGGTGGACGATCAGTTTGATTTGTTCCTTGATTAGCCTGATTCGATAACACAATCGCAGAGTTTGAATCAGGTGTTGAATCTTGTGCTTCCAGTTTTGCAGATTACAGATCTTCGTTTTGGGCGAAGATCAGTGTTCTCACGAGCTTTGTTCTTTTTCAACCTCGCTCTGATACCACTGTTAGAAATAACATCCAATATTCCAAGCTCAGAAGAATTGAATTTAACATAATCAACAAAAACAGAGTATACGAAAAACTCAAATACAAACAATCGAAGAACAATTAAAAGAAAGAAAACACCGTGAATTGTTAACGAGGTTCAGCATTAACAAGCCTACATCCCTGCGAACTCCTCCTCCGAAGGAAGTACGATTTCCATTGATGAAAGTCAGATAATTCGTTTTGATCTACAAATGTACAATCACTTGAGTTTCACGTCACCAATCAAGAATACTCTTAGAGACTCAAACTCTCTCACTTGATAATATTGTGACCCATACAAACTCTCTTTCAGTATTGTTTTCTGATCTCAAGATCACAACCACTCAGTACATATATCGAACACCTTATACACACATTATCTAAGTCTATATATACAGCTAAATAACTGATTAAGATGACCGTTGGCTAAGCCTTCCTTGATAGGTCCACGTCATCCTCGCGTGTTGATCAAGTCTTGACTTTGGCTGCAGCTGATCCAACACCATCTTCGCGGGAAAGAATTTTATGCATAAAGTGGTCGAGATGAAATTATGAAATTCTTATTTTCAGCAGAACTTGCTTCCTCTATTGAAAGTAGTTGTTATGGTCAAAATCTGCCTCAATTGAATGAATAAACATGAGAAACATTGCAAATTGTCCCGTTTTGATACCATCTAAGATCAAAATAATGATTAATGTAGTTACTAGCCTTATAAACTACATGATTTTTTTTATATAGCTCACGTTTAGTAAAATGTTGGTAAATTGTCATCCCAAACCATTTACAATTTTTTGTTTGGGACGAATTTAGCCCGAAATCATTTTTCGCTCATTCTATTAACCTAATAAAAAATGCAATTTACATTCTTTTTCATGTGGGAATCGAGGAGATTGTAATCATCAAATTAATTGAGATTCATTCACTCCAAACGAAAAAGGAAAGAAACACCAAAAAAGAAACGAAAAAGAGCATGCAAGTCTAGCAAATTTTTATCCCGAATTTGATTTTTTAAAGGTTCTTTTAGGCATATACACATATTTATGTTTACCAATTTCAATGTTGCGTTAATTTTGTGTAAATGCCCAGTGTAAGTTGTTTACGAAAAATTTTGGACTATTTTGGCCTTTTATTTGAATAAATTATTTACACAAAATAGTTCTAATATTGTTGTAAACAAGTTACCGTGGATATTTACACAAAATTAACGTAACGTTTGGTATATTAAATTGGTAAACATAAACGTGGGTATAGAGCTAATTTTTGTTTTTTTTAATTGGAACACGTTTAAGGATAAAAAAATTATTTGACGATCACAACTCAGGAACATTGTTTTATGTTTTCCTGGGCTTTTTTACGCTATTTACATATAATGATTTTGTGGGTTCTTATGTAAAAGATTAAAAATGGTCTAAATTAAAGATCTTACTATTTTGCGTTCCACTATAAGATTTCGTGGTTATTTCCTATTTAGTGTTTTTAGGTCATGAGACAACTCATGGCCGCAATCGAAATATAATAGCAAATGAATATGTTAAACATAGAACCATTGTCTAGGTTCCAATGGAAAAAAAAGATTGATGTAAATGAGTTTGGTAATTGTTTGGGTTGCTATCGAAGAAGAATATCAATTTTTCGTGTTGTTCTTGATCTGGAAGTTTAATATTGAGTTATTTCTAAAAGTTGGTTGTATGAATTATTCTTTAGGTATTATAAAATATTAGATGAAACTATTTCTTGCCATTAACACCTTATTTACAATTTATTTACAAGTTGATAGGGGAATATTTCAAATTCGTTTCATCACATGAAATAAATTTTAAAGATATACGACATTCATCTCCATATTCATCAAACAAAAATCTTTCCGAGAGTACGAACATTGACGCTCAAACAATATTTATCATACAATTCCATTCTCAGTCGACCACACAGAATAACCAAGTTTTTTTCAAACAAACAAATACAAAATACGCAAATCATCAAGGAAATAAATGGAGTGATGAAAATAATATCGTATATATTCAATACTTATATGTAATTAACAGTTTCCTTTAAATATAAGATCTTAACAATTAGTAAACTAATAATTATTACACATTCTAATTAAACAACACAGAACAACCAAACTGAATACAAAATCAAAATTTCAAAATTTGAAATCCAAATCGAAATTAATATTAATAATTTGAACATTACAAATTCCAAAAACAAAAAGGACAAATAGGTAAGAAAATTTTGAAATCAATATGCCACATAAGCACGGTAATTATCTATAATAAATTAACAAAACATTGATTAAAACGAAATATCTTATGATTATTAGGTTAATTATTTACCCATTTTTTGTTATAACAATGAAGAAATATTAAAGAGAGATTAAAAGAAGAAGATAAATTAACATCGTTTTTCATCGATTTCTACAAAGTTAACTAACTATATTTATATGAAAACAATGTCGTCTAACAAACTTTAATAAAGACTATCATAGCCTAGCAGATCCTAATACAAGACTACAACTTTGTCACTCTTTCTAAGGTTTACAAAACTGGGCTAAGTTGGCCATTCACTTGCCATCGTAGCTGGTGACTTGACTAACAATATGAAATTATACACAATACAATGACCAACAAAATTAAGCCAAACATTTTGAGATTTTAGCATCATGATCGGGAAATTCATGAGAATAATCAAATTAAACGATGGTGATAGTACTAAATAATCATCAATTGATTTATATTCGATCGTTGCATGATTAATCATATTTATATGCCATAACTTATGCCATAACTTATCCACATCATTAAAGTCCAAACCCTGATGTTTCTGAGTAATTACACACAAGAATAACCAATGTTTATGTTTTTCGTGGACTAGTTCGGCAAAAAGTAATATGTATATATATACATATTATATTATATTCTTATGTCAATGCAATCGTTTAGAAAGTGAAGAACTATACTAAAATCCGTTAGATCACATAAACTAATATTTGATTAAAAACATAAACTAATCGTTTACTATATAAAATAAAAAGTTGATACATACCCTAAGAAAAATGGCATACGTATATGAAATAATATCTACCACGTTGTTGCTTAGAGTCATTCAATAATAATATGCTTAATAGTTCCTCCTTCTCTGGCTAATAATTTAAATTTTCTTCCCTCGGTCTTTTTTTGCACAAAGTCAAAGTTTTCATTCAAGGATTAGAAGTCTACTACAAAAGCCAACTATATTTAATACGAATGTTTGGACGTATTTGTTTCCTTATATCTCCTATATGGACACTCGCTCACTCACTGGTCAATGTCATCTGAATTGGCACAGTCTCAAGGATATGCCAAAGTGAATTGGTATTACGTCCCTTTTAGTGAAGAAAGATAGATTTTGGGACCATTGCATGATATTATTATTGTTTTATGTACATTATAGCCTAAGACGTATAAATTCTTTTCATCTCAAATTTTTCTTAGCTTTTTATATGTCGTGATCTTTTTTTCTCAACATACGGACCAAAATTGACGAGGCTTATATCCGGTTCTATACACTATATATCAATGTTGTGACACTAACCAAATAGTATTACTTCATACAATACAGTCATTAGATTAATTAATAAACAAATTCCCTAAAATTTCAATTTTTTAGAAGGAAAAACAAATTTAATTTATAAATAATTGATAATGTAATCAATGTTTTATGATTTTTACAAACAATTGATCACTTTAAATCACTAATAATAATTCCTCAAAAAAAAAGTCACATAATAAAAAATACAACAACTTTGTAATTGTAATAGTATATTTGAACTATTTCACCAATATTACCAAACTTAGCTAAGTGTCAATTTTTTTTATAAAGGCAGTTTTTACTTGTGAGAATCAAACACACGATCTCCTAACAGAAACAATGTGGTATTAACACTAGATTATTTTACTTATCACACTAACTGTCAAATGTTAATAATATAATTTGGGCGCTTTTACACCCTTTATGCTTATATATCAGCTGAAAAATGAAAACAAAAATATAATTTGAAACATGGATTTATCATACTTGCAAGATTTAAAATAAAGTTATAGTTCTTTAATATATTAAATGAAAACGTGTTTCAATTCATGGGAGTGAAAATATCAATATAAAATATTTATTTTCTCATATGATCATACGTAGATCTTTTATCCAAGATATGATCTAATTGAGAAAGTGGGAAAACAAAGTAGAAGAAATTGTTTGGTATCACAATGACCTAGCATATGCAAACGATGACAAGTATGAATTGATAAGAATCAGACATTCCGTCAAATAGTTACATTACAGATGTATATACAACTACATATACAATACAACTTCAAATTTTACAAGTTAGTGACTCACATCTTTACCTACTCTATTGTTTACATGAAGTTTACGTTTTCTGAATACATTTCATATTTTTTTTTACAAAAAATCATTGTAATGTATAAGTACAAAGAAAGACCTTAATTTTTTAATCCATAATTTGTGTATTTAAAATCATTTATTAGAAAATAACTCTACTTTTCTTCGATTTGGCTGCAGATCTTATTTAGGTTCTCTAGGATCATATAAGTTACACCTACTTTTTAACACCCACAAAACTTATTAAGCATTAATATATTATTATTACGAAAGGATAAAAACAAAAACTAGAAGACAACATTGCAAGATAAGAGATCCACAAAAAATGAAATAAATTAAAAAAATCATAAAACTATCCAATTGCATTAAATGCTAATCAGGACAATCGTCAAGAAACTTACACAAGTCCCTTATTATATAGTTGGCTTATACTTGTAAATTTTTTATACGATTAAGTATGATATGATATTCCTTGGTGTTGTAATTTCAGCGAAGTTTAAGCCTGCTGAGTCGCCGTACCGTCTCCAGTTTGCCCGTCTGATTTAATTAATACAAATAATCTTACTAGACAGACTCCTTAGTTTAGGTTTGGGATCTTTCCGCCACGTCAGCAAAATCACAATTCCTTTATTACCCTTGATTTTCCAATTTAACTACAGTGATGCCCTTATTTCGAAAATTATACCCGCCTCCTCTAACTCGTGTACTTCTTTAAATGGCACAGAAATTTGTGACAGGCTTTGACAGCTTTTAGATATTAAAGACGTGACTAACCGAGGCAAAAAGAATAAATTAAAATAAAAATTGATGGAATAAATTTTAATTGCACAGTGCACATAATAGCATCAATTTATTTCTATATACCAATCCAGAAGATTGATGGTATAAGGGACACCAGCTTCTAACTTGTGCACGAATGAAATCATAAACCCTAATTTTTGTTTTAAGGAGAAATGCCAAACACAGCTAACTAACTACTTAGTCAAAGTTCTTCTATCTAATAATTGGCAAGGAGAAACCTCTTTATTACAGATAAGGAACCGAGTATGTGTGCATTGTTTTATATCAAATTGAGTGGTTTTAAAATATGAATGAATAATATAACGAGAAATGACTTGGAACTCATGAATATCCTTGTATATCAATCCGACCACTATATTTATTTTATGTTTGGAATATTTTAGCGGATATTAGTCAGCATGGATATAAAGTGATAACTCAAATTTGAGCATAATATATTAGTACAAAGTATCTCAAGAAAATCATCCATATAACTTCCTCTTAAAATGCAAACCCGGAAGACAAAGTCACAAGCAAGTCCCTCTTATCCATTTCAAAAGAATGTCATATTTATCCAAACAATAAGCCAAGTTTAATTTTTTTTTTTAAATAATTAAAACTATATGGCATACTTTAAATAACTCAAAAGTCAAGGGGCAAAGAGGTAATCAAGACCCTTTATATACCACCCCAAATCTTTTTTTTCTCTCCAACGCCAAAACCCAACCCAAAAAAAAAGAACCCAAAGTATTCGAGGAATTACCATTATATGGTCATAAAGACCATATAAAATAAAACCTTAAAGCACTAAAACTTCTACAGAAAAGCCACTTCTTCTTCTTCTTCAACTAAACTAATATAAGCTCATCGACAATGAAGCTCAAAACTTTATTCAAAACCATAGTCGCTTTGCAAGTCCGGCGAGCCCTCCGGTCGATATCATCAAAGACTCTGAACCTGATCCAGAACCCAATAATCTCGAAGAAGCAGAGATCGAAAAGCCACGTGAACAACAAGATCTTCTTCGGCTCTTTCAGGTTCCACTACAATTGGTGCTCCTCGAAGAGACACTCGCACGTGCTTCCCGTCCCGGCTCCGGTGTTCGACGGCCTACCCTCCAACCCCGAGTCTCTCTCCTACTACGACGCCACGTGGCACTCCACAATCCCCAGCGGCAATGATAATAATAATGCCGGGAGCATTAGCTCGCATGAGTCGCAGCTGTACGGCTACCTGGATTGGCTAGAGGAGAAGCGGGTGCACGGGAAGGCTTACGGTGGGGACGATGATATCGACACGCTGGCCGACATGTTCATAGCGAATTCCCACGCCAAGTTCATCTTGGAGAAGCAAGAGTCGGCGAGGAGGTTCAAGGAAATGTTGGAGAGAAGTGCTTGAGTATTAGTAATATTATATTATATAATTGGTTGGTCATGTTTATTGTTAATTAATGTGGTTGGGGTATTAGGCGGTTTTCTTTTCTTATTGAAAGAAAGAAAGGAAGAAAGAAGAAGAAGAAGAAGAAGAAAAATCCCGTTATGTTTTTGATCTTTGTGGTGTAAAAAGAATGAATTTGTTTGGACTTTGGAGTGAGGAAAAGTGTAGCGATTTGGAATTTGGATGGAATCAAATTACATTAAATTAGTGAAGGTTTCTTATTGTTTTTTTTTTTTGGAATATATAACACTCTCATGATTGTGCTACATTACTAATACATTTTTTTTTTCATATTAGCCTCCCCCTCTTATTATTATTAACCTCTCAACACTTTTTATTCATGTCGAATTTTGTGTTAAATTGAAGGATATATATATATATATATATATATATATGCATGTAGTTTTGAATCAGAAAGAATGCAGAATAGTACATGGTATAATCATGAGGGTGGTCATGAGTATCGGTATTTGTGCAATTCGTCTTATAAAGTTGTGGTGAATATGGTGATGGTCTTCTTTTTGTCTGCTTTATTTATTTAAATTGTTCTTCTTTCTTTGGCATGGGAAAGTGGTGGTGATGGTTGTTCCTAGCTCCTTGCTAAGGTTATCTTGTTTCAGTAAATCAAGTCCTTATCTTGATTTTCAGTGTCTTGTTCTCCTATAAAAAAACTCAAATAAGTCGAAACTATCTTCCAATAAAATACACGCCGTCGCTTAGAATACCACATGTACATGAATCCTTAAATACGAATCATGTATTATTTATGACGGAGGAATATATTGATTATATATCTGACGAGATGTTCATATTAGTGTAAAGCTTTCTTTTAATTTGTCATGGTCAAAGTTACCTGTAAATGAGTATTAAAAAAAGACAGTACGTACTTCTAATTCATTATTGTTCATGCTACGTCTAAGTTAATCCAAGTTATACTTATTATATCCTAACTTGTATTAATCACATATAGTGATGAACGACTAAGACCAATGTGTGGAACCAGTAATAATAATAATAATATAATAAATGAAAAAAATAAAGCACATGCAAAGCATCATTTAATTCCCAATGATGCGAAGTTTTCTTTAGTGTGTTTCTTGGTCTTCATATTTCAATATATAAATTGGGACAGCATGTCATGAATTTGGGGTGTCATTATAACTTTATTAGGTACGCACGGACTCATAATCAATTAATTGGATGTCCCTAAAAATATATAGCTACTCCAAATATTACTTTCACTAATCTTTATATCATATCTAATGTGTAGGAAAAGTTCATGTCTTATGATGTTCATTCCCCATGCTTCCGACTTTAGTTTAGTTTAGGACTCGTTAGTCATTAGGTTTGTTGCAACACTACGTACCAACATAATCTATTCTGTTTATTTTTATTATGTCTCAAAATACATAAATTCTTATTTTCTTATATACATGTAATCATTATGTAGAAAATTGTACATCGATTAGACAGTGACACCAGCGATATATTTGTGGACTCTTTCAATTCATTATATGTATATATATATATATATATATATATATATATATATATTATCAGTACCTGTCGATACAACCCCCGAAGTTATTTTGGCTTTATAACTCCTAGACATATGCCGTACAGTATGGATCCCAACTCTAGGTTTTACCTTGATTTAAGAGATCGCTTGTAGAATATTGATCATAAAATAAAAAATAAATTAATTATATCTGTCAAAAGTTATGAATACCATAAAATAGCTCCCCATAAGAGACAGAGAGAGAGAAAAGAGAGAGAGAGAGAGAGAGAGAGAGAGAGAGAGAGAGAGAGAGAGAGAGAGAGAGAGAGAGAGAGAGAGAGAGAGAGAGAGAGAGAGAGAGAGAACTGAAAACGTATATGAGAAAAACTAAAAATATTAGTTTAACAAATTAAAAAATGAATAAAATGACATACAAATATAAATAAATAAATTATTCATATTTTCGTTTAATGTTCTTTTTTTAACTTTTGAATCCATAACTATATGATAAATATAATGTATGTATATATTTGTTTTTAAATATAAAATTATTAAATTCAAAGTATACAATGTAAATGAATATATGTTAAAGTGTAATAAATTAAAATATTAAAATTATTAACATAATCGAGTTATGGGGAATGAAATAGCATGTTATTTTTGGAGAGGAAACACTGTTTGATGTAATAAAATAGTATGTTTTTTTTTCAATTTTTGGGTTGCTATTTTCATTAACTGAGTATTGAGTTATAATAGCTAGATTTGATTTACATTATGTTAATATGTCCACGGCAATAAGGTTACTTTTATAATGCCATATACGTTCACTATTTCTTTCCTGTGGAATACGTACATATATAATTTTGATATTTTATGAAATATCAATAGATAATTATCAAGAATTAGGTGACTTTGGCCTTGATTAAGATCTCTATATAGACAGATCATAGGCTACTATTCATTTCTATGAGCTATGTATATAGTTCTAAAATTTAATTTCAAAAGTAGTTTCTTGAAATTTCTAAAAAGAGAAAGGGCACAAAAAGGTATATATATATGCATAATATTTCTCTAATCCCATAAGAATTATACTCCTTTACAATATATTCTGATCGTCATTGCCTTTAATTAGATCATTACATAAATGTTTTACAACTTTGCAACACTATGGAAGGATAGCAAAATCCAGCTCATGTATGTTGCTTTTAAACACGAATATACTTTTAACGTACACACAAATCATACCCTCATACTTTACATACGAATATTTTTTTTTAATACAAGTCCAATCATGATGATAAAACAAACGTCTCATTTATATTTCATGACATTATTTTGTGATATAAGAAATCTTCGACGAAATCTCATGCAACCCAACAAACACATGCACGTGACGACAAAAGTGTTGAAGCGGAGACTTAGCCTTATGTAAAGGGATTCTTTCTTCAACCTTATTCAGACAATATTGGTACATTTGTTAATTTCACTGACTACTCACTATTCTATACGTAAATCATATATACACATGTCAGCAAATAAGACAATAATATATGAAGAGCAACTAAGACAATGTCATGACTCAATTATATGATGGAGATTTTTTGGTATACGGTCAATTACTAATCTTTGTTCAGTTTATTACTTTTTCACATTATCACCAAGCAATACTTACGCGCGAAATCATTTTTGTGGTAAAACTTAGTTTGATTTATGTAGGAAGTGTCGATTTTATTTATAACTTTCTTGATTATCATGACCATAAGGAGATTTATAAATATTTAAATTACATTACTTGTCAATAACTCAAGTCTATCTGGAATTAGCTATATTCAACGGATAGTTTAGGGATTAACTCGATTCGGTAATAAAATATAGCTATAACCAAAAATATATATACAAGCAAAAATACCCGCGCGTTGTTGCGAATAGCTTAGTGTATCTTATTTGAAATTGTTATGATAATTTAAAATATTTTTTAATGAAAAAGATGACGCAATAAAAAAATCACACAATTTTTTTTATAATATTAATTAATAATATAAGTTATGTATTTGTTGAATTACATCGTTAACGTAAGTGTAAATAAACTTAAATATCAAATTTAAAACTACTGAAATTATAAATAATTATTAAATACCTTTAAAAAATTTCTTTGTACGTTGATTTATTTGCAGCAGAAGTTGGAATATATAAAAAGCGTAGAAATGAAAAAAAAATTATATATCTGATGAGTTCAAGATTCGTCAAGAAAATTTCAGAAATGAAATAAATAATAATGCGATTTTATTAATATATAAAATAATTATGTAATTTTATTATATACATGGTGGAAATAATGTAAATTTTAGAAAATTCTACCAAATTGTGATATTTTACTTTTAATGACATAATTTATAATTTTAGACAATTATGTGATTAAATAAATAAGTTTACATTTTTTAGGTTTCAATTATATATATATATAATAATAATAATATACTATATATATACATATATATACTGCTAAGCAATTCAAGACAAAATTACAGCGCAGTGCCGTAAGTAAAATGTATTATATTTATATAACTTAATATAGAAGCAATAATACTTTAGCAGCTTAATCTGGCCGATATATCAGCTGCTGTGCTAGATTCCAGCATCAAATAGTGTCCCACTACGCATTATATAGTTGTAGCCAATGCACGTTTTTTTATGTGAACAATTTGCGTTGGTATAATACTATTAATTAGTTATATGATTATTAACTTCTTAATCCTCACAGCCACTTTGTTGGGACCCACGAGAGAAGAAACGGACTAGAGTGAGTACACACATGAAATTCTGAACGAGGAGATATATGTTCAATATACATGGTTAAAGAAAAAGAGTAGTCAATAACCATATATTAGCTTGGTAGGAAAAATAAGCTTTCAGCAGTCGCTTAATCATGTCAATTAGGGGTCATAATGATTATATTTCCATTGGGGAACACTTAATTACCAACTATTAATTATTGTATGCCTTGATTGATTGTTGTCGTAATAAAATTTGGTTAATGGTAAAACCAGTAAAATAATATATTACGAACATGATAGGAATAAGTTAACATATCTGCATATTTTAGACTTCATTTGGAACAAATCTAATGAACAAAATAATTACAATATATTCGATATGATTCCTAGCCCCAAATAACATAAAATGTTCGATGATTGTTTAGATATCCAAGATTATTTTATCTTAGTGAGATTAAATACATTTTAGGACTACCGATCGAGGAAAACCCATTAGATGTTTCTCTCCAATTGGGGTTGCTATATTTAATAGACGGATCAGAGCTACCATTTGAGTTAAATTGAAAAATCCAAAGCATCTAAGTTTGTGCGAGAGAGAGATATATCGTCTTAGCAAAATCAAAAGAAATCAAAATTTGGTTAATGTAGGAGTTCAAATAATTTGTACTCATTTTGTTCAACATGTGATGGGCACGTGGGCATATTTCACTAAATTTTATCATAAAAGACCGATAGGGCAATGGTTGTTCTGAATACAACCCCTTTTCTGTAATTATGAGCGACATCACCGTGAAAAGATTACATAAAAATAAGGGTTAATGAGGTATATAATCTTTTAAACATGTATTAATTTCTAAATGGTTAGCGTTTACAAAGAATTCGGTAAATGTCCAAGTTAATTTTTAACGTAATTTTTAGGACGAAATACTCCAAAAATGTTCCCGCCCATTTGCGATGCCACGTCATTCCATGCATGAGTTTTAATGGGAAACCGGAAATTTTTTGCAATAATACATTGCGTGTCAATGAATAAACTTAAATGAAGAAAGTAATGATGAAAATGGTGTAATTATTTTCACGATTTGAATTAACCATTTCGCAAGTTTCAATTCATTTAAAAAAAAAAAAAACTTATTCTCTCTCAAAAAAGAAGAACATACGCAAATCCATAAAAAAATCACGCGAATCTTCAGATTTCACGGCGGCGATTAACAAACTCGAATCGTCTCCGACGTCGAAGTCGAAAAATACAACAGTTATGTTTTTTTGTTTAACTTTCGTTTATTTTTTTCATTTTAGGGTTTTTATAACCGGTTTTCATGAAGAATTTGTATGAGGATTTCAATTTTGTTGATGTAGGTTTCTTCAATCTCTTCTATCTCAACATCTATATGTGGTTAAAATATTGTTTTATTTGATGTTGTTAAAATTGATTTAGCGTTTATAGTATATGTGTTACGCCGATTTTGTTTGAAGGTAATCCTAATGTAAACGATTTATGGGTATTTCAACCTTAATGCACGTATATTTCGTATTTTTTACTCTGTTTCTGAGTATTTCAATGAATTCTGGGTATTTTATAAATAATGGGTACAGTTTAACAATATGTAAAATAGTATGTAAAACAGTTTAACAGTCTGTAAAGCAGTCTGTAAAACAGTTTTACAGTATGTAAACATAATTTCTTTAGAATTCACGTATAAAACTGTTAAATTGTAAATAATTTAACGAAAAAGTAAATGTGTTAAATAATGTAAATTACGTACCGATTATCAAAATATTGTGACGTTAATTGACAAATGGGTTCGTTAATGTCTAATGGTTGTAAATCGACTATAAATTAACAAATGTTCACTTGATGACTGAAGATGGAAACCATGACGAGCAGTGAAATTCATTAGTTGTCCCACCAAAAAATTTGTTAATGCTCGGGAGCAAGTATGAACCTCACAGACAGAAAAAGATTGCAGCCAGTTTGATAATGATCGAGTGACATTGAACATGAACATGAACATGAACATGAGAGAATAAACATGGAAAACTAATTTTGTGGATGTTTAATATCTTTAATCAGCTTAAAATAAGAAATCACTTAATAAACAATGAAATAAATATTCGGCCATTAAAACCATTAATTACGTGCCCAATCTAACTTAAAGCACACTTACCTCGTTTATATAAAACACTTAAAATAAGAAAGTAATGATTATAATAAATTGCTGAAATTTATGTAAACCAAAATTTAAGTTTTAAAAATTTTCAAAATTTTTTTAAGCCACCACTAGGAGAAAAAAGGCCTTTAGAAGCGAAAAAAGTCGCTTATAAAGGCTCAAAAGTCGCTTCTAAATAGGCTTTATAAGCGACATTAGAAGCGACAAAAGTCGCTTCTAATGTTTCGCTTCTAAAGCCGAGTCGCTTCTAAAGTCGCTTCTAATGTTTTGAAGCGACGAAATTAGAAGCGACTAGTCGCTTCTATAGTCGCCGGCCCAGAATACGATTAATCCCGCATGTGCTACATGATCCCCTAAGAGTTTATCGGATTCTAAAGTTCCTAATGTCCTTTGTGACTCGCCGTGATGATACCATCGAGTTTAATACGGAGTAAATCTTTTGTGCATGAGATGCGCTCGAACAACTCCTATGTGTTGTCTTAACGCATTATTGCAACTACGACAAGGACATTTTACTTTGTGCTCGCTGTTCATTTGGAATCGTGCAACTCGAATAAACTCGTTCACGCCCATTTCGAATTCAAGCCCACAACGATTATTTTCAATAATCCAATTTCGACTTGGGTTTGACATGACGCTGATTGTTAGGACAACGAAAGTTAGGAAATTTGTGACATTGTGATGATCATTTAGAAGACGGATAAGGATTTGATCTAAGAAAGTTTAGAGATTCAGATAACTTAGAGATTATAATTGTTTAGTTCACTTAATTATTTAAAAATTTACAGAAATTTGGGCAGAGTTTCCCCTAAAATATGAACAAACCAAAAAAACTGCAATTCACAAAATTTTTATATATATATATACTAGTCAAAACTATCCTAAACATTTAATGATTTTCAAATAACATATTCTAGTTAAAAAACTTAGTTCATATAACAAATTACTAATTACATTCCATATTTAAATTAACAAATTAAGTAACTACTTATCACATTCAAATTAATATTACTAAACAAATTACATATCTATATTTAACGAATTAAGTAAATTATTATCACATTCAAATTATTAATATCTTACATTCATAACAAATTGTTTACTTAACAAATTCACTAATTTAACAAATTAATTGTTCAATTACCTGCTTAAATGAGCAAATTAAATACATAACAAAATTATTATTTCAATTGCATACCTACATTACTAATTCAAATTATTAAACATAAATTTCAAGTAAACATAAATATCTAACATTGTAGATAACAATACGAGCGAGACGGGACGAGTAGGCACAAGACGAGCAAAGTCTACACTCAACGAGACGACGCGACGAACAACTAACGCACAAATGTCTAAATACAAAAAAAACATAAAATTAAAACCATAAACCAAAATATAACTATAATAATTTTTAAAACAAACATATACCTTAAGAAGTAACGATGCGAGTTGAGGAGTTAGGTTGCGACGAGGCGAGGGTACAGCGACAAACGAGCGGTGACGAGGCTGCGACGACAATAATAAATTAAAAATAACAAAATAATTATAAAACAATATTAGACTAAATTATAAAACTAAACATACCTCGGCGGAGGAGGAGGAGGGTCGGAGCTCGGCGGTGGAGGCACAGGGGTGGAGCACGGCGGAGGCCCAGTGGCGGAGCTCGGCGGAGGAGGGGCGGAGAGCGTGAGGGAGAGCGGAGGAGGGCACGGAGGCAGCAGCCGGGGAGGAGGGCAGGGACACGGCGGCCGGGGGAGGAGGGCGGGGAGGCGGGGGACGGGGGAGGGGGGCAGGGAGGCGGCGGCCGGGGGAGGCTGGTCGGAGAAAGTTTTGCCGGAGGAAATTTGGAGCCAAAAATTTGGGACATTAGAAGCGACTAGTTGCTTCTAATTCCCCGAGCCAATAATTTTGACAATTAGAAGCGACTAGTCGCTTCTAATTGTCAAAATATTGATAATTTGGTTAAAATCGGGGTGTTAAAGTTAGAAGCGATTAGTCGCTTCTAATTCCCAAATGTCGCTTCTAATTAGAAGCGACTAGTCGTTCTAATTCCCCATGTCGCTTCTAAAAGTATCTTTTGTAGTAGTGTACTAGTGGCAATTTCGTAAAGTCAACTCGTAAAACAGTGTGACACGTATACACTTGGGCCATTAACTAAGTTTTAAATAAATGTAGTCTATTTCGCAATTACATCTCTAAACGTTGGCCAACCAATTATTTGTAAAAATAATGTAAATTACAAAAAAAATTAAGGAAAGACCAACGTCCAAAGTTAAGAGGCTAAAAATACCATAAATTCTTTTACTGTTTAACATTTCACAAATAAATGGAAATATTTGTATTCAATTTATATGATTAGGTAAGAAAATACATTCATAAAAAATTTGACTATTAAATATGGCGTCAGTTGGGGTAAATAAACTCTTATATTCGATTACGGCATTAAATATTTAATTTTGTAAGCGTGGCACAAGGTTTTCGATCGGCCTATATCAGGTTACTATTTTTTTGCCCTAAAACACACAAATATATTATATCATTGAGGCAAAGCATTTTAATATCTGTATGTAAAGTAGTAGGTGACGATAATTATAATCCATTTTTAATATTATATTTCAAAACAGATAATTTTTCGGATCATGTAATATATCCTACGAAATGAAATAGTAGCGTGTAGAAATGCTTAGATATCTAAGGCCAACTCCAAAGTCACGGTAAAACACTAAATTTGGTGCAATTTTTGCTCTAACCCCACTGCAAAAATGGCACCAAATTTGGTGTTGTGAACAGTATTTCGTGGCACTGTTCACACGTCAAATATATATTTATTTTTTTTAATCTTTTATATTTATACAACATTATGTTTATGTATGTTTATAAAACACCAAATTCTTAAATGAATTACCAAAAACATATAAAAATAAGGTTAATTTAAACATAAAAAAACTTAAACACACTAAAATTGAAATTAAACACACTTAAAAGTACATAGCCTTAAAATACATAGAAAAAACTTAAACTTAATAACCTAAAAAATTATTTCCAGATCCGTCAAGATAATTATAAACTTAATGTAATTTTATTTATTAATTTCATTTTATTTTTGTGGATGTCATTAATTTTTATCACATAATTAAAATTGCAAATATAATAATTATTTATTAAAATATTTATTCATAAAAAATAATAATATAATAATGATGAATAATATTTTTGGTGTGAAATTTGGTGTTGTGGTTGGAGATGAAAAAACGTTAGCACCAGATTTGGTGCTAAAAAAACACCAAATTTGGTGCTCATGGTTGGAGTTGCTCTAAGACTGGTAAGTATGCAGTTATGATTTCACATTTTCTTTGGAAGGGCACATGAGATTTTCAAGGACTGAGTCCCATAAAGAAAGTGGACAAGGCATCAATTAAGTGTCTTTAAAATTGTTCTCTTGTTCCTTTATTCCAAAACCACTTTCGATCACTTTTGGTTTCACTCTTAATTAATTAAGAAGAATAAGAATAATAAGAAGAAGAGATTATAAAGAGAGCCAAGTGTGAGACACACAGGGTGGTCATGGAGCTTTAGCGAAAGCCTATATATATACATATACATATATTTGTATATATATACATATATATATATATAATTGGTTCCCTTGTCTCAACAAGCACAACTTCATCGTCTACATTTCATTAATATTATAACTCTTCTCTATAAGTAACAAAGCGTACTTGTCCAACTTCCTTTCATTTAATCCCCACATGGAGTGGTATAATTCAATGTACAATTCAAATATATATTTATAATAAATATCCAATTGATAATTTTGATTTTATTTTTAAATAAGGATGAGTTTGAGAAAACAGCTCGCACTTAATTGATTAATTATGAGTTTACTTACCGTCTTGCAAGACATATCGCGAATAATGAATTTTGTTTCTTAATTAATTTATAACTACTGTGATCGTTGTAGTACTAAGTATCTTGATAAAAATATTCAAACAATTCTATTTACCTTTTGTTTAATAAAATATAGATTTAATTTGCATCGTCACTATAGCATTCTGCACGACCGATAATTGTCCATACAATACGTCAATTAGACTAGAAACTTATGGAATATATGAAATCAATTTTATTGCAACAATAATGATAAAATCCAGAATCGTTAATTTCTCAAAAAATTGATCTGTTTGAACTTTTAAGTATGTGATTATTTTTATTGGCTAAGCTTTTAATTATTATAAGTAAAATAAAAAGGGTTTAATTTTTATAAATGCCCCAAATTTGAATTAATGCTATTTAGGTGGTTTAAGGATGGATATAGAATTTCACGTTACGGAAAAGGACCTCAAATAATAAAAACAAAATTTAGGCGAAATGGGTCTAATTTACAAACGTGTTTTGATTTTTTCAAACTTTTCATAAATTTTTTGTAAATGTCCAAAACGCTTGGTATTTTAATTTATACATTTAAGTTACTTTTATACCATTCAAATTTCGGAATATTTGGAGTTTTAAATGTTTCCAAAATTTGAATTTTTTTTGTTATTTATTCCATATCCGAAGTTAATTGTGTTGATAAGATTCTATAGTGTTGGGTAGTTATTTGACTTAATAATTTTAGGATTATTAATTTATTTCATTCCTTTTTGGTAGATTTTAATTATTTTTACAGATTCATATCCATTTATTTCTGCATACATTTTATAGTCTCGAAGTCTATTATTTTCATAACAGATCTAGATGTTTAATTTTTATTTCAATTTCTCCATTTTCATCGTCCAGTATTATGTTCGTTAATTGATATCTAATTTACACTGAAATGGAATTGTACCAGCTTAAATTGAGTTGCGTTTGACAACGTAAATTGAAGTTTACACCGATAATGTTCGTTAATTGATATCCAATTTACACTGAAATGAAATTAAACCAACGCAATTGAGTTGCGTTTTACAACGTAAATTGAATTTTACACTGATAATTAATTTATATAATGTAAATTGAAATTTTTTATCATTAATTTCTTATTACTTAACAAAACACGATTTTGATTTATTTTACTAAATTAGAAAAATAAAATTTTCATACATGAATTTGAAATCAAAATAATAATAAGAAGAAGAAGAAGAAGAAGAACAATTTTTTTTTTTTCTAAATCCACAAAAAATTGCGACTATCCTCTCCACCATAAAAACTTCAAATCTCATCACACATTCGCCGTCATTGACCTTGATGTGTGTTACGCTGCAGCCGCGCTCACCAAGCGCCTCGATCTGCGCTGCAACGAAGGGTGATGCTCCTCCTCCGTAAGTGCCTGGAGTTCATTTTCGGCTTCCTCGGCGCCTCCATTGTCGACGCCACCGCCACTGGAGCCGTCGCCACAGGAGCCAATTCAGCGTACACCGTCGGTGAGATCGCCAAAAATGAAAGGATTTTTGGATTTTTTTTCATGCGGGTGTAATTTTTCTTTCATCATACTGTGAGTATGAATAGGAGTAATAGGGTACGTTTATTTAGGGACCATTTATTTCAAAATTAATTTTTTTTAATTTTATTATTTTATTTGGGCGGGATTGTTTTTGGGATAAATTTGGAACAAATTTTATGTTAATTAAAAGTTTAGATATTTACAAAAAATTTACAAAACATTAAAAAAAACCAAATTACAAAACCTATAAAACTATTATATACATATCGGACTCATATTATAAAAAGTTTGAGTAAACGACACGTAGTTGCGTATTCATTTACTTCACATATTTAATTAAAATCCTCCAATAGAGCTCCATTTTGTTTCCGACATGAGAAACTCTTGGGTAATAATCAATTATTAAACAAAATTACAGATTCAATTAGGAAATCTGACGAATCACTCAAAGATTATATAATTTTCAATCTGTGACCATAATAACAGTTCTGGTGTGATTGATAAGGTGGGGGAGATTTGGTAATTTGGAATTGAAGTTTCACCTACACGAAGATAAATTATTTTTAATTCAAAAAGTTGGTTATATATACACTAAACCTGATTCGAAATACCTAATGTTGAAATATTGCGTAAATATCTAGTTTAAAACATTTATACGATTTTTGCATTTCGCGTCTCAAAATTTTAATTATATACCCACTAAACTCACGACCCTCACTCGTTAATTGAATCTGGTCTTTCATTTACACAACGAATAACTTGTTTGTTATCTATACATAAATCATAATTATTCTCATAGATTATTCTTTTTATTGGTCGGATGAAATTATTCAACAATGAAAGTTTTCATACACAAATTCGGGTGAGTTTTTCAGTTTTTGTAATTTTTTTGTTTTATTTTACAACCAGTTAACAAAAGTGCGATAAACAATTTACGTGTGGTCTGGTTACAAACGAGTTGTTTCAGTAGTTTAGTTAACAGTTCGTTTAGACGTATCTTCTACAATCTATTTTTTCTCTCATAATTTCACTTTCATTTACTTCTTCGATTCGAAATGTTACTTAAATGTTGTTAATAATTTTCCTCGTTTTACATGTTGATAAATAGGTTCATTTAAATTTATTTTGTTATTATATTTTGAGCGGGAATCTGATTTTTGGTTAAAATGGTTCAAATAATTTCGTAAATATTTTCAGATGAGTATTTATACAATGTCTACAAAACGTTGAGTCTTTCAAAATTCGTAAACATTTATATATGAGTATATTCCTAAAGACCCTTTTTAATTAATACAATTTTATCAGGGTAAAATGGTCAGATGCATGAACCGGTGTGTAGTAACATCAACTATTTAACACCTTTTTCAAACAATGAAATTCCAATTACTCCATAGTTAATTTTAAAGAATGACTATCAATAGTCCCAACTCCCAAGCCGTATAACGCTCACAAAAGTGGTCCAATAAAGTGGAAGTGATCAACATTATTTCTAAAATAAATTATATTTTGCATGTGAGCTAAGCATGTTAATTATTTATGTATATTAGTGTATCTGAGTCGTAATCAGTGAATTACTATTATATTCTTAATTATTGCAGGCTACGCATGTTAATTGCTTTGTCCAGAGGAATGCTCAAGTTAATTGTAGAAATATGACACAATTCATCATTCATCCAACACACAAAATGACATAATAAATCATTTGGAGTATTATGTCATTTTCTTGTACATAGAAAAACGACATCCTGATCCTTATTTAGAAACGACATATAAACACCAGATTTAGCGTTTAAACCAAGATTTGATCCCAATGGAAGCAAGACTCTGACCCTAAGGTAAAATAAGTTCAAGACATCATAAGAAAGGTTATAATAGTACCCAATCGAGTCCAAAATTGAGATGAAGCCAAACTAGTCAAAACATGAATCAGAACCACATTTTCAACTCGACTAATATCAAGATCGGAGCATGTTATTATTATCGTTTTCTAACCATGTAACTGCACTTGAGTTAAGATGCACTGAATCCTAAAGTTCTTTCTTCCTTTGCGTAAACAAGATGAAAATAATTCACCAATTGGGACAATAAACCCGTGCCTCTACGACACTCAATGTTACTAAAGTCTAGATTAGTAATATTTGCGTTTTTGGGCATGTTTTGAGGCTCTCTTGAAATTCCATATGGTCCCAAGTGATTTCTGTATAATTTTGGGAGCTTCGAATTCATTATATTTCGTCGTTGGAGATTTGTAGTGCACGCACTAGAATAAACCTCACGCGACCCAAAAGCTAATATTCCGTCTTTTTTTTTCAGGAGACTCTGCTTTTCAACGAGAAGAGAAAACTAGATTTGAGAAGTTTAACAAGCTATTAACGCACATGCCAATCTCTGGAGTGTACCCATAGATTAACCACGTTGGTTCACTCTTATGTGTTGTTCTTGTAACGATTATATGAATCAACGAGGTCAAGGAAGCCACTAAACGTCTTTGCCAACAAGTGATATTTTTCATAATGGTTTCTTTACAGTTTTAAAATGAGATGACACACGAAAAACAATCATATTGCACTTTGGCTGGTCTAACGTCTGGGTTTCGAGTACATATTAACTTCTTCTTGCCTTTGAATAGCACTAAGTGCATACAGACTCGTGACAGGTAACGGAAAGAAATGAAAGTGCCATGTTTTGTTAGAGCGCTCTCCGTATTTTTTTTTGCAAGAAAAAATCTCATTAACAAAAAGACCCCGGCCAAAGCCTTACAAACAACCGAACATAAGTCGGTTTTACAAATGCACGTAACAAGTCTAATATGCTAATGATAAGCAGAAGACAAGAAAAATCGGAACAAATGAGACGAAGTGTTAACTGCACACTAAAGTGTAGTCTGTCAAAAACACTTATTAACTCTTTCAACAAAGATTTTCTGCGATTCCTAAAGCGCGAACAAAACGTCGCCGACCCGAACCTTCGGGTACTATGAACTAAACCGAGAATAGACAATAAATCATCTCTCAACAATTTTTTTTTTGGATAGAGCGCTCTCCGTTGGTTCACGGAAATGACACTTTCGTGAGACATTTTTGTGTCTCCGAAGACACACGTAAATGGAACTTTCTTTAATTTTCAAGTAAATAGTTTTAAACGATAAATAATATAAAATAAAATCTTAAAATCGAAACTGCGAAAATGTAAACAGAATCACATCATCGTTAATGATAAATTACAACAAAAATATGAGTAAAAGTACGATTCGTGAAAGAAACTACATGTTTTTATTGTTGTAATTTTTCTTCATAAATTATAACTTTACTCATATTTTTGATGTATTTTATTTTCATGAAATGTTATTTTAACAAAAATGAAATTCAATTTACATTTATGAATACTCATTTTTCAAAATTAAACTTATTTTTCAAAATTATGAACAAGATCTACTTGAACCTCTACGAGATTCATGTGAACCTCGACAAAAACCTCAGCGAGAAGATGACTCGTCACTCATTTTTTAGATTTTTATAAATATTTAAATTGTAAATATTGAATATGTAATATTAATTTTAAAAATAGAAACATTGTAGATAATTTTTGTATGGATGAAACGTGAGTTGTGAGAAATGAAAAATGAGGTTCATTCCCGATAATAAATAATTAAAGGTTAGAATCGTTTCAAAAAATCAAAGAGTAATTGGCGGATCCAACGACACAAAAATACATCAGTCACTTATGTCCGATTCCTTTCCAGTTATGTTAGTTGGCATTCCTTGTTCCTTCCGTCAAGACTTTAAGCACACAAAAAGTCTTCCTTCTGTGTGTTATGTACCAGACAAGTCAGGATGAACAACTTTCTCTAGTTTGGATATAAGAGCTTGGAACACACTAAACTTGAGACTTACAAAAAGAAAAAGAAATAACCATATTTCTAAGTTTAATATCGGAGCCTGCAAGCAGTGAACCAAAAATGCAGTTCCGGAACTGTTATTCAACACAAAACCATCATCTAAACCTAAAATTCAGAAAGTTTTCGTGAGTTGTGCTTTACGAAGACATCAAAATTTTTTTGTATCTAATTAGATTAATGTGATGGCAAGATACATGGAAAATACAAAACTAAAAAAGAATTTAGAAACAAAATACATGTATGCATTTGAAACCGGGAAGAAATATAGTTCTTTTTAATAAGGATACGGTCGAAGTCCCAACTTCCTGAGCTACGTAATTAAGATGTCTAGGGATCCAACTAAACTTCACAAAAACAAAAACGTCTGCTAAGTTAACTCGATTTCAATTTCAGAGTTCATAAATTACCGAAGGCCATTAAAGAGTTCATCACTTTACCTCTGTAATGTAGCAACGTTTTAACCTCCTCCCAGGATTTAACTCGGTCCACGATGTTCTCTCGATTAGCTGGACGCCGCAGTGATAAATCCCGTTGACCTTCGAAACTCCAATTAACCACTATTCTTGCGCGAAGATGAAGATTGTTGACTGTCCATTTCACCGATTGCAAATCACCTACAAAACGCGAACAACAATTTTACTTCTCGACGGCGAAATTAGGTTTACGAAATTGGGGGTAAACGCGATCGACAAATTAGATCTTAAGATGAGGATGAATGGTGAAGATGACGAACAGTGAGAAGATGAAATTGGTAAGGTCCTGAATAAGAATATAAATTGACGAACAGTTGTCGGAGACTGAGGTAGAAGATCATCTTCAGATATTAGAAATAAATTTCTCAAATGCTAGGCTCACGAACAGTTGTTTTCGAACAAAATTCAGCATCGGACTCGCATATACTTTAGACCAATAGCCAACGTACATGTGGCATTGACTATTTTCTGGAAAAATAGTAACGGTGCAAACGATTTCTTATCTAGAACATCTCCAATCCAATCCAAACCAAAGTTGTTTTTCTTACACATCATTTTATATTTTATACATTATTTTTTTATTCTACAATAATGATAATAATAAAGTTACAAATTTTTACACCGATGTTATTGTTTTTTTTTAAATAATAAAATAAAATATGCACCAACAATTTAACTTGTGTGGTCCTATTTATAATAATTACTTAATATCAACACCACTTTTAAGTAGTATTTTAAATATAATAAATAAACTAAAAACTAAAATATTTAGGTGTTATAGTCGGAAAAAATAAAAATAGTTAGGTCTATAAAAGTTAAAAATTGAGTTGTTTTGATGCCAATTTCTCTATAAAATGTAATATTATTTGTTAATAAATTACAATTTTCATTTTTGAAGTAATAAATTAATAGCTATAATTTTAACTAAAGTCTTAACTTCAATTAGAGAAATGGCCAAAATTATCATTTTTTTTCAAACTTTGTCGTGATCTAACAAAATTCATTTTCTTCCCAAAATACAAGTGTTACTATTTGTTTTTTAAAAATATAAAACTTACACAAATGCCTCACACTACACTATCGGTCAAAAAATTAAATTAAATTAAAAAAATTAAAAATTGTAGTGGTGAAATAATTTTTAACTTTTGTAGTTTAATTTTTATTTTAAAAAATAGATAATAATCGGTTATTTTAGATATGAAATAAAATGTAAAAAAATTGTTTTAAAGATATTTTGTTCTTTTGTATCGTTATTTTGGAAAATAATTAGTTTTAGTAAAATTTTGAAAAAACCAATTATAAATAGTGGTATGTTGAGCAATTGCTCTTTGAATTCTGACCTTCACTAGTCACTAACGACGAGAGCGTGGTTAAATGCATTATAAGTCGACATAAGATCATAGCATAAAAAAAGGAAAATGTTTATTTAAGGTAGAACAGTTGCTGACTATATTTTATTTTAGGATGAGTATGTGTAATGGGGTTCGTAATTTTGAAAAGACAACATTGTAGTAGTACATACCTAAAACACGAATGGCATAGAAAGAAAGAAACAGCATACTAGTTGACAACCCAACGTGCAATACTCACTTTCCATGCTGTCTTTCATGGCCAAATAGCATGGGCACTTGTATCGGACAAACGCTTCTTCTTCTTCTTAGTCAATGTTTGGTTCAACAGACAAAGGAAAAAGAAAATTGCATTACACTACAACAACCCTCCTTTTCTTTTATTTTCTTTCCTTTCTTCATCCTAAATTATGGACGTGTGGTTCATGCATTTTTATATACCTTTTTAGGGTTATATATAAAACTTTAGGGACCCTGTACGTACGATAACCATGTTTTCCTTAGCTGTGTTCCTCAGAATTAATCAGGAGGAGCGACATAAGGTCCTTTTTTTTTTACAGATATATATATATATATATATAAGGATGTGACTAGATGAAAATCTAATTGTCCTTTGTTGAGTAGATCCTAAATAACGTATGAACTAAGTCAGTTTAAAAATAAGTACCTGTTTGAACTATAGTTATATTACATGCTTTCTAAAAACATAGTTACTTTATGTTTGATCCAAATACTTTATTAACCTGTATTGATCTAAACCATAGTTACAGACCATTATTCATCTTTATTAACCTAAACCATCTTTTAAAATTATCAAAGGGTAATATTCCTGATGCCTATATATAGCTATAACTTGAATGACAAGCTAAGTGTGTGTCATAATAGGTTCAAGTAAGAAACTATATATGTGAAACAGTTTTTTTCAGTAAGTCAATCTTTCGGTTATTTTAAGATCTTAGCCAAAATATTATTGTAGTAAGATAATGGTTTAACACACCAAAGTAAATCTAATAAACTTCTTTAATTAATTTGATTTATTATGATCTATTTTTATAATAAAATATAATAAAATAAAATATAATAAATTTTTTAAAAAGATTGTGAGCTGTTGACCCCTAATTGTCCAATATAATGCGACTTGCCGCATCGGAAACATTTGGCGGGAACATCTTCTAATGTGACTTGTCGGATCGAAATTATCGCATCAAAATTTGTAGATATGTAGATGCGATTCAGCTACGAGTTTTTCAATGTGAAGGGATCGTATTTGAAGGTGCTATGAAATATGTCAATAGGATTGTTAGATGCGATAAAAATCGCATCTGGAGTCCTTTTTTGTCTTAGTGAAAGCTCACCCTCAGTTTGCAGCAAATTCTCAAAAAATTCTAACAATTTTTTTCTCTCTAGAGGCCTTGTGATGAGAAAGCAAAGCCCCTTCGTGTAAGTCATGAATAGATTCGAGTAGAGAGGGAAGCTTTGGAAAAGACCCTGGTACGCAAGGGAGGAGATGTTTCCAATGTCGTAAAGGTACTTTTAATACCGTTTACTTCAAATGTCCAATATGGTACTGCAAATGTGCCATTTTCAAGGAGGTATTTAGCAAACGGTATTAAGACTCTTAATCTCATTGGATTTAAAAGCCTTCATACATTATCATTTTTAAAAGATTTATTAACGAATTTGATCACAATTTAAAGTCATTTGTGTAATAGTTTATAGATAGCACAAGAGGAATAGTGTCTCGCGCTCATTTGTGATCTAGTTTGTTGATATATCTGTTATTGACATATTTTTACTTCAAGATTATTTTGGAAAGATATCGTGCAGCTTGTTCCACATTATGATAATACATTTTGTCTGTGTTTGCTCATAATATTTTTTACAAATTTCTTGCTTTGCTCAAACTTATGATGTTTTTTTCTCTATGAGTCTATGACACATTCATTCATACTTCGTGATTCTAATGTGTTATCATAAACACGTCTTCTAGTATATTGAATGTTAAAGAGTTGTTATGGGTTTTGTGTGCAAAGTATATCCATAAACAAAAGACATGAACACGTCAAGGGGCTCAAGTAGCCCTCTTACATTTCTTTCAAATTTTAATTTTTCTATGTTTTAGCTATGCCTTTTTACATTAAAATAACTTAAGTTAATACCCCTAAGAAAAGGGGGAAAATTAGACCCCTTTAACACGGCGCTCTAGTCCATCTCCATATTGAATTTTTTGGTAAAAACTAGTATAATTTCATAAACAAGTCAGATATAAGTAATTTTGGAAGAAAATATGAGATTGGTCAGGATATATTCTTAAGTTATTTTCATGACTTTTAGCAGTCTTATTGGAGAGAAACAAGAAACAAAAGCATTTTAATAAATATGTTCCTGTTTCTCAATACATGTTCCTGAATTTTGTAATAATGGCTCTTTTATGAATTAAAATCTGCAAAATTATCATGTCCGTTTTATTAATTTATCTCCCATACTGTCATGCATGTTTTGGTTCCAAACCAAAACTCCACTACTTTGCACATCACCGCCAGTAAATAAATTATTTAATTTCATATTAGTGGCTTTGATGAACCTAATCACGGATCACCGATTTTAAGGAGAGGAAATAAACTTATATACATAGATAATATTGAGAAATGATTCTATTAAAAATGAACTAAAATAAAACGATCAAAAAAGAACCAAGAAAAAAAAATCATAAAAGTTCCTTTATAATCCTGATAGTATATAGTTAAACACGAAAGGTTTCAAAAATAATAAAACTACAAAACTCAATTTCTATGTATAGGCTGTTTTCACATGCTCTAATCTTTAGATATGTACCTTCTTCAACATCTAAGTAAGAGCGAAACAAAACAATATTGATAGAGACAAACTACATATGAATACATATCAATAAGTCTACTGAAAAATAAAATCATTAATATTACAGTAATTGAGATCTCAAAACTACTTGTTCTGCGTCGGATTCGGACCACTATGTGGAGCTTTCCTGAGATCGGCTTCAAGAGCTTTCTCATGACTACCTTCACTGCTTAACGAACTCACTGAAAGCGAAGTCCTCTTATTTGATGACAAAAGCTTCCTTGATGATAACAAACTTGAACCATTATTCGTCTCTCTTGGAACCACCGAATTCTTGATCTC
The DNA here is from genome assembly GCA_958296335.1 of Urtica urens. Classification (NCBI taxonomy): domain Eukaryota; kingdom Viridiplantae; phylum Streptophyta; class Magnoliopsida; order Rosales; family Urticaceae; genus Urtica; species Urtica urens. The sequence goes on from OY282521.1 coordinate 3,271,659, forward strand.
GTCATCACCAAGATGGCATAAACATAGAGAAGAGAATAATATGAAGAATATTGCTGAGAATATCAAAGCTGAAGAAATCTTGATGCTCATGACCCTGTTGATGGGTTTTCTTTTCTTTTCTATGGTATGAAAATATGAGGTGGTGAGTGAATAATTTTGATGAGATTTAATGGAACAAATTTATAGATGTAAAGGGGTTTATATGAAAAGTGGAAGAGTGGGAGTAGGTTTACTATTATATGATGTGAAGAAACATGATATTGTTAAAAGGTACTCAACGTGCGTAGGCCACGTGGGGGATCCAACAAAATTATTGATAGTATTATTAGTTGCGTGATTTTTTTTTTGTGAAACGATATTATATATTATACATTTGATTTGTGTGTGTGTTGTTTATTTCAAACTTGTACTTGGAAGGGTGTGTGATATACAACTTGGCATATGGTTAAGTGTTTGCGTAAAGTGTGAACTATAGATTTGCTTAGTTTGATTTGACTCAGCTAAAAGCATAAACCATAGTCATTGGGACGAAATACGATCTCATGTTAAATAAACCAATAAATTAAGTTTTACTAATATTGACCTTTAATATAATAATTAAACAAGAGAAAAACATATAGAGTATTACATAAACTCAAAAAGTAATTGTTGTTGCATCACATACTTATTTTACTTAATGTATTAAAATGGTTTCTTTTCTTTGAATGGTTGAATATGCATGTAAACCAACACCTTATTGGAAAAGTATACATACCATTTTATTAAGTAAAGTAGATTTCGAAAATTATTTTCGATTAACATATTTACCTTTCAAAAAATGAAGAACAAAATTGCTAAATTGGTTTTCTTAAGAAAGGAAAGTGTTCGTATTTAAAGAAAATAAAAGATTTTGACAAAGTGCTATATCTAACAAAAGAATATTAATAACACACTTACAAAATATATTATATATTTGGACTTATAGTGCTGACTTTATTAGTTTAGTAGATTATTTATTTATTTATTGTTGTATCATGTTTTTTTTCACAAGGTCGAAGGCTCGAAGAGAGTGAGGAGAGACATAAGGGGTTGGAGGCGAAGAACACAAAGATGTGAAGAGAGGTTTAAGGGGTTTGAAGACTCGAGGAAGCAAACGCCCGAAGACTAAAAATATATTTGAACATCCAAAGACCTGAAGCCCCATGATCCAATGAATACAATGATCGCAACAAACACGAGAAACCCGTAAGAAGTTCATTAACGAGACAACAAAATCGATAAATAAGATAGTTAACCACTCCCAATCTATAGGCGGCCATAAAATCATGTCCTATATCAAATCACATACAATTTTGAGTGTCGAGTTAAAAATGATTTGTGTTCCCGTTTATTATTTTGCATTAACAATTACTTGTCTTTTTAAACATGACAGTTTGTACCATTTTTGTCTAACTTTCAATATCTTTCTATTATTGCGGTTAAAACGTAAAACTAAATCATGAAATCTAGTGAAAAAAGTTCAAGTGGTAAATAATTATGTTATATTTGTTCAAAGTTTATGACCTAGTCCTAATTATGATTTGTTGTGCTGAAGAACATGTAAGAAAAATTAAAATAAAATGTGTGTATCTATATTCAAGCTCGTAAGTTATTTACTTGGTTAGATTGAAGATTAACCAAGAAAAATAAATATGAGCATAAATTAATAAAAAATATATGAGCATAATCTTATAAAAGAATACTTGTTGTTTTACTTAAATTAGAATTTTGTCCGTTTCTGTTTGCTACGCCAGGACTTGGAGGCCGCTACAGCTACACATGTGATGATCAATTTGAGAATATTGATATCAACTACTATCTCTGACTTGACCACATATTTCTTTTTATTTTATCTTATTATTTGGCATATCAGAAATAAAATTATAAAACTCATGTGATTGACCACGTGAATTTGAGCCTCTGATTATCATTGCATGTTCTTGAGATGTTGAAGATTCAAGTTTATAGAAGTACTATGTTCTGCCTCGAAATTGCGAATGAATTTAAAGTATACTCTCCATGTGAAAACGCTTCCAACTACGTCCGTTCCCGCCCGCACAAGCTTCTTCTCGCCGTCAGCTAAACAATTTTCAAAAAGTGTTCTACAAATTTCAATATATTCTGAAACAATTTTAAAAAAATATTGACTACATTTCATTAACATAATGATAATTTTGTCCAGATAATAAACAGTTGTCAACAAAATACATAAGTGATATAAAAACGTGACACGCATCATGTAATTTGCATTTACTTCGCATGAGAACATATCTTCACGCCAAACTTCTAATTTACTATATAGTAAAACAAAACAGCACATCTAAGTGCATCTTTTCACAATTTGGTAAGTAAAACTCGTTTGAACGCAACTAATAACTCAAAATTCATCGACTTTAACTCTAAAATCTCTATAATTATGTGGTGGTTATGATAGTTTAGTGATAATGTCACATAACTTTCAGTTAGAAAGTCGTGAATTTGAACCCCAAAAAATCTCTATAATTACTCCCTGCACTACTAATTTTTTTTTTATCCCATTTTGTCACACATAATCACAAAATGAAGAAACACAAATAGAAAAGAACCCCACACCAACAAAAAAAAGTAACTTTCTCTCCTCTCATCACATACGTCTCTGACCTAAAAGAATATACTTCCATTTTCTCTATAAAAAAAATTGAGATTGAAAAAATCGATTCATACGATATTCATTTAATAAGATAAATATATCATCACCACCACACTCAAATCTTTTCTTAGAACCGAAAATCAAGGGCGTTTTCGGGTATCTGCTCAACAACGCTCTACTTGTGTTGGCTTAAAAGATGAGTTGATTCCACCTTCTTAGTCATAATTCGAAAAAATTTCGAAACTCACGATTACGCATGCTCTTGCCTAAATTTCCATTTCCCGAGTCTTAAAAATGACTTTGGCCAACCAAGGCGAGGCACGTGAAGGTGTCCCCCCACGCCACCTCTTCTTGAATGTAAAATATTAAAATAACACACTAGCATTTTTTGTTAGGAAATTATTTTCTGAGCTATTACATTTTTAAGATTATATCGCTATTAACTTATGATTTTATTAAAATGATATTGAGTACATATTTGTAGCTGATATGCAATAAATTAGTATTTACTAGAGGACTTGTGGATTTCCTTAAAATATAAAGGCTCTTGGTATGCTCCCTAATGCAAATCAAAATAGTCTTTATCTTCTCATAGAGAGTTAGACCTTCAATTTTCTCGTTTGAGGAATAAAATAATTTAGCAAAGGAAGACCACGTACGACTCGGCTCGTGTTCGTCCAATCACCGATCATCAAAGTTTTTCCGCATCAACTAGTGATCTAATGGATTAAGGTATTCTTTTAATCCTTAATAATTCAATAAAATGTTGAATTTTGGGAAATAATATTAGTAAATAAGTTTTCCATCATGTTTCGACTAGAATGATAAGCCCTGAGAGCAACCACAATACCTCCACCAACAACTCTTTTCTCTCTTAGGGAGAACTCCATTTGGAGACATGTGGCTCTGAAAGTCCCAACTCGTGTGGAGTTTCGAGTCGATTGTTCCGCAATAAGGACACTTAAACCCCTTGTGGTTCCAAAAATAGTGGTTTTTTTTATTTTGGATCACTCAATCCCCGTGATCGAGTTTCTTAAGTTATATGTGATTCTCAATTACCAACCTATATGTTTTTAGATCGTTCGATCCCCATCATCGAGTTCATTAAGGCTCATGCGACCGAAAATCTTAACCCTTTTAATTTTGAGTTGCTTAGTTCTACTTTTTCTTCTTTTTCATTTCTATAGTTTCAAGTAACTTGTTGATTATGTTTTTCATTCAATTTAAGTAACAATCCCAAATTAAATTAAAGATGTACGTTTGAAAGGTTTAATTGTTTTTACATATATAAAAGAAATAAAGAGCTATTTGTGAAACATTTATAAGTTTTACTTCAATTAAATATTTGCGCCGCTCTTTCTAATCGCGGGCACTATATTGAAGCACAATTTTTATGTATAAGAAAATCGATGAATCTATAATCTATGATAACTTATTTTCCACTCTTAATGTTAACTTGGAATTTTATTATTAAAGAGAATAGATAATATTTTGCTTTCATTTTTTAACTAAATATTTTAATAGTCTTGTATATGCCATTAAATTTGATTTTGTTTATAATTTATTGAAATGTATATGTCAACAAATGACACAATTGGTTGACATATATCCAACAAATAACAACAGGGGAAAGTTCATTGATTTGTTGACATATGTTAGCAAATAACAAGGAAAGTTAAATGATTTGGTGTCATAAACATCAACAAATGATATGTATTTCAATTTCAAATTAATTTCAGAGGACATTTATCATTTAATTCGCTGAAATTTTTATTCATTCAAATTTCAACGAGAGAGGTAAGTGGGAAATTATTTTTGGGTTAAAACAGTCCAAAAAATTCGTTAACAAGTTCGGTTGGATATTTACATAAAACTTACAAAATATTAAGTATATTGAAATCTGTAAACGCTATAAAAGTATTTAACACAATTATCCTTTTATAAATTAGTTCATTCAATTGATAACATTTTCAAATTGTTTAAAGAACAAGTACGAAGTAATAATTAAAGATAACCAAAACTTTTAAGAGGACAAACAATAATAAGAGACGCTGGGATATATCTTACATAATCTCTCCGTCACTCCTTTTTCTAAAGAACTAGTTCCCTTAAAAGATCCATTTCTTTTAGGGGCGGTTAAATCCGGTGAGTAAAAAATTATGACTTTGACAAGCTCGTTTTGTCCTTGAGACTTCCGCGTTTTCCTTTTGAGATCAAAACGATTACCTTGGCTGGGATTATTGCAAATCGTAGCTTTCACCGGTCAACATTCTGCACCTTATAAGTTGTTTTCTCTTGGGGTTTCGAATGAGCATCGGAGGCCGTGGAAGCATTCTTTAGCTGCCCGAAGTGACCCAGAAAAATGCAGGCCATCATATTTGGAAATGGACTTTATCCAATTTAGACCGAGAGTCTTAAATACATGGACTTCATTTGCCCCAATTCACAACATTTTAGGAGTTTATTTCTATACTTCATTTCCTCAAAAAAAAAAATTTATATACTTCATTAACAGATGTTTAAAATTAATACAAACGAATGACGTTAATGAAGGATCTTGTTAAACACCGTCGTTTTGGGATTCGGCTATAAATACGTGGGTGGGTGTTTCCGTACCAAATCGCTCAAGAAAAAATCTCTCTCTCATTTGGCAGAGAAAAAGCCAACTCAACTTTCTCTCCTTTCATTCCCTTTCGAAATTTCCGCTGAAAATTTCCCTCCGAATTTCACCACATTCTATCTCTCATTTTTATTAAAATTCAAATCCCTCTTTCTCACTTCGTCTTTCCTCGCCCTCACCTTATTTGTGTTCTTTTTCAGTCACCAGAAATTGTCTCGGCAAATCTTAGTGTATTTCGTCTGGCGAGTCTTTCGAATTCAACATAATACTTCGCGTCGCTCGAGCTTGGGAATGGACTATAATGCCTCCGACAGCAGCGGTGAGTTTGCAAAAGGACGGTCTTCGGGTTTATTTGTCTTCGTCTTTTGTTCTTTTATATCAATTTCTCCATACATGGGCTTGGAGGGTTTATCTCCACGGATTCCTTCTTGGTTATGATTTGTGTGATTCAGATTTCAGTTTTATATCTATGCGAAATATATCGACGCAAAAAGGTTATCTTACCGGATTTAGGGTTTTGAGAGCTCAATTCTAAATTCTGGTTGCGTTTGTAAAATTATGTTGACTAATTAGGGTTTTTGTTTTGTTTTATGCGAAGCTGTTGATTTTTTTTTTTTGTAGAGAAAAATTCATTTTAGATGTCTAAGACAGTGAACATGCGATGAATGTCACTATTAATTATGACCACTAGAACGAGTCGATGTTTTATTGTTAGATAGCATTTTTTTTCTATCTTTTTGGATTCGGAAAATTACGTGGAAACATATTTTTCATAGAAAATTACCAGAAACCGACTTTAAAGAAGTTACTTGTATAATCGATGAGTAAGTCGTGCTTAGAATGTGATAAGAATCTCTGAAAAATTTTATAGTGAATCAAACCAGGAAATTAAGTGTCGAATTTCCAAAAGAAGAAAAAGACCACACTGTTATTTTGTGTGTGAAAAGAAAAAAACTAGGTGAAACTAGAAAGACTACACACACATAACAGCTCACTTGGCTGAGTGAGTGTGGAGTATACATTTTCAGCAAATGGCATAACTTTTCCAAATTAGTCCTATATCTGAAATCTTGTTAATGTGATGATCATTAACATTATTATGTTTTTATCAGGAAATAGAGTATATATTTTATCTAATCATATTGGTTTATGAATACAGACTACAGTGAATAGGTAGAAGGTGATAGGTAGGCCTGATTTAATTGGTTAATGAGAACATACTATAATGAATATATGAGATTTGAGGTTTTTAAAATAGTGAAATAATCTAACTACAAAATAAATATATCTTCAATATTTATTCTTGATATAAAATAAATGCAGGTACTGATGATGATCTTCCTCCATCTCATCAAAACAGAAATCCAAGGGGGAGTAGAGTAACGGGAAACGATAGGTCTGCCATTGGTTCAATCCCATACCCCCGAATGTATGCTAACATGGAGGCTGAAATCCATCATCTTGAGCAAGAAGCTTACTGTGCAATCCTACGGGCTTTTAAAGCCCAGTCCGACGCCCTTTCTTGGGTAACACGCTTTTCTTTTATGCTTTATTAATTTATTCTTTGTGTGTGTGTGTGTGAGAGAGAGAAAGAGAGGATTATAACTTAGTCTGTTTCATACGCGTAGGAGAAAGAAGGTTTGATAACAGAACTGAGGAAAGAGTTGAGAGTATCGGATGATGAACATAGAGAACTCCTGGCACAGGTTAACGCCGAAGAAATCATTAGTAGGATAAGGTATTTCTGCTTCTTGGATTCATCTGGGGTAAAAAAAAAAGTGGTTGTAGTTCAATATGTGTTCTATCCGCTGTTCAACTTCTCTGGTTTTGCATTATAAAATAAGGTAATGTTGCAGTGATAGATTTCACGTTCGGGAATTTGCCTACCCTCTTCGTTCATAATCCCTCCTATTTATGGACTAGAATAGCTTTGAAGTATTCTGAACTTGACCCCTAAGTATTGTAATCTCTAAGAGGCTATCTCGTGATCCATCAGTGAGTGGAGAAAAATGGCTGGAAATCAAGGTCCAAGATCACAGGTGGGTTATGATGTCTTACCGAGCCCGGGTATTTTGTCATCGCGCAAGAAACAGAGGACAACTCAACCAGTATTTTCCCAACCCTATCGTCATCTTCATAACGTCTCAGAAATAGAACCCGACATTGATTTTTTTTCTTCCTCTTTTAAATCAGCAGGGTCACCAATATGTATCGTCAATGAAATCAATGCAATCACCAACTGGGCCTGTTTCAAACAGGCCCTTTATGGGTCGCAGTAACTCTGTAGCCCGAGCCACGTCTGATCATACCGCAACCGGCAATTACGACTCGCTAGTTGGAAAAAAATTGTGGACAAGGTGGCCTGAAGATAACAGCTTCTATGAGGCTGTTATATCTGATTACAACCCTGCAGAGGTTTTTTTTTTACAAGATAGGAGGAACATTTTTTTCTTTTATAAAATAAACTTCCAGATGTATTGTTCATCCAAATGTTGTCTCTGGAATCTTTCTAGAATTGCTGCTGCTGTCCCTTTTAACGACCCTGGTACTTTTTTTTTAATACTTTACAGGGTCGACATGCTTTGACTTATGATATTCATACAGCAAATGAGACATGGGAATGGGTTAACCTTAAGGAGGTACACCGTGTGCTTATTGATATATATTGAACGGTTTGATATTGTTTATCTGTGGTTTGATGTGGCTGTAGTTGTTAAAGGACAAAATGATCAATAAGAGAAGTGGATTTTGAGAGTATGTAAGAAGTGTATCTTAACGTATATAAAAGCATAAACTATCCTAGTTTAATGATTGGAGAATCATAAGCCCCGCTATTCTGTCATTATTCCTATCGTTTTGGGTGTGGAATGTTATTGACTTCGAGCGTAAGACCAGAACCTCCGGTAAAGCATAGGTTATATTCTGCTTATGACAGCCAATTCGTTTGCTCAAAGGAATCCGGAGTTTGATATGATTTACAGATCCGTGTGTGATTGTTGAACCTTCTTTTGTTGACATTAACGACAAAAGTGTCCTAAGATCTTTACCTCATATTATCTGAGCTCCAGAGTGAGAATCCATAAAATTCAAGAAGACTGATTTGATTTGTCGGTGTAGATCCCTCCGGAGGATATCCGTTGGGAAGGTGACGATGTGGGCATATCTCACGGAGCAGCAAGCCATGGAAGCGGGCCCGGCCGTGGGCCCCCCAAGAGGCCCACCAACCGTGGTGGTGTGGGACCAGGTGCCGGCAGAGGAAGGCCCGTGAAAAATCAGCCCAAAAAGGACGCCCCTCCATCCCAAAACGGAGCAGCTTCACAAAAAGTCTCGGACGATATCGAATTGCTTAACACAGACGCTTTGGTAAAGGAGGTGATATACTTTAACCTTTTTTTTGCGGATAGCTTCTTTGTGGAAGTTCTTCATTATATGTAGCATTTGTTTTATGCTTTTTTTTTTGTAGGTGGAGACTGTTTTCAGCCTGAATCACCCAGATCCATTTGAGCTCGAGAAGGCGAAGAAAATGCTGAAAGTAAGTAAATGCCCTTCTATGGAAGTATCTCTTGCTTGTGGGTAAATGTGGGCAAAAAGGTTAACTGGTTAAATCTCTAGCCATTTTAACGGTAAAAGGTTTAACTGGTGTAACTGGATAACCGTCTAAAATGGTTTAAGCTGTAATTGGATACCCGTTTTAATTGTTTATTGGTGACTTATCAAACTAGTGCAAATCTATTTGTTCATAACAATGATTGGTTAACCATGGTTAAATAACCAGCTCAAATTATGCGCTTTGTTAATTTTAACCAGATAAAATGCCGATTAACTGACTGGTTAATTTAACCAGGATAAAACAGCCATCTTTACTTGTGGGTACTTAAAATTTGGTATAAATTGCAGGAGCACGAACAAGCACTAATAGAGGCCATTCAGAAGCTTTCCTATGGCTCCGATAATGAAAGTGGTAATTGAAATTTAAACTCTCTGTGAATTGACAAAAAAAAACATAGTTTGCTATCTTTGTCGCCGCTCTCAATTATTGGGTCATCAAAGAGCATTTTTTTTCTTTTCTTTTGTTGAAGATGGTGAACATCAATTGCACTATGGCCAGTCTGTGGAAAGAGAATGAGTCAGTGGACGGTCGGAGTTCAAGACGAGCTTCCGTTTCAGTGGGAATGAGTGTTTAAATATTAATCTTATGTAGATCTTTGACATCCCAGGCTTAGTATTTGATGTTTCTTAGTATGTAGTATTATGCTTGTGAGAGGCTTCTGTTTTGTTTAGTGATTGTAAACCCACTTGTACAAAAAAAAAATGGAAGTAGCTTGTAGATGCAACGACATTAGTTTTATAATTTTAATCAATTTATTGTCTTTCTGATTTTTCTAAACCACTCTTTTACACGTTGGCTTTAATTAAATAAGAGAGGTAATTATATTTTTGCTTCCTGACCTCAATTTTAAATCTGCTTTTGTTTTTGCCCTTTTATCTTTGATTATTTTTGCAATTTTGCGCTCTCCGTCGACTATTCCATCAAATAATCAGTTGAGTGGACAAGTGACTATCACAAAATTGTCAAAATTGTAATCTTGTGTGAAGAAACGGAGAAAAAAATTATTTTTAAAAATAAATATAATGTTATGTCTCTCTAGAATTCTCTTTTAAGCAACGATGAAGCCGACAACAGCTCCGACGCCATTGCCTCTGTGAAACTCACTTCATATGTTATATTATTATAGAGCGGAAGATGTAAAGAATTTATGATAAAGAAAATAAATATTTTTTGTAGTGTAGAAGTTTGGCATTCTTTATTTATGATAGTAGAAATGCATAAAAAGAAATAGGGTAAGAAAAGAGAAGGTAAGGGCATTATCATAGTTTTCTTTGTTTTAGTTATCACCCTCAATTTTACGGTTCACGTGCAATTTAACGGACTTTTTAACAAAAAAATTAGACAGAAGGAGCAAAAATGCAAAAACGAAAAGTTTGAAGGGCTTGCTACAAAATCAAATTGAAGAGCAAATAAATAGCGGGCTGCGGACGTTTTGTTACGAGTGACACAATTCAGGGGGTAAGTTTCATTAATTCTAAATTAAGATAGCAAAATTAATCAATTTAGGTTTAATAAAGACATGCTCTAGTTGTCGGTCGAGCAAAACATTATTATTACTTCTACGGTTTTACTTGCATTTATATGTTGATTAATAGCATACTTACATAAATTATTATAGCACCTACTACAGATCTGAAATTTGAAAAAAGTGCGGGGGAATAAAGCGCACAAGTATGGAAACAAATAAATTATATATTGTCCTATAGCTGAATTTAAACTACAAAAATGATGTGGAATTTGTCAACCATTCAATAATTGTAATATGTCCGAACTTAAAATCTTCCCGCTCTTGTACCTGTGTAAAATTTTCCGTGAAACATATTTCGTCGATAATGCATTAATTTTTTATGTCCTAAATTATACAAAAACTAAATAAAAAATATCTAGACAAAATCAATAATCTAATTCTTCGAATGTTAAAAAAAACAAGTTTGAAAGATCAAACTTTTTGTTTGACGTCAATGAATGAATGAATTAATTAGTGTCTCTCCTCGTCTATGTGTGGAGTTTTAGTGTCTCTCCTAGTCACGTGGCTAAGTGTTGCCCATTGCTTCATAAGGTCGTTAAGCACTAGGTTACTCGAGAGTACACAATACCTTTTTATGGTTATATATAGCGGTTTAGATGATATGAGAATCACAAGTAGTTTGCACGGCCTTCAGAGATGACGATCTTTGTTACTGGGTGGTCCTCGGACGCGCGTCTACACAAATTGTGTATTCGATTGAACTTTAATTGTATTAATGTCTCACTTTTGAGTGCCAAACTATATATAATATTTTTAGCTTTGAGTGTTCTCCTTTCTCTAGTAGATATGTCTCGAGTTTTAAAATTAAACCCGGGAAATAGAAAACGTATGATAAATTCAAATAAATATACGCTATATCATTAACCAATCAATTCACACCAGATATAGATTAACCACATAACCGAACCAAAATTTAACTTGAAATTGGAGAAACAGCCTCAGAAAATTTGACACACTAATTACTGATTATTAGAAAACATCAAATCCAAAACCATTCCCTTTCTCAATCCGAGTAAATCCCCTTAAAAGAGTCAGAGACACAACCCCTTGGAATCAGAGACACCGACGACCTCAGATGATTTCTTCTCGTTGCTCCGGCGGTCGGATTTAGAGTTGTTTCCGCTCAAGCTCCGGTCAAAACTCGACTGAGACACCGAGGCTCCGGCAAACTCCCGCCGGAGATCATCCACGGCCTTCTTAAGCATCCCATTCTCGGAATGCAAAACCTCAAGCTGGTGCTTTACCAAGAAACACGCCTCTGCCAAGTCAGCATTAGGCGGCGGGCACGGAGCGGAGGTAATGGAATTTTGAATCGGAGCTTCAACGTGTTCGATCCCTATCTTGTTCATCACGAGAAAAGGAATCTTCTGGAACGGAATCCCGGCCGCTGGGTTGAATCTTGGGCTGGCCTTCATCTCTGTCGGAACCCTAACCCCCCACCGGAAGCTCACGGCGGCGCAGTTCGTCAACGGCACGGAAGTCCTCGCCGCGACCTCGGTTCCGGCGAAAACCTTTGCGATCGCTCCGGCGGAGGGAATCTTCATCGCGGCCGGCGAATCGACAGCCTCGATGGTCCCGTGCTCATCCTCCAACACCAAGCCGTTGAACGGCTTAGCGGCGATGCCATCAAGAACCGACGACGAAACGGATTTCTTCACCGAGAAGTCGCCGATTTGTGGCTTGAAGTGAAGCATGAACCTAGGGTTAGGGTTTGCGCGAGCGCTGAGAAGACTGAACTCGGCGCTCATCACCATGGAACTCGCCGCCGGCGAGCCCAAGTGTCCGGCACCGGTCTTGACGACGACGGAGAAGGGATTCCACGAGTCATTTGGACGGTAGGCGATTTTGACAGACGGTCCCGATTCGAAGAAGGTCCCTAGGTTAAGGGCGAATTCTTTGGACTCGCCGGCAATGATCCCGGACTGAAACGGAAGGCCGAGGATGCTCAGAGGGACTTTGGCTCTGAACAGAGGCTTCTGATCTTCGCGAAATTTCACTGATGCTTTCATGGCTGTTTCTGCTTTGTGGAAGACCTAATCTCAATTTGGGGATTTTATGTTCAGAGTTGGAAGATGTAATTTTTGTTTCTTTAGGAAGGGGAGAGAGCGTTATGATTCATGAGAGCGTTATGATTTAGGCGATTAATATAGGAATCTGAAAATATTTAAGTTGGAAATCAGCTTATTTTCCGCCAAAGAATATTGCTCTGTTATTATTAATTTTTTAAAAAAGTGGCTTTATATTTTTATAAAATGTTTAGAATTTAAGTTTCAAAAAAAAATGTTTAGATTTTGAATATATCTAAAGTATTCTTAGTAAGTTGGAAATAATTATACGAATTCCGACATACTTTTTTATTTATTAATTTAATAACTATATAAAAATATATATTAAAATCTTCATATTTATTTCGTGATTGTTGAAACGAATTCCGACATCAACAAAAACAAGAAAATAAAAATGCATATAAGTTGTGAAGTTTTGACACACTAGAAAACTAAAAAGGAAAATTTGAACCTCAATTAGGAGTCACACAAGCTCTAGCTTTGAGTGACTTTGGGTGTTGGTTACGACGCGAGTTCGGGCGATGCGCTAGGTGGAAGAACACGGGTGTGGGCGTTGATGTAAAAAATCAACAGTGTGGGCATGTATGAAGTACGTGTGTAAAAAAATGATGGTGTAGGTGTGATCGGAGGAATTCGAGGCAGAGGACGAGTTTGTGGACACGCGGAGGAAGTCTCGGGTGCAGCGGGCTCGATTTTCGGCGAATTGATGGGAGAAATATGAGAAAATGAGAGAGGAAACAATGTGAGATGTGAAAAAAAATGAGAAAATGACATAAGATCGAAGTTATAAAGAGCTGATCTAAACTAGAAGCAACATTTGTCGTTTCTAATTGCCTTTCAAAGTCGTAGAAAAAAGCTCGAGTGCAATTTTTGGCGAAGAAAAAAGTGAGTCAACATTTTGAGAAATTATAAGGTGCAAATCGCTTCCAAAGTCACTTCTAATGTTAAATTTTTCAAAAATTTGAAAATATAACAGAGAATAGCGAGCCTAAATTTAGGTCAAATTTAAAGCTATTATAAGCGGCAAGTTGCTTATAATGTTGATTCTAATGTTAATTAAAATACGTATTTCGAAAGTCTCACTTGTAAGTCTTACAAATTTGGTGCGCAAAAATATACTTTATAAGTCGCTTTATTTTCAAGCGACGTAAATACAAAATTTTATTCAATTATAAGTCGCTATAAATGTCGTCTCTAAAGGTAAAAAAATTGATTTTAAAACCAAAAGTTAACAACGCTATCCATAAAACCATTTCCTTTGCCAACTATTTAATTAATAAATATGAATAAGCAACATGAGAGTAGGAATTGACCTCTGCCCTTAAACATAAACGTCAATGACCATAGCTATGATATAAATTTCTTAGGAAAATCGTTCTCCGGATTATTCAGTTTTTGAATAACTTGCATGCGTTGAGGGTCTTAAAAAGGGAAGCTATTTTCTTAAAATTTGTATATTTACCTTAAGTTAATCTTACAACACTTTAAGTTCGTGGAGTGGAATTGTGTGGAGCCGAGAAATGATCCTCATTCTAGATGACTCGTCGACTCCGGAGATATATTGAATGTGAGACGATATCGGTGGCTACCAAAGACAAAGGTTTTTTAAGATCGAGAAAAGTTTTGAATTCCCGAGGGAGCGAAAGTTGCAGACCTTAAGACTCTTTATTGGAATTGAGACATTCCATTCTCCAAAGTTTACGACGTTGTAGGTGCGTTTTTAAAAATTCCAAAATCTCGAACACTACGTCGAAATGAGATAATTTGGCACTTTAGCTTCAACGAATAATATTTGGTGTGGAGCAGTTACCGGATGGTGTGTGATTCACGGAGTATGGTTGGTCCCGAAGTGTGGTGGGAAAATGTTTAGAAGCTCCATGTTCCATGGAAACATCTGGTTGTTATTGTGGAAAGTCGCGGAAAATTAAATTTCCACAGCCGAAAACCTTGCTAAACAGGGTATGAATATTTATCCATTTTGTATTCGTACTAAAGAGAAGAAATTTATCTCTCATGGGATTTGGGAGTGTCGGGATAGTGACCTCTTTTGGAAGATTATTGGGTGGTTCAAATTGGTAAAAGCCAACTACTATGGGAAGACGTTCGACCTTCTCCTTCACATTTCTCCTTCACCTTTCGTATTTATTATCTTCACAAGATTTCGAGCTTCTTATGATGGTAGCATGGAGTTTTTGGAACCGCCATAGCAACTCAATTCATCATTTTTCGGTAAGGTCCATTCCCGATCTCATAAACGACACAATAGATTTTCTCGAACACTTTCGGCAAGCTTGTGGCTCAAGACCATAGAATAGGTTACACCGACTTAGAGACCTCGTTGGCCCTCACCCCATCCAGAATCAGCAATCATAAGCGTGGAGACGTCTCTAAGAGAAATGACGAGTTTTGCGGTATCATATGTATTTTTCGAAACTCATTTTGGATTGTCCTCTTCTCTTATAACGCTTAGTTTGTCAAAAGTTTATTCCTTTATTGGCCGAAGTCATGGACATCCGGCAGGACTTAAGAAAAGCCCAATTTAAAAGTTCGTCATCAATTAGATTGCAAGACAGCGGTCAAACTCATCATAGTTTCAGCTTTCTTGAACCAATGTGAGACTCATTTGTCGAATTTTGTAATTTTGATTTCTTAAGCTCGTAAGTGTGAGATTGATTTTATCTCGTGTACTTGTAATTCTCTAGCTCACACCTCGCCCAAGAAAGACTTTTTTCTAGATAAATATTTTATTTGAAATGTTTTGCTTTCTCTTAATTTTATATATAAAAAATGATTTGGCAGATCTGTCTAAGAAAATTCAGGTCGGACAACTTTTTCCAAAAAAAATAGTCAAATTATGAGTAGGCAAGTGTTTGGACACATAATCTGTTGGAATAAAAGGTTTAAAGGAGTATTTTTTTACCTAGTGTGTTCATGATTTTCGGCTAAATATTTGAGTGAGGCACACTCATCGAAATTGAATAATTTTTTCGTATTCTTATTCCTCGTCGCGATGAGTATAAGATTGAATATTTATTTGCCAAAATCATGTTTATAATGAATGAGAAAATGATGGTTTAAGAATGCTAAAAATCACAAAGTGATGTGAAGTGAGAATAAGGAGATATAGTTGGTAGTGTATTGAAAAGACTGCAAATGGGTTGAGAGTGTGTGTTGGTGAAATGTTTATAAGGGATTCTCATCCTTAAGGTGACATCTAAGTGTAAGGGAGGAGAATATGGGTGGGTTAACTCTAATCCAACGCGCGTGCACACACGCGTCGTCGCCGAGCCGAGCCAAGCCGGGACGGGCTCGGGCCTCGGGTCTTGCATCTTGGCAATCTAGGCTCTTATTGGGCCTTCGGACTTCTGGGATCAATCCTAATCTTTTCATTACAAAAATCAATTCAAAAGAGTTTTATTTTCGCATATAACTTATTCGTTATCATGTAAATTAACATACAACTTTGGGCATGCGTCCAAACGGTTTTGGAACGTTTTACAACTGAATTGATGTGCATTAAGAGGCACGTTTATGGTCGATTAAGTGTCCATTAAGGGTGGTCGGGTTTGGCTATTCAAGTCACCGAAGTAAAGACCATTAAGAGCCTTAAATGACCGAGTTGAATGGTTTGTAACCACTTTGCAACTTTGCCTATAAAAGGAGTGCTAAGTATCATTCGAAACACATCTCAAAATCGAGACAAAGTTTTGCTCTCTCGTTCCTCTTCTCTCTCCCACTCCGAAATTTGTTTTTCTATTTGTAGTCCGGTGGAAGTTCGATTTTAGGTTATAGTTCGCCGGAAACGTTTCAAGCGACGCTAGATTAGTTTTGAAGTTGTTGTATCCCGTGAGGCTTTCGCTCAAGTAGTCCAACACCTGTGTAGGGCGATAAAAAACTTCAAGAAAATCGTCCAACGGGTCTCAATTTATTTCCATCTAATTTTCTATTTCCGATTTAGTATTCAACATTCTTTACTTATTATCTTTACATTTACTTAACAATATTATTTAATATTGTTAACATAATCGTCTTCTTTGAAAATAAAACAAAGAAAAATAGATTGAATTAAATGATGAAAAAACAAACTTAATTATTTTAACTTTTTAATAGTCATTATAACTTCTACATATAAGCATAATAAAAAATCACGTCAATTTTTTTCGATAACAAGGCCATAAACCTTGTCAATCAAAATTGTCAGTTTTTATTGTAATTTTTCGTCCCATACCTCTATCAAACCTATAAAAATAAATGTGATATTCATGATACATATAACAAAAAATGTTAAAACTCAAATTTACATGTTTGCATTGTTGAAACTCGTATTAGACGTTGGAGATTCTTTACTTCAGTTACAAATTATACTTTTGACGACTATTGGAGATTATTGATAACAACAAACTCATGTCTCGTTCATCTCATCAAAATCAAACTTATTGACAGAAAATAAAACTCGTTTTACATATGTTTGAAAGCATGTAAGAACAAAGAAACGCATGTGGTGTGAGCTTGCGACGTGTATCGATTCTTAATGTTTACAAAAGAATTACAAAAATTCGACTAATTGACCTTGATTGGCAAATATAATTTGAAAAAGTCAAACTTTTGATAAAACTTTCGTAAATAGTCTTTTTGATGACGTGTACATATGTATTATTACTTTATAGTCTTTTTCTAATTATCCGGTTCAATTAATTCGAATAATAATTTTAATTTTTCAAATATTAATTTTCGTTTTGAATTTTGAAATAGTTTCCGTGTATATATTTGTGGTTGTTCAGGATTTGATTAATTTCCTTAATTTATGAGTTTGACTTTGTTTTCATATTAATTACTGATTTTCATTCAATTTTGGTCGATTTTAATTATTTTTTACAGTTCCATATATTTGTATTTATGGAAAACATATCATAGTACCAATTTTTAATAACAGAACTGCTTATTTCATTTTTTTTTTCAAATTCTTCATTTACATCGTCCAATTTTTACGCTTGTTAATTGAATTTACAACGAAAATTGAGTTGTGTTTCACAACGTAAAATGAATTTACAACGTAAACTGAGTTGAGTTTTAATAGTTATTTCGAATTTTGAACATTTATTCTTGTTTTAAAATTTCAAAATTGTTTCCGTTTTTAATGAATTGGTTATTAAGTGTGGGTATTATTTCCTAAATTAGTGGTTTGACTTTGTTTTCATATTAATTACTGATTTTCCCTCAATTTTGGTCGATTTTAATTCTTATTTACAGTTTCATATATTTTTATTTATGGAGAACATATCATAATATCGATTTTTAATAACAGAACTGCTTATTTTATATTTTATTTTTAAATTCTTCATTTATATCGTCCAGTTTTTACACTTGTTAATTGAATTTACAACGTAAATTGAGTTGAATTTTACAACGTAAAATGAATTTACAATGTAAATTGAGTTGAGTTTTACAACGTAAAGTGAATTTACAACGTAAATGCTTGCTGGAGACAGCCCAGGCAGGCATTGTCCGGATCGACGGTGATGGCTTCCACAGCGGCGGGTGCTTTCTCTCTGATCGCCGCGGGAGCAGATTCAACTATCCGAACCAACGGCCCGAGAGCGCATTCTTCGAACATGATCCTGCGAGTAGACTCATCGCCGGAGGCAGCGATGGCGGAGACAAAACATGTAAAACTCTTATTTATAAAAAACAAATTCAGCGATTTTGTTGAAGAAAATGAAGAACATACCTTCGGAGACTCAGATTTCAATTTTATTTTTAAAGTTAATGCATTATTCGCAAATATATTTTCTGGGTTTTGGAAAAACAATTCGTTGGAAAAAAATGAAGAACACCGTTCGAATACTCAGATTAAAAAGAGATTTACTCATTTTGAAAACATGCATGAATGAGTTTACTTATCCTAATTCGTCGCCGATAAAAATTCTCCTGCGTTTGGAGGCAGCTTCCCGGAATCCGCATGCGTTTTGAGGAAGAATGGCGGTGGTGTTTTTGAAAAAAAAAAGAATTCGGACGGTTTTTGGTTCAGAGAATTAGAATAAAACCAATTAACACGGTTACTCGAATAAATTTTCTTTTAATATTGCATTTACTTTTATTGGCATTAGTTGATTTTCTATTTATCAATCCCGGAAATTAAGCACACGTGTAACTGTGTTAATTGGTTTTATTTTTCAATTTTGTTTTTAATTTTCGTTTGGGCGAGAGTTTATATTTGGATTTTTTGGGAAATGAAAATTTGGCCAAATAATCTACTGGACTTTTACTAAAGTTTTACAAAATGTTGGAAAAATTGAAATTAGAAAACTTATATATAGTGCTATTTTATACGATAGAGATAAAATATATCATAGTTTTACAATCGAGTAGTCTGATTCGACCAGTTATTCCTTGTATCTGAAAAATATACAAAAGTGATTATAATGAAATGTTTCTTTTATTAAGTGAATAACATGATAATTGTATTTTTCAAGCTCTTGGACATTTTTTTTAAGAGGGAATATAATTTGACATAATTTAAGCATTCGGTTGTGAAAAAAAATACAGCAAAGACACATAAAGTATGTTTTTTTCACAACGTTAAAGAGAAAGAAAGTAGACCATTATTTTTTTGTGAATTGAGGACAAGGAGTTTATAAGTAAAACATAAAAATTTAGAGTCGAGAGAACAAGGAGTTAATTGATCAGTAATACAATATACAATTAAACATTAAAATGCAACGAAAAGCATAAGAAGCCGTAATGAAGAAGGAAAAATAAATCACAGCCGTTGATCACAATGTAAAGAGGAATCAAGTCCGTTGATGAATAATTTTATCCAGAACAACCGGTAGTAGTAAATAATAGAGAGAGAAAACTAGAAAGTTGAGAAGAAGAAGAAGAAGAAACAAGAAAGCCTCTTTTTTCCTGGTTTGATTTTATTTCCCGGAAAAATAAAATAAGAACAGAGAAAGAAAGTATTAAAGAAAAGAAAATAAAACAACGGAACAGAGTCAGAACGACGAATAAGAGGGTTTTCGTTTGCTCGGATCTGGAAAAAGCTCACAGTCGGACCGTCAAAACCCTAGTTTCACCATCTTCTTCGCAAGTTCCTCTCCATTTCTACATTTTTCTATATTTATTATGACTGCACTGATCAAGTTTCGCGTGTATATCTGAATATATTTTATCCATATTATTTTTAACTTTCTTTCTTTTTATTTTATTGCAGGAGATCAGCGAGAACTTATGATTTTCTGAGTAAGAGCTTTGTTCTCACTTATTTTTATCGTACTATTTTATTTTCGGTTTGGTTGTCGAGAAATTTCTCGAGAAAATATAACTAAGAAAATCGAGAAAATCTCCATTTCTGGGAAATTATTTCTGGGAAATGGTTACCTAAGATAAGCATTTTATACCAGCCGTTTATACGACGGAAGCATGATCAATCGTAGATGTCACTGCCTTTTCTATGTTCTAATTGTTTGCTAAAAAGTATTATTAATTGTATTAGCCCCCCATGCAGGGCGTTCTGTTATTATAATTTATTTTTTCTGTAGAGCTAGCAGATTTTGAGCTTCGCTTGGTCCGAGCTGATACCAATTTACATTTTTGCATTTGAAAATTTAAAGCTCACACGTTTTATAATACTTAATTCACTGGAGCCATTCAAATAGAGTTTTTCTCAATCATAGTTTATTTGATAGATATACAGCTGATTATTTATGATTCACGCAATAATGCTAGTGCTAACTTTTGGTAAACTACGGTAATTCAATCTTTATATTTTCTTATTCCTAATGTTCTAGTACTCTATTCTTTTCGCCTTTCAAGTACACACAAATGTGCCTGTCATTTTTTTATCACCTGATATAAAATGCATTTAATCTCCAGAATGTCCTAGTTAGCTGCAAAAGTCATGGCTTCTAAAGGTCAGAGGTCTAAACTTGACCATGAAACGAGAGCCAAGCGCCAAAAGGTTGGTTTCTGTTGAATAGAGTTTCTTGTTCGTTTGCTAGTTCACTCCCATGTCTACGCATTTCCAAATGAGGCCTTCATTACGATTCATTGCACGTGACGCATGCAAGCCCATTGGCTAACAATAAAAAAATCACTATTAACTATATTTTTGAAGCTACCAAATGTACACTGTTGATTCTGGTTGATGGTTTTTGGAATTTTAATATCTTCCTGATTGGTTTGATGCTCATGATCTCCCAGACGCTTGAAGCTCCACGAGAACCTCCCCGTCCAAAAGCACATTGGGATCATGTTTTGGAAGAAATGGTTTGGCTTTCAAAGGTATTGAACAGAGTCATAATATATTTTTAGTTATTTTTCATAGTCTGTGCTCTATCATTTGCTGATGCGATTTGTGATACCCAGGATTTTGAGTCGGAGAGGAAATTTAAGTTGGCTCTGGCAAAAAAAGTTGCCTTAAGAGCCAGTAAGGGGATGCTGGATCAGGCAACAAGGGGAGAAAAAAGATTAAAGGTTTTGCCTATCTCCTTTGGTTAGAAATTTTAATTGACGTACTAAATTCCAATATGCAGATTAGATAGTAGAGTAGACTAATGTTACTTCGCATCGATTTTTCTCTTATTGGGGGTCTAAATTGTGAACCGAATGCTTGAATAGGAGGAAGAGCAGCGTTTAAAAAAAGTTGCACTCAACATTTCGAAGGACGTGAAGAAATTCTGGCTGAAAATTGAAAAACTGGCAAGTTCTTGAATGATTTTAAACAACCTATATATGAAAAACTGGCAAGTTCTTGAATGTCTTTCAAGAATTATGAATATATCCTTCCAATTTGGTGAGCCAGGTCCTATACAAGCATCAAATGGAGCTGGACGTGAAAAAGAAAAAAGCACTTGATAAGCAACTCGAGTTTCTTTTGGGTCAAACTGAGAGGTTGGGTTCTAAGTGTCTCAACTATTGCTCTAAAATGAAAGCTATTTCACCTTCTAGGATATATAAATAAGAACACGTGGAAATATTTCATCTAATGTATGATACTTTTAGGTACTCAACAATGTTAGCAGAGAATCTTGTGGATAATTACAAGCCCGTGCAGCAAGAGCCATCTGGACACCATTTGAGTTTAAAAAACAAGGATGTGGATCATGATGGCACTATCGATTCTCCAACGATGAATGATGGTAGGAAAAATATTATGGCTGCATTCTTATCTAATTCTAATTTGTAAAGGGTGCTCCGTGGACTGATTGTTTCGTCATTTTGGGAGCAGAGCTACCGTCAGATTCAGCAGATGCGGATGGGGATTATGATATGCTATCAGATGATGAACTGGTGCGTACTTGTCAATTTTCTTGAGACTGAACTAAAGGCATTTATATGATGATGCAAAAACATTTTCAAATTTTGTTATATGGTATAATTAAGAAAATGTCAGGCATTACTTTGGAATGGAATTATTGAATTAGCTGCTAGGCAGAAAAAGAAAGCAAGGTTGTTATTTTTCTTGTCTGTTATCTTGTCTCACTGCTGAGATTGAGTGGTTAAATGATTATAATGAGAAAATTGAATACTAATATTTATATGTTTTTTCTTACATCTTATCTTTGCATGCGGGAGTCCTATGGAATAGATCTAATATCCTGAATGCTATTCTATGGATCATCAATATTCTTGTATGTGCATGTGCTTCGAGATATGTCAGCAAACCACAATCATTTTCCTATATAATCGTGCCGTTTTAGGAAGATGATGAGCAAACAATGGAGGAAGATGAGGCTCATATTACTAAGGAAGAAAGGAAAGAAGAACTTGATGCTTTGCAAAATGAAGTAGATATCCCATTGGAAGAGTTACTCAAGCGTTATACTCAGAGAAAAAGTAAGTTCTTAAAATTTGTTAGCACTCTAAAATTTGTTAAGTGTCTGTTAAGGACCAGGGTATGATCTAACTGTTAAAATCTTAGGGCCGTCAAGTGTTTTAGAAGCCTGTGCACTGTTGTTTGTTCCGTTGAGACTGGCCCTGTGCACTGATATTTTAATCTCTCTCATTTATCCCCTCGTTTTGGTTTCGTCATTATTTAATTAAACACATCAATAAGTTCATACGTCATATCATTTTGTCTGAGGTTCGATTCATGATGAAATACCAAGCAATTAAAATAGGCAAGTTTCCTGCTCCCAAATGTTGTAGGGTTCAACGGGTCGGCATTATTTTTTTTTATTTAAAAAAATATGATCAAGCCATCCATGTCAAAACAAGCCTTCTGAATTAATTTGGTGGTGGTGCTTGTTGCTCAATGAAACAAACTCATTTAATCTGATTGCAGAAACATCGTCAGATAGCTATGGTAGAAGTTCTATAAAGGACGCAGAGACTGATGAATTGGTAATTGAGGAGGGAAATCACGGTAAGCTCAGGCATGGTTTCTGGCTGTACAATCTATAAATATACGTTTGAGAGATGACAGGATTACGTAAACTACCAGGTATTGAAAATGGACTTTCTACGCCTACGAAGATTGAGGAAAGCAAGTCTTTTGAATCTACCGGTCGTCGTTGTGTAAGTTGTATGTGTTTATCTGCCATTGTTAAATTGTCGCCAATGTTGACGGATTGACACTGATCTTTTCAATTTGCAGGGTGAGAGTAATGGTGCTTTGTCGACCCTGGGAAGTCATTTATCAGAAAAAGAGACGTGCAAAGAAAACAATGTTCCAGAAACTCCTGAGATGGCCACAGAACGCATCTGCTATGACTTCAATGATGAAGGGGTAGGAAGAATGCTAATATAGGCCTTCATAATTTGTCTTCTCCAATTTTGGTGTAAAATCAGTGACGGATCTTTTTTCAATTTATTTATTGGATCACAATAGCTTTGAAATGCTCATTTTGTGGAATATTGCATAGTTACTATATTAACTATGTGATAAAATGAATTTTTGTTATAGATAATAGACACATGTGCACTATACTTACACCTCAATATAATCTTTATTGGATTGATTTCGTTCTTTATAGTTTTTTTTCTTTCCCAAAAGTATTCCAGGTCTGTTATTTGCTGACTTGGCTTGTAAATATGCAGGAAGATGGTGACTTTGAACTTGCTGCCACAGAAGAAAAGGTAGACTCTGCATACTGAAATTACTATATCCTCAGATGCACTATCTTTACTGATCAAATCGTACCGTGTAAAATTGTTTAAAATATACTGTTCTCCTTCTCTGAATTGCAATATTTTCTTTCACTCATGCGTCCATCTGCAATACTTAGTCAGAAAAATCTGACTTTTTCATGATGTTAAAATTGGGGTATGTGTGCTGGTGAATGATGCCTAATTTTGCGGTTACTGGCGGAACTTTCTTATTTTTAAATACGAGAATTGACCAAATAATCTTTATATGTCAAGGATGATGAGACAACCTTGTCAGAAGAGGAGGAATTTGCAAAAGAAGAATCTAATGACCCTACAGATGAGGCAAGATACTAAATTAGCTTTACAATGAAGTAAATGTGCTATCAATTCTCGTTTACCCTCACACTCTACTACAGCATTGTTACCCTAATCTCCCTCTTTTATTTTTGCAGATTGCATTACTGCAAAAGGAGAATGACATACCCATAGAAGAATTGCTTGCAAGGTATACAAAGGTAGGTTTAAAATGTGCTTATTCTTATTGTTCTTAATGAGTATGATATTCATTCGATTATCCGCCTTTGTGTCTTGACAGTTCTCCAACCATGATGAAGATGTTGATGATGATGAGGAATCCGAGTATGCCTCGGCTTCGTCCGAGGGCTTTGTAGATTCTCCATCCATTGAAGATGTAAACTTGACGCACCAGGGTGTTCTTACGGAACTGGACAAGGAACATGAAGTTGGTTCTGTTAATGAAGACGTCAAACAGAAGCAACATGATGGTGAAGTTGCTGTATCTGGTGAAAACCAACAAGATGCACAATGTCCCACTAAAGAACAGGAAGCAGAAGTACTGCCTGAGGGAGGAAAGGAGAGTGAGGATGTAATCGCCGATGCCGCTGCTGCTGCAAGATCGGCTCAGCCTACCGGAAACACCTTCTCCACTACAAAAGTGCGCACAAAATTTCCCTTTCTCCTCAAGTTTCCTCTTCGTGAGTATCAACACATTGGGTTGGATTGGCTCGTCACGATGTATGAAAAAAGGCTGAATGGTATTTTAGCGGATGAGATGGGGCTTGGAAAGACTATCATGACAATCGCTTTGTTGGCGCACTTAGCATGTGAGAAGGGAATATGGGGTCCGCATTTGATTGTGGTCCCAACGAGTGTGATGCTGAATTGGGAGACCGAGTTTCTTAAGTGGTGCCCTGCATTCAAAATATTGACATATTTTGGAAGTGCAAAGGCGAGGAAGTTCAAGAGGCAAGGCTGGTTGAAACCGAATTCGTTTCATGTGTGTATTACGACTTACCGACTGGTTATTCAAGATTCAAAAGTCTTTAAGCGTAAGAAGTGGAAGTATCTGATATTAGATGAAGCTCATCTGATTAAAAATTGGAAGTCTCAACGATGGCAAACGCTTCTGAACTTCAATTCGAAACGACGTATCTTGTTAACTGGCACACCGCTGCAGAATGACCTCATGGAGCTGTGGTCGCTCATGCATTTCTTGATGCCTCATGTATTTCAATCTCATCAAGAGTTCAAGGACTGGTTTTGTAATCCGATATCAGGTATGGTAGAGGGACAGGAAAAGGTAAACAAAGAAGTGGTTGATCGACTGCATAATGTCCTTCGTCCTTTTCTACTCCGCCGTCTGAAACGAGATGTCGAGAAGCAGTTGCCGTCGAAACACGAGCATGTAATATACTGTAGACTCTCTAGAAGGCAGCGGAACTTGTATGAAGACTTTATTGCTAGCTCAGACACACAGGCTACTCTCGCAAGTGCAAATTTCTTCGCTATGATTAGCGTCATAATGCAACTTCGAAAAGTTTGCAATCATCCTGACTTATTTGAAGGCCGTCCAATCATCAGTTCTTATGACATGACTGGTTTTGATATGCAACTATCTTCTTCCGTCTGTTCTATCCTCGAGCCTACTCCATTTTCAAGGGTCGACCTGATGGATATGGGATTTTTGTTTACACATCTTGATTATAGCATGAATTCTTGGGAGAGCGATGAAATTAAAGCTCTTGCTACCCCAGCAGGTTCAATAAAAGAGCGTGCTGAGCTGACTAGTCCAGACGTTATAGGGCTTGAAGTTAAAAATCGCAAGGGACATGGATCAAATATTTTTGAGGAGATTCATAAGGCTGTTATGGAGGAGAGGCTAAAAGAGGCGAAGGAGCGTGCAGCGGCCATTGCGTGGTGGAATTCTTTGAGGTGCGAAAAAAAACCCATGTACTCAACATCTCTCAGGGATCTTGTCAAAGTAGAGTCTCCTGTTGACGATATCCTCCGGCACAAAGTTAATCCTCGGTCCTATATGTACTCTTCAAAGCTTGCTGATATCATCTTGTCACCCGTGGAACGCTTCCAAAATACGATCGACTTAGTCGAGGGTTTCATGTTCGCAATCCCGGCTGCTCGGGCTCCACCGCCTGTTTGTTGGTGCAGTAAATCTCATAGTTCTGCATTTCTCCTCCCAGCTTATAAGCGGAAATGCACACGAATGTTGTCCCCGCTTCTGTCTCCTTTAAGACCAGCCATTGTCCGGAGGCAGGTATATTTTCCCGATAGGCGACTTATACAGTTTGACTGTGGTAAATTGCAGGAACTTGCAATGTTGCTTAGAAAGTTAAAATCAGGTGGTCACCGAGCCTTGATATTCACGCAGATGACAAAGATGCTCGATGTTTTGGAGGCTTTCATTAATTTGTATGGTTATACATACGTGCGATTAGATGGATCCACTCCCCCTGAGCAGAGGCAAACTTTGATGCAAAGGTTTAATACAAATCCCAAAATATTCCTTTTCATCTTGTCAACTCGTAGTGGAGGCGTTGGCATCAACTTAGTTGGGGCGGACACAGTCATCTTTTATGATAGTGACTGGAATCCGGCAATGGACCAACAGGCTCAAGATCGGTGCCATCGGATCGGACAGACACGTGAAGTTAATATTTATCGACTGATCAGCGAGAGTACCATTGAAGAAAATATTTTGAAGAAAGCAAACCAGAAACGAGCTCTAGATAATCTAGTGATACAAAGTGGGGGCTATAATACCGAATTTTTCAAAAAACTTGATCCAATGGAATTGTTCTCCGGTCACCGATCTCTTGGCATCAAGAACATTGAAAAGGATAAAAGTCGTACTGAAAATGAGGTCTCGCCATCAAATGCAGATTTGGAGGCTGCATTAAAACTTGCTGAAGATGAAGCGGATTACATGGCACTGAAGAAAGTTGAGGAGGAAGAAGAGGTTGAAAACCAGGAGTTTACGGAAGAGGCCATTATGAGACTTGAAGATGATGATTTAGCTAATGAGGATGACATAAAGGTCGATGAGCATGTGGATCAAAATGGGTCAGTGGTATCTTCAAGCAAAGGAAACACCGTGCCGCTTAAGTCGAGTGATAACGATGAAGAGAAGGTTCTCGTAGTAGCTAATACTGAAGACGATGCTGACATGTTGGCCGATGTTAAACAAATGGCTGAAGCGGCTGCTGCATCAGGGCAAGAAATTTCATCCTTTGAGAACAAGTTGCGGCCGATTGATAGGTATGCGATCCGATTTCTTGAATTATGGGATCCTGTCATAAACAAGGCAGCTGTGGAATCTCAAGCTCGGTATGAGGAGGCTGAATGGGAGCTGGATCGCATTGAGAAGTACAAGGAAGAAATGGAAGCTGAGATTGATGAAGATGAAGAACCTCTTGTCTATGAAAGTAAGTGCCCTAAATGAAGAAGTTTCAACTCCACTTGAAGAGTGGTATATTTATTTTTGTTTTAGACTAGTGGAGAAAAATACATCATCAACATTTCAGTCAATTGCATATCTTTTAGCCTTTACTCAAGTAATCTTTGTTATTACTTATATCTCTGTAGGATGGGATGCTGATTTTGCAACCGAGGCATATCGTCAGGAAGTTGAAGCCTTGACTCAACATCAGGTTTGATAGTATGCTTGTGTTACCTGTTTTCAGACCTAGAGTTTCGTGTAGATATTGACCTTGTCCGAAAATTCTTTAGCAATTGATGGAGGAACTGGAATGTGAGGCTAGGGCAAGAAAAGAAGAGGCTGAAAAATGTAATTCTGTAAAGTAAGTCTTATATTGAACTCAGAATATGTGTACCGTTTTTTTGTTATTTGGTTATGAAATTGTTAATTTCTTGACGTCAGGAGTGAAAAGCCAAGCAATCCCAATCCAAAGTCCAGAAGAAAAGCAAAGAAGACAAAGTTCAAATCTCTAAAGAAAGGATCGCTAGCTACTGAATCAAAATCTCATAAAGAAGAGCACTCAGTGGATACAATGTCCATGGACGAGGATACATTCTCTCACGATATGCTCACCTTTTCAGATACGGACTCTCCTACTTCAAGTGTGCTCAAAAAGCGCAAAAGAGCCAATACGTCATATGGGGAAGAAGATAAGACCTCAAAGAAGAAATCTAAAAAACCCAAGAAGCCTGTTAGTCAGATATGTCCTCTTGAATTGGATACTGAATTTCCTGTCTTGCACCTGGATGAAACTGCCTATTCAGCGCCAAATGAGAACCTTGAACAGTTCGAGCAAAGGCCAGTTAGCAAAGGCAAGATGGGAGGGAAAATATCAATCACATTCATGCACATAAAGCGGGTTCTAATGATCAAGCCAGAGAAGCTAAAGAAAGGGAATATCTGGTCACGGGATTGTGTTCCGTCTCCCGATGCTTGGTTGCCTCAAGAAGATGCAATATTATGTGCGGTGGTGCAAGAGTACGGCCCTTACTGGAACATGGTTAGTGAAGTACTATACAGTACTTCAGCCGGTGGGGTTTATAGAGGACGATATCGTCATCCAGTCCATTGCTGCGAGAGATTTAGAGAACTTGTTCAGAGATATGTATTGGCTTCGCCTGACAATCCTAATTACGAGAAAGTCAACAACACGGGGTCTGGGAAGGCTCTGCTCAAAGTAACTGAGGTAGACTTTAATGGTTCCGCTTGTAAAACTAGTTTAATTTATATTACAGAGTTTAAAAAAGTCACTTGAAACAACTTTATCAACCTTTGAGTAGAGAATTTGGCCTTCAGTTGCGTTTTTAGTATATGATTTTGGTACATCAGAATCCAATCAATATATGCATATATATATATATATATGTTTTTTTAGGGCAAGCTTTCATATGCGCACAATATGCAGATATGGTGGTCAAGTTTATAACACAATCATATAAGCTCACTTAGTTCCTTAATACTGTCTAATGGATGCTTGGTATTGAACTAGTTTTACTCAATTTAATTTTAAGTCTTCTCGTGTCAGGAAAATATTCGGATGCTGCTGGATATCGCTGCAGAGCAGCCAGATACAGAGTTGCTCCTTCAAAAACACTTCACCGCCCTGCTCTCATCTGTCTGGAAGATGTCTTGTCGCAACGAACGGCAAAAGAATCTTTCAATGTCTCGTAATAGCCAGATTTTCGGGGGGAGATTAGTAAATAATGTCAACCAGAGTTCTCGAGCCCTCATTAAGGAACCCACAGAGAGACTAAAATTCACATATTCAGGGCAGAATAGTGAGCTAATAGCAGCTGCTCTTCTCGATGTAGATACTCACAGATGGCCCGCCGATGATGATTGGATGCGACGACGAGATGGCAGAGCTTCCTCGTCCGACAATCAAAAGAACAGTGCGGTGATGAACGCTGAACGCTTGGACATCATTCTGGAAATCCCGCGTGAAACGGGTGGTGGTGAAACATCGGATCCACTTCCTTCTGCGATAACCTTGTCAATCACTGGTTCAGAGCTTTCTGAATCTACGAGTAGTGACTATGATAAAAAAGATCTTCGAGTCAGAACAGACTGCAATGCAGCTGAGAACCGTTTCAGGTAAAGTTTTTTTTCCTTCCACGCCTACCCTTTGCATAAATGTCCTCACAAGTGTTTTAAGGGTCGAAGTTTCTGAAAACGTAACTTGGTAATGTTGCTGTTAGTTACCAATCTCTCTCCGATATAATGATGTGAAATACAAGATAAAAACCTGGTCATTCCTTTAAGATACAAGATAGTCAGTTCTCCGATAGACCCTATTCTCTCATACAAGAAATTTCTTTCAATCCTAATTTCCATGCCTTCCAAATTATAAATCAACTGAGATAATGAATTCTAAAGTCACACTTTAACCAAGAAATAATTATTACAATTACCTCAGCTTATAAAAAGTCTGATCAATAAACAATTTTCGCAAAAACCCCCCTATGACCATTTCATTCTAAATTTTTAGCCTTAGACACTTGAAAGTCTCTTTCTCTTTCTTAACTGGTCAAAATGTTAATTCTAAACTTAGTAATATGCATATGGACTGTTACTGATTTGTGATAGTTGACATTATCAGCTCAACAATAATGAAACCAGAGAAATGTGTTCATCATAAACCCATGACTTATTTACACAGGTCCGCTTCAAGAGCTTGCGACGATGACAGCCTCGGATGGGCATCCACTGTTTTCCCCACGAACGATCTCCGATCTCGTTCTGCTCCAAAATTACCGTCCCTGGGAAAGCACAAACTTCCTTTGCTTGATCTCAATAAACCTTCTAAAGCAACCAAGTTCAGGAAAGCCTCGTCGGAAAATGGAGAAACTCGCCACCACGCCGGAGAATCAAGCTTCTCTCCATTCCCGACGATCGACGCAGCGCTGTTCGACCTTGACGACGTTCTCGGTCAGAGCTCGTCGGTTATTGGTACAGACAGCCCGTTCGATGCTGATTTGGCGGTTTCTCCAGAAATAATGGACTTTGTAGAAATCGGTAGCGATGATGATGTGCCTAACACAATTTCAGATCTCGACGACCTTCTGTTGTCCCCTGAATTTACTGACATCGGTTAGGGAGTTTGGACATTTAGGCATAGTTGTGCCCGTGTAGCCTGTCATAATTTTTTTGGCTTTGCCAGTTTTCAGATGGTTAATTAAGAGAGGAAAAGAGAGAATTTGGATGACGTGCTAGTATTTACCAGCTAGGGATTTCGAAGAATCTAAGCATTTCGACTCTGGCTCGGGATTTTGAAGAACCTAAGCATTTTGACTCTGGCTCGGGATTTCGAAGAATCTAAGCATTATGACTCTGGCTCGGGATTTTCTTCGCTAGGGAAATCTGGTTTAATCACGTGGTGAGAAAAGCCTTAGATAAGGGCTTCATTAGTGACGTGTATGAACAACTTCTCCCTCGGTTGCGAGGAAATTAATATAATTTATACTGATGATTCGAATCCAGATTTGGTGAAAGGAAAAGCGAGAAGTAAGTAAATAAATAAAATCATAGTTAGTGTTTTACCCATGTTTACGTTTGATAATTTTATTACATCTAACGTTTGGTTAATTTTTCGTAAATATTCAAATGAATTTGTTTACGATATTCTGAGTCTAAAATACCTTTCAAACCGTTTGGGTGGGAATTCAGAAAAGGTTAAATTAGTCCGAAATTTTTCGTTAACAAAATTAACGAAAAATTTATCATCCTTATTTTGCTAATATATAAAATGACACATACTCTTGTGTTATAGTGGAAATGCTGAATTTGATCAATGGATCCTATTTCTTTTGGGCGATTAAGCAATTTAATCTTTGGAACATTCGGTAATAGTCATTAAATACCGCTTTTTCTTACCGTATGTTTTGGACTACTTTAAACTCAACCTCACTCACCAAAATTTCTATTCGAAACTAGTTAAATTCACAGAATAATCTACACGAAGAGGCATCGAGGTTACATTCTCTCAAACCTATGAACCAAAATTACTCGAAATAAACAAAAGTTAATCTTGTTGCAAATTGAAAAGATCAAGGCAGTTCTAACCTGATTTTGCTTTCGGTTTTGAAATTCATAACAATAAAAAACCAATCAACGAAAGATCCCAAATTTTTGAAAACTAATCATATAATAAAATACTCCTGCTTTAAAAACGGAAACGAATTACATATTTAATCATTTATAATAATAACCGATATTTGTATCGTAATAAACCAAAATTAATCATATTTTATCTTTTTACTTTGAAGATTTGAAATACAATCAATTTCATATTTGAAATTCAAATTTTGAATTCAATCTAATAACGGAAAATAATACTTCGAGCAAATAAATATGTAATGCCAAATATTAATCAATCGATTAAAATATATAATGCATTATTAAATAAAAAAAATTCAATAAAGGACACAAACGTAAAATCAAATATATCATGTCATTAAAATTGGGCTATTTTCAAAGAAAGACAAAAAAGTTGACAAAATGCAGTTACAACGTTTTGGTTAGGTTAGTTGATCAATG
Organism: Urtica urens; assembly: GCA_958296335.1. NCBI lineage: Eukaryota > Viridiplantae > Streptophyta > Magnoliopsida > Rosales > Urticaceae > Urtica > Urtica urens. The sequence goes on from OY282521.1 coordinate 3,303,547, forward strand.
TGTTTTTTGGGCAATGAAGCAATTTAACCAATTGAAACATTGTTGTTTGCATTATAGTCATTTATTTAACACTTTGCATTAGTAGCCATGAACCAAAATAAAATAGATTTTTTAGACAAGAATACTCTTTACATTTAAATGGATTATATTACTGGTGTTTTTTTAATTTTATCAAGGAACTTAATTCAAATACACGTTTATTTTTTGTTTAGATATAGATGGTATTAATAGTATGACGCAATATTTAATTTTATTATAAAGAAAGAAAAAACATGTGAAATTTAATGTCAAATAGAGGAATTTAATTAATATAGAAAGCTATTTTTAAAAACGAAATAAGAAATTGAGTCCGTTGCTATTAAGTAGATATCAATACATATGGGGTAGTTTCTAATAATATGTCGTATTTTTTGAGGACGCAAAAAGTGAATTTCGGAAAATATGTGTTATGTAGGAGAATATTCTGTTTATATGTGTGCTAAAATTTTATTACGAAATATATGTGTTAAAAGACAAAATAGTCATTTACAAAATTTGACCAAAACATACCGCAATATACTGCAGTTAATATTAAATTCTGCAAGATAACGCAATTTACCGCAACATATCGCAATTGATCAAAGTATTATCAAGGTTTTGTTTTTGTCAATTAAGAATATATTCCGTAATAAAACTTTATCATACATAGAAACAGAATATACTCCTATTATAACACATATTTTCCGAGCAAAACTTAAACTATTTTAGGGGTGAAATATGCAACATAATAATATATACCGAAATTACCCCAAAATTACATTACACGACCTTCTTCTGGCTTGCAGCGGAAGTTTATGTTTCCACTTAATCACGACAGACAAAGCTGAAATCTGAACCGTTCATCACAAACAAACCTGAAAATACAAACGAGCCTCGTTCTTCGTAAATCGTGACAAGTAAAAGAAGAGGGAATTTTCTCAGCGAAACGACTTCAAAATTTCAATTCCCGGCACTTTTTCAGCTTCTAATAATAAAAAATAAAAACAGAAACCCTATTTCAGAGATTTGGATATCAATCTCCAAATATTACAATTTGGGGCTTTTGTATTCGAGAAAATAATTGAATTTCCACGGTTTAGGATCGAAAGTGCTCTCTCTCTCTCTCTCTCTCTCTCTCTCTCTCTCTCTCTCGCCATGGTTCGACATGTGAAGCGCGAACAAGGCAATGAAAGTTGTAGCAGAAAAGACGCAGAACCGAGCGACGGTCACGGGGATCGAGACCGTCGAATTCTTCGCTCTCGATACCTTGCCGTGAAGTCCAAAATAAGTGGTAATATTTTCTTTTTGTTCTGTTCGGTTTGATTTCTTGTTTTGTTTAGTGTTCTTGCAAACGTTACGAGTTTGTAGTAGTGTGGAACCTTTACTTTTTCTTGCTGAAGTTTCAATATATATTGCTTGCGGTGTGCGCGTGCGAGTGAGTACGGAGAATAACTTGTACTTGTTGTTTTGAGAGTAATCTTGTCCATTCAACCATGAACAGAAAAGCAAGAAGATTTAACAAATCCAGATCCTGACAAGTTCAGTTCCATCATGAACGAAGTTGAAAGCTTGCATCAACTGGGTACGTATATGTTTTTTTTAATAATATTTAAACACAATATCTAGTTATTTATTTTATCTCAAGTTTTCCATTTTGTTTTACTCTCCAGTGCAAAAGCCGAGAGAGCAAGTCGCCGATGCAGAAGCATTGTTGGACATCACAAACACATTGGTGAGCTCTGTGAAGGCTCACGGAGCTTTGGGCGTAACACCTTCCAATTTTGTCAGCTTTCTGTGCAAGGAGTATGGGAAACAAGGGAATAACGTTAATGGCTTGATGAGCTCGACTTTTTGGAAAGATGTTGGAGTTGCAGTCTCGCATGTCTTCAAGAGGGCTCCTGGATGTTACACCATGTAAATGCCAATGTATTCTTACAAATTTCTAGGTTCTTATTGAGAGATATATTTTGAGTTTAATTATGTGTTTGGTAATATTTCAGGATTGGACCAATGGATATTGAACCAAAGATCCGCAAAACTTCTATTCGTCGGAAGCATGACAAGCCTACTCACAGATCGCGGCCTGAAGAGGTATGAATTTCATGACTAACCTTTTCTCTTCATGAAATTAAATAATAAAGTTTTTTAACTGTCATATTTGTGATTGCTTTTGTCAATGAAATGCAACGTAGTTAAATCCCATACTCGACAATGTGCAGATAGATGACTCTGCCGAGGAAGAGAAAACAGACACCGATAAAAACATGGCAACCATGTTCAACATCTTGAGGAAGAACAGAATGGCCGGGCTCGAGAATTTGATTTTGAACAGAACCTCTTTCGCGCAAACTGTGGAAAATTTGTTTGCACTGTCGTTTCTGGTAAAAGATGGGAGAGCAGAAATTAAAGTGGATGAGAAAGGCCGTCATCTAGTCTGTAAGCTATTTTTTTCGAGTTTTACCATTTTATGATTAATTTCTTTTTAATTTATATATCAATGTAAATTGAATTTTTTTATTATGTGCAGCACCGAAAAATGCCCCGGCCGCCGAAGAAATTGCGTCTCGCAGAGTCTCTTATAGACATTTTGTCTTCAGATTTGATTTCAAGGACTGGAAGGTAAGAGTTTAATCAAATAATGAGTTTGGTAATTATATATGTGTTTAAAATTGAGTGTAATTTTGTTTAATTGTTTGGATTCACAGATGATGTTAGAGTATGTTGGGGGCGGAGAAGAGTTGATGCCTCATCGGAGTGAACAGAGAAGTTGTCAATCGAAGGATAGTCAACAAGATGAACCTTCTGATGAGTGTCATCCAAATTTAGCAACTACGCCGATTAGGAAGTTTAGCAGGAACCGCGGACTGGTGATGCAAGATCAGACGGTCACGGAAGAATCCCCTGAAACCGAACCAACAGTTGTGGAAGACTCGCCGGAAGACCAGCAAGACTCACAAAGATACGCTGCGATCCGAAAAGGGAAACGCAAGTTGGGATGTGAATGACTGAACATGCTCGGCAGAAGAGAAGACTGTAAATTTTTCATTGGGAGTTAATTGATTTCTTTTTGCATGTTAGGAATAGGATAAGCGTTTTTATAGTTTATTACTATTTTTGTGGGTTTTTAATGGCTGTGTATAGTTCGGTTTTGCTTGTACGAGCTCGTGCCAAGACCTGGCTTCGAAAACCCTATTTATTTATGAAAGCTTGTAGTAAATTTCAATGTGGTCACTTCACTAAATGAGCATTAGTGCTGAACTTTCGTGATAAACCAGCTTATGTATAGCGGTAATATAAATAAACAGTTCTGTTTTTTTGGGTTTATGCTGAGCAGTTTATCCTGTGTACTTTTATCGATTTTTGTAAACTCTCTTAATCAATGGTTTTTATTTACGCTTCCTCATTTCTCAACTGTTGGTAAAATTCAAAACAAATGTAACTTTTTTCTATAATAGTCGACTGAAATGTCGTTTAAGCACATTCTTATTGTTCTTAATTTTGCAATAAACAGAAAGTTGAATGGAGATTTATGGTAAGACTTCGAAATAAGGTTTGATCTGATTTCAGACTTCAATATTTATCCCTTGTTTTTGTATTTTCTTTTCATACCATTTGTTTTCAAAATGAAACAAAATCCTGAATAGGCAAAAGAAATTATAGACGCCAAGGAAATGTCTTTAAAAAGAGAACTCCCGACAAGAAAGAAAAAATAGCAAACCCCTCGAACTGAAAACGAGCTAAAAACAAGATCTTATTGTTGTTGGTAGGGAATCTAGAGTTGTTCCTTGGGAAGGTCAAGATCGGCGAAGATGGGACTGTCGACGCCGACTCCCATGGCGTTCAAGCCGTTGTCGACGTACACAACCGACCCCGTTATGGCCGATGCCAGCGGTGACGCCAAAAACGCTGCCACGTTCCCTACTTCCTCTGTTCCCATTTCATTATCCAAATAAGTACTAATTTCATAAATACAATATTAGATTTCAAGACGAGAAACTCACCAGCGGAGAGTTCTTTCTGCAGGGGTGCGTTTGCCGATGAGTAGTCAATCATCATATCGATGAAACCAATTGCTTTCGCAGCTCGGCTTCTCAACGGGCCTGAAATTTCCACAAGAAGCTTGTTTTAACGGAATGTCATGCTTTCTTTGAGAATTTTTGTCTTTTTTTTTTCCGGACGGTGTTACTTATACCTGCAGAGATTGTGTTGACACGGATTTTGTGTTTCCTTCCAGCTTCGAAAGCCAGGACCTGAAGCATAAAGCAATACATCAGAAGATCGTAAAGATGTATATAAATCTCAAATACAAAGTTTCTGAGTGGGTTAGTGTTCCTAACTATCTGTAAAATCTTGCCTTGAGAAAAAAACAAATTACAAAAGTCACATTGCTAACTGTAAGCAATGTGCTTTTAAGAGAAAATTTAGAAGATAAATTCAATATTTTGTATAGATATATGTCAGTTAAAAGTAATCTAGCCGGTTAAAAAATTGAAAGGTTGTTAAAATTGCACCTCTATATATATATATAAAAAATGACTTGCTAAATAGTTTCATACATCATTATCAGTAAAAAACATAGATTCAATATAATAACTACTTACATAAGTGTCACTTTCCAGAGCAGCTTTTGCGGAGCTCATTCCTCCACCATATCTATACATCAACAAGAGTCGACAAATCTTTAGAAATAAAGAGGAAAGAATACAAAATGAATTAAGATGGCTTTTTTCCGCAAAAGAAAAACATACCCTGGAATGATCTTCTCCGAAGCAATGTATGTCAGAGAAATTGTCGCACCACCTGTAGTTCCAACTCAAATTCAGCAGTCTAACTTAAAAAAAAAACACAAAACGAGAAAACGGACAAAAAACGTAAAATCACAAACAAGAATTAAAATTTGGATGGTTTGCCTGGATTCATAATGGGAGCGAAATGCTTGAGTAATGAAATGAACGAGTAGCTAGATGCAGATATAGCCGCGAGATATCCGTTCCTCGATGTCTCCAAAAGGGGTTTCGTGACCTGAAACACGAGATTGATTTTTTATTACTCAGAGCACCACCAATAACTTAATAAAACACAGTAACGCGAGTCACGCGACACTAAATTAACAATGTACCTCGGGTCCATTGGCGAGTGAATGGACAAGGATGTCAATACTTCCAAAGTCCTCCTTCACACACTCGGCAACTTCCTGCAAAATCATTTGAAATTTGAATTTCAGCGTACCTCTAGAAAAATATGGGAGTGGTTAGACATAATTCTAAAGAGGAAAATATAGTAAACCACTTTGTATCCCCTTTTTCCCCCAGAAAAATAAAAGACTAAAAAATGTTCTCATAACGAAGGCTTTCTGTTAAGACTAACCTAGTTTCTCAACTGACTAAATATATAAACATTTGACATAACTTGCCCCTTTTGACATACTTATATGCTAAATATAATTTTGCATGTCTCAAGACCCGTAAGAGTAAAAGTAAAAAAATAATTTCGTACTGGAGATGGAACGATACCTTCACTGTCCACTTAGATGATCCGGCATACCGCTTGTTTGTTTTAATCTGCCAAGAGTGAACCAGACATCATAAAAAAAGAGTGCACTGTATCATGCTCTTTAAACAGTAACAAAGGAAATATTTTGCATTGTACTGTGTGTGTTAGTACAAGTATAAAACAGAACTCTAAAAAGATTTAGTAAGACGTGTGTAACAAGGGCATAAAGATCGTATACGAGCCGAGAGCGAATGCCGACCTATCAACAGTCCAAATAATCTATCCTGGTAATCCATTTTATCCTACATTCTATCAATAAAATGTACGAGCTTCATAACAAGTTCATAAATCTATAAGGATAAAAAAAAGAAACATACATCTTCAGGAACATCATCGAGATCGTCAAAAACTGCATCCAAGGGATAAACTTTGGTAATTTCCATCATCGAACCATCTGGCAATCTGAGAAGAACCATAATCTGATAAGCAAACTTTTAAAAACCAAACACTTGCTTTTATATATTATATTCCTTACTTGCGCGACTCGTCGAATTTCCCACGTCGTAAACTCGACTCGAAAATGTTCAGCGCCTGTAAAAATACAATGATACAAGAAATATATTATATCAGACGAAGCCGTTGACACACAAGAAGTGAATTTGATAAAAAATATTCTTACGGGGACCCATGTTCCGACGATAATCTCGGCCCCGGCTGCAGCGAGAGATTTAGCGATGGCCCATCCATAGCCGTTATCATCAGCCACACCAGCGATAAACGCTCTCTTACCTGCTCATAAGATATCAGTCATGACTCTTAATAATTATCATAAGCCCCAGAAAGAGCAGAATTATGTTTCAAGTTTTAACCTCTCAAATCGATGGGCAAACCCGACAGAGGAGCTTTCTCGGAGGGAGCGGAAACAGCTCTGACGGTGAAACCATTAGAACCCGCAACAGGCCTTGAATGGCGACTTCGGAGGATTGAGAGCCTGAGAGGAGTGATGTGTGACAGACTGTTCTTCAGGGCCTCGGTAGCAAAACTAGCTGCTCTCGGAGCGAAGCTTCTCCGAGGAAAATCTGCAGAGGGCTTGACTGCTGTGGCGCGAAGTCCATGACTCACAGCTGAGCTCATTTTTCTTTTTGTTCTTTTTGTTTTACAAAGTTAAAACCTAAAAATCCAGGAACCAAAAAAGAATCAATGATCATTGAGTTTCGTTATAAGTAAAAGGGCCATGAAAGCTTTTCAACTTCATCGTCAGACTAGTGTGGAAGCCCAAAATGAAAACAGAGATACATCGGACCATTATTTCACAATACATAGGAGGCTTGATAGATTTGCAATTCTGACCTAACTCATTATCATTCCACAACTTTAAACAAGTTCAAATTAAAGCTTTTAGAAACACAAGCAAAGCAAGATCAGAACACCACTGAAGTCTAAATCAACCCAGGTCAGACTCATTTTCGAACACCCATTTCGACATTTGAGGTTGGGTTTCATTGGAAGGCATGCATTGAAATGGACCAGAAGCATCGTATCGAGAGACTACCTGTGCGCTGTAGTCGATCTCGTTTCTGGGCGGAGAGAGAGAGAGAGAGAGAGAGAGAGAGAGAGGCAGAGTTGGGAAAGAGTATTTATAGAAATGGGTTTCTGAAGAGGAAGCTGGGTATGATTTGATTATGGTGTTTGGTTGGGCTTTCGATGAAAACAATGAAAATGGTTGATGTTTGTAGAGAGAGAGAGAGAGAGAGAGAGTGGAAGAGAGCTTCGTAATTTCCGAATCACAAACCCTCACTCGCAGAGTTGAGTTTTGGCGCCCTTGCAGAAAGACAATTTTGTCCCCATCCTCCAATTTTTGCTTCCTAATAGAAAGTAGTAATAATAATAGTAATAATAAACGGATGCGACATGCTTTGGACTCGACCGATTATTGTACAATATACATTTTTTTTTATAAAAAAATTGGTTTTATATTCGACGTTCACTAAACGGATGGTAAATGTTTAGTTTAAATTACGTGGCAAAAATTTACACTTATATTATCTTTCTAAGCGAAAAATGTTTGACTTAAAATGGTCTGAATTTTTGTTGTTAACGGATTGAACTGTGCATTTACAATCCATTTTTAATACTTTGAGTATTCCCAAAATAATTTATGTTTATATAGGCATATAGTAAAATTACATTTTTATAAGGTCGTACTATAACTAAATTATACTACTATAATTATTCTTATAGTTAATTTACATATGTTGTTAATATTTGATGCTTTTTTAGGCAACGACAAATATTTTTTACAAAATGATTTCGACTGAATCACTTGCAATAGATCAAGTATGTTCAAAATCGTGACACGAACATTTACAGAATTCGTCTTCAACGATTTGCTTGAAAAGACTTGATTCGAGCAATTTTTCAAAAGAAGCACTTTGATCCAATTTTTCATGCTTGAGAATTTTTCCAGCCACCAATCCAAGTTGTTTGATGAACAAGAACTTTGAAAATTTTGTGTCGGCCACCAATCCAAGTTATCCAATGAACAACAACTTTGAAAGTTTTTGTGTTGACTTGATTCCTTAAAGAATGAGGTCGAGTGTCCCGACAAAAGACGATTTTTTTTCAAAATGAAGTTAGCCAAACTAAAAGAGCACAAGGTGTTGGAGAACAAGTCGGCTCGATTATTTGGGAGTCACTCGACTCTAACCATAAACTTACACTTACTCCGAACTACACCGATCAACCGGGTACTTCAACACAAATTTAAAAAAAGCTTACAAATGTACAAATGAGTGAGCGACATGCAAAAAGTCTATGCTTTAACTGCAATGAGCTTTTTTTTCGAAATGAACTTAGCCAAACTAAAAGAGCACAAGGTGTTGGAGAACAAGTCGGCTCGATTATTAGGGAGTCACTCGACTCTAGCCATAAACTTACACTTATTCCAAACTACACCGATCAACCAGGTACTTCAACAAAAATTTGAAAAAAGCTTACAAATGTACAGATGAGTGAGCGACGTGCAAATAGTCTATGATTTAACTGCAATGAACTTTTCGTCTGTATCCATAGGTGCAAACCAATACTGTCTCATATAGTTTAGTTGAAGAGGGTGCAAATTGTGAAGAAATCGAAGGATGACGTGCTCGAGATCGTACACATTCCAAGAACAAAGTGGCGCATGGATCATACTTTGAGGGAAATCTTAATAGTATGATGAGAGCAATGTTACATGCTAAGCAATTAAGTTATTTATTTTCGCAATTAAAATTACTTAATTATTATTTTTATAATAATAATTATTTATTTATTTCAATAATCAGAATTATTAGTAGTACTCGAATTTTATAATTAGTCTAGTTAAGATAATCTGAAGATCTACTTTTGAATAAATTTTCGATCATTTGTGAAAGACAACCTCCAGTTGCTAACTTGATCTCTTTTAAGAATAAGAAGAGATTATGACTTGGTGGTCCAATTGCTAACTTGATCTCTCTTTAGAATAAGAAGAGATTATGATTTGATGGAGATTTCAAATTTTTGTTTTCAGCGATTAAAACAAAATGACATTCATCACGAGATCTCAATCGCAAGTTCATATTACGTTAATGTGTCCACGCTGATCATCTGGTAGTCTTTCTCAATAATTATGTATACGTTACGTCCTTTAAAATCTCAACAATAAATGTCAGTTCATTATTTTCACATCAATAAGTGTTGTTATTTTACTACACACTATTACACAAGATATTAAAGAAAACTAAAACATCATTATAACTACATAGTTATCATAAATGGTTTTAAGTAGTATACCTTTTTAAATACGGTGAGTTTTCAAAATGTCTAACGTTTAAAATATTGGTAAATGATTTTGTTAAAGTTTAACAAAAAAATTTGGACGAATTCGCCCAAAATTTTTTAAAAGTTTCTGAAATGAAAAAGGGAAAAACTGTAAAGTCATCCAGTTAATTAATATATCAAGTAAGCAATAGGATTATTAACCAAAGTTTAATAAAAAAACGTTGAATATTTTGTAATATACACACCAAACGTTGGCCATTTAGCCAATTGTATCATAAATTTACAAATCTCATATGATATGGACATATGCTATTGGAAATCATCAAATACGAAAGATCTAATAAAAAAATTTGGGTTTCATCGGATCTGGTCATATCTTATCGGTTTTGACTTTCTAACATTTTCAAATTCATGTCATCGAATATAATGTTTTGAATATTTCCAACTTGAAGATAATAAAATAAATGGTTACTATATTATAAGAAATTGATTGTAATAGCATTGTATTATTAGTGAGTCGATGTTTAAATAATTAGAATCAATAACATTTATCTTCAATAGTCTCCATATTAAACTTAATCGCATGCAAAGCATCCGAGTTTGAGCGTGAACTAAAACTTGGTCGGTGATTGATATACGCCTAGAAAGCCATACCCGAAGTTACATATGTGGAACACAAAAGTGAAGGGTAATCATTGTGTAGGAGCATTCTTCACTTTTGGTAAGTGTACGATCTAGACAGACTTTGCTTCTAAATGTGTCGTTTAACCACCGTCACGACACACTAACCAAGGTTGTTATTATGATCACAATGTGAATTAATCTAAATTATGAAGTAGTCAAGACTTCTAAATTGTATCTTCAGATTCTTTGACTCAATAACAACTAGTACATGAGCTTATCACAGTTATGTCTTGAAAATTCAGAATATTGTTGTAGAAGTAAGTGGCTGACAAATACATAATCCAAAAAGCTTGAAATAAGATTATTGTTAACTCACATAATGGTTGATTCTAAAACCTATTGATTATGCACACTTCCGAAAGTTGACTTACGTTACGTTGATCTTTCGTGAGACAAAAAACGATGCTTAGGGTGTATATGTATAGAGAAATGTATAAAGAATAATTGAAAATTCTCGATACGGGATGAACCAGGAGGATATTGTAACTGACTATGTTAGTCGCGATGAGTTAATGTAATTTTAGGGTAAATGAGAGATAAAACTTTTATTACATGGTCAATAATTGACCAAAATTAAACGAATCGTTCAAAAAAGAGAAAAAATTATTTTGCATTTTTGTTCGGATTTGTGTTGCTCTTATAACTAGTTTCATAGCCCCCGATTCGGCTATGATAAAAGCGAGTAAGAACTCACTAATAATAATGTGTATCATTATTATTATCTCACAACCTGTAATGATTATTGAATATAGTAATTGTGAAATACGAGTATTTGAAGAATAAAATAATATGCATAGTATAATTTACTATTTATTAATGGATCAAGTAAATAATCAATTTATTAATTGTTTTATTTATTGATTGATAAAATAAATTAAGTAACTAAATTTGATTTAAAATTGTTGAGCTTAAAATGTCCAAAAACTGAAATGGGTTTAGGGCTCATGAGGCGGCTAAGGCTGCACTCTTTTATCCCTATGGCATGCAAAAAGACCGGTCATATTAGGCTAGCTGAAGCCAGAATTTCTTATTATTGTTTCAAAATAAGTGAACAATTAATAGGATAATTTGTTTACCTAAAAAAGATAAATATAAGGAGATTTTCAAGGCTCCTCTGATAACATTTAAAATAAATAAAATATATTATTCTAGATATTGATATGACAAATTAAAGATAATTTAGATTTATAAGATGAGATTTAACAGCTGAAATTAAATTCAAAAGGTCACGAAATAATAAAATATTATATCTAATCATAGTATATCTCTTGAAAAATAATATGAAAATAGGACGAAGTGAAGCATTTCATTTATTCATCAAAGAGAAAAATTATGGCCCTTTCCAAACTTTCTCTATTTTTCCCCTCTCTGAAATTGCTTCAATTCCGTTCTTATAAACAAGAGATGAAAGATCTAAACGCATCGTTTAAGAACTGCGAGATTAAAAATTGTTGCTCATACATATTTCCTTCTCGCTTTGGAGATTACGTTTCGAAAAATCGTGGTATCATCACATCAACGAGTGCTTGAAAAAGATCTGATTGTGGCATAAAATAAGACGGTGTAGTAGTCTACATTAGACCGGTGAAAATTTGAAATTTTGGTTTGTGAGCTCACCCATAAATCTTCTATTTCGTCTTTTTTATTGGTTGCTTAATATTTACTCTACGGCCATAATTAATTTTGTTTACGACCATATTCGAATGACTTCTAATAGCGTAATTATTTATTTATTAGTTATATAGTGTCAAAATCATCAACAATAATAATTAATTTTCTTTCTAAACTATCATATCATCAAAAATCAACTCAAAACTCTAGATTCTTATATTAAATGGTATTCGATTTCAGCAAAACTCTCTAATAAATGGATCCAACGTAATTAAGCAAGTCAACATACTCATTTTTCAACTAATTTCTTGAAAACAAGGTAGGCATAGAGACAAAAGAACAGTTAGAAAGAAACATGTGGATGATAGAGAGTGTGAGAAACAGTCTCGCACTAATTAAATACAAAAGAAAAGAGCTCATTATAAATGAACTAATTAATAACATATATTAATTGTGTGGTGAGCTAATAGGATGCCAAATGAAGGTGAGGTGGCAGAACTATGTAAATTTTCACTCTCATCAACACCCTCTCGTCGGTGTCGGCTCCGGCATAGAGCCGCTTAGTGGCGCTTTGTAGGCGCACTCCGTTTAGCCAACAACTGTGTCATTTGCGGTATAAATTGTCGTTTATCCGAATGCGATGCAACTTTATAAACCACGCTGAGTTTCTAGTTTGGGCACTCAAATCATTCGAATCACTCTTTTCTTTTCCCTCGTATATTTCTCCAGAAATTTCTCTTTTGTCTTCGTTCGAATTTCACTCTGTCTTAGTGCAGTTCAAACTTACACTTATCGTATCTTACCATATTTTTTTTGTAATTTTAAGATATTTTTAAGGTGCAAAAATACTATAAAAATAACGCATCTTATGCGTGATTTAAACGGAGACACTTTTTATTTCGAAGATTTTCATAATGAGAACAAAGAGAAAAAAATTTGAAATGAGAGATCGAAAGAAACAAAGGAGAGAGGGTTTAGTGAATATATATCTAATTTTGAAAGTCTAGTTTATAAAATTTCTTTCATTTATTATCAGTTTCATTTTTATATAATACTTATTTAGTCCAGTGGCATGCACACTTAAACACATGCAATCGGTTTGCCAGATGCACCATGGTGTTTTATCAACAAATTATGACGCTTTATAAACGCACATAGACTATTTAGTTGTGTATACAATAGAACTATATAATGAGAACTTGAAGACTAAGATTATTATCATTTGAAATATTTTAAAGCAACATTTTCGCTTTATTTTGAAAAGAAAGTCGAGAGAAACGTTAGTTCTGAAATTATCTCTCAATTTTAAGTTCTTAAAATGGAAAGCCCGAGTCCAAACTACAAACCGGAAGTATTGCTTGACCAAATAAGGCTACAAATCGCACGTGAGACTAACTTCTTAGTACATAAAACTCTTATCTTTTTATGGAGCTTTAACCTAAAAATAAAAGAAAAATCCCTGTCACAAAAGCCCGAATTATGATGTAATGTAAGCTAAAAATAAAATAAGAAAAAAAATAATAACTTGAGGTTATTAAAATCCGAGCCCCCAAAAATTTCCCTCTCTCTTAGCTCAGTTTTATTTTTGCTGTGCTTCTTTGTTTCTTCTTCAAATTCCCTTAGTCTAGTCTAGGGTTAGGGTTCTTACGTTAAAAGTGAAGTATAATTTATTGGATTCGTTTTCGCACTGTAATTGGAGCTATACTCTATCAGCTACTCTTCAGTTTTTTACATTTTATTTCGTGGGTCCGAGTTGGTTTGGATCTCGATCTGGTTTTTGAAGCCATGGATGGTCGCAAGCGAGGAAGGTCTGAATTCGGCTTCAATGGTAATGGCGGCTTCAAGAAGTCCAAGCAAGGTTCGCACTCTTTTCTGTTTTTTCTTTCTTGCTTTTTATCCAGAACTCTGCGGAAATTTTCTGTTTGGTTGACGAGAAAGTTGAGAGAGCAAATCAAGTTACTTTTGTTTTCTTTGAGCCTGTATTGTCTCAAATCGATGGGATTTGGGATGGTTTTGATTTTTTTGCTGGATTTGAAAGTTGGAGTTTCTGTGTTGTGGCTTAATGATTTCATGTATCGGTTAAACGAGAAAAAAATGTAAATATGGTCTAAAAACTGAAGGCTGGGAAATAAAACACTTACTGTTAAAAAATGTAAGCTTTTTCGTTGTTTAGTAGGTTTATTGTGCTTTTTCTGGGTTTTGGTAATTTGATTCCTGGAATTAAAACTGTCGCCTAACGACTGGTCTAAATTTTAGTACGTTCTGCTTCTAGAGTGGTGCATACTTATCAGATTAAGAAGAAGATAAGAAAATAAAATTAACTGAGAAAAGGTAAATAATGTTTTGTAACAGAAATGGAGTCCTTACCCAGTGGTGTAGGAAGCAAATCGAAGCCATGCACCAAGTTTTTCAGGTTCAAATCTTTTCTATCTAAATTAAAATTCTGAACCATGGTCTATACATATTCTCTCAAGTTTAAGTAAGTTGCTTGTAAGACTTTGAACTTGGAACTCAACATTAATACAATAACTGCACTAATGAACTGGGGATTCAGAGCTCTTTATACAGGTACACACTCAGCCGAACCTAATCAAGTAAACAAGTGCCCCGTAAAAGAAAGATGTCTTAATTATGAATTTTGGAATGCTTATTCGAGAACTTGGATAACAATTGGGCAACGTATTTTACCATGTCTATCAATTTTGGGATTTCTTAGCTGTTTAGGATGAGATAAAATCAATTGGTAACAGATTAATTATTTTTGGTTATGTCGTACTTTAACAAGGAATTGGTAACGAATTCAGGGTGAGTAAGGTTTCATGTTTTTTTGGTCTTCATGGTGCTTATTTTTTTGTTGTTGCTAAGATTAGATTAAGTTCTACCGTTGAATCTTGAGGTCCTAACATGAAGATAGTTATCTTAGGTTATGATATCCAAAGCTACTTCATGACCTGATTACTAAAACAAGACATGTTGATGATGCAAAGATAAAGCTTTCCAGTAGTTCTAGCCTTGAGTGATTTTTTTCATACAACTTATGCATAGAGATGTATAGAAGAATTCCAAGTTTGGTTGTGGTAGTACTTTCTCCTCGAGCTCCATTCAGTTTCAAGTGTCTTCTTGGATTAGAAATAGCTTCCCAGACATCATCACGGAACAACGATATAGAGGATGTTAAGAAATTTTCTGATGAAGTGATAACATCGGAAAATCTGCAGCACGGCGGGGTGCCCGTTCGGCGAAGGGTGCCACTTTCTCCACCACGTGGCGGGGGGCTACAACGCGGTGGCTCAGATGATGAACCTTCCGGCGGCCCCCCCTCAGTCCCGGAGCAGCATGCCCCAGGCGGCCCCAGCAGCACCACCGATGCCGAACGGGTCGTCGGTCAAGACCCGCATCTGCAACAGGTTCAACAGCGCCGAGGGCTGCAAGTTCGGCGACAAGTGCAACTTCGCCCACGGCGACTGGGAGATCGGAAAGCCCATCTCCGCGCCCCACCACCACCAGCAGCACCAGCACCAGCAACACCACCACCAGCACGAGGGAGGGCCGCCGATGATGATGATGATGGGACGGGGCGGGGCGGGTGCGCCTCCGCCTCCGGCGTCAAGCTTCGGGGCGTCGGCCACCGCGAAGATCAGCGTGGACGCGACTCTGGCGGGGCCCATCATCGGGAAGGGAGGGGTGAACTCGAAGCAGATATGCCGGCAGACGGGGGCGAAGCTGTCGATCCGGGACCACGAGACGGACGCCGGACTCAGGAACATCGAGCTCGAGGGCACCTTCGAGCAGATCAAGGAGGCCAGCGCCATGGTCAGAGAGCTCATCTACAACGTCTCCGCCGCCGGCCCCGCCAAGCCCAAGTCCGCCGCTGGGCCCCACGGCCCCTCCAGCAACAATTTCAAGACCAAGCTCTGCGATAACTTCACCAAGGGAACCTGCACGTTCGGAGACAGGTGTCACTTTGCTCACGGTGCCGCTGAATTGCGTAAGTCTGTTATGTGAGATTCTTTTTTTGCTGTCGCTGTTGCTAGTTTTTTTTTTCTCTTTTCTTTCTTTTATACCAGATCATGTATTCGTAGAAGCTCTGAGATTGATCGACCTTTTGTGCAATTAAAATCTGCTTAAAAAAGAATGAGTTTTAATTTTTCTTCTGGGTATTGGTTCCCTTTGGTATTATATTACATTCATTCACAAAAGGGCACAAGTGTTTAATTGAAATAATTTGGGAATTGCGTCTGTGTGTGTGTTTTTGATGGACAATAGCGGGTCACGAGTTGTACATTTAGATTTGAACTTCTGAGTAGACTTGCATTAATGAAAGTTGGGCATTCACGAAAAAGGTCTGGTACCGCTTGTTGAGTTTCCGATCAGCCAGACACAGCAAACAAACACGCTAAGACCACAAACAAACGTGTGCACACAATCAAATATTAATGAGGTTCGATAAATCGCCTCTTAAGAGTTCGAGAATTCCTCATTCTCACAACTCCCTCTCTCGATCTCTTAGCTTTTCTTTTCCTCTCTCTTGGTCTCTATATAGCCAAGTGTATATATGACAATATTACTGATACCAAGGCTCAATAGTTCCTTACTTTTTTAAGAAATTTTTAATTTTAAGATTGAACGCATTGTAGGTAGTGTAAAATTATCACTAGTTGTCACCAATAGCTCCTTATCCATCAAACACAATCAGTGTTGGAATATGCAATGTTCAACAAATATGCATTTAACGTATGTGTTATAGTAATACAAAAGACGTGAAATGTGAGCTCGACCATCTTTTAATATTACTAAAAATGTGAAACGTGAATTCAAACTCGTGATTAAGGTATAAATATGTCACGAGACGACAAATTTATTTTAAGTGAAGAATCACCACCGACATCACCAATTTGGGCGTGAAGCCGTAAAAGTTCTAATCAATCATTGTAAGCGCATGGAATCAGTGCGAGCGGCGTAGGCTCGAATTTCGAACTCAATTTGAATCGATTCGCTAGTTACTAACCGTTAGAGCGAATGCTTGGATAATTGAGGATTAATTTTGCATCTAATTGGGATGACATGTCGTTTTAATAATAATCATTGAGCGACGCGTCGTTTTGATAATAACCAAAAGGAGCCACGATTTCTAAAAACGATGAAACTGACAGTTAACTTTATAAATCATTTGGACCAAAATCAAACTTATTTGCGCTCTTATTTCGAATTTTATTTTTTCTTTATAAATCAGTTATCTTTTTTAGATACTCTCTAATCATTTGAATCGAACTAATTTGCACTTCGTTTGAAATTCAATTTTTAGACGCCCTCTCTATTTCCAAAAAGTGTGTTCATACTTGACTTAGATTTAACTATTAAAAAGCAAAAAATTGGCTGTATGTCACGTTTCGTAAACAAGTGATAAATAACCACCGTTATGACGCGGCACTCGTTTACAATTAAAATTTTGATCCAAATTACCTAAAATATATTGCCTAATTTTTCATTTGAATTTAAAATTTCATTTTCTAATTTGGTTTCAAAATTTAAAATTTAAACGTGAGTTTTCTGAATTTTTGAGCGAGTCATTAACTAGGGCGTTTATTTACTTTCTTAATTAATTTAGATCCTACATAAATGAAAACTATTTATTCACAAATAATTACACTTTATTTTATGTTATTCATTTACAAACTTATTATTCTCTTTTACAATTTTTTCCATGCTTTTTTTTTTGTCTCACATTTTCTCTTGCAAATTTAAAAATTGACTTAAAAAAACTAATTTTTGAGTGATTGATTTGTTTCGTGATATAAATTTCTACCTCAATGAATATACATGTAAATATGTTTGTAATACATTTTTATTTTACGTATTATTTACAATTCATTAACATTATCTGTTTACGATTTTATGGTATTATTTATTAATCCGGCTTTTATTTATTTACATATTTTTATAGTAAAATTGTTTGAGCGCCACTGTTAATTCTTTTATATTTTGTTCCTTGGGTTTTTTCGAGAGAAATTGGTTGGAAACTGTTTCATGTTGAATTTTTTTCACTAAATGAATCAAGTATTTGTTTATGTAACTGTTTACTCCATTTTTTTTTACTTATCATTTATATTTATAGTTCATTAATTAATTACAGTTACGGTTTTAGTAGTGTTTTCTATAATCCGGTGTTTATAGTAAACTTATTATTAATTTTATTTATTATTTTTATAGTAAAATTGTTATAATTATTGATTAATTTAATTTTATTATTTGTTAATAGACGAAATGAAACGGGTGAATAATTTTTTTTGGGATAGTTTCGTCTCCATTGTTTTGCAAATGAATTTCGATGCCGGTTGTTAACCGAAAATTTAATATTTCTAAATTGATGCTAGACGACTACATACTAAATTTATCAACTTTTCATTAAATCCCATGACATGAGCAAGCCGAAAGTATTAATGTATTAGGCCAACATCATATGTATTGAACATCAACTACTAGGTATTGTATTCCTAACAAGCAACTAATAGTATAACTCAGCATGTATTGTATTCAGCACAAAGATGCGTGATGCAAGCCACGAGCCTGTGATTTTTCTAACAATTAGTACCGACCATTACAAGAAAATTACTTAAACTAGCCTTGCCAGGTCAAATAATCTGAAATTGACATTTATTTTAATAAAAGATTAGCTGGAAGTTACTATTGTTAAAAAAAATTATTTATTAAGTAAGCGTTAGGCATGCCTTGTTGAGATATTCACTCTTATGTACTCTTGTTCTTGGGGCATAACAGAACAGCTTAGGATAAGTTCACCGTTTGATGCTAGGAGAGCCGAATTTATTGCCAGTATTTTTATATTCTTTCACTTTATTTTCCTTCTGACATATCCTGATTGTATTAAGGGTTTTAGCTATCAAACGAACACATAATTATAAGAAAAGAAAAAGAAAATCTTTTAACAAAACCACTCCTCTAGAGTTTATTAAAGCCAGCCGTCACGAAAAATAGAAAGAGCTACATAAGCATTATACAATTACATACCCCAAGTACTAAAATCTTATTACTGCCCAAAGAAAAGAAAAGACAAGCGGACACATACGGTAAATGCGATTTACATTTTAGTAGCCGCCGGTGTCGTGAGGCCCATATTTGTGCGTCCCCGTATTTTTCCCGATGGGGTGGGCCCCGGCGACACCCTCGACGACCTGCTCGGCCGCGGGCTGCCCGGTCCCGTGCCCGGGCAGCGCCGACATCTGGTGGGTCCCGGGGATGTGACCGGCCTGCCCGGTCGTGGAGTACGTGGCCGTGCCAGACCCGTCGGTGTAACCGGGGTGAGCGCCGGCGCCGGCCTTTGCGGCCAGTTTGGCGGCGTTGTTTTGGCGTTGGGCCTCCAGCTTCTCGAGCTCTGCTTGTGCTATCCTTTGCTCCTTCTTGTCTTTCGCCATTCTGTGCTCTATCGGGTCGCCGCCGGTCAGACTCTCAACCTTTTTTTGCAATAAAATAAAAAAAATTAATTATTTATCCACTAAATAGTGTTTTTTATATAATTCTTATTTCCATATTATTTCATAATTATTTCAAATTTTAGTTACCTATTTTGAAGTAAAATGGTACCAAAATTCCGTAACCATATTTATTCAGAATTACCCAAAAATAAAACAGTAGTCTTTAACATAACAAGTTTATAATATGATTTAGAGCAGTAATCATGTCTGATACGTTTCTCTGCTTAAGCTTAATATTGGTTTGAACTTTGAAGGGTTCATGTATAATATAATGTAATCTCTCACAAAAATCCCCAACACTGTAAGTAGTTCAGAAAATAGATGACAAATTTAGGATTAGGCACACAAGACATCAGAAATTATTATGTATATAGAGTGAGAGAGAATGAAAATGAAACCTTCTCCTGAACGGTGGCTTTGGTCTTTTCCATGCCGGATCTAGCAGAAGCTGCCACGTTTGCAGCGGATTCCTTCGCTGATTCCATTACGTTCCTTCCTGATTGCATTTTCTTTCCAAACTCTCTTTTCACTTCGAATTCAATACAACGGAATGTGTTTTTTTGTTGATCAAATGATTTTCACTAATATACGAACATGTACGTACGCATCTATAAATAGATCACCAGGATGCCACGTGGTACCAAACTATTTCGCGTGGAGGACGTAGGGAGGGTCTTGTGACACGTGTTGGGACTAAACTGCTTGCATTAGGAGAGTGGTGTCGTGGCTTTTCTTAATATGTAAGTAAAGCGGATCGCGTCACGCGATTCATAGAAAAGAAAAAGAAATGTGGGCGAGAAGATTGAGATTGGTTGGTTTATTATTACATTTTTCATTTTTGTGTAAGAGAAGAGAACTTGAAATTGTGCGTCAATCCAAATCTAAATTTGATGTCTTTGTGTCGGCAGTACACATCTAACTTGCGATATTTCAGAAACGTATAAAATGAAAGCTGAAGAGATATTTCAGAAACGTTTTTTGTTATCTTCATGCCACGTGATCTCCCTCTCTCTCTCCGCTTCATCGAAGTTTTATATAAGAAAATAAAACATTTTAGATTTAACGCGAATAAATACTTCAGCAGTACTAGTATTAACGAATAATGGGCCAAATGGCTAATATTTCATAATCCGATAAAACATTTATTGAATTATTTACCTAACTCTCGTCAAACGCTAAACATTTTAAAATTTCAACATATTTATAGGACTATACTATTATAATTAATCCTAGTATTAATCCTCACCCTAATGAAAACAAAATTTTTAAAAAAGTATTCAACCTTCAAAAATTGCAAACAAAAAACTTATATTTTTTTTTTCTTTCTGAAAACTACATCTTTAAACACACAATTATAAAATTGTTACAAGTAAAATATTTATATATTGAAAATATTATAAGATTTTAAACATTTAGTCACTTTTTCTTATTTCACTGGTTTTGATTATACTAATTTTTTAGAATTTATAATACTATTTGAATGATAATTACGAGTAATATATATATATATATATATATATATATATATATATGACATCGATCTAATTTAATTAAGTTTAAATGAATTTTGAAGCTTAAATTTTTAAAAGATGATAATTTTTAAATTTTCTTATACGTCCGACAAAAAAATGTAAAATGATATATAATTTTTTTTTTACAACGTCGTTATACAATATTATGTTGTACATCATCATCGTACATATTTTAATCTTATTTTATTCTATTTTTAAGGGCTTACTTTATTCTATTATACTTGCGATAAAATTTAAACTTTTTATCGTGTTTCGAAAATTTAAATTTTAAAGTCAGCTTAAAATGTAACCAAATGAAGTCGATTTAATATAATATTATAATAACCTATAAAAAATATTGTAATTATTATACAAATAATATCTGTGAACTTTTAGAAACAATTAATAAAATATGATAAGGTGACAAAATGTGCCTTTGCTTTCCCGCACTACCGGACCTTAACTCTTACTTACGGTTGCGGAAGGTATGTTAATTTCGAAAGTTTTGATAATTGTGTCTTCTCTTGGTTTTTCGAGAATCATTGCCCGATCGAATTGCTCGGTCATGGTTGATCTCATTCGTTCGAAAAAAGTTAAGTCTCGTTATAACGGACATCTTTACCGACGCCGCTAATTTTGTTATTTTTGATATACTCTCTCATTCTAAAACTTGTAATTTTATGCCTCACTATTTAGCCTAATTTGCGGATGATGATACTATGTACTTTGAAAACGTTTTTCGTCCGAGTATAGAAAATGTGATTGTTGTCGATTCAGCTAACGTTATTTATGAAAGTTATGGGCTATACGCCCTTGTTTTTCTATAAAAAAGATCAGGGGACAAAATGTTTAAGTAGATAGATTATAAAATTTTGTAAAAATCATGCGTTTTGTTCCAAAAAATTAATTTCCAGATAAAAATTTGATGTGGATATTTTAGTTATAAACGATCTACTAAAGGATCAGAGTGGTCCACTAATCCCCTAAAATATTTAAAAAATATACTAATAAAAAATTTATTAATAAAAAATATTTAATGAGCTGAATCTAGTGTTATAGGATTTTAGTGTTGTTGGTTGTGCCCCTACTTACATGAATTTCAAAACCACCACGTTATCCTCTCTCGAAGTTTTTAATAGAGAAATTGCCCAAAATATTATTATTTTAATTTATTTTCCAAAAATTCACTAAAATTGATCTTTTCCCAAAGTATTATTACAAAATATCAAAATTTTCGTAAAATAATTTTTTAACATTTTATTACATTTCCATATTAACTGATTATTATCTTTTAAAAAAAATTAAACTAAAAATTATTCCACCTTTAAAAATTATAATTTTTTTTCATTTTTTAATCGGTAATATAGTGTAGAGTATTTGTATAAGTTTTATTTGAGGAATAGCCAATTGTACCACATTTTCATACCCTATTTTCCTAAATCTACCAAAAGAGATTTTTTTTCCAAAATACAAGTGTTTTTGAGTTGAAAAGACCTTTTACCCTTTTAAATAAAAACTTACATCCTCCCTCTTAAAATAGAGAATTGGCTAAAAAAAGACAAAAGAATTTTTAAAAAAAATTATATTATTTTTTACAACTTGTACAAAACTTTTCAACTCTCCTCCTTATTTTAATACATTATCTTTCTTATCTTTTCGCAATATTTTATTCTTCAACACTTAACCAAAACTTCATCTCCGATAATACTCAACCAAAGCTTTATCTTTGACAACATTCCACTTCACCACATCTCCGACGTCTCAGACGCAGCTTCGCTCCATCTCCGACGTCTCCGACGCAGCTCCGCTCCATCTCCGACGAGGTTAGGTTCTTTCCGTTATTTGGAATGTTATCTACAAAATGTAAACAGGTCTATAATGTCATCTGCAAAATTGTAATAGAGTCTACAATGTTGTCTACAAAACTGTAACAGACTGTATAATATTGTCTACAAATTTGTAACGGAGTCTACATCTGCAAGCAACAATAATTGATGAAAAATCGTCTTTGTCGTATGGCAATCGATTGTGAGGTTCGTATTCAAAAGTTTTATCTGACACGAACTCGTCTTCGCCCGAAAGTAGATGCTTTTGTGACATCTCTTAGACAGAAAAGACGTCGTGGACAAATTTGAATCTCGAGAGGAGATTCGGAAACTGCTATAAAGGAATAGTAAGGATAAATTTTATGCTCAATTTGGATTATGTTTTCTACATTTTACGTGTTTCATTGTTTGGTTTGGTTTTATATTTTTCTTGTGGTCGTGGTTTTTATGTTTTAGGAGAAGGGAAGTTATGACTTTTTTTTATGTAGATTGACCCACCGACGTGCAAAAGAGCTAAACATTTCAGGTCTTCTTTGAAGAATTAATCGACTGAAAATGGAGACCGATGAACTAAGAAATGTTGAGCAAATGGAGCGTAAGAAAGCAAAATACCTTGAAGACTTGAGATAAAACAACATAATTGGAATATGTATATTGTTTTTATAACTATTTTTTATGTTGAGCAACATAAAAATGGAGACCGATGAACTAAGAAATGTTGAGCAAAAGAGCTAAACATTTCAGGTCTTCTTTGAAGAATTAATCGACTGAAAATGGAGACCGATGAACTAAGAAATGTTGAGCAAATGGAGCGTAAGAAAGAAAAATACCTTGAAGACTTGAGATAAAGCAACATAATTGGAATATGTATATTGTTTTTATCACTATTTTTTATGTTCCTTGATATTTTTATTGTGTTTGTTCTATTTGTAAAACTAAAATCAAGACAATGATTATTAATGTAGCAATGTATTTGAGTCTGTTCCTTTAATTTTGTCAAGAAGCTTAGAAATGTTGTCCATTTTATTTCATGGTTCACAATGTAGATTTCAATGTAGTCTACAATAATCAGGAAAGTGTAAAATGTTGACTACAATTATAAACATCCTCTACAAAATTATACACAAATGGTTTACAATTAAAATACTGTCTACAACAAAATCTACAATATGGTCTAAAATTAAAACATCATCTATAAAAACGTGTACAATTAAAATAAATTCTACAAACAAATCTACAATATTGTCTATAATAAACATGAGCGTCTACAATAATGTCTAAACAATAATCTCTACAAAAAAATCTACAATAATGTCTGAATAGCATAAGACATTAAATTTTCCTCATTCGTTGTTTCTTCTTTTGTTCAACTCGTTTTATTGTCTCCGGAATATGATTAGTATGAGTACCTGGCTTCTTTTCGCTGTTGTATTGTTATGCAATGTTTACACAAATCACCATATTCGTTCAAGCGTCCCTTGTATACTTGTTCAATTTGTCATATATTTTCAATATAAAAATAATTACTTAGTTATGAACTATGAAAAGTTGGGCGGTGACTTTTCTGATCCCAAATTCAAACTTAAGATTATCTCAACAAAATCAATTTAAAACCTAAAACTTTCAAAACTAAAATTGTCAACAAAACGAAAATAAAAAGCTAAAACCTAAAAACATCTTTCGGTGTTTTATTTTTATCGCCACCATTTTTGCTAAAAAAATGTGATCAAAACAGAGAGAATAAACTAAAAAAAGGAGTGAGACAAACCTTTTCGGGTTTCGGCGAGAGAGAAGATTCGTTCGGCAAGAAGTTTCATCGCCGAAGAGGAAGATAAAGCAAACTCGACGGAGTTTCGTTCAGCGAGAGACGTAGAAGGAGCGACGGGCAAGAGATGATTTTAGAGTTTCGTCGAGTGAGGTTTTTTGAGAGAGAGAGAGAAATGAAAATGGGTGAGAGAGAGAAATGAAAATGAGTTTCAATGGTTTTTAATTTTTAATCGGTTACTTTTTTCTACTTTCAAGGATGATTAAAATTGAAAGAAAAATCGTTTTTAAAGGCATTTGGTTTTTACACTAGTATTTTGGGAATAATTTTATTTTTAGTTAATTATAAAAAAGTGGGTTAAAAATAACGTAGATTGGAAAAATTATCTTTTATATTTTAAAGGGGTATTTTGAGAAGAAAACATGTTTGAGTGTATTTTGAGAAAATAAAAAATAAAAAATGGTACCTATTACTCTTTTTAATAATCATTCATGTTGATAGATATTTAGTAGAACAGATTGGGATGCAACAACTTAGTCCTACGTTTGATAAAAACCCTAGATATTTTAAATAGTTTGTTCTATTTTACATTGCCAACAACGTCATCATTTATTATTGAAAAATAGTCTAAACTACCACTTTTTTTTCTCGCTTTTCCAAAATTTATCAAAATTCATTTTTTTTTCAAAATATAAGTGTTTTTCATTTGAAAACACCATTTACCCTTTAAAAATATAAAACTTCCACAAATATCTTATACTAAGTTATCGGTAAAAAAAAATAATTTGTTTTTTAATTTATAGTGCTGAAATAGTTTTTAACTTTTTAGTTTAATTTTTATTTTAAGAAAATAGACAGTAACGTGTTATTATATATGGAATAAAATGTAAAAAAAATTAGGAGTATTTTGATTTTTTTACTGATATTTTGAAACGACAGATTGGTGATATTTGAGCAATTTCTCATTATTATTTAGTGAAAAAATTATATAAAAGAGTTTGTATCATCAAAATCAAAGTAGCTTGTTGACACAAAAATAAATTTTAAAATATGGATATAAGCAAATTATCACTCAAAATATTAATCTCATAATCAAATTTTATTTATGATATTCGATTGTTACGTATTTGATATCAGTAATCTTAATTCAAATAAGTAGATTAATAATTCATTTTTTAATAAATTAGCTAAAATTTTAAAAATTTAAAATATTTAACATGCCGAAATCAATTGAACTTAAATTAATTTCATTTAGTTAAAAAATGACTCATTAAATATAATTAATTATATTATACTAATTAATTTATTAACTAACCTGTTAGAAGAAGAAAGTATGAAAACTGAATAGCTTATACAAGAACCACAGTACTGGATTAGAGAAATTTAATGTTAAAATTATTTAATCTCCAATCACAAGTAAAAAGTACTATTCATCAATATTATTAAATTTATATAATCTTTTTATTACTAAATATTTTAATAAATTTGATGTTTAATAAATATATATAGAGTTTTGATGTTCTATAGATATATATAGAAAAAAATTTGAACGCCATACTGTCAATTTCAATGACATGACAAATAACCGTGTTATTTTGTAATTACCTGTCAAACATTATTGAAATCAGTCGAACCGAAGCGTAAAAGAAATAGCAAGCGCTCATGTTTCCTATGTGAAGATAAATTCCCACTCGTGATATAATTAATACTTCACGAATATCTTCCCATAAAAAGGAAAGAGAAACAAGTAAACTGACAACTGATCAAAGATAACGATGATATGCGGGGTGAAAGTGAAACCACCATACATATATGTATCATAATAAAGACACTTTGGAGAGCTAAGGGACGCCTTGGCGATTGATCGTGTCGGTGGCGTTGCGTTCAGAAGAAGAGGTTACGGAGCCACCGGAGAGAGTGGGCGCGTCGACGGACGCGCCGGCGCCGCGGCCGGGCTTGGGTTGGAGATGGCCATGGGTACCGTAAGCTTTCATCTTGTAATCTTCCAAGTCGTCATATTGAACGTACGGACTGTCCTCCATCGGAAGTCCTTCAAGCTTTTCATCTTCCTTCGTCTTGCGTTCCTGCTTGTTTTTCATCGACTGTTAATGTCCTTTCGAATTTCGTTTTTAGTAATTCAACATTGAACTTTTTTTAATGGTTCTTTCCATTTAATTGTTTCACTTGTGCAAGCCGTTAAGAGCCACGTGCATGTAGAGACGCCACGTAGTGAAAATCTAAATTCGTAAACGTTACAGTAAACAATTGTTTGTATTAAATAATTCGAGCAGGGAAATTAGTACAATTTGAACGCGGGAAAACGATTATTTTAAGAATATAATTTTTATTAGTATAGTTTGATTTAGCGTTATGTTTTTAGTAAACAAATCATGGAACTGTTATTTATTATAATTTTAATGAAAAACAAATACAAATTTAAATAAATATAATAATAAGCACATAGTACATACTGTGTAAGTATAAGAGATTAATGAAAAATACCCAAAAGATAAAACTAAGAACACAAATACAGATTCGGGTACATGTACATCTGTCCAATTTTTTAGGGGCAAACTTATCCTTCGAAAATTGTAGATTAGAGAACAAAATGATGAAAAGATGAAAAGAAAAACCTAATAAGCAGATTGAAATGATAAAGATATAAAATATTGTGACGATAATTGCAAATGAAACCTTGTCCGTAACGGTGGCTTTGGTTTTTTCCGTGTTAGCAGGAGACTCCTTAGCGGGTTCCACTACGTTCTTTCCAGCGGCTTGCATTTTCACTCCCTCTCTCTCTCTACTCCAAAAATACTTAGGATTCTCAGTTTGAGTTATACACGAACACGTACACACCGAGGTCGGAGTATCTACAAATAGCCATCGATGGCTACGTGGCATCTTAAACACTGCCACGTGGAGGTTGCGGGGAATTTCTTTTGACACGTGCAAGATGGAAGATAGCGAGAAATTGTTTTTCATGTATTAGTTAATGCATGTCATCAGATAGCGTGCAAAGCTTGGCTTTCGGGGCAAGTTAAAAATAAAATTGATTTAATTTGTCACAAGTAATAATATTTTAAGTTAAATTTATTTTTAGTGGTAAATTAATCTTTTTTAGCTTAACTTCATACATGATAATAATTTTTTTTCAATTTGTACTTATTATTAATAATATATAATTCATGTATGTGAGACAACAAAAAATATTATAATTTACATAATAATGTATGAATATGAATCTCATCTATGTCACTTAACAAATTAGTTTAGTAGAACTAGTTGATTTCGATAATTAGCTAAGAAAAAGAAAAATATTAATTAACTATTATTATTTACTAACAAGTCATCAATATGCTTAATTTTTTTAAATCATTTTTAGCGTTTTGTATATTAAAAAAGAGGAAATAATAATTCTAGGAAGAATTTGAATTTATAAAATCAAGTGTAAAACTACTTTTCTAAAACTAGACGAATTGAGAAAAAAGTAAGAAGTTTTATAATAGTAATTTTTATTTTTATGTTAAAATTTATTGATTCAGTTTATATACCAACTAGTTGCAAGGTACGTAAGACAATTAAAATTATCAGTATACGATATGAAATTAATGTACTTTTATTGCTCATATGTATCACATTAGAAATTCTTTAGCTCCTTATCTAAAATACAGTTATATATTCTTCTTTACGATAATTTATTCAAAATTAGACTTCTATTTCGATTTCAAGCAAAAAATATATATATTTTAGAAGAAAAAAATAAGAGTTCATCGAAAAATAAAATCGTCGAAATTCCGGACTGTCCGGAACAACATGAATTTCATTGTAATCCATAACAAAATTGAATTTTAAAATCTTTTATTTCTAAACCTAAATCTTAAATCATCAAATAATAATCTAAAAAATTACTAAGTTTTAGACTATACCAATACTGAAAAAAAATTGATTATCATTTTTTAGTGAAAGAAGAAGAGATATAGAAGAGAGAAGATAAAAAAAAAATGAATTTATTAGGTTCAGAAAATACTTTTATTTGAAAATAGATCAAAAATCTATTTTTGATAAAACTATCATCATAAATCCAAGTTTAATATTTAAGACACAAGTTTCTAAAATGAATATTATCTGTGATAAACATCATGATCCATATGTTTAATTTGCGAAATTAAATCCATAAAAGATACAGGTTAAATAATGAGAATAAAGTAATAGACCTTTTTCGCAATAATAAAAACTTTGTTTTATTAAGGATTTAGTCAAACAAAAGTTAATTAAATTCTAATTGCATTGATTAAATTAACTTCCACTCAGTATACCGTTTTATCTAATAACATGTGAACTAAATTCTATGACATAAAAAAATAATTAACTACCTTAAATATTTGATAAATAAATTCAGTGGTTCAGACTTGTAATTGCAACATTGATTACTATTCAGCTGTATATATAGCTGCTTCATCTTTTTCTTTCTTCTGCATTCTACAATTAGTTTGAGAACCAAATGTGTAACGTACATAATTACATCATGTGTATTTGATTAAATTCATTGTTGACCTATGTCTTTCCTCGGTTAAAACTGAGACACACTTCGAAAACCCGAAATCCAACTACTCAACACGCCGTGATCCGATATAACAGAGCTTCCAAACGGCACCACGCACCCGTTGTCGCCGAATACGATAATAGGCAGATTAGTTCATTTTTATTGTCGTTTCAAGGTTTTATGGATTTGATAGAAAAAGAGAAAGAGCGTCTAATTCGAGATATGGTCCATATAGATGTTCTTTTTTTGAGCGGTAGGTATGCAAATTTATTTTAATGTTTTCTAGCATAAAAGTTTCTACGGTACCCTACTCCGCATCTATCTTCGATTATGAGCTTTGTCTTTGTGCGAGCATCTTCGATTAAAACTAGACAATCTTTCTTTAACTCCGATTCCAAGGTTCCGAGCATCAAGGTGCCTCTCTATGATCTTCGATGCCAAGAACATACATTCATATACCGGAGGCTCTATAATGCTTAGGTTTTCTTGAGGTTGCCGTTCACTTATGAAAGAAAAAAAAAGACTTCTCTATAATCCTCCCCGAGCGGCAGTCAAACGGGAAAGCGTGAATGAGGGAATAGAAAAAATTGCAGCAAGAAACAGACAACCAGATCTCCGGGGATACACGACAGAAAGGCTTGGTTTATTTACAAAAAAAACCTTCAACAAGCGTAGATTTTCTCCGGGGATACACGACAGAAGGGCTTGGTTTATTTACAAAAAAAACCTTCAACAAGCGTAGATTTATGATTCATGGTATTATTTATTGCAGTTAATAACCGTTCATGAATCTGCTAAGCTTTATTGCTTGAATACTAGTACTAGAGGGAATAGAATACTTATAAAGAACTGAACTTTTACGTCGTACCGGATGATCACTATTCATGGAAAAATATCTGTAATATACTGCCCATAAAATCTTATAATGGGATTAATGTATGATGTTTTAGTATATAGGATTAATCCGACTTATTTCGATTGAATGCATGTGATATTTTTCCTTTATATCTAATAATGAAATAGAACTACTCGGGAGGAACTTATAATGGGCAAATTAGTCCAAGGTAAAACAATGCTTTATGGAAGATTTAAAACGGTGAGCAGCTAAGGTGTAAAAGATAGAAAACAAACAGCCATCGAAGACTATTTCCTTCATATAATGGAAGGAAGCAACTAAGTGAGGTCTGAAATGATAAAGAGCAACTCAAATGACTTTCGACGTGGTAATATTATTAGCTCTCGGAATGAAAAGAAAGCAAGTCCTTTTGAATTTCGAAACCATTTGTCTGCTCTTATACTATTTTATGTATTATTCTTAAAAAGAGAGTGTAGCCATGTGGGAAATATAACCAAGAGAAAGATTGTTCAAAAGTTGATAAAAAAAATAGCGAAAGGAAAAACATCTGTTGTGTACAGAGAAGATGACACATCCATTTTATTGGAATTCAAACGTGTACAACAAGGAAGAGCGTAAGATCAGATACACTTCACAAACTCTTCACGGCAAGATGTAAATAAAAAAAAACTAGAAAAGAAGTAATCCCATCACTTAAAAACGAAAGGGAAACCGAAACACAGCAAATCTTCTACGACGCGGCACATCGCAGTATCAGATACCGGTGCCGTAGCCTCCGGTGCCTCCGGTCACTCCGGTGTGAGTGGTGTTGGTTGCTTTTCTGGCCTCTTTCTCGGCGGCGTTCTGAGTCTTTTCGCCTTGCTTGTTCAGCTCCGCCTGAGTTCTCCTCTCATCTTTCGTCTCTCTCGCCATCTCCTTCTCAGCCGGAGTGTCTGCCCTCATTTTATCCATCTGCCACGTCAACATTATTTATCATTAAAACTAATTATATTACGTCTCCAGCTATATAACTCATAATTAATAATGGGAAATTTTTGTATAACCCAATTAAAATAGTCTATTGGTAAATATTTGGTTTACGAAGATTTGTAAGTAAATCGTAAGTAAATAAGCAAGATGTATTCGTTTACGTATAAAAATACTCCTAAATTGTTAATAAAAATTTAAAAATATTAATAAATAAATTGATCTAAAAATTAACTAAAAATAAAGAAAAATAAATAACAGTGATTATATCAACATTATAATCATAACGGTGGTTATTTACGATTTTTTTAAAAAATATTGAATATATCAACGCTATCAATGTGGGTATAGAACCACAAAGTTCTTATTAATAATTGTACCTTTTCCTGAGCTGAGGCTTTGGTCTTTTCCATGCCGGCCTTGGCCGAGGCTGCCACGTTTTCAGCGGATTCCTTAGTCGAAGCCATTGCGTTCTTTCCAGATTGCATTTTGGTAAAATAAAACAAATTCTCTTTCAGTAATCTTTGTTTTGTTTTTTTGGTAACTCAAAACTGGACTTGGTATCTTTGGGAACTTGATGCAGCCTATATATAGAAAGTAAAAGTCACCGTTTATAGACACGTGTAATAGGAGAACAGATACGTGGCGACAAGAGAGATTCGCGAATAAAAAGTGCATGGGATTTGAGGATTGATCTATATCTCCACTTTAAAAATACAGAACTATATTGACGTGGAGGATGTTTATGAAATGTGGCGACACGAGGACGGTAGTTTGGTAAACGTGGCGAGATAGCTCCATAGCAATTATTATTAAAAGGTTTACGTATGGTCACGTGTCCTTGTGCAGCTCAAAGTATGGAAAGATTCAAATCCTAATGCAGTTTATTATTTTCTTTGTGAATTAGTAGTAGTCCTGCCCATGCATGGCTTTGTACAAAGAAATTTGTATCTCATTAAGATATGGATCTAAATGGCTAAGATAGCTAGTGCTAATATTAACTTACTTTATCTGTCACCAAAGCTATGTTTCAATTTACTAAACAACATCGCCTGTTGGTTTACGTGCCGTTTTTCATACCTATTATATAACCCTTTCTTAAACTGTTTCTTGTTTATAACCGCTTTCAAATTTCAAAGTTCACATCAATATTCAATCGTTTACTATCAATTGTTGATTTATTTCCAAAATCTGTAAAAAAAGATTATTTAGTTACTAACTGTTGACCTTTATTTAATTAGAAGCAAAATAGTCGTGCATTGTTGTGGATTACTTAATGTATCTTATTTATATTGGAGGGTTCACAGATGACATAAAAATATAAAAGAACAAAAATGAAAAAAAACATAAAATTAAAAAAATAATGAGAGCGGTGTGTTCAAGAGCACGAATTAATTTTTCTGTGGGTCACATACTAAATGAATTAAATATGTATTGTTATGAGCTCAGATTGTCATTTCATCATTGTTTGTGTTTCGGGTAAATCTGGCCCAACTGGGAGTCCGGGTACCTCCCGGTACCGTCCCGTGGGACTCCTGATTGGTACAGGGACGGGAGGAAACGGGAGGCCGGGACTCCCGGTCCCGGTCTGACTAAAAAAAAAAAAAATTATAATTAGAAGGAGTAGGAGTGAAAAAAATAAGGATGTAATTATAATGTTTTAAACTAAATGGAGTTAACTAAAAAACGTTTTATAAGCAAAACGAGTAAACAAAATTAATGTAGACTCATGTTAAAAAAATGGGTCTCTTAAAAAACCTTACCGATCCCTAAAAAGGTGCGACGATAAGGAAAAAAAGTACCCCTTGCATCGATTATAAGTAAAATAAAGTCCCGAACAAGGGTCGGGAATCCCTTTATGATAAAAATATAAATGTCTAACCATTGAGGTTTATGTTAGAAAAGTTAACATCAAAATCGTCTACAATATCAAAGTTCTGAAACGTTTCTTGGGCTCTATGGCGATGTTGAAGCCAATCTTTACCGCAAGTTAAAGCTTCGATCATCCGCGGATGCAAGCTACATCTTCTGTCGTCGATGATCGTCCGACGCAGCTGAATGCCGCCTCCGATGACACGGTTGAAACATGAATGGTGAGGATGTCTTGTGCCATTGTAGACAACACCGGGAACCTCCGTGCATTTTGTCTCCACCATACGAGTAAGTCTAAGCCTTCGTCGTCCGGTTTTAAAAATTTTGTTTCCATTGCCTTAATACAATTTTTGAAAATAGTTTCACCTCTATACTTGTCTAAATGTAGGACAATTGTTGTAATAGTATGCAAACCAAGAAAAGAGGTAGGAGTGTAAACGGCGGAAAGATTACAAGTTTATTTATAAAAGATGTCAAGAAAGGAAACAAAAGACTCAGCCATTTTAATATCATAATTAGAAATAGAATCCTCGCCATGTTCATTGTTAATATACGCTACAATAACATCTACCTAACCTACAGATAAAAAGTTTGTTAACATTAAGAAGGTTGAGTTCCACCTAATTTTCTTATCTAAATGCCATGTTCGTTCTTGAAGACCATTGTGCCTAAGACGTCTCTTAAGTTCGTCTACTCTACTTGTTGAGCTATTAATCCAACTAATGTAGTTCCTAATTTTGTTTATAGAAGGGTCATAACTAGCGGCCCCTTCTTGAACAATAAGGTTGATTATATGAGTTGCACATCGTTGATGTAAAAGATAGTCGTTAGTTTGGAGTTTTTCTTTTAAGTCTCTTATCATAGCATAGTTACTTGTTGCGTTATCTAACGTTACTGATATAATCCTACGTGTTAAACACCATTCTTCTAATACGCTAACCATGATATCTAAAATGTTTTGACTTGAATGAGATCATTCTATCCTCCTAAATGCTATTATACGTTTGTTCAAATTTCACTCATCATCTATGTTATGAACAACAACACTCATATAATCCGTTTTAGCTTGACCATTCCATATATCAAAGTTAAAGCTACACTATATCTACCATTTGCTATTGTTGTTTTTAGTGTTTCATTTTCTTCCAAAACCATTTTAGTATATCTGCTTTTAACGATTTCCTAGAAATTAGTTGAACACCAGGAACTAAATAACTAACAAAGTTAACAAAACCTTGTGATTCTATATGCATAAAAGATTGATCCGTAGCAACAAAATATTCTACAAATTGTTTACGTAATTGATTAGGCTTAACATGACTTATCTGAGCCGAAGACGTTCCAGCTCCATCGCCCTTGCAATATTTGTTGTGACTCCATAAAAGCGACGTCCCGACTCTGTCGTTATGAGCACTAAAGATCTTTCCACAACGGTTACATTTCCCTGATTTTTCACCGTTGTGAATAATTTTCTCGTAAAAACTCCACACGGTTGACCGAGGTTGTCTTCCGGTAGGTTGAGTTTGTTGTCTTCGTCATCGTTGTTGTCGTTGTTGCGTCTCTTCTTGTTGTTGTTGTTGTTGTCGGGGACGGGGAACACTAACAGGAGGTGACCTCTGAGTTCGACTGCGATGTGGAAGATGAGGTATATCTTCTTCTTCATCTTCGTTAGGATCTTGTGTTTCATCGTCATCGATTTCAAATCCTTCTTCGACGTTTGGATTTTGGGAATCTTCAATTTCTTGTTTATATTGTTGAAACGCTTCAAAAGGGATGTCGGCATCGGGTGGAGGTGGATGCATATGAGAGATGTAGTCGGCTTCTGTGTTTAGATTGAACGGTTGAGTGGGATGAGCGGGATACATAACATTTGGAGCGGTACTAGGAATATAGTTAGGATCGTAAGTGTATTCCGCATTTTCAGAATGGTGCAACCAATTTTCTTCAAACTGATGCATCGGGAGATCTTGAGAATTTCTTCCCCTTCGACCACCCCGACTCCTTCGGTTTTGAGACGCCATAAAAAATGAGCTTGGAAAATTGAGAGAGTTTGAAAGAGTTTGAGAGATTGAAAGATTGAAAGAGTTTGAAAGAGGTGTGGAGAAATGAGAGAGAGGGGGGGGGTATTTATAAGAAAATAGTTGAAAAGGAAGAAAAAAAAAAGAAAAGATATAGTCGTTGCAAATGCAACGGCCATATTTGGCAACGGGCAAAAATTTCCGGCCATTGGAGTACCTCCCGTTTGACTTGTTGACCGAGAGTTCCGGTACCTCCCGTTTGACTTGTTGACCGGAAGTTCCGGTTCCGTCCCGACCACCGGACCGGGACTCCCAACTCCCGTTTTTAGGTAACCAGGACGGGACTCCCGGTACCGTCCCATTCCGGTTGGGCCACGTTTAGTTTCGGGTATTAAAATATAATGACGTATTTTGTATTTTTAAGTAATTATGTAATTAAATAAATAATGTTATAATGAATCATGAAGTAAATAGTAAACTCTGTCCTATTGAAGAAATGTTTTTGAGATTTCCACTGTATATATAATAATGTTTTTAGTATATACTCACCTGTAAATTCATATATATAAGTTTATGTACTCATGTTTGAATATGTTGTTGACGATAAAGGTAAAAGTTAAATACTCTTTTCATGGCTCAATAGAATGAGTTACGTTTTCTTTACTTATATTAAACGTCTGCATAATTTATTTTTAGTTGAATTGTATTATTTATCATACAATATGGTATTTTTTAAAGGATAACCAAAATAAATAAAAAATCATATTCTAGACTCAATTTTACTTAAAATATCAAAGTTAGACTTTTTACGCTAAATTGATCTCAAAATAGATTTTCGACCCGTTAAAGAAAAGTGGATACCCGAGTTTATTGCAATTCATCACAATTTATTGAAATCCGGCGATAGAGTTCGTCGAAAAAAAAATTAAAATATAAAATTTTAATCTATTTTCATCAGATTTTTTTTTAATTTATATAATAATTCATTGTATTTCATCGCAAATCATCAGAATTCGGCGAAGTTCGCAATCTATCGTGATTTTTTTTCATCGTTGACCATCTGAATCCATCGCAAACCATAAAAAAAAAAATCAAATGAAAATTTGAGGTAATGATTTTTTTGTTCAAAAAAGTGTCAAGAATTCGATTTGAAATACAAATAACATTGTTACTTTGATATTTCAAACAAAATAATGCCCTAAGAAAATTCTCAAAATATACCCAATCCACAACAATACAAGTTTATAGTATTATTATTGTTATATTTGGAATTTAACAACGCCCATTCGTATAACATTGTATCGAATATTTATCGAGATTCGACATAAGTCAAGAACAACAATCTAAAATAAATAAATAAGACTAATCAAACCTGACATTTACTTTTGTCACGTAAAATATAAAATAAGTTAACAACCCGCGGAACGGTTACTAAAACGGCTACCACTGTCACAATTGATTATCACAACACATAAATAGATGACGATAGAAAAAAAGAGACATAAAACTTTTTTCTGCTCTATTAACTTCACGTAGAATCTCCATTAATTGTTTCTTATATCACTATGTATCTTATATAGAAAAATTCGATTTTTGTGTGTGTTTCACCCAGCAGAAAATACATATATTTGTCGAGATATTTTATGATTTTATCATTAATTCGAGACAATTATCAATTAATTACGGATCATATTTATTCTCTTTTTATTTTCGAGAATTAATATCACTTAATTACAGATTTCGTAGTTTCTCTCCGATATTGATCTTTATTTCTGTCTAGCAATATGTTCGTTAATTGATATTCGATTTACACTGCGGTGTACTTGTTCCAACATAAATTGAGTTGTGTTTTAGAACATTAATTGATTTTTACAACGTAAATTGAAATTTTTCATCGTAAATTGCATATTAATTAACAAAAAATTATTTTTGTTAATTTTATTAATTAAAAAAATCAAATTTTCATACAATAATTTGAAATCAAAATCAAAACACGAAAAAGAAGAAAGAAAAAAAACAAAGGTCGTGTTTATGAAAACTTCACATCCTTCTCCGCCATGAAAACTTAACATCCATCGTGTTTATGTAGTTCAAGATCATTAATCATAAATAAGAGATGAATAAATCGTTTCTAAAAAAATCGATTTACATAAAAGATTTAAAAAAAATTAGATAAGAAAAGAACATAAGACATGTTAATTGCCGACCGATTTACGTCGTTGAACTCCACAAAAACTTCTTGGTTATGATTGATTAAAGGAAATGGTTTGGGTTTGTTCGTCGATAGATTTTGGCTTCAGAGATAATTTTTTTAAAAAATGGCAGATGTTTAAATGTTTTTGAAGTTATAAAAAGATGTTTAACTCCGAAATTATAAAAAGATAATATAGTGCAATTATTAGTCCGTATACCCTATAAATTAACTTCCGAAATTAATTATGGGGGGGGGGGCAAAATTGGAAAAAAAAATTTACAAAAAAATTTAGAAAACGTTGGGCAAAACCAAATCGCATCACGGTTATTAGAACATACCACTGACGCAAATGGTTATTACATTAGTCCTTTTAACTTTGCATATAATCTTTACAATACGGTTATTAGAACATACCACTGACGCAAATGGTTATTACATTAGTCCTTTTAACTTTGCATATAATCTTTATTGTAATCGCTCTTTTATCAAGATGTATAGAAGAAGTCCGATATCTGGAGTTTAAACCGAGCACTAATATTGATACTGGACATAACGTACCTTTATCGAGACATTGATGTATCTATTTTTAGACATCTGGAATGGAAAAAACTCAAAACAACCAAGATGAAGAAAGGTAAATATATCCTGATTAACTTATTTGCTTGATAACTTTTATGTTAGTTCTATTCATAAGAGGAAACAAAAGAACTACGTTCTTTTTATGAGGACATGAAAGACTGATAGTTTCGCGAATCACGAAGATGTAAAATATTCTAACTTTCAGATAGTTAGTATCATTAGTCATACATGTTTTCATAGTTATATTAGTATTTGAGTTGGTTTAAGCATTGTAAGTCTAAATTCTTTTATGAGATATTTTCAGATTCTAAAAATTTATCCAATTTAGCATTTTTGAAAAGGACATAAAGAGTCATTGAACTGGTTCTATTTGCGTGGTTATGTGTCTAATTTTTTTCATAACATTTGCGATGACATGATTCATATCTTATTAGAGCTTGCAAATTGAGTATGATTCATTTCTTGCTGCTATACTTGTAATCTTTTCATCGAAAGTATATAACATCATGTATTTAAATGCGATCATCCGAGCCCAAACATCTGTGATACAGTTAGTGAAATGAATCTTGAAGAGAGCGGTTTTCTACAATACATACAAATTCCTAAGCCATTCGTATTATATCAAAAAAATAGCCTTTAGTTTTTGAAAAGGTGAGCGATATCAGGATCATCCAAGTCCACATCCAACCATCCATTCAATTGCATGAACTCGATATAATGATCCGGCGGCGTTAAAGCACGAGTTCTTACCGGAGCGAAGCCGTGAATCCTTTCCAGATCCCGAGCCAGCCATCGCATATACGCGCCGTCCAGAGGCGGAGCCACCTTCAACAACATCTCTTCTTTCCTCTCCACGGCCTTCGCCGCCCTGTTTCCCATCTGCCCAAATTAAACCCTAATTCAGATGGAGAGTATCTAAACTCCGTAGAGAACGAATTTCGTATTACAATTTGGGATTGAGAGTGTGTGTAAGTCACCAAATAGCTACATGAAAACCCAGACCATGGACAATAAAATACTATTCGATATACATATATAACTGCGAATTGTCATACAAAATCCTCCAGGAAAACAGCCGATGAAAATGAATACCTAACTTACAGCGACTCGGTGTTGGGAACTGGAAGTTTGAGAGATAGAGAGACTAGAGAACTGCCTGGTTGAAAGATTCTGATAGAATTACTAGAAAACAAAAACGATGTTGGCGTCAAATGGGCTGAATCTATTAGTAGCTAAAAGGCCCACTTTCTTCACGCCTTTGCAAACAAATCAAAAGGGATAATTTCACATATTCTCAAATCATTTTATCAGTAACGGTTTATATTTTAAAATTTAAATACAGTTAAAAGTTATTAAAACAAAAATTGCACTAAATAAACAAATAAAACATTGATATACTTGGGCTATTTTTTTTGTTTAATAAATAGTCATTTATCGTGACGTGACGTTAGTAATTGTTATTAATTGGTTATTTTTTTATTAATATATATATCGGTTTATTTTATTTAATGACTATTAACAATTTTTTTCTAAACGTTAGCTATATAAAAATAATATATTTCAAACTGCTATATTACTAATTATCCCTTATTAAAATCTGATAAAAATTTATTATAAAATATTAAAACTTAATCAGTAGAATTCAATATATAAATTTGAACAAAGAGTGTTCTAAAATGGTATCTCACTTACAACTTACAACGGAAAGAGACAACAAATTTCAATGAGAGTCTACAACTTATATGACTTATTCTGTTAACTTATGATTAAAAGAAAATTAAAAGAAAAAAGATGTAAGAAGTATAATATAGTGTTCTTTTATAATTGAAATTAAGTTTCATAGTAAATTTTTTTACTAGACTCGTATGTGTTTATAAAGATAAAAAAAAATCCGTTGATAACAAAATCAATCGCCGAGACTGGACAATTTTCTTTTAACAAAAGCTTCTTTTTCTCTTTTACAAAAATAGTTGCATCAATTTCTTCCGTGTGACTCCTACCGCCTTTCGTGTAGTTCGAAACTGGCCTTTCCGTTTTTTAATATTTTTCTTTTTTCGTAAAGCATGGATGCGGTACGAAAGACTTTCACTGCATCTCCTCTCTATCATATGCGGAGGTTAAGTTTAGAAAGTCATATAATTGAAGAATATAATTTTCTTTATAAAAGTAATTGATTATTTATAATAATTATTGTCAAAAGTTTTGATTGTGTAAATAAATCTGAAAATTATATTTGAACTATTTTACTATAATTTCGAAATTTTAACTATAGTATTATTAAGTTACCAGTTTTAACTACTGTGCTATAAATTTAAAAATTTGACTATATTGTAACTAATAACTTCGAATAACTATTTTATATCATTTTCTAAGTAAATATGTATCGTCGATCATTTAATATGTAATTTTTAATCTTAGTCATTTTGGAGGAGTGATTCTTATTAAAATATATTTTAAAGAAAATATAAGACAAAACAGAGAAATAAAAATCAAAAGCAAAAACTACTATTACAAAACCAACAAATTGTAGTTTTTAAATTTTTAATTTAAATTTTTAAAATTTCTTTTAAACTTTTAATAAAAGTAATTTTATCAAACTCTTGAATTGATTTTAGCTTTTAGAAATTAGGGATTAAACAGCCATTATTAGGAAAGTGCTGTATATATAAACCCCTTTTGCAACCTAAGCCCTAAATAAAAAAAATGTAATAGTATCATCACAATTACAAGCAATAAACAGATATACAAGCACGCACAGACTCTCTGATCTCTCTCATCAAGAATACGAAATCAAGAGTACGAAGACCTTAGGGTAAAAAGTTCAAGAATGGGCGATCACCAAGAATACGAAGACCTTAGGGGGGTCTCTCTCGTCGACGACAATGATAATTCGTCCGAGTTCAACACCGTCCGCGAAATCATGGCCTCAGAACACCACTTTCCTCAGCAACAAAGTCCGCAAGATCAAGAATCCAATATCGCCGCCATGGAATCACCTGAAGAAGAAGTTGTTGTTGATTCAGAGATCATCCCCATAGAATTGTTACACGCAGTTGAAGATACGAACGGCAATGATAAGCTGTATCCATATTTGTCTGAGTTGAACGAGCTCGTGGACTTCATTCTGCAGGTACAAACCGCTAATGTGGAGGCACAGGAGAAGATCCTCTACGACGACAAATCACAGGGTGACACGTGTGCGATATGTCTGGAGGACTTTTTGCCTGCGACCGAGCTCACGCGTATGCCTTGCTCTCACCACTTCCACGGCCACTGCCTCCTTCCATGGCTCAGCCGCAATCTCTCGTGCCCTCTTTGTCGTTTTAGGCTTTGGTAATTAACTACGATTTTACCATTGCAACTTTTTGTTTATGTATCATTTTTCTACCTAAATATAATAGTTGGGTTGTATTAAATATAATTCGTGATGAGTTGTATACTGTCTTTTATTAGCGTTGAACACTTTCCAAATAGTACACTATAAATTTATAAAAGATCAAGTATCTACTTCCAACGTTTTGTGTGATGCAAGTGTCTTGTCCGATAATTTAAATACGTACTGTGTATAGCATAACTAACGTAACAAGTTGAATCATTGCTTGGTTATATTATAAGGGGACTCAATCTTATTACATAATTTAACAAGTTAAAAATCAAGATCAAGATATGATATTCATATTACTGTACATATCAAATCAATTTTGGCTTATTATCCGGAACTTACAGGTTCGAAGTGTTATGACTGCTAACATTTTTTATAAGAAAAATTGTCGTCGAAATCTAAATTTTTTTCGCCTAAGTAATCACTTTAATTAAACGCAGTATACTGAGAAAACGTCTGACAAGTTTTAATACTTTTATTTATCCATGAATGAAAATATAATGCCGGATCAAATGAAATATATAGTGTTCACTACAAAAAGAAAGATCTAGCGCGACAAATTGATTACATTGGCGTTTTACTTAGTTTATTTTGGCTAATTTTCACTTCTTTTTTTTAAATTTAAATCATATTTAGGCATTTGGTAAAATAAATTTTTAAAAAGTGAAAAATAACTTTTACATTTTTTAACAAAAAAATGAAAAAATAGAATTTGTAACTTTTGTAAAGGATAGTTTTTTATTTCATTTATATTTTCTCTCTCATTACCGTATTTTCATCTACACTAATTTGGATTCTTGATTATCTCTATATTCTTTTATCAAATAATATTTTTGACATCAAAAATTTATAATATATTTTGTAATAAATAGACACCCATTTAGATATATTTTGTATGTACCAAAAAATATTTTATAGCTATTATTAATTATATTTTATATAAATGATTAATATTTATAAATATAAATTTGTATTTTACTAAACGCTAAATCAACTTTTCCTAAAAGTTAAAGCTATTTTATAAAAGTTTATCAAACACCCATTTGTTTTTTAATACAGCCCGTTTCTTTTAAAAGCAATTCTAAAAACATTTTTTTAAAAGCAAATCTAAACCAGATGAAGCCATTATAATTATATATAAAAAAGACATTCCGCAGAAATCTGATTCCGCGAAAAAATATTTGTTACAAAACGGTTTTACAAGTCCTTCGCGAGGTATTGACGACAAAACGAGTAGTCGCGCGAAGTATCTGCATGATAGAGTTTTCTATGGCTCAAAACATGTATTTTTTTAGCGGTTGTAGGCTGTACACTGTGCTTGTCACAATGTGTTGGTATTACATATTTAGTGTGGAGAGTCTCACGTCGACTCTGAAAGTGAAAAAGATAAATAGCTTTAG
The DNA here is from genome assembly GCA_958296335.1 of Urtica urens. Classification (NCBI taxonomy): domain Eukaryota; kingdom Viridiplantae; phylum Streptophyta; class Magnoliopsida; order Rosales; family Urticaceae; genus Urtica; species Urtica urens. The sequence goes on from OY282521.1 coordinate 3,345,556, forward strand.
TAGTATTTTTCTTTGTATTTGGGTGAAAACAAAATTGTAAATTATTTTCATTTCTTTCTACAGTGAAAAGTCGACGTGACAAAAATTATTTGAGTGAACCATTATAAATTAAATTTGTGTGTTGCATATTGATTTAACATTTCAACAAACAAATGGAAGTTTAGCCTGAAAGTTCAAGCGTAACAAGTTAACAACATGATCCACTCCTTTCGGTTATCGCTAGAGACCAATATTGATATTGGAATTAGAAAAGTCATTCATTATGGAGCTTTATACATAATTTCACGAAAAATAATTGTTGACTCGATGGAATCTCTCACCCTCACGATGATGTCATCACTGTTGGACCATAATTAAGAGCATCAACTATCTTGTTGTATTTTAATTTTCGTAACATTTATCTTTAAATCTAGGTGATCACTTGAATTTACAAATTCAAATTAAAAACTTTACTGTTACTAAATTACCCTTAAAAACACAGTTTCGATATATCTTAGTTATAATTAGATTTTGTGATTATTAGTCTTGATTAACCTAGTAACTTCCCTTCATGAAAATTTTTTAGCGGGGACATTGTAGCACAAGGCCTTCTTAAAAAATATCACTTAAGCTTGGTGGCAAAACTCCTCGATCCATTCAATTCATCGTTAAAAAACTATCATAATCATATTACATAATTTTACAAGAAGATAGTCATGTATGCATATTAAAACCTACAAAAACATTTCTAAACAAACAAGGTATAACAATAAACAAACATAACAAAGGGAGCTGGTTTATTTTTAACGTTTTTTCATTTCCTTTTTGTTCTTAGAAATAAACATGAGGAGCACAATTTATCGGCTTATGAATTTTAATGTAGGCCCACATTTATGTCCCGTGTGAATAAATTAATAAATTCAAAATTATTTTGATTAAACCACTTACTTTCATCAAATAAATAAAAATAAAGCCCTTATACAAAGTTCTTATTAGAAACTAATTAATTTATAAATTAATTATTTTCCTTGTTTCAACAATTCAAAGTTTATTAAAACATTTAATTTAATTTGGCACTAGGGAATACTAGGTCAAGCTGGGGGTTTGATTGACCTCGGCTCGACTGATCATGCCCTTTTTTTAGATGAATCTAAAATTGCATATGTGATACACATGAGCACGAGAGCGGAGCATTCTACGCATTTAGTATGTGTACGACCCAACTAGATTTCGAATGTTGATGTGTTGTTTTACGATACACTAATCAAAATCTCTAAGATGGTTATGGTGAGACTTAATATAATATATGAAAAATAACCACAAACATCTAAATCATGGAGATTCAAAGATAAAGAAGCCACCGCAGAATCCGATATCTTTGAGAACCGAAGATCTAAGGAGTTAGGAGCAACTAAGATCTAAAACTTATTAGAAGTCTAACTCAAGAAGCAAGAAAATCCTAAAGTAAGAGCGTGGATGATCTGTAACTGAACTAAAATGATGTAATCCAAAATTCCATTGTGGTATTATGCTTGTTCTGTTTTCCTATACTATATGTTGTTAGTGAATAATTCTTGGTGTATTCTTCTACTCCGCATTTGTAAACAAATTTTAGGTTAAGAGATTAGTTACCCAATAAGAAGTAATAAAACGATCAGTTATGTTCAATACATGGGAGTCATGATTGACCCTTAAGGAAGTTTCTTACCCATCAACCGGGTATTGAAGTGGTTGTCCGTGTTCTTTTTTTTTTAGTCATTGTTCCTACTAAATTATTTGTGAAAAACTACCGTGTAGTTTGTCCCGCCGAACTTCAATATTGTTTCGCCGAATATCTTCAACAAAGTAACGTGCTGTTTGAAAAATGATATTTTCTTATGGCTTCTTAAAACCTACTTTCTTTCTCTTAGCGTATAATATGATAAAGAATAGCTTTACTTTTTTTTAGTTTTTTTCGCCTACTAGAGAATACCTTTTATTATCCGAAGATTATCAAAATTTTTTAGGGTATTTTAACTATATATCCATGTAAACATTACTAATTTTAAAATATCTAACGTTTTATAAATATTGTGTAAATACCCATCTAAAATTGTTTACAAATTTTTTTCGGACTATTTTATCCAAAATATCTTTTCCGCCGAAGTTATAAAAAAATAATAATAGCAGTAAATGAACAACAGTAAACGAAAACTGATCGTACACGTCATTAATGAGGAAGTAATTAACAACATTAAATAACATTTCAAATCCACAGAAGTAAATGAAGTAATTTAGGAGAGAGAATTCATTATTTCTAAAACAAGAAAACGTATGCAAACATTTTCTCCCAAAAATTGGATGAATAAAACGAAAATAATGAAGAACACAGAGTATTGAACATCAAAAATTACAATAAATCGGAAAAATAAACGGATATGTTTATGTGTTAACAGTAAACAGTAAAACAATAAACAAAACACAATTTAGAACAAAACAGTATACATCTTTTGCTCGTAAATTGTAAACTGATTAATTGAAATTTGTTTACTTGTAAAAAAACATATAAAAAAATTAGTTCTTTCCCATGTAAAAGTTTATATATTTCAAAACATCCAACGTTTTGTAAATATTTTGTAAATACCTACCTAGACTTGTTTACACAAATATTGGGTCCAAACTACCCTAAAAATATTTCATAATTAATCTTCCCGGTTTAAATTATTTTTCGTTTGAAATTTAGATTTATTTTTCTGAAATAATTCATTTTTGAATAATTTCAGCATTCAACTTGCTCAAATTAACGTTCATTTAATGTATTTTTTATGTATTAAAAAGGAAACACATTGTCGTAATTAACTATACCTCATTTATTTTACATAATTAATTAACACATTTATTGTGTTTATTTTTGTTATAGTTGGTTGACCAATTCAGATAAACATTTTTCATTTCTCTTTGTCTCAAAATTTATGTTTCGTCTGGGTTCATAACAGTGTTCCTGTTATTCATTTTCCATTAATTTTTCAGTATGTTTCTAAATTTTATTTACGTTTAAAGCATGTTAACTACATAATTGTTAATATTGTTTACGAGTATACTATTTCTGGTCATTACTTTACCTATTTTCGTCTTAAAAATCACATTTTTTCTGGGTTCATAAAAGTGTTCCTCTTATTTATTTTCCAAGTAATTTTTATTTTACATTTTATAGCATATACATGTTAACTGTATATAAATAATTGTTAATATTGTTTATGAGTATGAACGTGTTTACATACTGTTTAATGAAATTCAACCTTGTTTATGTTTCAAGGTTACTTCCTCTTTTTTCCAAGTTCTTCAATATTCTGGGTTCTTTAATGGTATGCGTTTATGTTCTTCCATGTTTTTCTTCTTTTTTTGCATGCAATTTCGTTTTCAAAAATAATTTAATGATATTTCTCTCTCTTAATTGACTCCCATTTATTTTCATGGATTCGAAATAGTATTAAATGTTGTTAAATATGATATGTCGAAGGTTCATTTATTGTTATTTGAGCGGGAATTTCATTTTGGATTAAAATGGTCCAATTATTTTTGTAAACAGTTTTAGGTGAATATTCCCACAATGTTTACAAAACGTTGTGTATTTTTAAATTAGTAAACGTTTACATGTGTATATAGCTAAAGACCCTAAAAAATCGGATTCAGTAAGTGAAAAGTCTTCAATGTTGTACAAATCCATCCGAGCAACATGATGAATTAAAAAGATGAAGCTAATTTTGATATACGTTAATTGAAAGAAAATAATATGAAAATCTGTAAACAAACCAGAGAGAAGGAGTGCGAATTGTTATTAAAAAAGATGAAGCTAATTTCTAGATCCTATAATCGGAATTAGTCAATTCATAACAAAATATAACATTAAATTTAATAATTAATGCAAAAAATTAAAAAAACTGTGTCTTAGTTACCACAATTACACGAAATAAAATATACAAATTAATTTCCATTAAAAACCAACAAAGTCGGAATTAGAAAGTTTAAATTTCGCATTAAAAACCGAAATTACCCAATTAAAAAGTCAACTACCGCTCCAAAAATATTTTAAATTTAAAATCCAAATAAAAGTAACCGGAAAAACGTTTACACAAAATTTTAATTCCAAAATTCAAATAAGATGGTCAAAATAGTCTGAATATTTTTGTAAATAACTTATGGTTGATATTTGCACAAAATTAACATAATATTGGGTATATATTAAAATTTGTAAACATAAACACGGGTAAAAAACTAATTTTTTGTTTTTATTAAGATCATTACCGACTATGAATTTAGAGTTGTGTATTAATTTGAAGAGATTGTTCATCCTTATCTATCATATACATTATTATTAGGTGTATATAATATTAGGTGTATATGATAAATGTATTACTTATTTCAGAGCGCTAGAAGACTAATTTCTAGGCTAAACATATATTATGCTAATTTTCTGTATACACGTAATGTTGTTTGACATTAGTTATTTCCATGGCTTTCCTATTTATGTACATATGTGCAACTTGGCTTCATTCAGTGCCCTGTGTTGATGGAAGGAACTTTATCTTCTAGTTATATTTAAATACATTTATGGTTAATAAGAATTTTAAATATGAACAATCAAGTTGAAACACAACAAGTTATATTGAGATTAGAAGAAAACATTATTTTAAACAGCACGTCATTGTTAAGTCGGGGTTTTGTGTTCACATTGGAAATAATATACAATTATAGAGATAACTATAAATGTGTTGTTTTTTAATGGTTAGAAGAAATTGGCACTAGATGAGAATTTTCAGAGGGGAATTCTTTGTTTTAGATGTCAATTTTTCAATGGCATCTAGAAACGATATTTAAACTTCTAAAATTAACTTTTATTTGCTCTTAAAACTTATTTTACGTTAGTGCAAAACATATGAGTGCTACTACACAAATTGGCTAACGTGATGAATTTAAAAGACATCATTTTCAAAATTGTTGTTATTTGCATCCTACTAAGACGAAACCTCATTCTGTCGTGCACCATATGTACGACGTTTATTATTTTATTTCTTTGAAAGCAGTTTTGGTTGCGGATGAGATTCGAACTCACGATCTCTTAATTGAAAGTCATTTGATATTATCACAAAACTATCCTAACTATCACAAACGACGTTTATTATTCCTTCGTATGAAAAAGTACTGGTCGGTTGATTTAAACGACATGAATAAGTCTCTCGTGAAAAAAAAAAACAAAAACTTTTCGATTGTAAATGTTTAAAAAAAATCATCTCGACAGATTTTCGGTAACAAATTTATTGAACATTAGAAGTAATCTGTTGTTACAAGTGGACACAAATATTTCAGCACGATTGAAATCGTATCACTGAGAAAAATAATATTTTACAAAAGATATGTCCGTTTGTGTAATTATATAAATATATAATAAAGTATATTAAACTTGGAAATAGTCAATGTTTTAAAAATAATGGAGAAATAATCAACGCAATTTATTAACACTCATAAAATGTCGAGCCTACATTTTTCACGCAAATCAATTTAACGTTTTGAAGTCGATTTTAAAATTTAAAATTTAATGTTTTGAAATTTATTGACCATCGCACAAATCAAAGAACCTCATTTATACAAAATTACTCACTCTAACAAAAAAAAAACAAGGGACCGCCGAGTCAGCTATTCTCATCGCTACAGCCGTAGAGCCGCTAAATTTTGGTTATGTTTTTTTCTTTCAAAACAGCTTTTTGTCGTGTGTGGAGATCAAACTCACATCTTTATACTTGAAAATCACGCGATATTACCACTGAATTATTGTTAACTATCACAATTTTTGTTATGTATTAGATGTTTTAATTTCTAGAATAAGAAGTTTTTGATATATATTATTCTACTTTTGGTTGCAGGATCATGCAAATCGATACAAACTGTTTATGTTTTTTTTTTTACTTTTCTTAACCTGTATTATTTTTCCCTCATAGCAATGAAAAATTCGCCACTCAAGCTTTTATATGTTTATGAGGGCTTTGTTGCGATTCATTTCATCAGCAACCCATGGGGAGATGATTTTGGTGCCGCCAACGGTGAGAGACGGAAATTTGGATCCTCGAGGCCATCAGAAGAACGCTCCGGTGGCTCTCATAACCTACGTCGAAAAGCCTGGTCCATCCTCAAAACCGTGGAGAACCTCAGCAAAAACAACAACACTAGCATATCTTCCTCCGCGTACTCGGAGAATCAGTAAATTTTTGTAAATATTCAATTTAATATTGTAAATGTTCAGCTAAATTTTTTTTTAAAAATAGTTAAATATGTTGTCGTGAATATGTAATATACAAACCTTATTCAATGTGTGAAAAATATAATCTATCATTCATAGCCGTTGATTCCAAAAAATATGTTCATAAGAACGCTGAACTAAAGAGCAAAATCTATTATATACATAAATGTTAGATATTACCGAATATATTCTACCGATAATTTACACGTAAATAAATGCCGATTATAAAATAAGATTCAAAATTAAATAAAGTCAACTATCAAAGTAAATCAACTTCTAAATATATACCACGTAATTATACCATTTCAACACTGTAAGGAGAAATAACTAGTAAAATTAAAGATTTTGATGCCAACGTAAGCAGTTGTTTTATTTACAATAATTAACAAAAGATTGGCGATATTCAAATTGGTGAAGTTTAAACTGACCAAACTTAATTATTTAGATAATTTAACCATCAAAATGTGCCTTTGGTTTTGTAGAGAACACAATTACTTTCATTTATTTTTTTCGCTAAAAAGAGAACACCTTTATGATTTGAACATCGTCAAATTCTTCATTCCTATCATAGCCGACTATAATCTGAAATTATATTACCTTTTTGGATATATTACAAAATGTTTGTCCTCATCTAGTATACATGCACTGCTATTATTTTGACGTGAAAACAAGCATTTTATAATTATTTATATTAGATGGCTGAAATTCCACAAAAATAGAATGACTAATTTCTAAGCTAGACATAAAGAGCACTTATTAGGCAAGAATCAACCAACTCTTCATATTTCACATTAATCATTTTTATATATAAACCCAAAACATCTCATCAAAATATCAAAACGCCAATCCTTCATACACAAATATGGGAGCCGCTGGTAAAATGTCAAGTGTGGCCGTCTCATCGGAGGACCGAGTTAAGCGGGTCCCCCATGCAAGGCCACCCTTCACACTCGCTGAGTTGAAAAAGGCTATCCCACCCCACTGCTTCCATCGCTCGGTGGTCCGCTCTTACTCTTACGTCGTCGCTGACGTAATTGCATCTGTCGTAATCTATTGGGCAGCTTTTTCCCTCATCCCGACCCTTCCAAGCCCAACACTGCAATACACAGCTTGGGCCGGGTATTGGCTAGCCCAGGGGTCGGTGTGGTTTAGCTTGTGGACGATCGCGCATGCGTGTGGTCACCAAGCCTTGAGTGACTACAAGTGGCTCGATGACACCGTTGGTTTGATCATACACTCGTTCTTGCTCGTCCCTTACTTCTCGTGGCGGATCGGTCACCGCCGCCACCACTTGAACATCGGTACCCTTGACCGGGACGAGTACATCCTCCCAAAACAGAGGTCGGACGTGCATCCGTTGGCCCGTCGAATTATGAACAACCCTATCGGTCGCTCCGCGTTCGTCGCGCTTATCTTCCTCCTCAGCTTTCCGTGTTTTCTCGCGTTCAATTACTTCGGTCGGCCCTACCCTCGCTTCGCCTCTCACTACGACCCTTTCGGGCCCATCTTCAGCTCGAGAGAGCGCGTCCAGGCATTTGCCTCCGACTCGGCCATCCTTGTTGTCCTGGGCCTCCTGAGCCGCATGGGACTGGGGTGGGTCTTCCTAGCTTACCTAGGCCCGCTTTTGGTGGTCAACGCGTGGGTCAGCCTCGTCTCCCTTTTGGAGCATGTCCACCCGGCACTTCCACGGTACGACTCGTCCGAGTGGGAGTGGCTGCGTGGCACGCTTTCGACGGTGGACAGGGACTATGGCGTCGTCTTCAACAGCATGTTCCACCTCATGGTCGACACCCATGTGGTGCACCACCTGTTTCCCAAGATCCCGCACCACCACTCCGCCGAGGCCACACGGGCGATCCGCCCTATCCTCGGAGACTACTACATGTTCGACTCGACCCCAATTTACAAAGCCATTTTTAGGGAAGTCAAGCAGTGTTTCTTTGTGGAAACGGACCAGGGAAGCCGCGAGACTGGTGTCTTTTGGTTCAGAAGCGTTACCGACTAGTTCATGCATCGTTAAAAAGAGTATTACTATTGTTAATCGTTATTATGTAGTGTCAATGCATATTCTCTTTGTGTGACTGAATAAATAAAAATGAAGATCAGGAGTTCGTACGGTTTAGTAGTTTCTGTTTCATATTAAGTTTCCATTCATGCATTGTAACCAATGCCATTTCTAAGATGGAAACATGTGATGAAAATTAAAACATTAAAAAACGAAAAAAAAAAAAAACATTATTAAGTTAATGTTCACATCGTAAGATTCATTTTATTTGTGTTTATTTATCAATTAATGTTGATTCATTTAGTGTTAATTTCGATTATATGCGTTCAGCGGAGTCATTGCTTTGAGTAGAGAGGGTTTGTTTCTCCGACCGTAGAATCAGCTGCTCCAAACAGATGACAAATTGACTCGCTATGAAGATCAGCAGTGAAGATTCCGTATTATATTTGGAGAAATTTTTAATTTATTAATGGAAGAGTTATTTTTTGTTTATTTATTTGTTTGAGTTAGCAAAATAACTTACACACTAGTATTTTAACAACCTTCTGTTAATTTCGACATTGCTAATTTGCTCAATCTGGCTTTTATATATTTACTTTTGATATGCCACTGGAGTTATTTACTCTTGATTTTGCCACTTCGTATTACATGAATCATAGCATTGGTTATCCACCAGTGGTATAGAGGTAATAGACAACAAGAATAGAGCAGAAGAAAACACAATATATAGACAAGAGTCCCTATATAAACTCCCTCTTTTTTCTCTTTATTTGTATTTAGTTACTTGGGTGTTGTACAAAGACGATGAGTTAAGCGGATAGGCTTTTGAACCAGAACACGCCAGACTCGTCGTCGGGTTCTACAAAGACGCACTCCTTGATCTCCCGGAGCACAGCCTTGTAAACTGGGGTCCGGTCAAAGAGGTAGTAGTCTCCTAGAACGGGCCGGATCGCCCGCGTGGCCTCCGCTGCGTGATAATGCGGTATCGTGGGGAAGAGGTGGTGGGCCACGTGGGTGTCGGCGTTGTGGAGGAACATGTTGTTGAGAACGACGCCATAGTCCCTATCCACCGTCGCCAACGCCCCTCTCAGCCAATCCCACTCGGAGTCGTCGTAGTGCCGCAGCGCCGGGTGCGTGTGATGCAACAGCGTCACAACCGCGTGAACGCGTTGATCACCGCCAGCGGGCCGAGATATACCCGGAAAACCCAGCCCAAGCCCCGCACGGAGGCGGCCCAGCCGAGTAAGCCCAACATAGCTAAGACAGCCCCGTCGGAGGCGAACACGAGAGCCCGCTCCCGGCGCGCGAAGATCGGGGCGAACGGGTCGAAGTGGGAGGCTAAGCGAGGGCCGTAGTAGTTGAAGGCGAGGTAGACGAGGGAGAATCCGGCGAGGGTGGCGGCTCGCCGAGGGGGTTGGCGCTGAGGTGGCGGGTGCACCAGGTCAGGGTGTGCCTCCGGTGGGGGATGTGGTTTTGGTCGCGGTGGAGGGAGGCGGTGGGTGATCTTCCAGGGGAAGTAAGGGACGAGGAAAAAGGAGTGGAGGACGCCGCTGAGTGAGTTGTTAGTAAATTAATTAGTTACTTTAGCATTTATTAGTTACTTTAGCATTTATTTATTTATATTTGATGTATTTGTTTTGTTTGAACAAATCAAGTCCACGATCTGTTTAGTGGCGAGATTGTATGAGATATGACTTTGTCATGCACGTGGGCATGCACAAAGGTCGGGTGTGTCTGTTTTTCAACTATTTAAACTCACAGTATAATGAAAAATTACGTCTTTCGATTCAACAAAGAAAAAACCTCTGTTTCTCTCTTACTGTGTTTCTCTGTTTCAAATCGTGTGTGTATAAGCTGTAGGGTGAACAAGTGGTATCAGAGCCTAACGATGCCGAAACAGATGCCTTCACCAAGAAGAGTTATCCAAGATGCAGAGGTTAATGACGGCGACAACACCGGTCACGAACTTGCGCTACCGCGGGTCATGAAGGAGCCGTCCGGGTCGACGACTTACCCTATCTTGACACGATCGAACTACGGCGATTGGGTCATGTTGATGAGGGTTATTTTGCAGGCGAGAGGCCTGTGGCGGGCGGTCGATGTCGGTGAGGACATCAAAGACGATGTCGGTTTCCGAAATGATCGCATGGCCTTGGAGGCCATACTTCGAGCAGTACCACCGGAAATGTTGGCGACCCTTGCGGTGAAGGCCACGGCAAAAGATGCATGGGAAACCATCAAGACTCTCCGCGTGGGCTCGAAGCGCGTCCGAGACGCGAAGGCTCAAACACTCAGGTCCGAGTTCGAGGAACTCAAGCACAAGCCTGGTGAGTCTATTGACGACTTGTCTCTGCGTTTGACTGGCATCGTGAGCAGACTGTCGACGCTCGGTGACGAAATCAAAGAAAAGCACGTCATGCAAAAGTTTTTTCGCATCGTCCCCAAGCGCTTCTCGCAGATGGTCATGTCCGTCGACAGCCTTCTCAACCTGAACACGCTCACGCTGGAGGATTTGACTGGTCGATTCAAGGCGGTCGAGGAGCGACTCGAGGCGGAGGCAGCGGATGAAGGTGGTAGCAAACTCCTGTTTACGGAGGCAGAATGGCTCGCACGCATGCGACAACGGGAGCACGACGGCTCCTCCGGCAGTGGCTTCGCTAAACGCCGCGGCAAACCTCAAGACACCCGCAACAAGGACAGTACACGCGATGGGCACGGCAAAACAACGAATGTCGGTCGTGACATCAAGAAGGACAAATGTCGGTACTGTGATAAGCTCGGCCACTGGGCACGTGACTGTAGGAAGAAGAAGAGGGACGTGGCACAACCCTCCTCACCGCGCACGACGGTAGGCATCGAATCCTCTCAAACGTATACCACATCCCCAAGCTGCAGAGCAACATTATTTCACTCGGCCAACTCGACGAGTCAGGGTGTGAGGTACTAATCGGCGGTGGCATCATGCAAATACGTGATCGCCAGCAACGCCTGCTGGCCTAGGTGGCGCGGACACGGAACCGGTTGTACACGGTGTCGCTAAACATCACACAACCTGTCTGCATGACGGCGACACTCCACCACAATGAAGCCTGGCGATGGCACGCCCGCTTCAGCCACTTGAACTTCGACGCGCTGCACGAGATGGCAAAGACAGACATGGTGCGTGGTCTTCCGCACATTGAACAGGTAGATCAAGTCTGCGACGGTTGCCTCGTCGGAAAGCAGAGGCGTACCCCATTCCCACAAGCCGCCAAATACCGTGCGAGAATCGCATCGATCTCGTACACGGGGACTTGTATGGGCCTTTCACACCGGCCACTCATGGCGGGACAATGTACTTTCTTTTGCTGGTCGATGATATGAGCCGCTATATGTGGGTGGTGTTACTTTTTTCGAAGGATGAAGCGGCGGCAGCAATCAAGCCAGCGTCGAAGTGGAGACGGGGAGAAAGCTACGCACACTTCGCACTGATCGAGGTGGGGAGTTCACTTCGGTGGAGTTTGGTGAGTATTGTGCTAACCGTGGCGTAAAGCGACAACTCACAGCTCCGTATTCACCGCAACAAAACGGCGTTGTCGAACGACGCAATCAAACGATCGTGTCTATGGCACGGTGTTTGCTCAAGTCAAAGAAGGTGCCCGGTTCATTTTGGGGGGAGGCAGTGACCACTGCAGTGTTCATTTTGAACTGCTCTCCGACGCAGAGCTTGTCCGGCATGACGCCATACGAGGCATGGCACGGGAAGAAGCCGGCGGTACATTTCTTTAGAACTTTCGGTTGCGTCGCGCACGTGAATGTAACTCGGCCAAATTTGAAAAAATTAGATGATCGCAGCATCCCGATAGTGTTTATCGGGTATGAAGCCGAGTCAAAAGCATACCGAATGTATGACCCGACGAGTAGGCGCGTCTCCGTATCACGCGATGCAGTGTTTGACGAAGCGGCATGTTGGGATTGGGCCGACTCCAACGCGGTCCCGTCATCGTTCACGGTGGAGTATACACTACCCATGGCAAAGACGAAGGGGGGCTGCACAATTTCCAACACAAGGCACAACGACATCATTGCCGGTATATGAGCCGATCATGCCTTCGCCGGTACAGACTTCACCGACCCTTGAGGCTAACACCATGGGCTTCGTGTCTCCACCGTCCGACGCAACACCTGCGGCCATCTTCGGTGATGACGAGGCACCACGACGCTACCGCACGGTAAAAAATGTGTACGCCAACACAGGCGAGCACATGATGGAGCAACTCATGCTCGCAATCGGGAATGAGCCAGTGACATTCGAGGAGGCCGAGCCGCATGCTTGTTGGAGAAAAGCGATGCTCGACGAACTCGACTCGATCGTCGAGAACCACACTTGGACTCTAACAGACTTACCTGCAGGGAGGAAGCCAATCGGGCTGAAGTGGGTCTTCAAATTGAAGAAGAATAGCGACGGCGAGGTGATCAAACACAAAGCCAGACTCGTGGCAAAAGGCTATGTCTAACGCGCGGGGATCGACTTCGATGAAGTCTTTGCACCTGTGGCTCGCCTTGACACCATTAGAGTTTTACTAGCGGTCGCGGCGCACGCCGGCTGGGAGGTGCACCACCTCGACGTCAAATCGACGTTCTTGAACGGCGACCTGAACGAAGAAGTGTACGTGGTACAGCCCCCCGGTTTCGTGCGTGACGGGCACGAGAACAAAGTCTTACGCCTACACAAAGCGTTGTACGGGCTTCGCCAAGCTCCTCGTGCGTGGAACGCCAAGCTCGACGACACCCTGCTACGACTTAATTTTCACAAAAATGAGTCAGAGCACGCGGTGTACACTCGGGGCACAGGCGATGAGCGACTCCTACTCGGCGTGTACGTAGATGATCTCATCGTCACAGGCTCACACATAAAATCTATCGATAAGTTCAAAGAGGAGATGAAGGCTCAATTTTAAATGAGCGACCTTGGCAAGCTGAGCTACTATCTCGGAATAGAAGTTCAACAAAACACCGGCGACATCATTTTGCGTCAGAGCGTGTACGCAGCCAAGGTGTTGGAGAAAACAGGTATGGCCAACTGCAATCCGGTCCATGTACCGATGGAACCACGGCTGAAGCTAAGCAAGGTGAGCTCAAATCCATCAGTCGACACGACCCTGTACCGGAGTATCGTCGGAAGTCTCCGCTACTTGGTACACACACGGCCGGACATCAGTTTCGCCGTCGGCTATGTCAGCCGATTCATAGAGGCACCAACCACCGAACATTGGAGTGTCGTCAAACACATATTGAGGTACATTTCCGGTACATTGAGCTATGTATGTCGTTATGTCAGAGACACTGTAGAAGCGAAGCTCGTCGGGTACAGTGACTCCGACAAGGCCGGCGATATTGATGACAGGAAGATCACCACCGGCGTGGTGTTTTTTCTCGGGGGGAGTCCCGTAAGTTGGTAATCACAGAAGCAAAAGGTGGTTGCCTTATCATCTTGTGAAGCAGAGTATATCGCTGCGACCACGGCGGCGTGCCAAGGTGTTTGGCTCGCACAACTACTCGAAGATTTGCTCGGAAAAGAGGTCGGCGCTGCTACTCTGCTTGTGGACAACAAATCAGCTATCCAACTCTGCAAAAATCCGGTATTCCATGAACGAAGTAAGCATATCGAGACGCGCTATCATTTCATTCGGCAGTGTGTCGAAGATGGCAAGGTCATCGTCGACTATATCAGCACCAACGAACAGCTAGCGGATATATTGACAAAAGCACTCGGGCAGGTCAAGTTCCAGGGGCTGCGCACAAAACTCGGTGTTGTGAAAATTTGAAGCAACTAGATTAGGGGGAGTTTGTTAGTAAATTAATTAGTTACTTCAGCATTTACTTATTTATATTTGATGTATTTGTTTTGTTTGAACAAATCAAGTCCACGATCTGTTTAGTGGCGAGATTGTATGAGATATGACTTTGTCATGCACGTGGGCATGCACAAAGGTCGGGTGTGTCTGTTTTCCAACTATTTAAACTCATCACAGTATAATGAAAAATTACGTCTTTCGATTCAACAAAGAAAAAGCCTCTGTTTCTCTCTTACCGTATTTCTCTGTTTCAAATCGTGTGTGTATAAGCTGTAGGGTGAACATGAGTCGTTGAGGCGGCGGTGGTCGCTGAAGGCGTGGTGGCCGCACTCGTGGGCGATCACCCACAAGTACGCGGGCCACCCCAAGGCTGGGACGTACCGATAGATGAGGGCGGAAACAGACAGCTCCGCGACTAGGTACGCGAGCGACCGAGGTGTTGAGCGCTCGAAGCAGTGTGGCGGGACCGCTCGTTTTATCTCTGCCAGGCTGAACAGAGGCCTCGCGTGCGGGACCCGCGAGGATGCGGGTGTCAGCATTTTTTGGGGGGATGATGTGTGTTTTGTTGTATATTTGAGAAAGATTTTTGGTGCTGTGTATAAAATTCGGGTGTATTTGGTAACATTTATTAATAAGTTCGCTTTAGCTTTTTTTTTTTTAAGTTAAAATATTTTTGTTGGTGTTCAATAAAATCACTTTAAAAATATTTCCAAAAACACTTTAAAAGTTAAAAATCGTAACTTTTGGATTTTGATTTTCGGGTTGCATATTATATTTACTATTTTACCCTCATAACTAAGTCAATTAATTATTCTAATGAGATTACACGTTCAAGTTCTCATTATAGATATTACGTTCAAACAGTTTAAAACTTCCTTATAAATTTTTTGGCGACAAATTATATTGAATAGCAAATCTAATAAATTATAGATCAATATGAAAAAACGTAGAACTTATACGAGTTGTTTGGATAACTTAAGAGATGAGATTGATGTAAGTTTAATAGAATCAATAAATTAATAATTTATATGTTTGTTAATAAAATATATTATATTTAAATATAAAATTTCATTTTGATAGTTTATCTGGTCGAAATTTAAATACTATATCAGCATTAATATGTACATAAAAATTAAACACCAAAATGATAGTAATTATTTAAATATTTATCTCCAAAGTTATTTTAGTCTTTTTTATAATTTTATTTGTTTTACGAAACACTAAATCAGCTTTTAATTTTACAAAAAACTGAATTAAAAATATTTTAACAAACACTGAATAGATTTTGTAAAAAACAGCTTTTTTTAAAAGCAATTTTTAAAAGCACTTTTAGAAAAAGTAAAGTGTTACCAAACAGAGCCATTAGCGTTTTATAAGTATTGAGATTGACCATAATAAATGTGTGTTTGATTCTTCACAAAGGTAATTAAGTTTGGGCTGGAAATTAGTGATTTAGAACCTATAGCGGATGTATTCATTGTAGTTCTACTCTAAATTCATTCATAAATGAATGCTGATCTCTATATTCGTTCATTATTATATGTTGATCCCGTCAATTGTCTCTCACAAAAGTCTATTTTTTCTTGTGCGGATTTTTTAGGTATTTATGTTTACTAATTTCAATATACCCAAAATTATGTTAACTTTGTATATATATCCACTGTAAATTGTTAATGAAAATTTCGGACTATTTTAGCTATTTTATTTGAATAAATTAAATAAATTATTTACACAAAATAGTTATAATATTTTCGTACGCAACTTACAGTGAATATTTACACAAAATTAACGTAACATTGAGTATATTGAAATTGGCAAACATAAACATTGGTATAGAGCTAATTTTTTGATATATTAATGTAATTATCTAGCCAATTCCAAATTTAAGTTCAACATTTTAATGTTTCATCAAAAAATATTGAAAATTGTTAAAATGCGTTTTTTTCATTTAGCCCACACTCAATAAGCCGGAAGCTCGAATATGGGAGGAAAAGTAACATCTTCCACCGTGGAGCTGACATGGTGGCAATCTTAACTCTTCCATCAAAGATCACTCGCCGACATTTTAGAGATAAGGTCGAAGATCAGTAATCAACGCCGGATATCTCAACTCCGAGCACTTTCATAACAAATTTTTTAAATTCGGCAATCCTAAAGCTCCGATCTCCATACGCCAGTCGGACATAGTCCCAAAAAGAAAGAAAAAACATACAATTGACAATATATAAATAAATTACTTTACGAAAATGGTATAGTTTTGTTTTTGAAAAATGGTAATTTTTGTATATACCCAACTAAATTATAAGTCAATTTGGATATATCCAAGATTTTGTAAACAAGTCGTAACTAGTCTGAGGAATTCAATTACAGACGAAATGACCAAAAATTGTTAAATATTAAGAAAAATATGAAGGGTAAATTAGACCAAAAATCAACTGTAAATTGATGTAAATAAATAATTGAGACTATTTACGATTTGTTTACAAAATGTTGGGTATATTCAAATTGTCTATGTTTGAAGTGGGTATAGAGTCAAATTTTTGTTTGAAAAAAGCGATTTTAGATTTGCTTTTCGAAAAAGATCATGTTTTAAAAAGCAGGTAAGTGTTTGCTTAACTCATTGGAATTGAATAATTCTTTCGTATTTTTATTTATTGTTATGACGGTATAATATTGAGTATTTGTTTTCCAAAACAGTTTTACTATAAATGAGAAATTTATGCTCAAAATATAAGTAAATAGCACATTGAAATTAAGTAAAATGTCCAACAAATCTCAATAACCTAGTTTCCATTTCATTTTTCGTCTTATGGTTTAATTTTATTTCCTTATAATTTTGTCCATAATTTATCAATATTAAGTGTAATATTATTAACAAAATGGTCGGTGAAAATTTGTAAAACAAATACGACGATTATTTACATAAAAAAGTACAAAACTTTGTAAATTCTCTCTTCTCACTCTCACGAAGTCTAAAAAAATCATAACCCGGCCTATGAATTAACTTTAAATAAATAAGGCATCAATATAAATATCTCACTAAGACGTCATTTTTTTACAACGGTGAAGCCCTAGGTTTTAAATGTGGTATATTTACATTTTATTTTAAAGAAGGAAACTAAATAGATATTTTTTTCATGTATTAAAATTGTTTTTTAAGGATTCTAAATTATTAACATCAACGTGGAAAACATTAAGATATAAGAACCGTAATCTTATATGAACCGCGATCTTTTATTAAAACAGATATATTTAGCACCTTAATCTTATGACCTGGAAAACGAAAACGTAAAACATACTTCGTGGAGATCATGTCGATTGAGACCAATAGACTGTAGTGTATATGTGGAAAAAAATATCTTGAAATAACGCGATATGATCTCGTTCACTTGTTTTTTTATATATTTCATTTTTAATGAAAAAGTATAAAAAAAATCCCAAAGTTTTTAGAGAAAAAATACTTTAAATATTCTAGATTTATATAATATATTTTATATGTTTTCAAAATAAATATTTTATATTTAATTCAGGCTATGCAATCGTTTGGGTTAGTTTAAGGAAATTTCGAAAAGCATTTGTGATAGTGGAGTTATATTATATTTTTATATGTGATGAAATTTTATTACTAAATATATGTGTCAAAAGAGAAAAAAAAATCATTAATAAAATTCGAGCACAACATACCGCAATATAGCGCATTTAATATTAAATTTTGCAAGATAACGCAATCGATCGCAACTGATCAAAGTGTTATTAAATTTTTTGTCTTTTGACACATATTTCGTAATAAAACTTAATCACAAATATAAACAAAATACTACCGCCTATCGCAATCGCACATACGTTACGAAAATCCCCGTACACAACTTGGCCCTGGCTTCAAGTTTATGGTCTTCGTGAATTATTTTATACATTCTTTTTAAACTCATTTATTTTATACATTTTATCATCGTCTTCTTCTTCTAAAGTGGCAAAACGCTACACGTAATTTTGCAACAGTGAATGTATTTAATTTAAAATCGTACGATTGAGAATTGAGGGGCTCAAAGTTGATGCATACACTTTAGCCATAATTTCAAAATATATACCTACATGTATAATGAGAAACACACTCCCATTTGATTTTTTTTTTTTTTTGAAAGAAGGCCTCATTAAAACCTCAAACCCCCGATATCGGTGCGGAAAGAGGAAAAGAGTACCCTATGAATAACATCAAAGAGCCCGGGAAAAGTCCCGGGTTAAATTGTCCCGCACAGAGAGCGGAACTTCTCTTTCAGAACACATACCAAAATCCGACGACTCATTAGCCCATTTAGCCAAATGATGAGCTACACTGTTTACATCACGACAAACCCATAAGAAATTGCAAGACGTAAATAATTTTCCTAACTCAACGATATGGTCAAAAATTGATTCGAACTTCCAGTGACTGCATTTGGCAGATTGCAGTCCTTCCATTAGCACTTTGTTATCACCTTCGACCACAACCTTTGAGTAGTTATAAAATTTTGCCAACTTTATAGCCAAACCCACACCTTTAAGCTCAGCCTCCATTGCCTCCAGAGCTTCTATTCTACTCCGCCACATCCACACAATATTTCCCAGGTCGTTCCTAGCCACCAGGCCCACCGCCGACTCCGACCGAGAGAAAGCCGCGTCAGTATTTATTTTAATCATACCTCGATCTGGAGGAATCCAGTGCTTCTCCGCTGAATGCGTAACCGGAAACGAAACCTGGGAAGCAGACTCCAGCCTAGGCATTCTCGCTGTGGTCTCCAGCCTAGGCATCTCCACAAAAGCCTTCACCATCGTCGAGGACGCGATGTCCTTGTCAAGACGCCTTATTTTATCCACCAAGCAGCTCACGCTCCACTTCCCAGTCCTGAAAATCAAGTCGTTTCGCAATTGCCAAATCGTTTCAACAATAGCGATGGCTCTTCTCAGAAACGAATCCTTATCCCCAAATTTGTTTACCTCATCATTGTTCTCCAGTAAGGCACTGATAATGTCCTTACCCGAGGACCATCCACTGGTATCCCAACGCTTCCCAAAACCTTCAGAAAACCAAAGTCTGGTAGCAACCTCACAGTCAAAAAACAGATGGAAAACTGTTTCGTCGTAATTTTGACAGACTCTGCAACCCGCGTCGACATTGGGCAAGCATCTCGCAATCTTCACCGCAGTCGGAAAATTGAGGTGGCCCAACCTCCACAGAACCAGTATGTAGCGCTGGTTAAACTTCATATTCCAAATGACCTTCCACATTAAATCCATTGGATCGAAGGAAGCTCGGGAGATGAGATTGTAGGCGGACCTCACGCTAAAATTTCCGGCCACATTTTCCGTCCAAATCCTTTTATCCTGCTTAGGATTGGGAAAGAGGACAATGTTAAAAATCTCATTAGATCTATCGGCACCGCACGCTTGAATCACTTTCTCTGTGTCCCACGTTCTCGTCCCCGACACGAACAAATCCGTCACAGAAGCTGTCTCAGGCAGAGATGAACATGAAGGCCTGATGATTTTCCTTCCACCGCACCAGATATCAAGATAGACCAGCGTATCTTTCCCGTCGCCAACAAGCATCGTTGAATTGGCATTGATGAAATTTCGCAAGTCCCATATTTCTTTCCAGATTCCCGAATGACATGAACGCAACTGGCAGTGGGGAAAAGAGCCATTGCGACAATACTTAGACTTCAAAATCTTCAACCAATACTGATCCTTCCTCGAAGCCATAAACCAAGCCAGTTTTGCCAAAAACGCTTTATTGAAAATATCCGAATGCCGAAACCCTAGACCCCCTGAGGCTTTAGGCTGACAAATGGAATTCCAATTAAGCAACGCCATATATCGATTTCCCGTCACCGAACCCTTCCACCAGAATTCACGAGTAGCCCGGTCAACACTAACCCAAAAAGATTTCGGGATCTTGATGGTAGCCATGGCATAGGTAGGAATACTTTGCACAACAGATTTGATAAGAGTAATTCGACCAGCTTTCGATATCGACCTCGCCATCCACCCCTCCAAGCGCGCATACACTTTCTTTTTCAAAACCTCAAAACTTTTTGATCGGCTTTTTCCCAGAAACAGTGGATTGCCCAAATACAGAATATCATCCTCACAAATAGACATCCCCAGTCTAGTCAAAATTTCCAATTTTGCATCTTCCCTGCAATTAGAGGAAAAGAAGACACCTGACTTCGCGATATTGACCTTTTGACCCGACCAATTTTCATACTTCTTAACGCACTGCATCACTGCCTCTACTTGATTCATCTCAGCCTTACAAAAAAGCATCGTATCGTCCGCGAACATCAAATGAGAGATAGTAGGAGAGTCTCGTCCGATACGTATCCCCTCGAAGTTACCCCGCCATTCCTCTCTTGCCAAGAGTCTTCTCAGAATTTCAGAGGCCAAAATGAACAAATAAGGCGAAAGTGGATCGCCTTGCCTTAAACCTCGCGAAGGTATAAACCTTCTTAACGGACTTCCATTTAACAGTATGGCACCCGAGACCTCTGTCATGCAGCTTGCGATCAACTTCACCACACAAGCCGAGAAACCAAAGCATTTTAGCACTTGTAATACAAATTCCCACTCCAATCTATCGTAAGCTTTTGCCATATCAATTTTGATCCCCACAAGACCAGCTCTTCCTTTTTTCTTCTTCATAGAATCCAGCACTTCCCTTGCTAAAACAGAATTTTCCCCAATCCAACGCCCAGGAACAAAAGCAGATTGATTCGGAGAAATCAAACGATCAAGATGCGGTCTCAAACGAGCAGTGATAATCTTTGTGACTACCTTGAAGCTAAAGTTGCAAAGACTTATAGGCCTGAATTTTTCGAATCTGTCCGCCCCATGAGTTTTTGGAATCAGGACCAAATGAGCAAATTTTGCCTCACTACAGATAACCCATGTTCTGAAGAAATCGGTAATGAACTTGATCAAGTCCCCTCCAACAATATGCCAGTACCTTCTATAAAAAGAGCCCTGCAGCCCGTCGGGGCCCGGGGCTTTTAAGGGGTGCATCTGCCACACGGTACTCTTAATCTCAGCCTCCGTAGGAACAACACTGATAATCTCATTCTCCGCCGTGGAAATGACTGGTTGTATAAGATCTTCTAAACCTGCAGGGAACTCAGTGCCCCCCGCCGTGAAAAGCCTTAAGTAATTAAGATGGAGGTGCTCTCCGATATCACGCCTATTATCCAGCCAAGCCCCATCATCCGTCTTCAAACCTCCAATATAATTACGTTTCCTGCGAACAATAGAGGCAGTGAGAAAAAAGGTTGTATTTCTATCTCCCTCCTTCAGCCAAATCTCACGTGATTTTTGTCTCCAAACCATCTCCGATGTTTTCTCCAAAACTTGTAGCTCGTCTTTAAGTCTGGCTTCCTCTAATTCATCCACTGTTGTCCTCGTCTGAAGATAGGATAGTTGTTTCTTAATAAAATCTCCCCGTCCATTATGTATCCTCCATTTCGTGTTTTATCACTTTTTCAAAAGCCTCCCTGTGGACTTCTTTTTCTTTTCCAGATCAACATGATCCCCGTTCTTCCTTTTCCAGGCCTTCAAGAAAATCTTCTCACATTCCGGATCGTCCATCCACGCTTCGTAAAAGCGAAAAGGTTTTACTCCTTTCTCGTCAAGAAGAAAACAGTCAAGGAGAATCGGCGCGTGATCGGAGGCCCATATCGGGAAGTGTTTTATCCCGGCTTTAGGAAATTGCCTTAACCACTCCGCGTTAGCCAACCCTCTATCAAGTCTCTCCAAAACTTTTTGACAGCCCCTTTGACCATTAGTCCAAGTAAATGAACCACCTGTGGCACCCAAATCAATTCCACCAGATTGATACAAGAACTTCCTCAAAATGCCACCAACGTTTCGGCTACATTCCAGGCCCCCATACTTTTCTTCTTTATTCAAAATCAGATTTAGATCTCCCAACATTGCCCACGGCCTCCCCGAAGACGTGACAGTTCTGCTCATCACCTCCCAGAATTCTTTGCGATCCTTAAATCTGGGTGGACCATACACTGCGAATAAATCCCAGTCTTCCTTCCCACATTCTCCCCGTATAATGGCCCAAATAAAATTATTTCCTGTCTTCCAAATATCCACCACCAAACCCCTTCTCCACCATATGCACATGCCCCCAGCACAGCCTCTTGCAGGCACTGCTACACCACCCCAAAACCCAAGCCTTTCTCTGAGATATTGCATCCGTCCCACCCTCACTTTAGTCTCCATCAAAATAATCATGTCCGGTTTCCCCTCCCTAATGAGACTCCGAAGAGCCTCCACCGCCGAGTCTTTTGCAAGGCCCCGTCAATTCCAGGATAGAACTAACATAAATCCCCTTGGGGGTTGTTAAGGGCCGCCTCCTCGCCCGTTTCAGTCTGTCGATTCTCAACGTCAACTTCATATCTCATACTATTAATATCCACTTCTTTATTCTTCCCCTTCCTCTTCACTATCCTTTGTTTCCGCAGCGTAGTGAGAGAGGTTCCTTTTCCAGTTCTCCGCTCACTGGTCAAGAACGTCCCTTGCTCAAAAGCTCTTGCAAGGTTCGATGACAGAGCAGCAACTTCGTGGTCAACCAGGGTATTATTACTTGGCTCATGATTCTTTTCCACTTTACCTCTTTTCGAATTAACGTCCATAGCCATCGGAGTATCGGATTTCCTTTTGGCCAGCCCATTTCCCCCCATATTATGCATAATGGGCCTTTGTAAAGAGCTTGGCCCACTAGCAGTCAAAGGGCCTGAGTGTGGCCCATCCCCATCCTCTGAAACGATTGGTACAGATCTCGGCCAACCATCAACAGTCCCCAGAGGGCAAGCAGACAACAAGGGATACTCCTTTGCACTACTCGATGCCACCTCAGCACTCGGGGACCACTTCAGATTGCCATGAGAAGCCGCCACACCCCCTTCGATATCAATCAGAGGCCTTACATTCTTTTTGGCAGGCACAGCGTGATTCGTTGCCACTACTTTCGTCAGAATTTCCTGCAAGATTGTCGCTTCCTTGTCCTCATCCACCCCCGTCTTTGCATCCATCTTCTCACTAACAAGTAAGTGGGTTCCACGCGCCTCATGATCATGGCTGGACTTCATCAGTTTCTGAGATTTTCCTCGAAGCATTTCGTTGTAGCAATTATCAATCTTTGAGTCCGCAAACAGCCAAACCCCATAAGCTTCGACTTCTTGTTGGCATGGGTCCTTAATCATTGCCCAGTCTCCACGTTTGCATATGTCTACCTCATGCCCAATTCTTCCACATTTGAAGCACATCTTCCCAAGTTTCTCATATTTAGCCTGTATCCATAGAGGTTTAAGAGTGCCTCTATCCACAAAAACTCCTGGAGTAAGGGGGCGCCGAACATCCTTCAGAATCTTGAATCTCAGATCATTCCCATCTTTGCCGGCCTGCCTTATGAGTTTTCCAAATCGCGGGGCCATACTTTCAATCGTTGCTTCATTCAAAAGTCCCGGCGGGAGACCTCTCAAACGAATCCAAAACGGCGACACATTGAAATCAATTTCATCTATTAACTTGAGCGGTGGCCACTCCTCCATCAAGAGTTGAAACCCTTTGAACAGCCATGGCCTACCACTCCCATTTGATTTGATAGCCTAAACATGTGAATTTATGTTTAATTTGATCGATCTCGAGATATTTATTTGGGATAAAGAGGTATATACCCTTCTATAGTATCTAGTTTGCAAAATACCCAATTTTTTGAAACATTTGATTAATACCCAGTTGTAGAAATTAACGCAAATTACTGGACTGTTTTACCCTTTCCGGTTTTGTAATTGTTTGATAATTATTTCCGAAAATTAACGAAATTAAAGCCGGATATTTTGTACACAAATTGACTCAAATTTCTCTCTCCAAATTAATAGCCGGATATATTGGAAAATTAAAGAAATTAATGAAAGACATTATTTTGGGCGGGAGACATAAATTTGGAAAGTTGATATATAGCAAATCAACACTCTTAAACTCTAACCCATTATACACTCAACTGACTCACTCTCTCTCACTCCCACCGAAACAGACCCTTCACTCTCTCACGCAGTTCATTCAAACCGAAAACTTTCTCTCACTAGAAACCGATTCTCTCTCTCTCTCTCTCTCTCTCTCTCTCTCTCTCTCTCTCTCTCTCTCTCTCTCTCTCTCTCTCTCTCTCTCTCTCTCTCTCTCGATCTCAGATTCGTGGTAAGTTTTCTTCTTCTTTTTCAATATCATTATTTCGAGTTCTTAACTCATCCTTCATCTTCTTAACCGGAATTCGTTTTACAGGTTAAACAAAAAAGAAACGAAATCTGGAAATTTGGGGTTTTCAGTTTCGTCAAATCTATAAACTCTCGGTAAGTATCTATTTTTTTATAGTTCCATTTACATGCATGCAAGTCGTTTTTGATCTCATCGGAATTTTTTTTTATTCTGTAACCTAAATCGAAATTTCGTGAATCTCTTGTAGAGACGAAGAAATGGCGAGGAGTAAAACAGGGAGGAATAAGAGCAAAAAAAGTACCCCGCAAAAATCTGATGTAAGTCGTTAATTTTTGTATAAAAATAATAAATTAACGTATATTAACATCTTCAACATTTGAATATAGGTCGGAAGTTTTGTTATTGACCCCGATATGTGGAATCCGTCCACAAAAATTATCAATCACTCCAATTTATCGACCCTGAAATCGATATTGGAGTGCCTGGTTACCAAAAATCAGAAGACACAATTTGCCGATGGTCCCTTCGGTAATTTTGGAAAATTTGTGGGTGCTTCATTTCCAAAACACCTTGTCCACCTCCTGGTACTTCATCAAATTAAACAACCAAAAGGGACAGAGTTGTGTTTAAAGATAGGTGGAAGGTTGATGAGATTTACACTATACGACTTCCATTTGATGACAGATATAGTTTTAATGGAAAATTCTGTTAATTTAAGGTGTTGGTAAATGGTTATTATGTGTGTAGTGGTAATTTGTGATAATTTGTGTTGGTAAATGATTATTATGTTAATTTGTGATAATTTTAAGTAATTCATGTTCTGTAATTATGTTTATTTTTGTTAATTTTACAGGACTTAGATGTGACCCAATACCATCCACAGTATGATGGTCGACAATGGATTTTATTCCCCAAATGTTGGATGCACCACTAACACCGGCGTTCAATTTCCAAGGGCAAGTTAAATCCTTGCATACAATAGTATATCGAGACAAGTCGGATCTAGTTACAGAGAATTCAAAATTATTACGAATTGCCATGATATGGCACGCATCTAGCAAACACCTCTTGTTAACGAATAAATTGCTCACGCACAATTTCATAGTTTGGGGAAAATGGTCAACTTCTTGATCGCCATAAACAATATATTCCTTCTTTAATAGAGATGGATGCCCAGTATGCAAATCGGCCACAGAACTATTTTCGGTCATGGTGAAGGAATCAAAAACAAAACTGTGAAAAATATAAAGTTGTATAAGTGTACGTCAAAACAAATTATGTAAAATTAATAGTTTCTGAAACAAAGTACTCACCGGATATGAATGACAGACGAGTTATGAGCCTTGACGTAATTGAAATTAACGAAAATTACTATCAGATGAACATAGGAATAATAGATTTGAACGATACAGACATAAAAGAGAACGTTTTTCAGTTTTAACTGCTTGTGGTGCCTTAAAAAGACCCGCCTAAATTTAAAATTTTAAATGAAACATTAACTCGGAATTATTCATAAAAATTCAATCTCGAAAATATTCAAAAGTTTAAAACTGTAACAGTAATAACTATAAAATAGGAAAATCGATATTGTATTAAAGTTTAGGAGGATAATCATGGAAATTGTTTCAAAAAAGTAACAGTTTAATACTCTGATACGTAATAATTAACAGAAATTAACCCGGTCTGTTATGCAACAGTTTAAAATGAAATCGATAATAAATATTGAAATATTTAATATTTAATTTTTCATTTGACTAATTCAAATTAAATATATTCATCAATAAAATTGATCATTTGACTAATTCAATTAAAAGATATTCATCAAAACATTAATTAACAATGGAATTCGAATTCCATAAAAACAGGAAACTAAAAACAGCAAAGGATTAAAAGTCAACGTGTATACAAATTAACGCAAATTAACTACTAAATCAAGTCTGTTTAGAAGAGCAATTAATTACGGAAATGAAATAACAATAAAATCATACAAAATCGGTTGCTTCTTAATTTATTTGGCTAAAGTTGACTAAATCAAAAAGATATCACTCCAATAAATAACGATTTCAAATAAGAAAGTTGAAAATTATATCAACTTCCCGAAATCTCAGGTAATATGCGTCAATTAAGTCCCGAAATCTGAGATAAAGATGTGCGTGCATACAAATTAACACAAATTAACTAATACTGGGGGAGTAAAATTTGTAACCGACTTTTTATAAATATAACAATTAATGATTTATGAATTTATCATAATGAAATATATATGAATAAAATTAAAGAAAAAATAAAATGGTTTATGCATTAATTAGTTGACTAATTCAAAATCATATTAACAGAAATAAACAAAACTGTCGCAGTTTTAAATAAAGAAAATTAAAACTAATTTCCGAAATTTTCGGTTAATTTCTGTTAATTACGAACATCCGGAAAGTAAAAAAAAATGGCAAATCCGGAAATACAACTACTTAAAAATATGCCACGTAAGACTAATTGGGTAGATTTTAAACATTTGCAAAACATTGGGTATTTTACAATTGCAACGTTTCATGTGGCTTAGTTAGAGCAATTCTTCTATTTATTTCAATGATTTCCGAAAATTAAAAAAAAAAAAAAAAAAAGATCATGGCCTCAGGTGTGGACGCAACCTGATTCGATGAATTAATAAGGCCAGACGTCAAAGGACCAATGGTTGCAAGCCACGTTATCCAATCAAAATATGAACACGTGGATCGAGAGTCTGGCCCACATTAGCGTAGGTCAGAGAGTCTACCTGGGAGAAAATAGAGAGAGAAAGAAAAGCTTAAATACGTGATTTGGCTCGCAAATAAAACCCCTCTCTCCTCAAGAAGGCCGGCGATACTACTCCACGGCCAGGGAAAACAAAGACTCTCTCTCTCGCTCTTTCTCTCTCATATACCTAGAGAGAGAAACCTTCAGAGACAGTTTAACCGTCTTCTTCAACCTCTCTTCTCTTCATTCCCTGAGGTAATTTTTCTTGGATTATTTTTCGTCCTCTCAATTAGTATTCTGTACGACGTATTAATAAGTTTAATGTTGTTCATGTTTTATAGTAGATCTAGGTTATCCATTATCTAATTTATTCCTCAATGTTTGCATCGAAATTGCTGTAAGTAAGGATTTGACTAACGAACAATGTTCTCCGATGGGTCTCTTAGCTCTGTTTCGGATATATAATTTATATTTTCACATTCGATGCATTATATAAATTTGATCTATGTATTGTAGTTCTGATCAATTTTTTCCTTTTTTTTGGCCAAGTCTTCCGATTACATAATTGTTTGAGTTTCGAATCGTTCCCGAATTATGCTGATATCTGAAGCTTTTATGTTTTACCCTTATTTTTGCTATATGATTTTTTCGTAATATTTCTTTCGCTTCTTCTCTAAAGAATTCACAATTATTTACCAAAACGAATACGAGGTATAACAGTGACTTGATATCTTTCTAAAGTTCGGCCTAAGTTTAGTTACTATTATTTGGTCTAAGAAAAATAATATAAAATTCAAACTATTATTCAGTGAATATTATTCTAATTAATTTGCCTAACTCTCTCTCTCTCTCTCTCTCTCTCTCTCTCTCTCTCTCTCTCTCTATATATATATATATATATATATATATTGGATTTTCACCTAACTCTATGATTGAGTTGCCTATTTTTGGTGTATAGATTTTTCAAACTGCGTAGTCAAATATGTGGCTGTTTTATATTTTTATACTTGGTAAACAATGGTTGCTAATTATAGTACGAACTAGCTGGCTTTGATAAATCAGATTTCTGTGTCTCCAGTTATCTTGGCTGTCGCAAATCGAGGTTCTAAGTTTGAACATAATTATGATAAATATTTAACTAGTTTGCTTTGACGTAACAACTTTATAAATCGAGCAACCGTGAAGCAATTGCCTTAACTTATGATTAATATCAGAAAGAGATCTGATGTAAAGAAAAAAAAAACGGCATTTGATCAACTGATTTTACTTTGGTTCTGTGTGATTTTTGGCCGGCTGTTTGACCAAATTAAGTCAAAAGTCTTTTCTTTTTTACGAGCTCCGTTGACGATGGTTTTCTTTTTATTTGTTATTGTGATTTGTGAGGCTTGCTGGGTGTAGAATAAATTAAACTGACGAAGTTTCATCGAAGTGGTATCTTGCTTTTTCAGAAAGCTCTTTTTTTAAAATAAATTAGAAAGCTCTGTTAGTGTATTCCAAAAATTGGCAACTTGATCATATGTAATTTTTTCGGTCACATGTTATGTTATATTATTCATTTTGCCAGAAGAAAAAGAAAAAGCGATTCTCACGTGATTGGTTTATTAAATGAAAAATGCTCAAACTGTAGCTTGGCCTCGTGTTGATGAGCAGTGTTGTCGTGTCACTGACTCACTGAGTTTGCCTCCACTTGCTCGAAAAAGTAGGCATTTGGTGGGGGCGCTAGTTTGAGGGTGTCTTTTCGATATTTGGAAACACATCTCAGTGGGGTCGAAAATTATTTAATATTTTCATATTGTCTATTGAGTGTGTCGTTTTTCACGCTTCTCAAACAAAATATCATCGGTTATTTTCATATAGAGGAATATTTTAGCTCTAAGTTGGTGGCGTATGATATTTCTCTTGCATTTAATATGCAATTCAATATAATAATGTTTTTGGCCGTATATTAGTACGATAGTTTTCAAAAACTTAAAATAAGTCGTAATACTTTCTAGAATCTGTCCTTTGTATCTCATGAGTTAATTCAAAGAAAAGCACTATCGTAGTCACATTCTTGTCTTCTTGTTATTGGTGGTCACTAGCTAGTTTATTACTCGAATTATGTTGGCTGGTAGATTTCAGAAAATTTAGGCAAGCGAATGAAAGCCACACAAGTCATTTGAAGCTCATTGACGTGTGGGTCCAAATAGATTTCAGATCCGAAGCTAATGTCTTACTTTTGTTCATTATATACTTCACTTAAATGGTAATCTAATAAGTCTCTCAGTCAAGAGTCCTTAACTTGAGCTTTGTGAGTTTCCTAAAAAAAAAACTTGAGCTTTGTGAGTGAAGGACGACCTCATTCTCAGTAATCAAACTCGAACATTTAAGAGACTGACATGCATTTACAAATTTGAGTGATAAGTCAAATATCGCATCTCGTCTCAGTGACATTTTCTGCCTAGCTGTTTATTTGTTTGTTGATGAAAGTTATAAATAACTCTGTACTCTGTTGCTTCACAATTAAAATCGTCAGCTAACATTATTTCTTAAGCACGTCGATGCGTAGTCGGCCTCGTAGTGCGGACCAATTAATATCACAGGACTCTAAAAGACGTTATTCTTTTTACCCTAAACCCTATTTTACAGGAAAGCTTTCTGATCATTAGGAGCGAAGATGGGAGGCGGAGGGCGAATGCAGAAGAGGGGTTTGGAGGAGAAAGAAGCGGCGGCGGAGGGAGTGGGGC
Organism: Urtica urens; assembly: GCA_958296335.1. Taxonomy (NCBI): domain Eukaryota; kingdom Viridiplantae; phylum Streptophyta; class Magnoliopsida; order Rosales; family Urticaceae; genus Urtica; species Urtica urens. The sequence continues at coordinate 3,375,361 of OY282521.1, forward strand.
GGGTCCCACACGCGAGGCCGCCGTTCACACTGGGTGAGCTGAAGAAGGCCATCCCTCCCCACTGCTTCAAGCGCTCGGCGCTACGGTCGTTTTCGTACCTGGCTTTGGACCTGGCCGGGTCGGCCTTGATCTACTGGGCCGCGATGCACCTGATCCCAATCCTCCCAGGCGGGACGCTGCTGCGGGCCGCGGCGTGGGTGGTGTACTGGGCGGTGCAGGGGTGCGTGTGGACGGGCGTGTGGGTGATAGCCCACGAGTGCGGACACCACGCCTTCAGCGACCACCAGTGGCTGGACGACACAGTGGGCCTCGTCTTCCACTCGCTCCTCCTCGTCCCTTACTTCTCCTGGAAGTACAGCCACCGCAGACACCACTCCAACACGGGCTCTCTGGACCGCGACGAGGTCTTCGTCCCGAAGCGCAGGTCCGGCGTGAGGTGGTACGCTCGCTACTTGGCCAACAACCCGCTGGGGCGCACGGCCACGCTGGCGGTAACCCTCACCCTGGGCTGGCCGCTCTACCTCGCCATGAACGTCTCCGGCCGCGCCTACCCGCGCTTCGCCAGCCACTTCGACCCCACCAGCCCCATCTACAACAAGCGGGAGCGCGCCCAGGTGCTGGTCTCGGACGCCGCCGTGCTCGCCGTGCTGGGCCTCCTCGCCGGATTCGCCTCGCCCGCCTGGATCCTCAAGGCCTACCTGGGCCCCCTCGCGGTGGTCAACGCTTTCCTGGTCCTGATCACGTTCCTGCAGCACACCCACCCGGCGCTCCCGCACTACGACTCCTCGGAGTGGGAGTGGCTCAGAGGAGCGCTGGCCACCGTGGACAGGGACTACGGCATCCTGAACACGGTCTTCCACCACATCACCGACACCCACGTGGCCCACCACCTGTTCTCCACCATGCCGCACTACCACGCCGCGGAGGCCACGCGCGCAATCCGACCCATCCTTGGCGACTACTACCGCTTCGACTCCACGCCCGTCTACAAGGCTATGTTCCGCGAGACCAAGGACTGCGTCTTCGTCGAGCCTGACCAGGGTACCGCCGACAATGGTGTCTTCTGGTACAAAAGCATTACCGACTGACTCAGTCTCCTCCTCTATTATCTAGTTTACGAACATCGTCTACTTTTGTTACACAATAGTTATTTTTTGTTATTTTGCTCTTGTCCGACTGCTGGTTTTTTTTTTATATCAGGCGCAATCTTATGATTTATTTACTTTTTTGAGGATTCAATAAAACTTCACGTCCTATTTGCGTCTGTGGAAGCTTAATTTAAAAGACCAAATTGTCTTTACATAAAGCATCAATACGAGAGAAGTTTACCCAGTCAATAGTTTCATGGATCAGGTTCTTGATATATTGTGTAATATTCACTTGCCAGTTTCATGGATCATACTCTTATTAAAAAGGAAACTTACTGCCTTAAAAAATTAAAGTTTTTAGTCACTTGTCCTCACACACAATTATTTAATGTTTTTCTTTGAACTAAAATGTAAATTATTTTTATTTTTTGTGTTTGTTCCTGCATATCCATCCAACTTAATAATAAGACGTGGCGAGATGTGTTTAAAATCCAAAAGTCTTCTCAAAATTCAAGTATACTTACAGAAATTGATCATTAATTACACATATTACCACGCGCTTTGTTTTAAAAATGATTTTATTTAAAAAAAATTGGACTAAATAGCACTTTTAAACAATGTTATTGCAATTTAGCCGTATTTTTTTTCATTTTAAGTAAATAGTCCAAACGTATGACGTGAATTTTTTAATTTTTTTCAGTTCCAATAATACCCTTTCAGTTAATTAATAATACACTGTTTTCGTCATTTTTTAAAACATAACCGTTTTTTGTTAATTTATTATTCTTTTTTTTATAATTTGATGCGTTTATTTCTTCTTTTTATTGACGTTGTTTCAAAATTTGAATTCGTTTATTTACTCGTGAGCAGTGGGTTATTTATTAGACGGTTGAAATATTTTTTTTTTCGAATTTATTTTTGTTAATTACGATTTTTTTTCAGGGGTATAGTTGTCTTCTTAAGCGGTTTATTTTCGTTTATGACTATAAACCAGTTTTTTCAAAAGTTTGATTATTTAGTAATTTTTAAGTTTGATATGGCTATATCACTTATTATATCTTTTATTTATAAGAAAAAATTACTTCTTTCATAATAAGTTATTATCTCAAAAGAATTTATAAACCTTCGACTATATTTTTAATCGTAAGGAGGTCCAGACAGTTTTCATGGGTACTTATCATTTGCGTTTTTGTTGATAATAACATATACATTTTTAGGCGAGTGAGAGTGATGTGGACGTTTTATGAATGTACATGATAAGTTTGTGTAGGAAATATTATTTAATTTCGGGAATAAATAGACAACAAGGCAGAAGAAGAAATGGAATAATAATAATAATTAATCAGTTACAACAACCGTAATAATATTAGACAGAAGAAAAAAAGAGGAACACCGATAAACCGTTCGACGGTTTTTTTGAAAGTAATATTGTTTTCGTACTGTCGGGAACTGTGAGCAATTTATCTCTCAAGATTCAACGGTGGGAAAGAAAAACCTTGAACATTAAAGTAACTTCTCCAACGAGCAAAACACGTGATCAAACCAACCAAATACTACAAAGAAACTAAGAAAAATAAGTTTGGAGAGGGAAGATTTTAGAGAGATGATTTGTCGCAGTGTTTCATGAGAGCTGAAGGCTTCTATTTATAGGCTTTAACTTCGGATTCAACCTCAAAAAAAATCGTTCAGGCTTAATGAACTTAAATAGTGTTAATTTCACTTAAGTCCGCTCATTAAAACAATTGTTAATGCATTTTAATGCACCTAACTCCGGTCATAAAACGTTCATATGTCCATTTGCATGCATGTAGGGTTAATTCTCACAATAATCTACATTTTATTTGTGAAATTAATTTTTTTTTTTATTGTAAAATTTGTAATATAAGGATAATAATTATTACAAACAAGCTCAAACTCGAGCCCAAAGGCTCAAGAAGAGCTCAAATTATTACTAAAACTCGAGCCCCGTCCCACCCCGGCTTGACTCGGCACGGCACAACGGCGACACTCACGCACTCCTCTTTTCCACTTGTTTATCCTCTTAAGGAATAAACTACTATATATGCCCTACACGACGGACTTCCTCAACCAATGTGAGACTCTTTTGAATACACTATCAAGTATATTTATTTACATTCACTTCTTTAAAAACATAACAAAATGTGTTTTTAAGCATATTTAGGGCATTAATTTCTCATTTATTATAAACATGATTTCGGAAAATACATAATTACTCTTATACTTGTCACAACGAGAAATATAACATGAATGAATTAACCAATTTCGATGAGTGATACCTACTCAAATATTATCCACAAATCACTCTCACAATTTGTTAATAAACCTATTTTATTAATCTATTTTCTAACAGTTTGTTTTATATATATTTATCATCTATTTTTTAGCTTCATTTTAATCTGGTACTCAAGCATTTTTATGATTACTCCTCCGAATTGAGGTGATTACAATTTTTTGTTATTCAAAATCACTTAAAAATAGACAAAAAAAATTACTCAAATTAATGGATCAGACCCAAAATTATAGCTATGAACATACCGTGCTTAATTCATATTAATCCAAAATAATACAAATGCATAATTTGAAAACTTAATTAATAATAAGCCCTAAAATTATAATTAAAAACCCATAAGTTTCCTAATGAATAATCATAGATACTTATTTGCTCCTCTCCTCCTCTTTGACTTTGTCCTGAATTCAAACTCTGGAAAGCCTCATTGATGTAGCTCGTGGACAACCATATTTCATTATGCGTCAAGATCCTAACTCAAACGTTGTTTGATTATCCGTCAAAGATTGCATAACCATGGGTGCTCTGTCTAGTCACCAATGTCACATTTCAACCTACTCACATAAATTGTGCACGGCCAACATTGGTTATTGCAACATTTTGGTGAGGCAAGATCTTGGTTGATGGTTTCAGTGAGGAATCGAAAAAAATATATAAGTAATTGTTGTTTTTTCCATATTGGCGTTCATAATTTCCAAAAAAACTTATGGGAAATCAACATTTTTCCAATCATTTCAACATGTCTTCGTCTTCTTTCCGTGTTTTGTTAGTCGTGTTTCTTCTTTTATATTGTTGGCAAGTCTCACATATAAGAAATACCATAAGAAGACAGACAATAAAAAAAAGACAAAAAAACAAGCGTGGGATATTAGAAGTGAAGAAAAAGAAGAGGGCAATGTTTAAGTGAAAGTCATATATTTCAAATACGTTAATTAGATAAGGCTGAGTGTAAACTAGGCCAAAAAGAAACACATTATTATAAATATACAGATATTATTAACATTATTTGGCTTTCAAGTTAATAAAATTTGTACAAGAAAAAAAAAAGAAATAGAATGGTACATTAACTTTTTTTTTTAGAAATGGTTAACTAAATTGATATATTTTCAATGTACAAATATTTAAATGTAGTTTTTTGTATAAATTATTTCGCAATAATTTTTTATTAATTTTGTATTTTTTTCCCAAAATCTTTCAGAGATCATCGTAATTGTTGTACAAAAAATTTCTTCAAATTTGTACATTTTTTCTCGTAATTCTAGACACTCATCGCAATTTTGATTTATAAAATTATCAACAAATTATTGATCGTTTTTAGTCAGCTCAATATTATATACCTCGTTATTATTGTCGTATTGGCTAATCTCAAATCGTGACTAATGTAATAAAGTATAAATTCTCCTAAAAGCGTGTAAAGGAAGTTGAAAGTTGAAACCTGGCATATGCTAGCATTTCCCTCGCTTTCCCATACGCTATGAGCGTTACTTTTATTATTTTATTTTTTAATTTTCCTTTTCTATTTCGCGTTGGGTTGTTGAAGGCGTTCATAATTTTCCACTTTTCATCAATCGCCTTTTATCCGGGTATTAATATAGTAATATGTAAATAATACACTTGTCTCTTTCGTATATGTGATTGCCAACACTAGAACAATTGTTTCCTAAAGTGGAAATAGAAGATATGCTTTTGATATTTATCTTGAAGAGTTGTTGAACATAGTCGTTACATTCAATGTTTTTTGCACTTAAAATATAGTCATTGGTTTCTCTTCAATATATATATCGTCAAGTTTGAAATATCCAATTGGTAATAAAGTTTAGAAAACCTTTGTTGTCAACTCCCATTTTGTTTTATCTATTCATATTAATTACTAACCACTAGCCCACGATAGAAGAAAAATCATACGCCTAAGAGTTAATAGAAGAGCGGTATAAAAACGATACACGCACACGCACTTGAAAGGGTTTATTTCTAGATAAACGTGTGCCATATTGCATTTTTTAAAGAGAGTGATATTTTTAATTATGTTTCCGATTATGTTGCAGTCCATTTTTTTCAAAAATTGCTTAATCAATCAAAAGGAACATTAAAATTTCAATTTGACCAAACATTTACATTTATTTAGTGTATAATCATATTTGGTGAGGTGTCACTTATTAGATATATTTTTTTACCATTTTGTCTTTTTTATATTCCTTTTATTTAGGAGAAATTTTATTTTGTAGTTATTAATTTGATATGAATAAACAATTATTGTAGCGTTTTTCAATATTTATAAGAGTTGACTAGTTAATATATGTCTGTTTATTTAATTAAGTACTATTAATAAAAAAAATTCATATCAGGTATATTGCAATTAATATGTTTCTTATAATTATTATAGTATTTGTTTTTTCAGTTAAGAGTACTTCAATATTTACATTTTGTAACCATGCTTTCCTATCGATATAGGAAATAATTTCGGGCGATTATATTTCAGTTAAAACTCAAAAAAGAGCCATGAGAGTGAGAGAGAGGAATCCAATACGATTCTGAGTTGGAACACCTACTTACACGTGCAAACATTGTAACCGAGAATCGACACGTGCAGACCTGCCATTGTACCTATTGGGCTTTGTACCAGTTACGTGGGCCTACTTTTGTGATTCCAATATCACGCACGGTGGTTAGTAGTCATGAGGAACATGTTTCCAAGGGATGTACCAGCAAAAGGTACAATTATAGTTTTCAAAGTATTTACATATACATTTTTAAACTATATAGGTTCTGCGGAGACAGGATCAAAATCTCAATTGATGATTGACTGAGTTTACAAATATGTGAGTTGCCCATAAACTGATTTTAGATTTTTATGAAAGAGAGAAAATTCAATTAAGTATGTTACTTTATTATTTCAAGTAAAATGAAAAGAAGTATTACTATACTTTTGGTCGTCACAAACTAGTAGTGTGTAGATATAAAAGAAAAAAGTTGAAGTCGGTACATTTTGTACATAAATTTAATTGTAGCCATATATATATGTATATATATATATGAACTATGTAACTCTTAGTTGCAATGTGAGTCCAAATCCGAATTTGGTTTTCTCTTCTTCTCAGAATCACACTTTATTTAATTCATGATATAGAGCAAGACATGGAGTATTTTGTTACCGTTAACAAAAGATGGACTTGCCCTAAAAATGGACTTAATTTAAGACTCTAAAATGATCAGTCTCAATAATAGTGAGAGAGATCTAATTATGATTCTGTATTTGTATTAATGACATACACGTTAATACGTAATGCATAGCTTCATGTAGTTCTCATCATGTTGCAATCATATCATATAAATATGTATTATATAGTGGCCACATAAACTTTATTCAGGCAGTTCTGATAATTTATAGGTTTATATAGCTATTTGAAAAGGTAAACGAGATAGTGCGACGAGATTTCATCTTTTGCCACACATAAAATAACAATGTTTCACTTTCACACATATGTCACCTGAGCTGTGGTATCTTTGTTAATTATTCTCAATGCCAGTAATTAAGTAGCCTTCCTTGAGCGAGATTTAGTTGCACGTTTTTATTTATTTATGAAAACAATCCCTGTTTATTTTCGGTAGATTATACATTCACAATGTTTACAAAAATGGAATATGTACTATACTTTAAGATTATTTACATATTTTACCCCTAAACTATGGCACTTAATCATATCCACTCCTCGATGTTTGAATATTCGGATGTTCCCCTCGAAGTTCATTTTTTGTGTATTTGTGCTCTTTCTGTTAACTTTCGATCCTATATGTAGACGTTTGTTTGTCAAATGATCAAAATAACCTCAAGTTATAAAAATATAAAAGATTACAAATATTTTCATTATTTTCTCACGCGCGATAGTTTTTAAAGTTATAATTGGGAAAAAAAAAATTCAAAATAAACTTGGTTAAGGGAGATTGAGAAAATTAAAAGTTTGAGGGGTAAACATGGACAACTGTCACAGTTCAGGGAAAAATTTGTAAATAAGGAACAACTTACTTTCGACATTTACTTATTTACCCTTATGACTTGTCTCACATGACTAAAACTTTAATTGATCGTGGATGAAAAGTTAAGAAAGGGGCACAGACACAAAAACTGAAATTCAAGGGGAACATTGAAAAATTCAAATATTTAAAGATGAACATGGACAAGTGCCATAGGGAGAAAATATGTAAATAATCCTATACTATTAATAGCGACCAAACTAGACTATTAGTAATATATATGCTCTTAGTAAAAATATGTACTAAATTCCATAGAAGGAAACTAGTAACTGAACTACGATTTTTATGGAAGAAACTACCATGGATTCTTACCTGTGTTCATTATAATATATATGTTTGGCCTTTGGCCTGGTTTCTGCTGCAACCTTTTTGGGTGACTAATATATTGTATATATATATATATATATATATATGTATATGTATAATATGGTATTGATATTAATGTTTTCTTCATCAAGTGGTGTCAACTTTATAAAGAAGGATCCCCTTAAATTAATTCATCGGTACGGCATAGTTGCTAAACTCGTACATTAATTGCTGAACAAATTAATATGTTATTTGTGGTTAAGATCTCACCTTCAGTATTCACTAAACAACTATAAGAAGCATAAATAAAACCATATTGCGTATTCTTTTGTATAAAACAGACTCCACGATGAATAGGTTGGAGGGTATAATCCTTTTGATAAACCAACAATCTTAAATATAAAACTAACTAAAAGTCTTCTTCCTATGTCAACGAGTACTAAGGAAACCCCTTTGAATTATAAATTACGTTAAATACTATTTGAATGATGTCCAATAAAGGTCTTGGCAACTTGCACTTTATACTTGTTGATATATATGTACATATATATACGCACCTTATATATGTATTTATATCCCAAATTGGCATATTGTTTATAACACACTAGCTATAACACCACTTGTACTTAAAGAAATAGCAGGTCCCAAGTGTAGATTGCACACTCTTCTAACAATAGAAACAGTTATAATTTTAAATAAATTAAGCGATTCAAAAATTGTCAATGTATATATCAAACATATCATGCTCTACATCCAAACGGTAAGACTCAATCCATAAAACTAAAAAACAGTAGTCTTATCTTTCCTTTTTATATAAACTATTACACTGTGTAATCTAGGCGTTTTAATGGATTACTCCTTGTACAAGTAAGATAAGAAATTCAACTTTGTTGTAAGGTAAACAATAAATAAATAAAGTATAAATAAATAGTTCATTTGCTAAAAGACGTGCAATATACACACACCAAAATAGAAATGCTATTTATTTTTCCTTTCTATCAAATAATTAATCATGTCATTTTCGACATTCCAAACCGGCCGTTTGATCCAATCCCTAATTTTCAGATAAATTAATGAACATGCCTAGTAAATTAACGTTTACATGAATGACACACGACAGCTCAAAATTATATCGCTCCATAGAACCTAAAACGGTATAATTTTGCACGATAATTTGTTTAATTACTATTTTTATACTCATTTATGAACTATATAGCAGTCATTTATTTCATACTTAATAGGGATAGTGCGTTTTTATTTATAAAAAAAACATAAACATAACCTGTTTGAATTTGAAATTTTGAATACCCAAAATTTGATGCTTTTGATGTGATAGCATGGTTAAAAAGTTTAAAACAAAAACTACTTGGTAATATGCTTGCATCATATCTACATTTATACAAAAAAGAAAACATTTATACAAAAAAGAAAGAAGAAAGCTTAACTATATTTTTTTTTTTGTAACGCGGTTGTCTCTGTGCGTACGGATATATCGGTTATGAAGGAAAAACATCATTTATATTTTCTAAGCCACGCGGATTCGTGTAGTAGTCAGTAGTGGTATGTCACTTGGAACAAAATGACTACCTTTGTTAAGTTACCGATATGCCCTTCCATGTGCATTTAGTACATCACATTATTGCTTAGCATGATCTCATAATTACCAACTTTATGCATGGTATTCGTTCGTGTATGTATTGCGTATTTACTATTTTACCCTAGCTTCTTTAGAAAGATCATTCACGTTACCCGAGCTGTGGTGTGTTTGACCGTGTAAACACGTATGTGCGCGTGTATATTTACGTGTATAACAGTAAATCCATTTTAATAAATTTAACTGCTTGTACAATCAAGATTTCCATAGTTTTGAATTGGGTGGAAATATGTTGCCATTGCTTTTATAATAACCAAGATATGACTGTGTAATAGTGTTAGTGCTATAAGTAATCTAGGTTTGATTGGTTAAATTACATGATTTACATTTATTAATTATAAACGTCACTGAAATGAAGTTGATCATCAGACAAAAACTTTGATTAGAGAGGGAAGACCTCCCAGATCTAATGATTTTGTTACCAATATGTCAGGCCAAAAAAAATAAAATAAAATAAAAAGACAATGACATTAGGAAACAAAATTGAACCAACTAACAAAATTATATAAGTTGAAGAAGTTAACTAATCAGGTCATGATTATGAAATGGGGAATTAGGTTAGAATGTGGAAAAATAAAATTCACTCACATGTGTTTATGCGTTCACATTTATGTATGTACTTAACCCCAAAAGTAAAGGTATTATGTGATTAACTATATGAATGAGCTCATGCACATTATAAAAATAATTAGAGAAAACGAAAACTTGGGGACCATTGAGTTTCATATACTTTATTGACTCTTGCAATGTTATTTTCTTTTAGTCACACAAAAAGGGATATTCATCCAATCCAAGCCGCTCGCTCACCAAACACATATACAGCTTGTTTAAATACTATATTTAAAAAATAATACTTTCCAATGAAACAAAAAAAAAATTATTTGCTTAGGTTTTGTTTATTACATGATCACCTATAAAAGATATCCCTTCTTTCCTTCTCAGGAACTACATATTCCAAAAACTTTTGAAGCTCTCTCTCTCTCTCTCTCAATTTTTCCAAAAAGGCAAACATAATTTGGGAGTGCTCTAGAATGGAAGGTTTCATGAGCAAGAAGCAAGGTTTGACTCACTTGTCAACGGCACAAACATGTCTGGGCATTCACAAAAGCTCACACACGATATCAAAACCATCCAACAACACCATCGTGATAAACAAGCCCAAGATTCGCATCATTCACATCTTCGCGCCGGAGATCATCAAGACCGACGCCGCGAACTTCCGAGAGTTGGTTCAGAGACTGACCGGAAAACCGACCGAGAAGGACTATCCTAGCAAGAAGAAGGCCACGAAGCCGAGAGTGGTTCCCAGAAGCGATGGCGATCACGATCACGATCACGATCAAGACCAAAGCGAGAAGTCATTTCCGATGGTAACAAGCAAGCCCTTCGCCAAGAAGTTGGACATGAAGAAAAGCGCTACTTTCGCTCATGGATTCAATCTAGGATTTGATCATCATCATCATCATGGTTTTGGCGTGAGAGATCAAAGCGTCATCAAGGAAGAGTTTGACCAAGAACATGGAGATGGAATGTGGAACACTAATGGCGGCCACAGCCAAGAGAACATTCATGGTATTTCAGGTGGAGGGTTTTTGGATAAGTTAGATTTCGAAGGTTTCATTGAAGAGCTTGATCATCAGTTCCTTTTTCCTTCTTTGCTAAACCCTAATTTGGAGTCTTCTTCCCATTTGCAATTTGGGTTCGGACCTCAAATTGCTTAATTAGAAACACATATTCTAACTTTGATTATTATTTTACACCGAATATATTTGTTTTGGTTTTGGAGGCTTAACAAAGAGAAGATCAGAGGGCTTCAATGGTACCTATAGTACTTCCCAGTCTGAAAAAGTATAGTGATTTTGTTGAGATTTTAGTGGTCACACTATCAAGTACTATTATTGTATATATGGTGGTCCTCTATTGATATCCTCATGGAGTGAATTTTTTTTCTTGTTTTATTTTTTTTCTGATATGATTTCTGCTTGTAAATAGTACAAGAGTTTAATCGTTTTTGCTTACCCCTATCGCATGTCTATCTTGAAGATTTACTAAACTTCTATACCTTGTTTCTGATTTTGGATTTTCTATTATATTATTTTCTCAATTGCTTCTCCGAGTTAATTCGCTTTATAGTTTCTCATGTCTCATTCTTTTGGATATGGATTTCAATTTTCTCTTTATCGATAAAGAGTTGGCAAACAAGACAAGAACGTGCAGAAACTAATTAGATCCCTTGGAGGAGAAAACGTATGGTTACTTTTCTTGCAAGACTTCATTATTTATATGCGCTATGTTTATTCACATTATTATCTTTTGTTACTTTAAACAAGTCTTCGTCCACTTGTCATATTCTTGTAGTTTTTGATAAATAAGTATAAGAAATAAACTGATTGTTTACAAGCACATCTTGTACAAATCAATAATTTTAGGTCCACCTTCAAGCACATTGCTAACTCTTGCCCAGATATTATCTTTTAATATATACGAGTTGAGCCATATCTTATAAATTTATAAACGGATAAAAGCTTCGGTGCATTTTATAATAATATCTATCAAGGTCTGCCTAGCTGGCGATAAATTGACATGGAAAGTTTAATGAGGCAATGTGTTATAATAATAGTACTAATAAAAAATTAATTACTTATCCGAATTATTTGTGATTCTATTAATTTTCTCAAACTCCTAGTGTTTCTTCCTTTTTCTATTTATAAAAACGGCCAAAGTACTTATGTGCTATGTGGACTATAAATGTGTCCATAATTAGCGAATATGATCTATTGATTTATTTTTTAAAGTACACACTAAGCATAGATGATTAGAACATGAAATCGAATGTCTACCACGTTGAGAACATACATCAAGTTGATACGGAGAGAGAGAGAGAGAGAGAGAGAGAGAGAGAGAGAGAGAGAGAGAGAGAGAGAGAGAGAGAGAGAGAGAGAGAGAGAGGTGACGTACTAATAGGCTAAGCTTATGATTCTGATTCTATAATTTACACAAAGAAAAAGTTAGCCACTAGATCCTAGACGTTTAGAGTTCACTAATTTATGTGATTAGGAATCAAGACTTCAGGTCAACCATAATTAAAAGTATTTCTATATTTAACATCAAAGTTGTAATATTAAATTGTCCAGTGAGATACACAAATAACGTGGCCTACACTGAAATTAGGGCGAGAAGTTGATCAGGTTCATGGCATCCATTATTTCCAACATGTTCTCGTCATGTTTACCATCATCCCATATACACCATGATTTCTAAAGTAAGAAAATCATTGCTTCCTTTTATAACATAGTAAAGAAACAAAATATAGAAAAAGGACAAATTTCTTTGCGAAGTGCTGTATGGTTCTATCTTTCAGTACAGAGAAAATAATTATTTTCTTTGGTTTTAGTCAGTCGGTTATTTTTTTTACATATGAAGATCTGAAGATGTAATTGAGATAAATATGAATTGAATCTTCAAAACATGTGACAGTTGGATTCAAATTTAACATGAGTGGATGAAGTGAGTTGCATCAATTAATTTGGCGATCCAGCTGAACGACGAAGCAAAGTAAGGGTTTTTACTTTTTATAACTAATTTATCGCTTGGCATAATTAATTAATTAAATGGAAGGTTAATTTTTTGAAGAAACTGCGGCTATGGTTGCCGGGAATTCGGCACAAAAATGGTTTTTTGTCATTTCGTCACAAAATTTCAAGAAAATATCGTTTGTGTGTCGATTTTAATGTAATTTTGATCTCCTTTTACAAAATTTTGACGAAATTTCAAGAAAATGTCGTTTGTGTGTCGATTTTAATGTAATTTTGATCCTTTTTTTTTTTTTACAATTTCAATAATATTCTGATATTCTATGGAATTTTCGTTGACGTTCTGATAACTTATTGTCAAATTTTGTGTTGGTTGTGGTAAAAAAATTAATTATCGTTATTTGCATTTTTCTTGTAAAATGAGAAAAATGGAACTTATTTATTTAAATTATGTTGATCACATAGTGTAATTCTAAACAACTCAAGCACCTTCGCGAACTACGTGATATTATTTGACTATGGTGATCTCCAAGCATGATATAAAAGTTTTTATCAATCACACCGCTATTTTAAGTACGATATGAAAGTTTCCAAGCATGAACTCATTGTTTGATTACCTTGACCTTCAAGCACGATATGAAAGCTCTAGTGTTTTTTTTTTTTTTATCTATTACGTGTATAAATGTTTTGATTATTATTTTAAATTTTTTTAACGCTTGTGTAATTGAAATTAAACTTATTTATTTTCTGTTTTTATATTTAAAATTACGCAAAAATATTTCCATTAGTATTTTTTATATTTTATTGCAAGTTTCGCCGGTAATCACAACTTCGTCATTTAACTTACAAAATATTCATATTATTTCTATCAAAATTTTATCGGTCACGGCAAGGTTTAATATAGATACGGTACGATACTCATCGATTATGATCGTCGATATTTGGTATACCCGTAAAATTAAAATTTCAATATCAATATCGATAATAAAAACTTTAGACCAACGCAATTTCCGTGTTTTAACATCATCGACACGTTATCGACCATCAAAATTTTGAATGTTTATTTAATCGAAAGCCAAAATGATAGCAGCATAAATTAGAAACTCGTGTATAGGGTTTGAAAACATTTAATCTTCCCCATCTAACTAAACCAAACAAAGAGGCTTTTAATCTAAAAGCTGAATCAGGGTAACAGTTTAGCACATTAGTCAAAGGCGTTCACACTTCTATTCTATGCTTCAAACTACTATTCAAGTATTATTGATTAACCCAATTCCAATTTCTTTAATTACAACGTATGTCCTATAATAAAACTACAAATTGGTGGGAATTGTCTGTCAAACGACTTAATACGAAGTTCGACTCTTTTACCCGTCAGTAAGGTCGTATTCCAATTTCTTTAATTACAACGTATGTCCTATAATAGAACTACAAATCGGTGGGAATTGTCTATCAAACGACTTAATTCGAAGTTCGACTCTTTTCGCCGCCACTAAGGTCGTCTATTTTAAACATTAACTAGTAATTAGCACTTGAGCCAGTAACAAAAGGCAAAACTCATAATTTTTATTATATTTAGTATTGTAATTAAAGATGAGAGTATATATTTATTCAGTTTTTATACATGAGAAAGTCGGTCTTTTAACTCTCGTACTCTGGAGTGACGTCTGACAAGGTGTTTAAGGGTAAATCCAGCCTTGTGAGGACTTCAGGGACTCCATTAGTGTCTCTTATTATCTGCCAAGATAATTATATTAAAAGTCTTTTTATATTATACATAATGAAACCGCTTCCATGTTCGAACTCCTAAGTTAGTCATACAATTACGAAGGCAAGAATTTATAACCAAGGGAATTCGAAACTTACGAGTATTTCATCATCAAGATAAGAGATCATGAATAGTCTCTGATAGGTCCCACCTGCAACGAATAACATCAAATTAAGAGCGAATGTCTGGTAATAACGGAGAAAGTTATGAAGAGAAGAATACAAGGGTAATGAAGGTAATAATAAATAGAAGTTAGACGAAACTGACATACTAAACCAATTGTAACAGATATCCCTTCACAGACAAGGACAAAATTTAACACATTTGAAAAATCAGTAAAAAAAGATGGTGATTTCTTTTTCCAAGATTACTAATTCAGAAAACAGTCAAAAACTACTCAAATGAACAAATAAAATGCACAGTGTGGGTGATAAACCACAAATAGAACTACGTTTACACAATCAAGAACTGCATTCTTGTTATTTAAATTCTAGCTAACTTTTGTGTTGGTGTAAATAAACAGTGTCTTACTCAAGGGAACTTTGAGGCCACTGCTAAAAGCATCCCTGATAGGTAATGGGAGTTGCTGGATGGTATTGGCTGCCTGACCAAATGCGGATTTTAGCTGGTCCGGTACAGTCTCTTCAACGACACTCGGTACCTCTAAAACCCCTTCCACGTACTCCTCTTTCATCCTCAGCGGTCCCTCTACTGACAGTTTCGTCGACAGAATGAACTTGCTCTCAATCTGCATTCAACCGTTACACATCAATCTCGTACAATGGATTCTAATCTGACGTTCTTGACTGATTTTTGTGGATTAATCTTAAAAGAGAATTAAGTTCTAGGACATCCTTGACGTGAATTGTAGAATCGTCCGGTCTTTCCCATGTTTAAATATTCAAGTGAGTGCAAATTTTATGCACAAAAAGTATCATACCGAATTCAAAACTCTCATGCTAGCAGAGACTTTAGCATTTCCATCTTTGACTATCACGTCCATTTTTGATATAGTAGCCAAACTCGAGGGAAATCTCCTGGGATGCAAAACATGTATTGCAAGAACAGTTTAAGATGTATTCAAAGAAAAGCCTAGAAATACTTTCAACCGCTTTGAACTACATTCCCTAGTATATGCAGATATATAACTCACTCGAATAAGAATCTGGCAGCGAAAAGACCTGCACTTCCGGACCCAAACCACTCAAAGTTCCACCGACCTTCCAAATATGGTGACCTGATCAGCTAAATCGAGCAGGTGAAAATCCAATCGCAAACAATATACTAAGTTTGCTCGAATTTATTTGCAGTGAATAAGCGCTTACGTGGTTGGACGAGGAGTTGGATTCAGCCGCTCAAGGCTTGTAATTCTCTCGTTCACATCAATCCTCTGCATCGCAGTTATCTTTCCTGATACTAATGCCTCAAAACTCCCAGCGTCCTTAAACTGATACATAAATTTCTCAAATATCAGATACCTTAGTTTGTGAACTGTAGTACGATCACATTAAGCCTGTGAGAAAGTGAGAATGTATTCGAGGTAAATTGCGTACATATATGGTAAAACAAAAACCTGAGAATTAATCATGTAGTGAGAAATCCATTTCTCTAAGCTAACGCTTAGTCGAACATGAAGAAACAAATAACTAAAATTATAGCCCTGAACCTCTTTGAGCTGAAAGTGCATTGCTGCAAATGAATAAAACACATGTTTCTTCGAAAAAATATACTATTCATTTGTAGTAACTTCAGTGGAACTCGTGGAGTCAATGACTGACATTAACAAGTCTAAAAGAAAATCGTTAAATCATTCCGAATTGCATAGTCACGGTAAAATCAAAGCCGTAGATTCGACTAAACTGAATACATGTTAGAAAACATATAAAATATACTTTAAGAATTGAGAACGGCAGAAATGACAAAGAAATCCTAATCTCGAGGCAGAGCAATCCAAAATCTGGAAACTCATGGAGAGACTAAAATTCCGTATAGAAACCTAAATTAAAGCTTCAGGAAAGTTTAATTGATAAACAAAAATGGAAAGCTCCAGAGAAACTCACGGCGAGAAGAAGCGACTCCTTAGCCGAAAGCCTCTCCATTTCTTTGGCGTATGCCGCCGGAGCTCCCTGTACGGTCTCTTGGACCATGGCTCTACAGGAAAATCTACGGCCTCCGACGGTGGAACTTCTCCGGGGACCCTCGGGAAACATCGCGGCGGAAGAAGCGAAGGAAGACGACGACGTTGTACAGCAAGAGCGGCGAGAAGAGATTGCAGATAGTGAGCCCTGTACGAACGCCATTGACGCCATTGGAGAGAGAGTAAAAGAAGCGTCAATGAAGGAATTGACTTTTCTTTTTATAGATTCGCTTGCGAAATGAATTTTGATTATTTTTTGTTTTTTATGTTTTTGCAGAGAAATGAATAAATATCAAGTCTGGTGGAGCTTGGAAGTTGGAACATGCAAGCGAAGAGACGAAGGGTTATTTCGTCATAAATGGTTTTTCAAGGGTGGAAGCGTAATTTCAAAAAGTAGCAAATAGTTCTTGAATAACGGAAAAATTGGACTTGGAGATGCGGGGTATCGAACCCCGTACCTCTCGCATGCAAAGCGAGCGCTCTACCATGTGAGCTACATCCCCGACGTGCTAGTATCCATAACAAAAGTTATATAGATACAGTTTTACACTGGAGGAAATATATAGTCAGACAGAGGGAACCATAATTTGTGACACTTCGCTTTTGTGTGTAAGAGCTTGATTTTCCCGCCATGGAAATTGACTCGGCGAAAGCTCTTCTGAGGAAACAATCCCTCTACACCTCATTGGTCAGTTCGAACCCTTCATCCTTGTGCTCTTCCGTGTTATTCCTCTTCTTTTCCCTTCTCTGGTTTCTTTTTCGTAAATTCCGACGAGATGATTCGAAATTTAGAAACAAAATCTGAAGTGTGCGGCTAGGTTTGAGTGTTCATCGATCATTTTTTCCTCTTCTAATTTCTATTCCATTTACATTTGTGATTTTTTTTATTATATGCATTTGAACTCTTAGGAAAATGGATTGTGTAGGACGAGAAGTTTAAAATGGAGAAAGAGACGTACAAGGGGCAACAGTACAGTCAGATTTACTTTGTTCGTCTGCACATGATGAGAACTCTACTTTATTCTCTCGTTCCAAACTGGAAGCCCCAATTACCAGGTTTTTTCCAAGTTCTCTTTTTTTTTTTTCTCTGGGCACTTCCCTAATAAGTTCTATATGTGATTACATATATTGTACTTCTGTTCCTCTAAGTTTTTGTTTTTATCTGTATGATTTTTATCCATTGTTAATTTTTCATGTAGTGTCAAGCTACAGTCAGAATAAATTAATTAAAATGAGCAAAATTTGTAGATTTTAGGGTCAACCTTGTTTGCTTTTATATATTGTAGGAGAAATTCCTGTTCAAGTATTACTGAACTATCCTCACTTAAAAGGATAAAAAAGATCAAAGTATTGACAAGGATTTATTTAATGGATTATGGGGTTGTGATAAGGTATTTCTGATTAGGTCGAGCTCGTATTATTTTTCAAAATGTAATAAGACATGAGAATAAGTATGATAATTATTTTGCAGTTTGCACAGTTCTGCAACTGGAAGATGGTAAGGAATGTGTTATTGTTGGAACCTTGTACAAGCACATGAAACTGAAGCCTACAATTCTCGACGAGTACTCCAAGGAGGTATTAACTTGCAGTAAAAATGATTTTCTAATCTTTTTTCTGTCTAAGTTACTTGTGTGGAAGATTGTTGGATGCATGAATGTGATCATCTGAATCTGGAATTCCTTTGATTCCTGTGCAGAGATCTTCTCTCCCACTCGTCAAGCCACATAATTTTATGCACTCAGATGATTACCTTATCCTGGAAGACGAAAGTGGAAGAGTGAAGCTTCGTGGAGATGATCTTTCGCCGTCGTTCTATGTTACAGGTACACATTACATGTCCTTTTATGATGAGATATTTCGCAACCATGATTCGTTATGCTGATTTCGACCACTATCAAATTTTTTATTTTTCACTTAGACAATGCTTGTTCTTGCAGGGATGGTAATCGCGTTGCATGGAAAACCAGGCGCTGGAGAATTTTTAGTCGAAGACGTTCTAGAAGCTGGCCTCGCACCCCAGATAGAGAAGTCACTTAAATCAAGTACAATCCCACTCACTTACTTTCTTTAGCCTCGCGAGTTCTTACAATGTTCGGCTTTGTCTCATTGCAGAAGAAGACAAATATGTCGTGTTTTTATCTGGGATAAGAGCTGGGAGCAGCGTTTCTAACCCTCTTCAGTTTCAGCTTCTCGTTGATCACATCACTGGACATCTAGGAGATGAGAAGGTTCATTACATAAGTTTTTCCGACATTCCATGCTGCTTCAGAAATTTAGATCCTCCATTAGTATGATATTAGATAACGTTAACATAACAGGAACAAGGTATTGCAGCGGAAATAATCCATGTTGTAATTGCTGGGAATTCTGTTGAGATTCCACGTGGACCTATTAATGGACAGGTGAGGAAAGTTAGTCTCCCTACACTTGTCATTAAGCTGTGTATATTGTTATTCTTTTTTGTCCAGTCACACATGTTTTTTCATTCCGTTGATCAGAGTAATTTCATAATTTTACTCCATGTAACATGATTGCTTAGGCCTCAAACTCTATTTGGAAACAAAGGCTTAGAAATTTATATTCAGCCATAGGAAGATATAGCTCTAAATCATCAATATTTTTAAACATAACTTGGTCCTTACCCGGTAAAGAAGACGTAGGAAGTACTCTCACTATACATATCTTTTGTAGAATTTGGCTTCCAAGGATCCGTCAAGGCTGTCTGAACCAGTGAAAGAGTTGGATATACTATTGACTCAGGTTTTATCTTCCTTCTGATTATAAAACTAAATCACTATATTATCCTTAAGCACAAATAATTCCTATGTGTTTCCTTTATACTAGATCGCCGCAGGGGTGCCCGTAGATATCATGCCCGGTCCCGAAGACCCCGCCAATTTTTCCTTACCACAACAGGTTGTTAAATGTCTTTGCTAACGTGACGACCTGTTACATTTTTTTGTTTTTTTATTTTTTTATTTTTTTTTGTTAAAATCTTATTCTCTCCCAGCCATTGAATAGATTTCTATTCCCTGGGTCGTCGGCCTATAACACATTCAGATCATGCACGAATCCTCACAGCTTCGACCTCGATGGTATTAGGTAAACAACGTTCAGACTTTAGGCTACTCTGGAATTGAATTCATTTTGACCTCTGTTTTTTCCTGATCCACTTTCAGGTTTCTGGGAACTTCGGGTCAGAACATAGATGACCTCGATAAGTATTCGGAGGCAAATAGTAAGCTTGATTTCTTGGAGAGGACGCTAAGATGGAGGCATGTAGCGCCAACAACACCTAATACACTAGGTAAATATCTTATATTTCTCTTCTTTTTCTTGTTCATTTTATTTCTCCGTACGGTTCATCTTTCCTTACTTGCTATTTTGGTGTTGCAAGGGTGTTATCCTTTCACTGATACAGACCCTTTTCTGATTGAGAATTGTCCTCATGTGTACTTCGCCGGTAATCAGGACAAATATGATAGTCGTTTAGTTGAAGGTATGCGATTCATTGTCAATGAACATTTCAAATACAATAAGGATGATTTTCTCCATGGCCTCTGAATTATTCGGGTTTTCATAGTTTGGTTTCTTTAACTTTTATTTTGGAATTTTGATCCCTCATTCTGTAATTAGTTGGGAATTAGTCCAAAATGCTAACTCAAAAAAACTTTTTTTGGACAAAGATTTTTAAACATTTTTCAAATGAAATATTGATTGATTATGAAATTGTGAGATCGCCAAAATAAAAGTTATAAAGACCAAACTACCAAAATCTGAACGGAGCTCACTGGGCATTAAAGTGAATTACAGTGTACGGCCTAAGCTTTTATCTTATTATAGGAACCGAGGGACAGATGGTCAGACTTATTTGCATACCCAAGTTTTGCGAGACTGGAGTTGCTGTAATGGTAAGCTATTGATTTTAATGAGTGTTTTAATTTTGCCTATAACTTTTGCCTCTTTTATTAGGAACCATATCCCATATTTAAATTAACTTAAGACCAATGTCTCCATTAAAATGCTACTAAAGGTCAATGCTTGCCAAAAAAAAAATTCACATTTGAATATTCTATTTGAACGGTGTGTTGGATACTTGTGTTTAATTTTAAATATATAAGTTTGTCCTCCAGCACAATTGACAAATAACAAAAAAATAAATGTTTATTAACCAAAATCCTATGCTCCTTGTTTATAATATTAGTAAATCTATTATGGCCTTGGGAACCTACCTATATGCACTTTGTTCAAGTTTACCAAAAATGGTTTATAAAACCAAGTTGCAATGGAAAATCTGAGCATAACATAGGACGAAGACTTAGAATTTTATGAATAATGTTTTTTATTCGTTTATTTTATTTTGCAGCTGAACCTGCGAAATCTCGAATGTCACACTCTCAGCTTTGGGACTCAGTTCACCGAGTGACATGGTCAAAGGATGATTGCAATCGAAGTTGAAAAAGGATCACGTCTTTGAAAAAGGATCAAGTTTTTCAAGAATCTTGTTCCCGAGACAGATCATACAAACAAGACTTGTGTGAGATGGTTTAGTTTATTTTAATTTTAATTCCATGCGTTGAAAGATCACATTAGACTGCTGTGGTTTTAGATACTTAAAAGGAACTATGTGTAGAGGGCGATTTTCACAACCCTTTTCAGTCACGAATATAATCACAAGAACAAAATTAAATGAACAGTGATAATATTCGTTTTATTATATTTCGTTGTGTACTCGGTATTCTTTCGTTTGATAGTTAGACAATTGAAGGAGTACAGGGAAAACTTTTGCAAACTCAAAATATGAATGCAAATTGTATCTATCTCTCTCCCAAAGACTCCCCTCCAATGAGGATTTACATTGATATTTATAGACCTTTTAGTTACTTGAATTATCAGTTAGGGTTTCTTCATTAATCTCAAATCTAAACTACCCTAGGATGTGAGGTACTTTCTACGAGATTTACTGAATGCGTCGCATAATTATCTCATTCGGTTCAGTTCTTCGATTTCGTTTCCTATTTAAACTCAACCGTATCTATAAAGATTCCCGGTGTTAAATTCTCTTTGCGGAAACCTTCTTCCTCGCGATGAAGTCTTTCTCGTGACGAGCTTCCTTTTCGCGAAGAACTTCTTCCTCGCGATGAAGTCTTCCTTGCGACGAGCTTCCTTCCGCGACGAACTTCTTCCTCGCGACGAGCTTCCTTTCCGCGACGAAGTCTTCCTCGCGACGAGCTTCCTTTCCGCGACGAATTTCTTCCCCGCGATGAAGTTCTTTGCGACGAACTTCTTTCTTGCAACGGGAACAGTCTTCTTCTTCATTATTGATAAACTCCACCGCTGGCGAGCCTCATGCCAGCTTGAGCGTTACAAGACGGGCCTCACTTGGACCTACTTTGGTTGAAGATGATTTAAAAAAGGTCACTAATATTCCTTGCTTTCATTTCTCGTCGTTTTCCTGGGATAAAACGACATGAGTAGTGTTGAGGATGGATTTGACGAAATCTGACCTCAACACTATGTACATTCGTAATTTGTCTGGGATTGCTTTAAATTATGCACTTAACTATGAACCTTATTAGTTTCAACTCAAAAGTATGTAATAAAATTCAAAAATTATGTATCATTCAACAATTTCTCAAAAATTACTTGGCCAGAAATTGCTTTTGAGCATGATAAAATTTGTTTTATATGTTAGCAAATTAATTTCATGATATTTTATGAGAAAATTAATGTTCCTGAATGAGGAGAAATTTGAAGTGGGTACCTAGTGCCTTGAATTATTGTTATTATTAATTTTATGGCGGCTTAAGCCAAGAAAAGAAAAAGGAATCGTTTGTGTTCAGTCCAGTTTGCGAAGGGGTTTTGATCTATGCATAAAAGACTTGTGATCAAAGTTCGATAGGCACATGTTATTTATTCAAAAAATGACTACATAATATATTATAGATGTATTGAAATTAATTAAATTAAATTGATGAATCCTTGTATTGGAAATACTGTACTAAAGTGATGGAAATCACATTGATTTTGGGACATCATACTCCTCATCTTTTAGTTGTTGGTAGTTGATCAAAGAAAATAATCCATGTATGAATCTTAGTATATCATTGTAAATTACTTGATTTTAAACGCTTTAGGGTTTATATTTAATTAATAGTTATTGATAGGATTTGCAAGGGACTTATATAACAAACTACTATAGAAATTTGTTATAAATGCAATTTTCGATATATTTTTCTGGCAATTGGGAAGTTTGTACATTGAATCAACGTTGTTAATTTTGTTGCCGCTCAAAATTAGACAACGATTGTCAGGTTTAGGCTGTTCAATTAGAAGTCGGACCAAGTGGTCTTACTTACGTCGATGATGCAAAGACCAAAACATAAATTCTTCTATGAGATGGTATTGTCGAGTCCGAGTATTGGATGCCACTCCGCGTGAGCTAAGGTGAGAAGATGATAAATGAGATTAGTAACTAACTGTACTCGAAGAGTTGTCTACGTATCTGTGAAGATCAGGATCAGTTCATAACATAGTTCAATGAATTTGTTGATGTATGATGGAATTATGGGCGAGGTCGAGCGTGATCCAATGTCATGGATATCTCGTGAAGTCTCAGGATGCCTTGTCACAACAAGATTGGTGCAGGAAGAGTTGCCTGAGAAAGAGTACGAGAATGCCGCTCAAAATTATCAAGTGGTAGTCTTGATTGTTCAGGATTCGACCTTTAAAGGCCGGTTTGGTAGTGATTTCAAAAAGTCTTTTTGACTTTTCAAAATTTAAAAATGGAGTAAGAAAACAAAAAAAAAGTTGTTTGTTATAAATTGTCAAGTTAACTTAGTATAAAATTAGTGTGGTTGTTTTTAAAAATAAGAATGGAAATAGAAAACACCCAATAAGTGTTTTGTAATTTTTTAACTCATATTTTTTCTACTGTCAGTCCAAAATCTCTCTTTCTTTCACTGATATCATACGATTTTCTTAAAAAAAATTAAATAAAGAAAAGATAAAATAAAACTCGGCGGAGATCGGCGACGGAGCGGCGGAGACCGGTGACGAGGACGCTCGGCAGAGATCGACGATGGAGCTCTACTAGGCGTCCAGCGACGATGATGCTCGGCGGAGGTCGGCGACGGAGCTCCTGGCGGACATCGGCGACAACCGGCGAAGAATCTCACGGCCGAAATCGGCGATAACTAGCAAAGAATCTCTAGGTGGAGATAGCACGATCAGCGGTGAATCTCACGGCCGAGATCGACAAAGAACCGCAACGGATCTTTCGGCGAAGACCGGCGACGAAAATGCAAGGAGGAGACAAACGGCAGAATTCTCGCAGGGACGCGTCGCCGCCACGTTGGAGCTTCTCGGGAAAACTTTTCACGACCATCCAAACTACAAAAGAGAAATAAAACAGAAGAATTTTTTTTTTTTTTTTTTTTTAAGAAGATAAAAAATTAAAAAACCGTAACAAACAGCTTTGTGAAAAGTGAAAACTGTTTAAAATATATTTTTACAACAACATTATAGAAAATTGAAAAAGAAAAATATAAAACTTTTTCTCTTTTTTGTTTTTGGATTGCTTTCGAAAATGTGTTTTCTCTCTCTGAAGTCTGATCTTCTAATCAAGCTCTTTGATTTGAGCGACGGACCTCTATTTATAGAATTCTTGGACGCCGACCAGCGTATATGTTGAATGAGGTTGCCTAATAATTTATGAGGTTATTTTTCCATTATGAGCTGGTTTTAAGTTTTAGCTATGCACTAATAATTGGCTGGCAATAATTATGCATTAGGAGGCTGGTAATTACTATACACTAAAAGGCGTGATGGCTTGCCACTTTGTTTCATACTAATGTTGTCTTTAAATGCTTTTTTTTAGAAAGCGTGGGTCGGTGCGACAATATATAATAAAAGCTCTCACATATGACGGAGGAATACCGTGATTACAAGATAAGAATGAGAAAAGAACCACAAGTAAAAGGAAATACAACCAAACCCAAATAACAGACGCCTCTAGGTGGCCGTGCGGGATCCCAACTCGCGATTATCGGCTCTGATGACCTCCTCTGAACAAGGCGGGACCATGCTCACCCAGGTTGAAAACGAGTGAAAGTTAACCGCATAGCGCGCTAGGTTATGCACCGCGACATTGCAAAAATATGTGTCGTATAGTAAACTCATCGAGCTCCCTCACCTCTCTGAAGATGTGGTGCAGGATAGTCGCAAGCTCCGTCTCGGACCACGTCCTCCTCGATCAGACGCACCACCCCCAAACAGTCAGACTGGATCTCCACTCTCCTGCCGCCTAAGCTGCGAACTAGCACTATGCCACGGAGGATAGCATACGCTTTCCCAAGTTGGGGGGAGAATCCCCTAGCCAGGAAAAACGTATGAGAGGCGATCACCTCTCCGGTGTGGTCACAAACAATACAACCCACACCGAAACCTCCACGGTCCCGAGTCAGCACAGTGTCAACATTAATCGAAAGGGTCCCGACCCTCGGGGGGGTCCAGCTAGGGGTCGTCGTAACCCTCGTGCTCGTCTGAGGCTCTCTGGCTGAAGCAGCTCTATACTCCTCAAGAAAGCTCATCGTCCACTGGACAAATTGCATCCGGCTCCAAGCAGGCCTCCCGGCAAGGACATTGTTCCTGTGGTTCCAAAAAGCTCCCAAATAATAGCGAACTCATGGGAACGAACCTCAAGAGTGTCAATCGCCCGAAGGATGGTGTCGATAATGTCCCCCTCCCGGAAAGGCGGAAGGATGTGACCGAAGCCCGCTTCCTTCCAAACTCTTCGACTCCACCTGCAACCCCAAAAGGCGTGGAAAACTATCTCTCTCGCCTCTTGACAAACAGGATAACTGTCGTCGGCGGTGATCCTCCTCTTGACTAACTCTGCTCTAGCCGGAACACGACCAAGGCAGACTCGCCAACAGAGGAGTTTCACCTTAAGAGGAACTCTTATCTGCCAGAACTTTGTCCACCAACTCTCCATAGCACTCGGATCAGAAGAGCTGGCATCAGGAGTGTTGGCTCTCTCCATAGCAATACGGTAGCCACTCTTGACGGAGTACTCTCCGTCCTCAGTGAAGTGCCATCGGCGAATGTCCACGATGCCCCATCCCTCACTCGGAATACTTAGGATCGCCGTAGCGTCCTCCTCACCGAACATCGCAGTATAAGATCAACATCCCATCTACCGTTCAATCTCATAAACTCAGCCAACGCATATCGGGAGGGATCCAGGGAGGGTCAATTCAAATGGCAGGTCTTTCTCTAAGGACCCAACTATCTCCCATAACCAACACCGACTATCCGGAGAAAAGAAAAAAGAGAGCCAAGTCAATAGTTGAAAAGTTGAAAAAAACGCATTCAAAATACCTCTATACTCTGGATTTTTTTTTATATATTACTATTCAGCTATGTTAGTGTGTGTTTTAGGTTTTTGGCATAAATTCAAGTTCGTCGGAGTAGAAAAAATGTTTTTTGTTCATTTGGTACGTCGTGATGATCATGAAACGGAAGTGTGTAACTCATGTTACTGTGAGTCTGTGACATTAAAAGTACGAACTTGTGTCTCATTAAAAGTATGAACTTGTGTCTCGAACTACACTTGCTCTTTCTCAATCACCACCGCAAATAAATGAAAATTTACATTTGAAAAATAAATATTTAAAATTGGCCGCAACTAATAGCATACCCAGCACTTTATCTCTTGCTTAGCACTTTACTGTTCTAGTTTTAGTAGTGATACGTAATCTTATTAAGAGTTTTCATAGCTAATTTTACTAGCTGTAATAAGAATGATAACCAATTTTATAGTTAATCTTAGTATAAATAACAAGAACAACATTAATTTCAATTAATAAAAAAAGACAGTTAATCATATTAATAAAAAAAACCAATAACTGTTATTATCGGTAATAATATTAATAGTTAATTTTACAGTTGATCCTATTAACGTAATAAGCACAATAACCAATCTAGTTACTAATAACAATAACAATACTTAATCATACCAAAAAGTCTTATTATATATGTAAATAGAGCAACAATAAACCTTATTAACAGTAGGAACAACGATAGTCACTATGAAAATTAATCTTATTAACGTTAACGAGAGCAATAATAAATCTTATAAACAGAAATAAGAACAATAGTTACTATGAAAGTTACTCTAGAATAGTTCATCTAAAAGTTGATTTTATTAAGGTGAACAAAAATAACAGTAAATCTTAATGACGATAATAAAATTAATTATTGATTATATTTATAGTATTTTATCATTTGACATCATTAATTACATTAAAAAATGAAATAGAGCACTGTAAATGTTTATTTGCAAACCAGATTTAATAAATGAAATCAAACTGGTAAATCCAACACTTTACATAATACCATAACCTAAATAATATTAAAATATGAATTTAGGGATTTTTTAATGCTATAATAAAATATGATATTTCAATGAAATTATTTATATTTTAATTATCATAATTTAAATTTATTTCCGTAAATGGTGCAGATAAATTGTCAAATACTTCTTACTCAACGTTTTTTAAACATTTTATTAATTCTTATTAATCAGAATAACTACATCAAACGTGTGTATATATATATACATTTCCCCACGTTGCTTTATGTAAACAAAAAAAAACGTAAGAACTAATTAAAATCAATTATACAAAATGTACAAATAATCATTACACACTTTGTCTTATAAAAACAAAATTGAATTGTAATAAACGTACAAATCCTCTGCTTTATGTTTTCCATTGAATCTAATTTAATTAAGTTTATTTACACAACCTTGTTTACTTTTATTTGCTTATTTAATTTGCGCTTAAAACTTAATATGAAAGACAAAATAAAAATAAATTATTAAATATTAAATATAAGTGTACTAATTTGAGTAAGATAAAATAATTTGTGCAATTAAAGATGGGATGGCATAATAGCTCGGATATGAAATGACATTTGCGACGGATCTAGTAAGGGTTTAGGATGCACCAATGACCTCCCTAAAATATATAAATGAAATATATTTTACCGACTAAATTATAATGTTATGGGTTCATGCCCATCTTCTATTAATTTATAGATCCGTGGCCATACATACCTATAATAGTTCAAATATGAAATGACCTTTGCCATTCATTCCCATTATTTCTTGTGATAATTATTTAATCTAAACATAATTGTGTCGTTACTAATAAATATACGGGGAATTCAAGTATATTTCCAAAGCATTTTGACTAAATTAAAGAGTCTCAAATAAACAAAAGTTCTCCAATGTGGAGGTAAAGTAATATTTTGGAATTATTATTTTTACCACTACCTTAACTTTATAATACATATTTAATTATAAAAATTGGGCATCGAAGCAAAACGTTATAATCATTTTAAATATCATTGGCGCTGCGGACACATAACGAACATTACGCGAGCTGCACATCACTTGTGCACCGCGAACTCTAAATGCTCGTTGACGCTGATTTTTCATTTTTCTAGCTTTCAATATATTTCCTTATGAGTAATGAACCTTTTGCTGAGATATAAGAGTCTAAATAACTCTGAAATTCAACATACAATCACATGTACACATATATAAATATATTAGTTTAAACCCTAAAACATGTATTTCCTTTTTATAGTTTTTATTGTAGTTTCAACGGAATTGACAATCAACGAGTTCTGCTACTCTGAATATATACGCTCTTCTTTTATTCTCTTCATTTAATTGTTTCTATGTTCCTCTATTCATTTCATTATTTAATTTTATGTTTATAATTATTATGTCATGTTTACAAATGGTCGAGATCAGCATTAAGTTAGATTTTTATTGGGTTGCAATGTATTTAGGATTCATGTATAAATGAAGGATTTTTTTATATGAAACATGTTTACTGTTTTTCTACCGATTGATCGTCATTAGAATTGTTACGTTTGATTGTTTAGAAATTTGAGAGAGAGTAAAAATCATAATTTTATTCATGTATTGAAAGTTGATTTTGAGTTAAGAGAAAATTTAAGTACGTTATGTATATGTTTGAACAATCGATTGATGGCGTGTAATTTGTTTTAATAAAATAAAATGTCAAGATCATAATATTCCTAATTTCATACATTCGCTATAACACTCGAGAGAAACTAGTCAATAATTTTGATGAAACGAGATTAAAGCTTATAGAATGAGATTTTTATTGCTCGAACTCTAAACTTCCAACCTAATTAGTCCTTCAGAAATTGCGATCATTGTTTCTCTTATATAAAAACTCGTGATTATTCTTGTTTCTATTTATTTATGTTAATCGTTTCAAATTATATCGTATTTCACTTTGGAATCAATCTATAACAAATTAAAGTAAAGTCGTTATATTTTATTTTCCTCGTCATATTACTTCATGTACACAACACCTGAGGTGCTCGACATATATCGAGGACTTGAGCAATATGCAAATTGAGGGAAGAAGAAAAAAAAAAGAATTATACATGTTTTATGATAAAATGTTTCACAATCATATAGTATTGATAAATTGAAAAGAAAAATAAGAAACCCAAAGTAAAAATTAGTTATTAAAACAATCATAGAACTTCTTTGGAGAGATAAAGATAATAAAAGTTTAAATTACTTCATATAAATATAATCAATACTATCGTTCGATATAATAGAGTATTCATTCATTTTGAGGGGCCCTTAATCTTTATGTTGTATTTTTATTCACTTTAACCATGCAGAAAGTAATAAGAAGACATATTCAAAAAGTAATTTTTATTCACTCACTTTAACTATCGAGTACTGACATTTAAAGGCTCATATATTCTATGGATAATTTATCAAACAAAAGCACATTGACATATTTAAAATGGGATATCTTTTATCGAGTTGTTTCAAAAGATCAAAACGGTATGTTAAGCCATATGTGTGCACATATATAATATTGATTACGAATTATGTTTGACTTTACTTATTAAAATTGATTCAGCAGTTTGAAATTTTAAACTATTTATTTATTCTTATAAATTTTCTTTATCTAAATTGAGAACTATCTTAATTTTTTTATTAAGAAATTAAAATTTATAATATGAAAATCTTTGTAAATAAGTTATTCTGTAAGTTTATATATTCTTTCCGTTAAGTATATCTTTTCTAACACTAATTTGTAATTATTTATTTATATACTTTTAAAAATAAATTGAAGTCAACAGAATAATGTTTTCAAAAGAAATTGTCAAATCTACCACTATTTACTAATATTTTTCCCGTAATCCACAAAAATTATATTTTTCCACTTTATCAGTAAAAATTATCACTTACCCTTTAAAAAATTATTTTATTACCTTTCATTCTCACTAACGAATGTTTTTTAAAAACGAAAAATAAAAGAATTTCAAAAAACAAACCGTACTTAGTCTATTTATTCGTTGATGGAGTTAAGTGTTTTTTATTTATATTTTCAGCCAGTTTATTAGCTAAGAATTGAATTGTAAAAAAAATTAAGCATATTTAGTTTTTTCATCTCATTTTTACTAATAATGTGGAAAAAATATATTTTTGTGAATTATAACAAAAATTAATAAATAATAATAGATTAAACAATTTCTATGGTTACAATCTATAATGTGCCCTTTTATATTTATATTATTAATAACTACATCTTACACAAATAAATATTGCTTCCAAATACTAATAGACACAACTTTTACTAATAACTGCAACTTACTTAGAATAATTTATCAACACCATCTATTTTTAAAACTAACATATTTTTTTTTAACATCAGATCTAAGATCAAATTACACCAAACACGATTAGTAACTTTTTTAAAAAATAATTGGGTTGCGATAAATGGTATAGGTTTTGGACAATTTCATCCATTGCTTTTCTTTTAAACTGGACACGTACACTATATTACTAGTAAATATTACTTCCAAATACAAATACGCTCAATCCACTATTATTATTTTTTTTCACAACTCAGCTATTACTTTTAGGCATTATCACTTGAGCCCTATAATTTATATACAAAAAGATAGCCAATTAATCCGTTTAAACTTCATGAATAAAAATATAACCAATGTTTTATTAATTTTTAATAAATAGTCTAATTTTTGAATATTTGTTAGGTGCAAATAATATGTAAATGACTATTTAAGTTAACTAATTTTGAAATTTAATGTTAATAAATTGTGCCGACTATTCTAAATTGTTACATTCGGATTGACTTATTTTTATTAAGTAAATATAACGTAAATTGTGTTATTAATATGATGAGATATTTTGTAATAATATCGCAATATTTTTATAAGCTATTTTTGGACAGTTTTCTTATTAACAAGCTCATATTTGTGTAATGCGTGATATAACTTGTCACAATTGAAGGTACTTAATATTAAAAAGATACTGCGAAAAGTATTTTTCATGTGGATCTAGCGGCTGCTCTAATTCAAGTAAGAGACTGAATTAAGTTTTCACATTATAGTTAAGTAATATTGGCATTGATACTAATACGATTCTTATAAGCCATGGTTGTATTATCAAGTATATTATTGGTGAATTCTTTCCATCTATTTGTAACTCTCAAATGTAGGTGACATTTTGTCGAACTGAATCAATATTTATTGTATCATTTACTTTCTATGCATTTTATTACTGTTATATCACATGTGTTTAACAAAGTGTTACTCGGTATTTGTGAATAACATCTTAAAAACGCTTAAAAAAATTTAATGAACTATTTTCAAATCTTATATATTTTATATGACTAATGTCTAAATGTAAAAAAGCTTTCATATTTGCATGCAACATACTTCTTTCATGTTTACATGCAATACACTACGAAATTGTATAAACCTTATTTCCATATATTTATACATATGATATTTTGTTATTCAAGCAAGCAATACTTAGATATTGCGAAAGAGTGGCAACCGCAGTCATACCAGCCCTCGGAAATATTAGTATCTAATGCTAAGGAATATCTACCTTCTGTTTGTAGTTATTAAATACTTTGTTCTGTACGACTAAACTTCAATTAAATAGAGGTACGTAGTACAAAAAAATTGACATAACAAGGCCACCTAATCGTACTAGCGTTTAAGGTTCCTTTTACGATGGTGCATAACTGCACTAAACTCAATATAATATTGAATATCAGAATTCGTTCTCTTTAGTATTTAGAGCAACTTCAACCATGAGCACCAAATTTAGTGTTTTTTTAGCACCAAATTTGGTGTTAAAGTTTTTTCATCTCCAACCACAACACCAAATTTCACACCAAAAATACTATTCATCATTATTATATTATTATTTTTTAAGAATAAATATTTTAATAAATAATTATTATATTTGCAATTTTAATTATGTGATAAAAATTAATGACATCCACAAAAACAAAATGAAATTAATAAATAAAATTACATTATTTAAATTTTTTTTTTTTTTTTTTTTGACGGAATTATTTAAAATAAACAACATAAAAGTGTTCAAAGAAAAAAAACAACATAAAAAACCCAACATTTAAAAAGATTATACACAGTATTATAATTATCTTGACGGATCTGGAAATAATTTTCCCGGTTATTAAGTTTAAGTTTTTTCTATGTATTTTAAGGCTATGTATTTTTAAGTGTGTTTAATTTTAATTATAGTGTGTTTAAGTTTTTTTATGTTTAAATTAACCTTATTTTTATATGTTTTTGGTAATCCATTTAAGAATTTGGTGTTTTATAAACATAATGTTGTATAAATATAAAAGATTAAAAAAAAAGAAAAGAAAAAAAGAAAAATTGGCGTGTGAATAGTGCCACGCCATATTTGGCGTGGCACTGTTCACAACACCAAATTTGGTGCCATTTTTGCAGTGGGGTTGGAGCAAAAATTGCACCAAATTTGGTGTTTTACCGTGGCTTTGGAGTTGCCCTTAGGTTCCTCAAAAAAAGAAAAATAGGTTAAAGTAATTAAATTATCTCTAATCCAAAATCTAAACTTGGTATAATTTTCTTATCAAATTTGGTGCACTTGACATATTTTCATTTCAACTCACAATACCACATTTTACCTCAATTTTTTCTTATACTTTTGAATATTATTACATTAATTTCATATTAACCCCTTTATTAATATGTAATGTCAATATTAATCTTATTCAGCAATAATTTATTTTTATGTTAACAATCTTAAATTAACTTATGTTTATATTAAATACTATGCTAATAATATAAAATTTAAATTAATTAATAAAAACAAATATTATTTTTAAATAACATTAGTAGAACAAAAATATTACAAACATTGCGTACTTAAAATCAATTATTTGTATTTGTATTTGTATTTAAGATTGTATTTGTATAACTATTGATATTTTTATTTAAGATTGTATTTGTATAACTATTAGTATTTTAGTTGTATTGTTTTTTATTAATGTTATATGTTATTTTCAATGTTATATTCTTTATTTTTTTAATTGATAATATATATTTTTGTATAAATTATTTAAATTAGAGTGTAAATTATATATTAGTTTTTTTGTGGGTGAACTCGTCATTAGAAATAGTTTTACATCAAAATTTGGTGATGAATAATTAGACCACAAATTTGAGTAAAACTATTCATCAATCCAAAATTTGGGTAAATATTTGACGTGGATTGGAGTACCTCCACCCCAAATTAAGAGTGCGTTGAAGATAATAATATTTTATTTAATTTGGAGTCAAACTATTCATCACTCAAATTTGGTGATAAACTTTTTTTAATTACAAATTCACCTAAAAATACCTAATATGTAATTTAGAACATAATTTATACACAAAATACATATTATCAATTAAAAAAGTAATAAATGACATTGATAATAATAAATAATATTAATTGAACACACAACTACATAAATACATATCAATTATATACTAATAGTTATACAAATACAATCTCAAATAAAAATAAAAATTATAACGAAAGCCATATAAATAAATAAAAAATATAAAAGCATCCATAATTTAGAATAAACATACAAATTATCTAAATAAAACTATCTTGACATAAGTAAACAAAACTATCTTGACATGCGTATACTAATGAGAACAAGTAACGAGTATCAATATTTTTACTGTGTATTTAAATTTACATGTGTATTTTTTATTTATTTTATGTTAAATATTTAATTTTATCTAAGAAAAATAATTTTTATGTAATGTCTTTGTTCGTTATCCAAAATAATATTTGTTTTGATTAGTTAATTTTATATTTTAATTTTGTAATATTGTAAAATAAATAAGTCGGTCCTTTACACAAAATTTATTAAATACTAATTATTTCCAAAAACACTTATATTCATATGAGTCTTATCAACATTAACCCTTAAAAAAATCATCAATTTAACTGTCATCACTTCCATCATATTTAAAATATAAAATATATAAATTACTTACGGCATAAAGATATGTTTTTAGTTTATAATAGGGAGATGGGGATGCAATTTTCTTTTGGGGGCAAGGGCAAACATGTTATTTCGTTAAAAGCTGTATTAGTTTAAGGGACATGAAATTATGTTGGCCGCTCAACCAATTGTCACACACAGAAGTTATGACAATGTGTGTAACAATCAACGAGCAAGATATAGATGAAATAAAACAGCGATGAAAGTAAATAGGAAAGCAATAAACGACACACACAATTGTTTACCCAGTTCGGAGCAACGTCTCCTACATCTGGGGGGCTCTTAACCCAGTGGAAAAGAATTCATTAATGATAGTCAATAGTGCAACAATGGCCTTACATGAATCTCGACATCAACGCCACTTTGGCTAATACTATACGTGAAAACTAAATCAAGAACTCCCCCTGACTTTGAGACCCCTCTCAATTCCACTCTTCAAACACTCACCCGATGTTTGGCCACTTCAATGAACAAATCGCGCAAACACAAACCGATACTTCTCTAAACTTATAGTATATAAATGAATGTTTAGAGAATTACAACCATATAGATGTGAACAGTGGCGTTTTTCATTTCTGCTAATGGAGAGCTACTCGGCTTATATAGCACTCCTTCAAAGTGGAAGTCTTCCCTAGGATTTCCTTACCCTTTAATAAAACCTTCCCAGAATAGAAGATTGTCGCAGACATTTGTTGTGACAATAAACGCGACATTATGAGATTTATTACGAAATCTGTCAAAAAATCTTCCTTGTAAACTTCCCAAAATATCCAACTGTAGCAGACGATTGTTACACCAATGCGTGACATTATGACGAAATCTGTCAAAAAGAAAACTTCCCAAATAACATAAGATCCGAAGTTAATCCTTTAATCACCAAATAAGTCAACATATAGAACTTCCCAAAATGAGCATGCAGAATATATTCTTTGCCCAAAAATAAGCCAACACAATAAATACAATGAATGTCATTGTAATAACAATCTCCCCCTTTGGCTATTTTTGGGGCAAACACAACAACACAAATTCAATCCAAATACCTCTCCCCCTGATTGCCTCAAAACATACCAACGACAAGGATAAACCAACTACAGGAGGAGGAAACGAATTACCATCAGAAGCACCTCCGGCCGGATGTTGCGAAAATCGCGCGCGCAAGTGCACACGTCGACAAGTAATATAGTTAGCAAGTTCAGTTCGTTCCCACGATGATTTATAATTAAATGCGAATCAAAGCCGACTACAATTTAATTCAATAGAAAATGTGATGTGAATAGAATAACTTCTAAAATATAAAACAATTTAATTAAAACTAGTTAAAGATGAATGTGGGGGACAAGGGCGAGGTTTCACTTCTCTATCCTATTATCGGGATTTCTAGACAAACGAAAATGATCAATCCTATGGCTGTGCTAATCGTGTTCACGTAAATTTTATCGCTAACCCTCGCTAGAGTGATATTAACGACCTAAGACTACGAACTCCTTTACCTCTCGGTCTCAAGGCAACGAACCTAGCTTGCTTTATGTTTTGGAACACTCACTCGACTCCCTAGCAGTTGTGGCTATCTCTAGACTTCACAGAATATACTACGGTACTCTATTTTATTCGCACAACTAACTAAACCTCGCTAGAGAGAATAACTAATCCTAAAATCAAGCATACGATGATCAGGCATATACGAGCATTAAGAACAAAAATAAAATAAACACCAGCCAAAGAATCAAATCAAACCTCAAAGCAACTAGAATAAATCCATGACAATTATCAAGAAAAGATCCACCATCACCCTCTAAGGGATTAGTTCATGGTGATGGTGGAAGAACTAGAAATGAAACAATAAAAATAATCCATGACAATAGAGATTCAGAAAGAGAAGAGAAAGAAAAGCTAGATTGGTTGTAGCAGACTCGTTGCAGCCTCCAGAACGTCTCCGGTCTTCTTCTCCGTTCACCCCCGGCTCTTCCGTGGTGTTTTCTCTCCCCAGGACTAAAAACCCACCCAAAATCCTTCTAAATGGCTGTCATTAGGTTATGAAGTCGAGCTCCTCAACATTCTACAGATCTGGCCTTCAAAAATTGATCCAACGGCTTAAAATCGAAGTCCACAGGTCAATTTAAGCTGTTGTCGGAGCTTCATCGCGTCGCGGTGGATTCCATCGCGTCGCGGTGGACCTCATCGCGTCGCGATGGGCACTCTGGAGGTCTGCGCGCTGCTTCACTTTTTATCCCATATCTTGAGCTCCGGGTATCGGAATTGAGATCCGTAAAATGTTCCGAAATCCTTGTGATCGCCCCGTCATCCTAGGATGCTCTATTTCTCTTTCTCTTTTGCATCTATAATGCTCATTTTTCCATCTTTACATCTTATAGATCTTTGCACACCTGAATGTCCTGAAAACTTCACACAAACTACAAAAATTATCAAAATACTTGAGGATAAACATCGATTCTTCGCTTAAGTTCATCTTATAATCACGTAAGAAACGCGCTTATCACCGGACCATCGGCACTTGCTGTGGTAATTACATCCATGATCTTGTTTCTCAACATCCGCAAACGTAGTAGTAAGTGCACACTTCTTCAAGTCGTTGTTGACTCTGTTATCCGTTTTCACTCTCCAAACTTTGCGCGGATTAACGACTTGATTCTTCTGAATTCTATGGAAAGATTGATGTTGATGAAGATTCCTTCCATAGAGACGATAACAAAATGGACGTATGTGCCCTGAACGTCCACAGTGATGACAAATCCATTGAGGTCTATTGACAAGAGACCTCCCAAAATCTTGTTTTGTAGAGAGTCGCGAGTTGTCGTGGCCAGATGTCTGTGACATGTTGTGCGACAGTTGGGAGGAGAGTCCATTCTTCTGTGGAACAAAGACAGTCTTAGAAATAGATGCACCATGAGTAAAACCAATACCTTCCATATCTTTGGCAAATTTGCCAATGGTAAGAATCTTGTCAAGATCCTTAGTGCTTGAATTCATCATCCTTACAGATTTTTTCATATTCTCAAGTTCACCATTCAAATAAGCGACTTGTCTTTTTAATTCAATAATGGTCTCCAACAACCTGCTCTTGTCGCTTGTCAAAGAGAGAATCATATCATTCAGCTTATCCATAACCTGAGATTCTTCAACATCTTTGTTATTCAATACATCATAGAATCGATCACGAGCATCATTAGAAAAATCATCATCATCAGAAGAGGTATTATCTTTTTCCGTAGATAAACTAGCAACATCAACATTATCATCACACATAATATTAATAGATGCCGGAAATGCAACAAAGTTACTTAGCTCGGATTCATTATCATACTCATCGTCGGTGAGAGTCGCAACATAACCTTTATTCTGTTTCCTCAGGAAGTTTGGGCACTCCTTTTGAATGTGGCCAAAGTCTTCGCATTCATGACATTGAATTCTTCTTTCTTTGCTTCTGCTATTGTTGCTCTCAATGTTACTGTACATCTCAAACAGAATTGTTAAACCCACAAAAAATCACCCTAAAGTTCAGGGTGCCCGCTCTGATACCAATTGAAATTCTGTTGGCCGCTCAACCAATTGTCACACACAGAAGTTATGACAATGTATGTAACAATCAACGAGTAAGATATAGATGAAATAAAACAGCGATGAAAAGTAAATAAGAAAGCAATAAACGACACACACAATTGTTTACCCAGTTCGGAGCAACGTCTCCTACATCTGGGGGGCTCTTAACCCAGTGGAAAAGAATTCACTAATGATAGTCAATAGTACAACAATGGCCTTACATGAATTCGACATCAACGCCACTTTGACTAATACTATACGTGAAAACTAAATCAAGGACTCCCCCTGACTTTGAGACCCCTCTCAATTCCACTCTTCAAACACTCACCCGATGTTTGGCCACTTCAATGAACAAATCGCGCAAACACAAACCGATACTTCTCTAAACTTATAGTATATAAATGAGTGTTTAGAGAATTACAACCATATAGATGTGAACAGTGGCGTTTTTCATTTCTGCTAATGGAGAGCTACTCGGCTTATATAGCACTCCTTCAAAGTGGAAGTCTTCCCTAGGGTTTCCTTACCCTTTAATAAAACTTTCCCAGAATAGAAGACTGTCGCAGATATTTGTTGTGACAATAAACGCGACATTATGAGATTTATTACGAAATCTGTCAAAAAAATTTCCTTGTAAACTTCCCAAAATATCCAACTGTAGCAAACGATTGTTACACCAATGCGTGACATTATGACGAAATCTGTCAAAAAAGAAACTTCCCAAATAACATAAGATCCGAAATTAATCCTTTAATCACCAAATAAGTCAACATATAGAACTTCCCAAAATGAACATGCAGAATATATTCTTTGCCCAAGAATAAGTCAACACAATAAATACAATAAATGTCATTGTAATAACAGCACACATGCATAGGTTTGAGCTCACAGCCTTAACACCATAGGAAGCCAGGAACAAATAAAAGTTATGTAAGCGCTTTTCATTGTCTTTCTAATATTTTGCTAACTTTCTTGATTCCATCTTACGATGTGCTGAGAGTGATAATTTTGGAATCTAGTAGTTTCTTCTATTTCCTTGTTTTATAAAAAAATCGTTCCTTAAAGAAAGCAATTATTATATAAATTAAACCGCGCATTTTTAGAGATAGTTTGATGGTTTGATTAATATCCCTTACATGTGTATACAGTTCTGGTGTACGCACCATAAAATATTTGCTCGATAATCTTAAATATTTAGATATATAATCATACAGAAAATCACATGTTCCATATAATTAGTATTTGGTACATTTTGAAATAAAAGTGTAAATATAACAATCTACAAAAGCGTAAATATAGTACTAAAAATGAAGAAAAAAAAAACATCATCATAATATTATTTATTCAATATTTACGAAAATTAATTATTGAGAAAATTTATAAAATTTGAATAACTTAACTGTAGAATTAATTATTAGAAAACTAGGAAACCAATAATTCGTAAAGTTTAGGTAAATAATTATAAAAATACACTGAAGTTTTTTATTTCCTCTTTCATTAAAAATATAGAATATTTGTGTTAATTTATGTGTGTAAATAGATGAAGCGGGGCGACTATATTTGTGTTATTTAATTTAAGTAAATAAATTATTAAAGTACATGAAAGTTAATTATATGAAAAACTGAAAGAATCTGATTATTATTATTTTTTTTTTTTGAGATAAATATGACTCAATTCATTAATCCATTATTTATAGAAGATCAGGATATTATATTAAATAAATACCATTTCTGTGTACGACTAAAATCCAGTTAGAAAGCCGTGGTACACAAAACTATCCATGACCTGGTACCTAGCCATTCATCAAACTAGCGGTCTAGTAAGTTCCATCTAGGTGAAAGAGGATATGGTGCACTACTTAAACTTATGATCTATTTAATATTAAATATTACAACTTGTGTTGATTTAAAATAATTAAAAACAAATAGAGTACACGATGACTCACGTGAAGTATGTGATTATTGCGAGCATATTAGTTTTGTTTGTCATAGGAAACTTAATTATGTTAAAAGTTTAACAAATACTAAATAAATAAAATTATTTTAACGCTTACTTCTATATAATAACTGAAAATTTTAACCATTAAAAAATAACAATGACAATATAATATAACAGATTTATACCGGTTAAAAAATCAATTTTTTTTTCAAAAATAACAATAAGTCATTTTATCATATGGAAACATACATAAGATCCAGTTACTCTAACCGAAACTAAGAAACTAGTATGAAATTAATTTACCTTTTCTCAGACATGATTACTTTTGCATGTAATAATAGAGAGGCTGAAGTGTACCGTCAGATTCTCAGACACTCTGTAATGGTACAACAGGGACCTTTTTGGGAAAGTTTTTAAGAGAGACCTTAGTTTCAGATAAATAAATCTTATTGCGCGAATAAAAAAAATAAAAAATAATGTCACATGGCTTGGGCTAAACATGATACCAATCCCAGCCCGAGGGCCAAGTTCCCAAAAGGAAAAGAAAATGTTATATAAAATTCCAACCCTAAATGTATTCCAAAAAATAATATTAAAGTAAAACAAAGCAGAGATACCTTTGTTCAAATTCAATAAATATATTAAAAACAGTGATACCTAGACCTAGTATACCAGGGGAAATTTCACGGACGGAGTAGACTTAAAAATGGGCTAGTGGTGAACCGACTATTTAAAAAAAAATAAAAAATAAAAGTAACTAAGTAAAGAAGAAAAGTGGGCCCACACGAATTTTCATTCTCCTCCACATTCTTGTTTGGAGAATATTGTATTTGTATTCCAGTCGAGTACGTGGCGCTCTAAAAAATGCAAACTTTTAAATACTTTTTCACTCGCTCTCTTGGGCAATGTACCGCAC
This sequence comes from Urtica urens, assembly GCA_958296335.1. NCBI lineage: Eukaryota > Viridiplantae > Streptophyta > Magnoliopsida > Rosales > Urticaceae > Urtica > Urtica urens. The sequence continues at coordinate 3,416,041 of OY282521.1, forward strand.
AGACATACACGCAAAAAACAACAACACCCTTTGGTAAGTACAGTGAGTGAACCCATTTCTTTCACTTTCTCTCTCTTCGTAAGCTGTCATGGCCCAGTGTTGTCAGGTGGGTCTTTCACTCTTTCTCTCTCATCACTTTTGCACTCACTCTCTTCTTCTTCTTCTTCTTTGATCGTCAGACATCAATGAATACCCTCCTCGCCTTCTTCTCTGCTTTGATTTCTCTCGCATACTCTCTCCTCAGTCTCTGTTTCAGCCAAGCCTCCTCGAAGACATGGACATGGGTTCAAGCTCGTCATCCGAGTCCCTGAACGGCCTCAAGTTCGGCCGAAAAATCTACTTCGAAGACTCGTCATCCTCCTCGGCCCCGGTCCAGCCCAAAAAAGTCCGGTCCGGCCTAGTCCCGGCCGGCCAGCCGCCGCGGTGCCAGGTGGAGGGTTGCTCACTGGATCTAACCGACGCCAAGACGTACTATTCCAGGCACAAAGTCTGTGGAGCTCACTCTAAATTTCCGAAAGTAGTCGTTAATGGGATCGAGCAGAGATTTTGCCAGCAATGCAGCAGGTATTTTTTTTTTAAAAAAATAACATTCATACTCGTACGTTATGTATCTGGCTTTTTTTGAGGGAATGAGAGTGAGTTAGTAAAGTTCTCTATTAACTATTCCGTGCTTCTTGTGTTGCTTTGTTTGTGGAAATATATGTTCTTTTCCCTTTTTGGTAGAGCACTGAATTTAATATTGGGAAGATGGTGTGAAATGGGATATCTCTGAAGAGGGGTTTTTTTTTGGTTGTTTAATTGTTGTTGTACTGTGTTTTACCTTGTTTATTGTCTCTCACTTGGCAACATAAAATACATCTGCCACTCTTTTTTTCTCTCTCTCTGTCTCTCTCTCTTCTTATTATTTGGAATATCTGGAGCTGGGCTTATTCAAGGTGTTTAGGGGTTGAAACTTTAAAGTCATGACTCATGACATTGAAGAGGCTCTGTTTGCTTGATATTTATTTTCGCTTATTTACACAACCATTTCTGAGACAAAGTTTTTAAAAAATTAAACTTGTTTTTGATGCTTGAGCAGGTTTCATCAGCTGGAGGAGTTCGACCAGGAAAAACGCAGCTGCCGCCGCCGCTTGGCCGGACACAACGAGCGGCGAAGGAAGCCCCCGCCCGGCTCCTTGCTTTCCCAAACATACGGTCTGAATATATATACAAAATTACATACGGTCTTCTTTGGAAATCTATACTTAAATAATAACAATGAGGCTCTGTCAGATTCGGGAAGCAGCGGCGGGAGCTTTCAGGTGGACTTCTCGGCGTACCCGAGGGTGGCCGGGGATGAGTGGCCGGGGAGGAATCTGCCGCCGTGGCAAGGCTGCGGCTCCGACCATGTTCCGCATCATCCTCCACCGTCGGATCTCTACATCCAGACCGGCCACCACCTGGGCGTCGTGATGCACTCGCCGCCGGACATGTCAGTGGCGGCGGCGGACTCGAGCTGTGCTCTCTCTCTTCTGTCTTACCAGCCGTGGGGCCCGCGACCCGGGGGAGAACACCACCACCCGGCCCCGGGCGGGTCGTGGGGCGTCAAACCTGAGGGAGCGGGGCCCAACCAGCCGCTCTCCGGCGACCACATCCAGTCCTCCTCGTCTCACCTCGGCGGCGGAAGGAGGCCCTACATGGACCCCGCTAACTCACGGGGGGGCTACGACGACTCCGCCGCAAATCTTCATCACCACCACCACATGAACTGGTCTCTCTAGAGAGATTCCCTCGGAATTTGCTTTTTCAATTGTGTTTCGTGTGTGAGAAAACGCTTATGTGTTGAGCCTTTGCACTGCGTGTGTTGCTTTCAAAGTTTTGAATGTTTGACTTTATCTTTGAAAGTTTCGAAGTTTTATCGTAGGTTAATATGTAGCTTTTTATTTTTGCTAGTATGTTAATGTCGTAGTAGCTTAGCTTAGAGTGAAGTTTTGTTTTTTTGTTTTTTTGAGGTTGTAGCTTAGAGTGAAGTTAAAAGAGATAGAGCAAAGTCAACTAGGCAATGATAATATTTTTCCCTATATGCCACCCCTTTGGAGACTTCAATTTAGAAAGTCTAGTTACCATTGATTTGGCTAAATGTTATTAAGGAGCTGGGACCACAAAGGCATGTCTATTGACTATTGGTAATTAATACAATCTTTATTTTGTATAACCACCCAAATCCATGTCCTTTTATAGTGGTCCTGCACATATGTGTATATTTATATATATTCAACGCAAACAATATTGTTAGCAGCAGCGATAAAAACGTACTTTTCTGTACTGAGATACCGTACAATATTTCGTGACCATAAGAAAACAAAGTATTTAATCCAAAGGTGCATTTTAGATGATTTGCTCTGAAAATGAGATACTATATGCCACAAAAAAGTTTGTCGATCGTGTCCACTTCGAGTAAGAACTTGGGAAAAAATCAACGCACACAATTATAATTTTATTATGATTCAATCAGCTAAACTAAAGACTTAGTAATACTCTTTTTTTCAATGAAAAGCCGGGATCCAGCAGTCCCATAATCATCACCTTCAACGAATTATAATGAATCAATTGGTTTTCAGATATCGATCCTGTGCCTTGAAATGGCATCCGAACCGCCACCAAGGCACTCCAAGGTTTCCACTTCCGATACATTCATGAATACAAAACTAACATGGATCATAATCTATATCTCTGTGACTCTATCCCATCTAAAAATGTAAAATTGCATGTGGGTGATTAATTTTATAACCAGCACCGGATCGTCTAAGAGAAAGACCATCGTTACTGATATGTTACAGTTACACTAAACAATCTCCAAGTCGTAACAATTTATAATTTTTCAAAACTAAATTAAATATCTGAAGGAAAAACAGGGAGACTATAACATCCTCTTTATTTAATCCGCTTCCAGCTTATCACATAGAGATTGGTAAGCCGCGCTGCAAAGCTTGAACTTCGCTTCGGCCTCGACCTGTTTTATTTTGAAAAGCTCTTGTCGATTACACTTATATTTAACAATAATTAGGGGTCTTTGTATCTGAAGATTTGAAGACGATTTATTAACCTTGGAAGTGCCTTGGTGACGGTCCGGATGCCATTTCAAGGCACAGGATCGATATCTGAAAACATGCAATTTACAATGAGACGAGATGTAATTATTTTAAAACCGAGAAACAAGATGATGCGAATTAAGAAATGCTTACGCAGTTTTGACATCTTTGAGTTTCAATGGGCCGTAAATGCTTAAGCCGAGAGCCAGCCTGTCTGAAGAGTTTCCCGAAGCTAATTCTAACTCAGAACCATCGTTATAACTCTCGGATCCGTATTCTTCTTCATACCTGTCTTCCCAACTCCACGACCTACCGGAATTTCCACACGAGCTTCTCCGTTGATGATTTTCACCGTTGACAAACGAAAAATGATAAAACCCATCGCCGTGGAAACCAGATCGATAACTGGGTTCGTCGTCAACTCCATAATCAATGTCGTCGCAGAACTCATAACCATCTGAAATTTAATTGTTTATTGTTATTATTATTATATTATTCGGTCCTGAAAAGTCCAAGTACAATTAATCAAAGCTAAAATATGAGTGAATTCCGTATCTTTACTTCTGGCCCAGGACCGCGATCTCTTTTTCCTGTTCTTTTTGAACTGGTTGTTCGAGAATTCCCTTCTAAACCAAGAGGGACCTCTACTTGAAGATGTGTCATCTTCTTCGTCTTTGTCATCATTTTCATCTTCGGAGGACCAATAATACGATCGGTTTTCACCAGCTGAAGGTTGAAACCGTTTAATTAGAAATTTCAAATGAGGTTAAGACTAATCCAAAACTTCGAAATTGAAAACGAAACCTAATCTAAAACTCCCATGCCATTTGTGGACTAAATCAGATATGATGATTTTACGTTAAAAAATAATCTTTGGTTTCTGTAAGGAAACGATTTATCGGGCGACAAATTGCAACTTATTGATAAAAGGTTCTGCAAATGGAAAGATTGCATAAGCGAAAAATTACTTCTGTAGTGGCGCCATGAATCCCTAGTACCAGGTTCATCTCTTCGGAAGCTGTTTGTTGATGAGCCTTTCTTCATACACGGGTCGTCTTCGTCGAATCCATGATGCTCCCGCCAGTTCTGTCACACCTCGGATTATTACTTTTATCAAATGAATATATACAAATGTAATTCTGCAACGTAATATGCAACGCAAAGTATATCATCTGGACCTTAAATTTCATAAGAAATGAACCACATATGACCTCACAAGTCTACATTATAGAGCACAAGGACAAGATACGGGTATAGGCATAGCAGACCTTGAAGAGGAATTCCGTATAAGAGTTGATACTGTGTAGCATTGATTCTCTTTCGCAATTCCTTCTGTGCCTCCTCGAATAGTGGCTTTTTTTCTGTACACAAAATTTTCTTTAGCAGTTATTCTTTTGGATTTTAATTCTCACTTTCAGCCTTTTCTATTTTCCCTATTCTCGGAAGAGCTTTGTTCAAATATAAATTGCAAGTTTGAATGCACTGAAGATCAAATTTCAGGCTTAAGGACCTCTCTTAACAGTTCGTTGCACATTATATATACAATAAGCATTTATGTGCCCTAATTGGTTTCTGATGAAATTTCAAGAGAAAGGCCTAAATTTGCCCCAGCAATTAATATATAAATTAACAAGCTCAGAGATGATCTGAAAGGAAAATCAACAAAGACCATATTGATATGAATAACAAATTGTAAATGTGTGTGTAGAAAAGAGAGAGAGAGAGGGAGACTGACGGAGTTGGGATGAAAATTTCGACCCCGGCGAGACAAAACAGGAGTGGAGTGAAAGAAAGAAATCCTAGGCCTAACGTAACGGTGCTTGGAGTTCGCCAGAGCCATTTTCGCAGCGGCGATATTCATTTTCGCCGGGGAAGACGGAAATCAGCCCTCCGTGATAGAAAAAATTCACGCTGCACCAAACGTGTAAGTGAGTTAACGCGGACGCGACTCACTAAACATAAGCTGCGCTCGAAACCTCACAAATTATTTGAGCATTCCAACGATTGAAATTGGCTACTTCACTAACTTTTTGTTAGCAAGGATTAAAATATAGATTGTTCAAGGGAAACTTGCTTGAGATATGTGGTTATTTTTAGAGCACTGCAATTTGCAAATCAATGTTTTAACTTCCGAAGGAAATATTTGTGGATGAATACAATGGAATTGCTGTGAATTGAAAGTAAACATTAAAGACCGGATTACTCTTTATGAATTTATATCAATTGAATATTACAATTTTACTATCAATAATAAAATTATTATTGTAAATTTTATAAATTTTGTTATCTATTTTCTCTATTTGTCCAACTTTGAAACAATAGTTTTTTGGTGGTTCTCATATATATATATATATATATATGTATATATATTTTTTTTAAACGACAATCTCATATATTCAAATCCTTCTGTTCTTTTTTTCTCTGACCCATAATGATCAGCTCAATTCTCTTATGCTACTCAATCATATCTACATCCTTCCTGTCAAACAAACCTTATGTATTTGTTGCCGAATAAATATCGTTGTTTCGTCGACAAAATAACTTGTCGTTTCAGTACAAAATGTTCGTATTTTCAAGTACAAAATTAACAATTTTTTGTCATTATGGGTCAGCTTCAAATGGCTATATCCTTGAAATGGTTATATGCCTTGAAATCTCGTCTCATTATGGGTTAGCTTCAAATATGAGAAACTACCTGATTTCTGTTACCTCTGCCGCAAGATTGGCCACGGTGAGACGGAATGCAACGAGGCCATCCCACCTGAGACGATTAAACGTAAACTTGGGGCTTGGTTTCGTGGAGACACACCTAACAGAGTCGCAAGTAATGTCTGGTTCTTCAGAGGAGCTGGGTCGATAAATTCGAAGACGTGGGACGGGCCTTCGCCTATGCCTGTGAACACGGAAACCCCGACGCGAAATCACAACAAATCTCGTGGACAGACCCAGGAGACGAACCAGCATAACTCCAAGGGTAAAGAGAAGGCGTCTAACCTGGATGATTCGCAGAAGCCTCCTCCACAGACTACGGCGATGGAGACCCTCGACGACGCCTCGAAGTCAAGGAGAAGCCCAAGAACGCCAAACCGAGACAAGCTCCGGCGAGAGAAGCACAGCAGACCCCGACACAGCCACCGCCTTTAGTGCTGAACGACCCTGTGCTGAAGTCTGGAAACCTCCCGGCGGAGATCCAGCTTCCGGCGTCGGGATTTTCTTCGCCGGCGATGGTTAGCTCTTCGGGGATTGGCTCACCCTCCTCCCTGCCCACAGCAACGGCTCTCTCTGCCCACTCTGACCAGATTCGCACGGATCTGTCCCCAAAGTCTGCTCCAAAACCTGCAAATAAAACGGCTCACCAAAGCGGTCCTCGAGGCAGACGTGTTGAGAGCTCTTCGAGGCGGAGGTCTTCTACTTTGGGCAAGTCTTCAACAGCCCTTTCGCTCCCTCCAGAGACAGTTTCTACCGTTTTGGGTGTTTCTTCTAAAACCCTAAATCCTCAGCCAAATCCAAATTACCCCTCGTTGGGCCCATTCAGCTCCCAATTAAGCCCATCGATAACTAACCACGTAATAACATATGGATTAACTATAAAAAGTATTAATAAATAATGGAAATTAAAAAAGAAAACATAATTGTAAGTTCAACTCCCACAAAATTCTCACGTCGGTAAATTGGGCTAGTTTTTTTTTACATTGGCTAAACTGAGAAATTGCCTGTTGTTCCACCTTTACTAACTCACTTTCTCAAATTCCACTAAAAATCATTTTTTCTCAAAATGTCAGTACAAAACACCAAATACCTTTAATATTAAATATTTCTTCAATTTTAATCCCTTTTTCTTTTTGCTCTTTGTAATCGGTTGAAAAAATAAATAAATAAAAAGATAATCTCCCCTCCCAAAAACTTTTCCCTCCCGTGTGTACCATTCTCTTTTCTCTTCTCTATTCTTGACTCTCTCTCTCGTGGTAACCGACGAAATCTTTGTCTCCGATCTATGTCACTCGCGGTCTCTGTGAATCGTGTCGCTGGTCTTCGTCGATCGTCAATTGCCGATCTTCGTCAGGTATTTTGTTTTCGGATTTAGGGTTTCTCCCTCGCCTCAACATTCTCGTATTTTGTTTCCGGATGTAGAATTTTTTGTTCGTGATTTTAGGGTTCCCCCGATCGGTTTAGAATTTTTCGTGAGTTTTGGTTTGTGAAGAGGATTTGATGATGGAGGGAATACAAAGGTTCATTTGGAATAATTGCATAACAAAATTTGTAAATTTGGTTAAAATATTGTTTATAATTTATTGTGCATGACGAAGATTTGAGATTTGGAGCAATTAGTTTTAGTGTGGCAGGAGTCAAAAACTATGAAACTAGTGTAAAAAGCATGAAGATGTTGAAGATAAGAATTGCTTTTGAAGAGAAGTTGAAGCATAAAGAAGAGATTAGCTTAATAGCATCCAAGGCTGACGAAAATTACAAACTCAACAAAGTCTGAAAGTATTGGGTTCTAAATTTAGTACAAATGATACATGATTTTGATGGCTCTTCTTCTTGTACCTTGTAGTAATGATTTGGGTTTCGTCGATTTCTGATTTTTTAGACTCGATTGTAGAGTTGGTTATAGACTCGCTTGTACTTTGTTGTAGACTCGATTTTGCAAGACTATTTCTGATTGTAAACAATGCTCAATTTTTATGAAGGTATTTCCTACTAATTGTAAACATCAAAATATAGAGTAAAAGAATAAGTATGTGGCTTAAATCATCCGTCGTACCGTTGACAGCCACAAATTACATGTTTCACGGTCAATCGGTTGAATACATGCATCGATTTATACTGTTATGGTGCTGTGAAGTTTGCCACCATACACGATTCTGACGCAGAGTTTTAGACTACTTTTCAAATTTTTGCAAACATTATCAAGTTTTAGGGTATAATTGAGTTTGTGTTACTCAGTTTAGTTTGAAAATTCACGCTATTAATAATTATTTCATTGTAGATATAAATGAAATTGTGGTAAGTAGGATAATCTAATTATAATACAACATAAATTTCAGTTAAAAAAATAGTAAGTTCGAACTCATCAGCAATACTAAAAAAAATATAGTTGAAGTTTGTCATCGAAGAGAGAAATAATACGAAAAAATAATGAAACTATGCGTACCATGGAAGAGAATAAATTAAATAAATTATTGATATAACTAATATCAAATTTTAATAATAATGATATTTTAGTGATAATATAACATAGTCACCTCAATTTAAAAGTAAAACTAATGTCAAATCAACATTTAATATTTGCCAATGCTATATTTTGTTAAAGTATTTTTTGTCAAATACTGAATGTAGAGTTTACAAATTGAGTAGTGAGGATAAAAATACAATCTTTATTTAATAAAAAAGCCATGTTCGGTATTTGGTTTTTTATATAATTAAACATTGGTTGAATTACAACGTAGACATTTTAAGTTGCTTAGCTCATATATTTTTGTTTTATTTTTTAATTATTATAAAATAATTGTAATTTTATAAAAATTATAAATTTACACCATGAAATTAGTTTGGTTCAATGTAGTTTCACGACTAAAAAAAATCAATCCGAAATAATCTTGGTTTGGGTTGGGACAATATTTACAATAATATAACTTAATAATACATGATTGCTCTAGCTTATGACTATTCTCAAAATTGCTAATCTTTTTAAAATACCAGCCTTTCAAGATGATCAGTAGTGTTTTTGGGTTTTATTTTCCATTTGCTAATTCAGTTAAAATCCGATAGAGATGAGTAATCACAGCTCAGACAAGCAAACCGAAACAGTCAATCATTTCTGCTAATCAATTCACCAAAAAATAAAATGCTTAGAGCTATTCAAGTTCTGAGTTCTTCTTCGTCATCGCCTTCGAGCTTCGCTTCTCTTCGCTTCAGACCCCAACCAAGTTTCGCATTTTCCTCTAAATCAGTCTCGCGGCGCGTGTTTTCTACGCGCAGCCCTCGTAGTGTCAAGCCCTTACGCTCTCACTTCGAGTCGAATTCGCAAATGTCTTCCTCTTCGGCATCGACGTCGAAATCTTCGACGGTGAGTGGTTTCTTCTGCAGTGATTTTCTGCGTATTTGTTTATGTTCCGTTGGTTCAAATGGTTGATTTCTTCAATTTAGGGCTACGCTCTAAAAATCAAATTCTGTCAATGGTGTGGTGGTCAAACGAAACACGAAATTCCAGACGGAGAAGAGAAGGTTCGGGCTATTTGTACGGCTTGTGGCCAAATAGCTTATCAGAACCCAAAGATGGTATGTTGGGGCTTTCAATTTCTGTTTCTTATATGATAATCTGAGTTTTGATTTTGCTTTTTGTATATCCGGGTGTGTAAAAATGTTTCTAATTTAAGATTCTTAGTACCGTTATTTTCTTTTGATGGATATATCTGTTTCTTGGAACTCTTTTTTTTAAATTTTTTTTCTTGAAAATGGTGGCTTTATACATCTTAAGTGTTGAAAGAGTATTGACAAATTAGAAACAAATGGATTACTTATCTAGTCCCAACAGAGCCAACAGATTATACTGCGCTTGTTGAGCTTATTGATCAACCTCTGAAGAATTTATGGTCGGATGGTCGGTATATTTCGTTATTAATAAGATAAAATAGCTTTTAAATGATTGTTTAGACTGATTAAACTTGTATATTTCATTCCTTTTCTTGCGAAATTAAAAGCATTAGCAGCGTCTGTACACGATGATATGAACTAGGAATTTATTGCCATGTATGGTTTTTGTTCTCGCGTCGCAGGTTTATACCCTATGAGAGTAGAAGAGTTACCTGGGATTGAACACTTATGACTTGATTTGATCAAATTTGATCTTATTTTATCTTTTATTATTTTCTTTTTCCAAATAATATTATGATCAATACTTGTGACCGGGGTTCAGGTTGTGGGTTGTCTCATTGAGGATGATAACAGAGTCCTACTTTGTAAGAGGAAAATTCAACCGTCTTATGGTCTATGGTATGTCCAATAACAAACATTTATTCATTTAGAAAGAGCCGAACGAATCATCTAGTTTCTGAAAATTAGCGGATTTGTTTAATAATACGTTATTTAGGACTCTTCCAGCTGGTTATATGGAAATAGGGGAATCGGCCGCTGAAGGGGCAGCTAGAGAAACTTGGGAGGAAGCGGGGGCAAAAGTGGAAAAGCTTTCGCCTTTTGCTCAATTGGACATCCCTTTAATTGGCCAGGTTTAAAAAAAAAAGCTCTTGTTTTATCTCACGTTCAAGCTGTTATGATTTTTTACGTGCAAGCTATTATAGAATTGTTTTTCTTTTGTCTCTGAAGCAGACTTATATAATATTCTTAGCAAAGATGAAGGAACCACACTTTGAACCAGGTCCAGAGTCATCAGAGTGTCGGCTTTTTGCGCTTGATGAAATACCTTACGACTCTCTTGCTTTTTCATCAATGTTGGTCACATTGAAACTGGTAAAGTAGATTGTTTTTTCTTCATTTTAAATATTGAATTTTTCTAAGATGTTATGAATCATATAAGTTTCATTGTGTGTTTATGCTTTGGCAGTACGTGGAGGATTTCAAAGCTGGAAGATTTAAGTTCCACTATGGTACCATTAACAAAAGGTAATTATTTAGTTTATTTATTTTATCAAATGTTAATCTGTTAAAGGCTTGAAGATAAAATCAGTTTAATATCCCTTTTGATAATAAGTACTGAAGTAACACCTTTATTTAAGTTAGATAACATAATCCCTCATTATACTACGGAAAGTTTCCCATTGCTAGCTTTTTTTTCACGAATCACGATCTTCCTGTTTTTTTTTTTTCTTTTTTCTTTTTTCTTTTTCTATTCTTTCTAATTTCTTCTCTTTTCTTTTACAAGTAGAAAGACAGAAAGAAAGAAAAAAACATGAAATACGGGCTTTATAACTTGTAATAAGGTAATGATTATCTTTTTCGCGGTAAAATGTTTCTTTCTAGAAAGGAATTAAAGAGTTTTGATGGTCATAATAACAAAGTTGATTAAGTTCATTATGTAATCAGTTCTAAATCAAGTACAAGTTGGGTTTGGTCACAATCAAATTCTATACGCTATGTTTATTTACATTACTCTAAAAACATTGTTCTCTTTTGGGACCTCTCCATTTTTTCAGGCCCGGGACTAGCCCTTCTGATATCCACGCTTTTACACTTGATAACCATTTGCAGTCTCGGCTAAATGGTAACTACTCTTTCACATGATTATATTGGCAAAAAGGTGGTAGCTAGGATAGCGTAGTGGTAATACCACATGACTTCTAATTAAGAGATCATGAGTTCGATTGGCAAAAAGAAATGTGGAGTGATAAAAGTGTATACTAAGATCTTCATATCCAATACTTTTCTTGTGTGGTCTTCTGATTATGAATTTGCTATTTCAGGATGCAACTGAAATTTCAAACTATGAAGATCATTGTAAATCTACTTTGAGGAAGTGAGAAAATCGATAGTCTCTTTAAAACTCCAAAAGATTCAAGTCTGTTCAATGCACTTTCGGGTTTGTTTTCAGATATTCGCGCTCCACCATTTTTTATGTTCGAAAACAAGGTTGGATGAACAATCAAGACGGGTTACTTTCGTAATCCTTTGTTTCTCCTGCCTGACCCCTTTTTCCCCGATTCGTCCAGCGTACGTAACAAGCAGAGATGATCATTCAATCACCTGATTTAATTTTTTTTCTTTCTGTTTCATTCATTTCTGGAAAGAAAAAAGATTAGTTGTATGCAGGATTGGCAGACGATGTAAATGAACAAATATTGCTGATGTAAAAAGGTGGTTATAGAAGTAATTATTTTCGCTCGTTGACTCGTTTACATATTCAAGAATATAGTGCTATTAAATAATGTATTTGATTTTGTGTGTTCAGTCATCCATAACTAATACACATACGCGAGGCGCGGATAATGCCTCAAATGGGCTGATTATGTCACATAGGTGCAGGTGCATGCCTCAAAATTGAATAATAAAAAGTTTGTTTGTTCGAAAAAATCTTCCCAAAAACCTTGAACGGGTATTATCATAAATCTTAAAAAAAAAAAACAATTAAGTAGTAAATTTACTCAACTGCATTAAGGCAAAGAAAAAACTGTTGGATATTTGGTGGAGACCAAATGTCCCTCGCTTATGAAGGAGACATACAACATTTTTTAGCCTAGGTAGCCGCATCAGTATTTACTTTTTAAGCATCTCAAAACTGATAAATCCTTAAGAGCTACTTAATATAGTACATTAATTCTTAAGAGGTATTCTTTATATTTAGGTGAAAGCAAAAATCTGTAAACCATTTCTTATTGATTTTATGGTCCGAGAGAACAAAAGTGTAAGTAGATCGCATTTGAGTGAATTACCATAAATACAATACAAAGTCTTCTTGATAAACCAACTGATCGTCTGTTCCATTGAGTTTCAACATTCCGGAAGAGATATGGAGTGGGAAGGAGGCAAACTTTTCCTATTTGAAGGTGTTTAGTTGCTTAGCATGTGTACAATTAATGAGTCTGTTCGAAGTAAACTTGACCTGAAATTTTAAAAAATGTTTTTTCATTGACTATGGTGACATTGAACTTGGCTATCGTTCTGGTGATGCCAAAGTAAAGAAGATTGTTCGGAGCAAAAATGTCATCTTCAACGACCTGAAGATGTACAGGGAAAAACTGAAATCAAAGCTCTTGAAGGCGAGAAGTCAACAATCAAGCTGAGAAACTTTCGACCAGTCAAGCTGAACAAAGACACTCCTACAACCGAGATGAAATAATTTAGAGTTGACCAAGGTCAAGAAAAAGAAGACGAGGCTGATGATGACACTAAACTCGATGTGAATCAGCGAATTCCAGTAACCGAGCTGAGGAGGTCGGCCAAAGTTATCAAACCGGTGAACAAGTTATTGCGTGATTGATAGACGAGAGCCAAGTGCTACGAAGATGCGATCCAAGTTGATGCCTCGACCAAGTAAGACAAGATGGATTCACTAATCACGAATCACACTTGCAAGCTGACGAAATTACTAGCTGGAAAGAAAGTACTGCACAACAAGTGGGTGTACTAGATAAAGGAGGAAAGTGATGGAAGCCAATGGTTCAAGGTGAGGCTGGTGATGAAATGTTTCCAGCATAAAGAGGGAAACGATTTTACGAAAATCTTCTCTCCGGTCATCAAACTCATGAAAATAAGAACTGTGCTAGGTTGGTTGCCAAGGTATGCATATGCAACATATGGATGTGAAGACGACATATCTGGGCGACGATTTCAACGAAGAGATCTACATGAGGCATCATGAAGGCTTTGAGGTGAATAAAAATAAGGAGCACGTGTGCAAGCTCCATAAAAGTCTCTATGGTTGAAACATGCCAAGATAGTGGTATAAGAAGTTTGATAACTTTATGAAGCTAACATAGTTCGACAAATGCAAGGCCTATGTGATTCTTCTTCTCTACGTCGACAACATGCTTATCGTAGGTTCTGACCTACATGAGATTGACGAGTTGAAGAAAAGATTGTCAAAAAAGTTTGCGATGAAGGATCCGAGAGCCGTGAAGCAAACCTCGGGATGAGGATCAAGAGAACGAGAGATGTCATTGAGCTCTCTCGATAAGAGTACCTGGATGAGGTAGTCAACCTTCAACATGGCGAATGCAATGTCGGCCAACACGTCGTAGGCTAGCCACTTCAGATTATCGAAGGAGCATTCACCAATATCAAAAGATGAGTTGGCGTACATGAAAAAGATCCTCCATGCTTTGGCCATTGGAAACTTGATGTATGCGATGATGTGCACAAAGGGGGAACATTGCTCACGCAGTGGGAGTTATAAGTAGGTTTATGAGGAACCTAAGGATAGATAACTGGGAGGCCATGAAGTAGATCCTCTGAAATCTGAACGACAGTTTGAGCTAAACATTGATGTTCAAGAAGTTTGAACTACGAATTCAAAGGTACGTCGACGCTAACAATGGATACGATGTCAACAAAAAAAAGAGCACACTCGAATACATAACATGTTCAGAAGGACAACAATTTGCTGAAAGTCAAGGTTGCAGAAGATCGTCGCACTATCGACCTGCAAGGCGGAGTATGTGGCCATCATCGAGGCCACAAAAAAGATGATATGGGTGCAATCATTTTTGCAGGAGCTGGACCGAAACTATGAAAAGAGTGTGCTATACACTGATAGTCATTCAGTTAGCAAAGAAACCGATCTACCCCTCAGATGAAGCACATATGACTTCAGTATCAGTTCATCAGGTCGACACTAGAAGAGGAAGTATTTGTGCTAGAGAAAATCTTAAAGAGCTGGAATCTAATGGACATGTTCGGAAGGTCTGTTCTTTATGACAAGCTAAAATTGTGCACAACTTTGATCGGACTATGATAAGCACGTTTTATATGTGATTATTAGACGATCTTGAACAAAGAATTGATGATTATTCTTAGGTGTTTTGATAGTTTTCGTAGTTTTTAGTGTTTGATTTCAAGTTTTGCATGACGGAAATGAGTTTGGAGCACACATGCAAAAATCAGCCAAAAGACGAAGCGACGAAAGACACCCCGGTGTCCATCGCATCGCAGTGCGGTCTGGTCGCGCTGCGATGGTGTTGCGTGTTGGCGGTCGTGACGCGACAGGTATGCGACATATCTTCCACTTGCCACGTGGACTGCAATTTTGGGCCGTTGGACCTGTTTTCACGTGCTAGACTTGTGCGAATTCGAGGAGCTCGACCTTATAACCTAGAGGCAGCCACGAAGAAGTCACATCTGCTTTTGTTTAACTTTTAGACATAAAAAAAATTGTACGGAGGAGCCAAGGGTTATCGGAGAAAAAAATCGAAGACAAAATCGAGGCTGCGACGAGACTACAATAACCACATATATTTTTTTTCCTTCTCCCCTTATTATGAAACTCCGAGTTTTTCTATTTCCCGTGATTTAGTTTTCATGCACTCTTGTTTTTATTCGTTTTATATTTTCCCCACCATCACTATGAACTAATCTCTTAGAGGGTGATGATGAATCTTTTCTCGAAATCCATGAATAATGAATTGCGTTTGAATTAAAGTTTTTAGTTTGTTTCAATTATGTGTTTTTGCTATTATCGATTGTAATGCTTACATAAAATTGACCAGTTTGTGTTTGTTCCTAAGATTGACCGGATACTCTAGCGAGATCGGGTAAATTAAGCGCTAGAATAGTGAACTTTAAATGACTACGTTGTCTAAAGATAGGAGTATAGTTTAGGGATTCATTGAGTGTTCTTTTTGAAATTTCAAATTAGGATTTTAATCTTGAAACTGAGAGGTAAAGGTTGATTATAATTTAGGTCGTTAATTTCACTCTATCGGGGTTTAGCGATAAGAATTTGTGAAAATGACTATTGCAGAGCTGTAACATAACTATAACTTGACGTCGAATGATTTCACAACATATGAAGAGAAAAGTGAAACCACACTCTTTTTCCACCTCATTCGTATCTAAACCGTTTGTAGTTTAAGTTGTTTAGTAATTCGGAAATCACTCTCTTCACATTACATTTTCTATTGATATGAATTATAGTTGATATTTTATTTACATTTAATTCTAAGTCCTTGTGGGAAAAAAACCCCTACTTAATCATTATATTACATAAGCGACACATGCACTCGCGAGTGCATTTTTTGCAACAGACTCTTCGGTTGAAAATCAATGCCGCCACTTCATACGGAGACAATAGGTATGGTTAGTCTCCATGCGAAGAGATTGTTGATGTATCATGGAGACTAAATGATAAATACAACTTTTAAGCATCTCAAAAATGATAAATACCTAAAAATGATAAATCCTTTACAAATTATCACATTCCATTAATAACACCTATGCGCTTATACAATATGCTTTTTATTTCTTTACTGATCACATTCTCTCTCTTTACATTGCATATGTGTGAGTAGTTCGTGATTACATTCTCTATCTTTTGCGGTCGTATAGTTTTTGATCTCTCAATTAATTGGTACGTAACTGATTACAATTGAACTTGACTAAATGTCGTTGAAAATCACTAGTTAAATTCAACTATAAGTTAAATTAGATAAACCAAGCTAAATCGGCCGGGTGATAGCCAATGTCAAACGATAATAACGCGCTAATTCACTCCACATGTCGGTCGGCGAACTTCGAAAAAAGAGCCACATTTTTCCAGCCATACAAAAGAGAAGGTAACATCATACGGACTGTGTTTTTTTTTTTTTTTATTGTTTCACGCTTAGTGCGTCACTATATTTTTTTTATTTCATTTATTTTTAATCAATCGAAGATAGAATACGTGGACGAGGTGTGGACGACTGTAATGTTGTCGATTAGCCATTGGTTTTACAACCTCATGACGTTGCGGAGAAACAAGGGGCCTGCTAGATTTCGGACCGACGCCAAAGGTAGTGCTCCCATCAAAGCCGATTTTTCTGCTGCAAGTGACGGAACTTGCAATTCACATCAAGGCGGAAGAGAATTTTTTGACGAACTAGCCTGAGAATGTCTTACATATTCGGGATGAGGCCATGGGCACCTGAACCACGAGGGACTTCGTCGATGCAGGGAATCCACCAACCAGCGCTAAATATAGCCAATTACGGTTGGACTTGACTAAATATACTCGAAAATCACTAGTTACAGTTGGACTTGACTACATATACTCGAAAATCACTAATTAAGTTCAACCATGAGTGAAATTTGATTGACCAAGTTAAGCTGGTAGCGTGATGGCCAAAGCCAGAAAGTAATAACTAGCTAATTTACCCACCATTGTTGTGAAAGTATTAAAAAGAAATCAGGAATTAAATTGAATATAACTCTTCTTGTTTTCAGTGTAGAAGTTGGATCATATAGCCCATTGAGAACTGAGTACAGTTGAAAATCTGATACAGTTATAAAACATGACTATAGTAAATAACAAGTATTACAACAATAAGTAGCCGTGCCCTTTTCTCTGTGATGCTTCTTGAAGATCCTATAGATTCTATTTTTTTACCAAAAATAACAAAGGCTGATGATGACAGTCTCTACTCGATGAATCTTTGTATACATTCAAACAAAGAGCAAAAGTCTACTCAGGCATCATCAGTTTGCACTGTCAAGTCGACGATACCCAATTCATGGTACAAACCATGCACGTACTGGAGAATCGATTGCTCGTCTGCTCCTTTTTTCACCTAAAAATCATCCGATGTTTCATAAATGACTAAGCATATATGAAAAAAATAAAATATGATCAACCATCGGCAAAGCCCACCAGAGACTTAAATTGTGTATTATGTACATTTATGTCACCTGTACAGAGATTGAGCCAACGACGTGACCCGGAACCATCTCCCAAAACCGAGTTTGTGAAACTTCAGATACATCTTCACGGGCAGAAATCTAACCAGAGAATATTGAGATTAAATGCATTTCAGAATAACGTCTTTCCTTTTGGTATAAATCTAAGACAAGCAAAGCTAAAAAATTTCTCATTTTGAAATATATCACCTGTCTCCAGCTTTTATTTAAAGCCGAAGGAGAAATATTTGGTGGTGCCATTTGGAGAAGAACGCCGCCAGTTGCTCTGAAGAGTGGCATTACAAGCATAAAAACTGAAACCGAGACTAATCCAAAACATAAAACTTCCGCGTTTTGGACCCTGCAACAGAAGGGTATAAAAACAAATAAGGGAGGTATGAATAGATTGAGGTGAAGACCAGAAATACAGAAGCTGGAATTACCCGAGAGATAATAGCCAGGATGCCAATATCAATCCTGCACTGAAGACACAGTTGAAGAGAAAACCAGCTTCAGATGGTTGTAAAGCATGGAACCACTAAAAATAGCACTTCAGTTGGGTTCACTCTGAAAATTTAGCTTGTGTGAGAAAGTAAAATTTACCTACGGATGGAATCGGCAAGCACATGTAGGCAAACTGAGTGGTAGTTCATATCTTCTGCTTTTCTGTATGCTGAAAATTATATGTTGACCAGATTAGATTAGGAACACAGAAACTTCTTTCTCGGCTCTTTCACAGGACAATGAGATTAGTGACAGATGAACTTACTTAGGTTTATACGGGCGTAGTTCCTGAAGAACCAAACCCCAATCAGGTTAACCAGCAGATTTGTGACGGCTGACACAATCAAATAATGCCTACAAGGTTGAAATGTTTTAACAAGCAGACCAAAATGCTATTTTTTCAACAAGCAATCCATAGTACCTTGAGTATAAATTAAAAACCAACTTTCACTTTCAGTAATTTTCTCTATTTCACCATTTCTCCATTTAACAGGCATTTGAAATCTAGAACGCATTCACATCATAGCATGTATACGTGACTAATTAGAAAGATAGTAACACCACTAGATATTCCAGCATTTTTTTGGCTTTAGATAGAGATGCAAAAAGCCATGCTGTTTTTCTACAAGCGTGTAAACAGAAGTATGAAAAAACTATGCACAGTGCCATTACTACAATAAAAAAAACCCTCAGATTTGAGCTATTTGCTAATCAGATTTGAGGATGACAAGCTTACTTGTGTTCAGACTCATCTTCAATGAACGCGTGCAGTGCTTCAACTGCAAGAGAGAACGCCATAAACAGGAGAAACAGCTGTCTACACACAGAAGAATACAACTCATACATGTATTAGCTTAGCCCCAAACAGCAGACACATTGAGAAAAATAATAATTAGAACTTTTTAACCAATGATTGAACAAAATCTGTTCCTGTTCTTCATGATCTTTTGAAACCTGAGGATGTTATCTATCTATACATCCTTATAGTACAATAATCACCTTTATTTCCATAGCCATAACAAGATGTACTATGCGAAACATATCATAGATATCATAAAAAAAAATATAACGCCGAACACTTACAGCATTGGTAAAGGCAGCCAAAACCTCTAGCCGCTTATACCTGATAAATACACAGAAATCAATACTAAATAAAAAGAAATACCAGTACAAAGAACAAAGAGGTTAAGTAAACATCAAACCCAAGAGTAAACATCATTTATTCAACCACAACTCTCACCCATAAGCGTAAGTCCCGTCAGGCTTTTTTCCAGAAGCCGCCATGGCAAACAATGAGAATGTCAATAGTCCACAGCCGAAAGTCAAATGGAAAGCATCAGAGACCAAACCTGAAATACGCAAAATCCGTAAACACACACAAACAGAAAAAAATTCCAATGAAAAGCAGACAATTCTCATCCATTACCTACACGGCCAGTTAGAATGCCAATGAACAATTCCGTGGTGGAATAGGCCACATTGAGGGAGATCAACACGACGAGTCTCTTCATGTACCGATTGCCAGACCTCATGATCCGAAACACCGAGGCGGCGAGAATCGAAACCGAGAGTCTCTCGCCCAAAACCTTCTCATTTTCTTCTTCCTCTCCTTCTTCTTCTTCTTCTTCTAGCGCTAAGCTTTCCGGAGGCATATCGATGCTCGAGGCAGTTCGAGAGAGGAAAGGCTTCGACTGAGAAGAAGACGAGTAGTCGGTGAAATCGTTCGAAACCGGCGTCCGAGGTTGTTGGAACGAGGCTTGGCGAGAGAAAGCAAACCTCCGATCGAAGTCGCCATTGAAGGAGGTTCCGAAATCGTTGGGTTCCATTTCTCTGTTCTTTGATCGGATTTCAAAGACTGATGATGAATCCTACTTTGAATGATCCGAACCGGTTTAGAGAAGACCAAGAAGACCAATAAATGAATGAAAGAAAAAAGAAGAGCTGAATTCAAGTATAGAGTAAAGACTAATAATTAGAAGGGAAAGTATAAAAATACCATAAATAAATAGATATTTTAACATAAAAGTGAACATGTGGAGTTTCAAGAACAAACCAAATCAAACAGTTTTGGATGAATAAAAAGATATGATCGCTTCAGTTGTCGTATATATTTTCTCGATAAAAGTTACACTTAGCACACAGTCCATTTAAGATCATCTCAATATCAATACAATAATGATTCAGACACTAGATTCGGATGAAGCTTTCACAGTGTCGTGAACTTCTAGTAAGAGATATATCACATTTAACGTACCTTTTTTTTTTCTTTTTTTTATAGCGTGAACTCACGATTATCTGCTTGAAATGATTGTGGTATTACCAATAAACTAGTTATCACACATTTAACATACCTTCTTTTATTTATTTATTTCTGTTAGACGTGAATTGAATCCACGATTTTCTACTTACAATGATTGTGGTATTACCAATAAACCAACCTAGTTATCACACATTTAACATACGTTAAAATGTTAAGTACGAACGAAACATTCGATAACCACCGTTTATATCCAAAATATGAACAAAAAATTTGAGCTCTTAATTAAGAAGATAACATAAATAACACAATTAAAGGTTAATAATATGTCGATAACAACAAAACACAAAAATTGCGATAGTCGATGTAAATTTTGACAAAATAATGTAAAATTTTATATAAAAATTCGACGAAAATTTCAATTTTTCATCAAAATAATTATAAAATAAGAAAATAACGTTTGGAAATATTGTTAAACAATTTTAAATATAAAATATAGAAACATACATATAGACATATTATAATTTCAATTACACATATGTTCAGACATTAAAAGTTCAAAAGTAATAAAAAAATATTTATTACACATAATAAATAAATTAAATTAAATTAAATTAAATTAAATTTAAAATATAAAAGAATAAAATAATTAGAGTGAGCATGTGATTAGTAGAAAGTCTCAAATTAACCATGTCTTATGATTTGCGTATGTGCTTGAATTGTTTTTTTGGAAAAACATACGCGAGCCATACAACTTTAATAATAAGTTTTATTTTTGCATCATTTTACAAAATAAAATTCAAGCAACATGAAAATCAAGTGTTTATTTCAACCGATACAAAATTGACGACACTTTATCGTAATTTCGATGAACTTTTCATAAAATGATCGAAATTTTGTTAAAAATGTAAAAAATTGATAGAAATTAGGACCGACCCTATAAATAAATCATTTAAGTAATAACTTAAGGCCCCACATTTTTGTGTGGAAAGAGGTAACAAAAAAGGCCACAAATTTTAAAAGTATGAACTGCCGTAAATTCTCACTTTTTTTTATATGAAAAACAGATCTAAAAGAAAAAAGAAAAAGCTGCAAAATTTAAGAAAAGAAAGCCTTATATTTTGTGTTGTTGCAAAATGAGCTATTAAACCTAATAAAGGTTTAATATATTATAGAAATCTTCAAAAAAATTATTCGTATCAAGGTCACATAATAGTCTGAATCATCCCTATTTATGAATTTAAAGGGTTGTGAATTTTTTCGTTACGTGAGCGAGTAAACTTCTCATGTTATTGCATTTTTAAAATCACGGGTCGAAATATAATTGCAAACTATTAAAGATCTTGAGCAATTTAAAACATATGAGTTTTGGATTTCTTTCAATTTTAAAAACTAAAAATCGTTGGATGAATGTATTTTGAAAATTGATACTAATTGAATCTCGAAGGCGTGTTGAAATTTAGTAAAATTTCTAACATTCATGTATTAGATTTGTCTGGTGAATAAAAATGTTAAGAGAAGTTTTAATAAATGGAAATAGTAATCCAATTAAAAGACTTGATTCTTTTAAAATGTGGATATTTATTCAAATGCATGCGTTCCTTATCATGTACAAAAAATTGTGGCGAAATGGTCAATGTCTACTACCTCTTTAAATATAGTCAACGTTTTGTTAAACTTATGTTAATGGTGTAAGTGCTTACGTATCAAATTAATTAACTCTGTTTGCTTACTAGATTTTCCTTTGAACTTCGCCCACAAATTTTGAATTTTGAGAGTTTCGGTTTTTGAATTTTTGATTTGTACACGAGTTTGAATTCTAATTTAATTTAGGAAGTCAATGTTAATTCATTTTCTCCAGTTTTAAAATGGTAAGTCATGGATTTAATACCTATAATCCTGTAATTTATTATCAATATTTGGGATAATTAATTACTGGTTATCTCTCTCTTTCTCAAATTATATCCTAATTTTATCTCTATTTTGTATTTTTAAAGCTCTTATTTTTTTTAGAATTTCGATGACTTTTTATACATTAAAAGTCGTTTTACACGTCAATTTCCAGAATTTTAGAATAATATTTTGTTAATTACTATAAATTATTGTAAATTGAAAGTCGTTTTACACGTTAATGTGTCCCCTGTTTACATACTCTTTACAGGACAACGGTAAATAGATTTGCAAATTTCGCAAATTTTCAGATTTCGCAGCAATCAAAGAAATCCATATTTACATTAACCCAAATTTTTGTAATATAAATCTGATAAACACAGAAGATCAAACTTCAAGAGAAAAAAAATCAAAATCAAAATAGATGATCAAATTAACATAAAAATTGAAAAGGAATCTAATTAAAAGGGGTGGATGACAAAGAGGGAGGGTAGGATGGTGGCGATGTGGTGATACTTCCGGGAGCTGTACATAATGGAGCGGTCGGACCGATATAAGGTGATTTTCACAACAGAAATGGTGGTTTGTGTGACTTTGATATTGACGGCGGAGGCAGCGCTGCATCCCGCGACATAAACAAACAGAGAAAACTGTTGCAACATCGGAAATTTGGATCTTCGAATTTTTTCAACGGTGGTAATTTGCAAATTTTTGAGAATTTTTCTGGGATGAATTTGAAAAATTCGGAGTAAATGAGATCTGAGTTAACTACATTGATTGGTATGAGTGATTAATAGGTGCAGTTACTGCACCCTAAATTCGCGCTGAATTAAATTTCATTTTTAATAGTGAAGTGGCAATGCATTGGCGGAAATCTGATTTGGGTCAAAATAATTTTAAAATTTTATGTAAAACTTAAGTCGGACCACGAATGAAAGTTTTACCAAACGTTGACCAAAATAAAAATACACTATGTTTAATAACTCTATACTATGATACTAGCTATTCTCGTAATTGTAACTACGGTCGAAATGAGGTTTTCAAAATAGAATTAATTTGAGATCAAAGATGTTTTAATAACATTTGAACAACTACGTTGTCAACTGGAAATCATATATTATTCACGTTTATTTAAAGATCTAAGTAATGTTTGCACACAAAAAATTAAAATATTTTTTTTCTCAAAAGAAAAAACCTAAAAATTTAACTTTCATGAATATTTATTTGTTAAATTTTGTGTTTTACATATTTCATTATATTTGCTAAAAGATGCTGTTAAATTATCATTAATTTATGTTAATTGTCATAATTAACTACATCTCTTTATAAAACTGTTGTATTTCTATTCTAAACTTAAAATAAATGATTTGAAATAAAATGTTCGGCGATGGAAATTCTGATTCAATATTGTATCTCTTTTGTCTGTTAGAAGAAGGTAGATGAAAGATGGTTGGCCTTATCCCTTGTCATGTTTTTTTGGGTGAAATGTTACCATCAAATTATATTTTCATTACTTTTGTTTGATAGCAAATGAATTGAATTTATTTTTTTAAATTCATTCGGCAATGGAAAGTCTTGATGGTTTGATCTAGTCATTGTGATAGATGCTCTTAAGATCAAATAGAACTCCATATCAGTTAATATTGTTTTTTTTCTCTAATGAAATTCTAAACTCTACTTATGATAAATGCATACACACTGTTTATGTTTTTTTTTTATAATTATTTTTTTGTATAATCTTTAAATTTATTTAAAATTTATTATTTTGTAAAATTTAAAAGACAATAGAGTAAGAAATAGAGTTCGGCTGGAGATATTTTATTGTTCAATAAAGTAAAAAATAGAGTGAAAAATAAAGCGATCGGTTTGTTCTTACGCTTTCAAAGAGCTAACTACAGGAATAAAAATGACGACAAAAGAGACTCTGGACGAGCTCTTACAGAAAATATATACAAGGAAAGCTTTAATTAATCAAAGCACACAATTAATTATATCACCTATTAACAATTGACAAAAAGCTCCAATTTACCGATTCTGAATTGAAATAATAAAGGGGATAGCTATACAAACGACACACGCGAGAGTCGTGTCATCGTCCGGTGAGGTCGGAGAAGGGAGTGAGCTGGCCGCATTGAGTGCTGTCTCCGCCGTCAGTCTTGAACGACGGCGGCAATGACGGCCACACGAACGGCGGAACTTCCTCCGGTACGGGCGGCGGAGCCTCCTGTCCTTCTAGAACCTTCAGAATAGTCTTCATGGAAGGCCTGTCGGCCGGGTTAGGGTTACAGCAGGCGAGCCCCAGCGGAAGCACGCAGGCCAACTCCTCCGACCAATCCTTACCCTCCACGTCAGCCAGCCTGGGGTCCACCACGTCAGCGGCGCGCCCCTTGCTGTGGAGCCGCCACGCCCAGCCGACGAGGCCTCCTGGTTTTCTCCCGGAGATGACTTCCAGGAGGAGGACTCCGAAGGCGTACACGTCGGTCTCGACGGTGGCGCGGCCGATGAAGAAGGACTCCGGCGCCATGTAGCCTGGGGTTCCGGCGACCTCCCTGGTGCTGTGGTGGGACTGGTTGCACTGCCTCGGGACGGCCCTCGCAAGGCCGAAGTCGCCGAGCCTGGCCTCGAACGAGGCGTCGATCATCACGTTGCTGGCTTTCACGTCCCGGTGAAGCACTCGGTCGTCGCTCCCCTCGTGCAGGTACTCCAGGGCCCGCGCCACTCCTCCCACCAAGTTTAGCCTTGTCTCCCAAGTAAGCTCCGTGGCCGACTTAAACCCGTCTGGGCTTCCGTTGCTCTCGCCAGCGAATATGAACCTGTCTAGGCTTCCGTGAGGCATGAACTCGTAGACGATGAGAAGCTCGGTCTTCTCGTAGCACCATCCGATGAGCTTAACCAGATTCCGGTGGCTGAGTCTGGCGATCGTGGTCACCTCCGACACAAACTCTTGCTTCCCTCGCCTCGAATTCTTCCCGTCGACACGCTTCACCGCCACTTCAACGCCGCCGATCACGCCTCTGTACACCGTCCCAAACCCTCCCTGGCCCAGCTTCCTCTTCGGGTTGAAATCCTCCGTGGCTCGCCGGAGCTCTGCCAGACTGAATTTCTTTGCCGCCGCCGACGAGCCTCGGATCACGTCGTCCACACTCGGAAACGTCTCCTCGGATGAGTCCTCGACCCGTAACCTTCTGATGCAGTAGAAGAAGAAAGCGGCGACGGCAGCTAGGAAGATTGCCGAGAGGGGAACGGCGACGAGGAGGACTCGCCGGAGTAGCCACGAAGAACGGCCGATATCCGATCCGCGAAACTCCCACGATTTCACGCAGTTCCGTTGGAACGTTCCGGGCCCGGTGGAGGCCGAGAATCCGACAAACACTCTCTCGGGGAGATGCTCCGAGAGGTCGAGCTGATGGGTCAAGATAGGATTCGGGTTTGTCGATGGCGCGAACACGGTGATGTTTTGTCCGTCGTACTTAACCCTGACGCTAAGATCATCCCCAGAGGAGATGTTGATACCTCGGCCGGTGAGAGAGGCTTGAGAGACGGAGAAGACGCTGTTGAGGTTTAAGCCGACGTGGTTGTCGTCGAGATCCTTGGGAAAGCTCTTTTTGGTGTCGAACTCCACGGCCACGATTGCGGGAGACGTTCCGTTGGTGATGCCTACCCACCTTCCCTGACTTCCGACGGGGAGGGATGGATCGGCGGCGAGGATGAAGGCGAGCCCTTCTCCGACGGGGTACTGGTTTCGCGGGTCGGGTGAGACGTTGAGGACGAACTCGGTTTCGAACGAAGCTTTAACCGTCTCGTTGTTGCTTTTGCTTCCTCTTCTTCTCCAGATGCGGAACGGCTTGTAGTAGAGAGATCTTCCTGAAGTGTCGATGATTTTTTCGATGTCGCTGAGATCCATGGTGACTTGGATCGCATCTTCGGCGAGGTTTGAGTTGGCTGAGAGAAGGCGTCGCTGCTCGAACTCTGGGAACGATGTGAAAGAGAACTCGAGAGAGTTCGCCGAACCGGTGATTAGAGCGATGAAAATAGAGATTAGGTTCAGGGTTTGAAAACGAGAGGGAGACATTTCTGATAGTAGGGCAAGAGTCTGGTTCGAACGGAAACAACCATTATATAAGGTGGATTTGGGTTCTTCAAAAAAAAGGGGGGTTTAGGTTGTTGATTGCGTCACAAGGAAAGCCGTTACGAAGCTTCCTTTTGGTCTGCGTTTTAGACTGGACTATTCCTATCCAATAGAATGATGCTTCAAAAATTTAAAGATTGTAATTTATTTTTGTCAACTTTGTCACTTTGCTTCAAGGAAGTTGCTAGTAGAAAGCCGGAAAATTGAAAATCTCCCTCTCTATATCTTATAAAATCATTAAGCGCAAAATGCATTACGAAATCATCAACACGCAACGTGAAAACCCTAGGAAGGAAAATAAAAATAACATGGGTAAAAAGTAAGAATTTCACCGAAATACTTACACGTAAACCAAAATATAAAGTGATACAATCTTAAAGGTCCAAACTCTACCCACAATTGAAGTCCCTTAAGGTTAAAAAAAAATTGAAGTCCCTTAAAAAATTAAATTTGTAAATCGCATCTTTTCGGACGACACGGGCAAAAAATTAATTCTGGTCTTCACAATGAGTTCAAGCTTAACTAACCCAAAAACAATCAGAGAGTTGTTATTGTTATAATAATGCTTTTTGAAATATAATCACCATCATTGTGGTTGAGTGTTGTATAGATAGAAACAGTGATTTTATCTTATATAATAACGCACGTCTATGAAGATATGTTAGTTAAATAAATAGGATTATTTGTTTATTTCATTGTTAACGACTAATATTCCTTTACTATCTGGTGTTGACCAACGGCATGGGGTTTATTTTCAGTCTTCAAATATAAAAAAATAGATTAGAATTGATGTTTGGCTTAACTTTGCGACCTTCGTTGTCGATCGTCAAGCTGTTTACTATATAAATCGCATTTTAATTTAGTCCACCAAAACATTTTTCTTAAACAATGAAATTTCGGCGGGGTTACACTGGGAAGTATATCATCCAAGCTTTATGTATGTGAAGCTACTTTCATCCCAGCCTATTACAGGAAATAAACTATTATGGTTTGATCTACACGTGTCTGAGCGTGATATGAATATATATATATATATATATATATATATATATATATATATATATATATATATATGCCAAGTCAAAACTTGATGGCCTTATATAAAATTACGTTAGAAATGCGGTCATGATGCGTATAATTTTATTCTTTTGGATAATTACCAAGATTTTGTCAAACACAGATGTATTGAAGTATATATTGACCGTCTTAAATTCTAATATCAAGGTTTAAAGAATCTCATATTGAAAAGATGAAGGAAACAACAAAAGATATAGATTGACCCATTCATTTCCATAATTTGTTTTCAAGAATCAACCTGTAATATTTTGAAGACCTCTGACAGCTGATGCTAAGAAATCCAATAATAAACTTTAGGTCTAAAAACTAATAGATGGAACCAAACTAAGAGCGTGAGCACAGAGGACTATGAAAAAAGGCATAGATTATGAGTTACCCATCTAAATTTTGGTCGAACATTTATTTGAACTTCAAACTAGATGAATTTTAGGAAATTGATGACTGATATTGTTGACGGACAAGTTATAGCAATTGTCCGAAAACAAGGTGTTGTACACTTTATAAATTAAATTTATGGATATAACAATTTCTAAATTGTTCGTAGTCTCTATGGTAGCTCCCTCACGTATACATACATGTTTGATAGCGGATGTTTTATTAGATTTTTTGTGATTTTTTTTATTTATTTGACAAAATAATATTATTAAAGTTCTTCGAGTGAAACTGCAAAAAACAAATGTTTAAAGACCCGAATTACTTTTGTTATTTCCTCCTACGAGAATATTAGAGAAAATATTATGTTTCTTATTCACCAAAACAAATACTTGATAATTTTTTCTTGGGAACTAATCGCGGCAAATAGCTGCTATTATAAATAAAAACTTCATTAGGTCTCTCGTCAAGTAAGATCCACGAACAATGGCCGGGCTCTTGACACTATAGAAAAAAATGCATGTAACTGTACTATTACAAAACGAATTTTACAAAAAAGTAAAAATGTCATTTCTAAAATCTCAAATCTAATGATAAGTCTTAAACACCAACCTCGCTTTTAAGTTCAAATTTTTAGCCATAAAAATAGTCCCTACGAAATGGCAGGAACATATTCGAAGAGACTTTAGAAGCGGATTAACCCTTTTCCGTCAATATACGGGAAATATTTAGAAACGGCTTTAGAACAGATTATATTTAGAAACGACTTCAGAAACGGAATGTTGCTCTAATTTACTGATTTTAATAGTTTTTTTTTTCCACTTCAAACTTGACATGGCCCGTCTGATAAGATGCTAGTTGTGTGTGGTGAATTTGAAATTTGTTGCACTCAACCCTTCTATAAAATTGGGTCATCTTTAAAGAGCGTTATCAAATTCTTTCATAAGCAAGAAAAAATCATATGTTGTACCCTTCTACTTTTGAACAATATCCTCCACAACAGATGCACTTAAACAACAGTTTCCTATCATATTGTTTGTATATTATGTGCATTTAAACCTGGCCTACCGGACCGGACAGGCCGGTCCGGTCCGGTAATCCGCTAAGGTCCGGTTTAAATAACCGGACCTTTACCGGACCGGACATTCCGGTCCGGTCCGGTATAAAAAAAAAAAAAATTAAAGTAAATAGAAAGGGATTTTTGGATGGATGTAATTGTTAGAATTTGTTTTTGAAGGAGTTAATTGTTAATACTCTAAATTGAATTAAAAAAAATATAAACTCCGGAAAAATTTTTAAACGGCCTCCTTAAAAACTCATCGACCCCTGGAAAGGTGCGACGATGAGGAAAAAGAGTACCTTTATTGTATTAAATTTGAAAAATGTTTCCCGAACAAGGGTCGGGAATCCCTTTAGTGTATTACAAATAAAAATAACTAATCGTTCATGTGAAGTGTACTAAAATCAAAATCAAAGTCGTCTAATATGTCGAAGCAGTGGAACGTTTCTTGAGCTCGATTCTTGTGGAGAAGCCAATCTTTTCCACAAGTTAGTGCCTCAACCATCTCTGGTTTGAGACTACATCTTCGATCGTCTATAATACGTCCCGCACTGCTGAACGCCGCCTCGGAAGAAACTGTAGAGACTGGGATCGTCAATATATCTTGAGCCATTGTGGACAAGATTGGAAACCGTCTACAGTTTTGCCGCCACCAGTGTAGCAAGTCCAGGCGCTCGTCATCATTCCTCACCCAGTCGTTGCAGTCGTACTCCATGATCTCGGGATGAGTACGAGGGTGGTCTTGACTTCCTCGTGGGGTGCTGCCTCCAGCTTCTTGTTGAGGAGAAGGACTATACGCTGGAGCATTGGTGAAGACATTCGCGTATTGGTGCCTCCTTGCATATTGCGACTGTTGACTTTGGGTAGTTCGGTAATGCGGAAGAAGTTTCGCCTCGTACACCCTGAAAAGAGAATAAAAAGCATCTACGATCCTTGGTAGATCAAGTGAGACGTAATCTTGCGTACCGGAAAACCGTAATCTAAGAAATTTGAAAAACTTTTTAAGTCCACCAATTTTAGTTCGAACATCTAGAATGGCTCCAAAACCAAAGAGTAATGGAACCTTCCCAGCGCCCCAATACTTAAAAAATTTAGTTTCCATGTCTTGAATGCAAGTGCTAAAAATGGGATCTTCCCGGTATTTTTCAAAATGTGTAGCTAAAGCAGTCATAGTATGAATTCCTAATTGAGAAGTCGGTGAATAATAAGCAGAAAGGTAACAAGTTTCTTTATAATAAATATCAAGAAAAGACACAAATGATTCAGCCATGCTAATATCAGAAGGGGTTAAAGAACCTTCCCCGAGTTCGTTGTTTATAAAAGCTACAGCTACGTCTACATAACGGGGTGATAAAAAGTTGTTCAACATTAGATAGGTTGAGTTCCACCTAATCTTGTTATCTAAATGAAATGTTCGTTCCTCTAATAAGTTATGTCTAAATCTTTTTTTAAGTTCATCGACCCTAGCGGTTGAACTGTTTATCCAACTAATAAAACATCTTATTTTATGGATTACAGGTTCGTAGTTAGCGGCTCCTGCTTGTACTATTAGGTTGATTATGTGTGTCGCACAACGTTGATGTAAAAGTGTTTCATCTTCTAAACGTGTTTTTAGTTCCCTAATCATTGCGCTGTTACTAGTTGCGTTATCTAAAGTTATAGAAATTATTCTATTCTTTAAACCCCATTCTTCTATAACACTCATCATTATATCTATAATGTTTTGGCTAGTGTGATTTCCTTATATCCTAGGAAATGCAATAATACGTTTGTTTAAATTCCAATCATCGTCTATGTTATGCACTACTACGGACATGTAATCAGTTTTAGCTTGACCGGACCAAATATCGGAAGTTAATGCTACGCTAAATTTTCCAGAAGCAATTACATTTTTTAGTTGTTCTTTTTCTTTTAAAAACCATTTCAAAATATCAGAACGTAGCGCCTTCCTAGACATTATTTGAACACCGGGAATTAAATAACTTAAAAAGCGAACAAAACCTTTTGATTCTATATGACTAAATGATTGGTCGGTAGAAACAAAATATTCTACTAAACTAGTTCTAAAAGCTTCGGGATCTACGTGACTTACAACGTTTGAAGAATCGGCGGTTTGACTTCCCGGGCAACTCTTTTGGTGCTTCGTTAGTAGAGACGTCCCGCACCGTTGATTGTGAGCGCTAACGAGCTTCCCGCAAACGTTGCATTGTCCGTGTCGTTCGCCGTTGTAGTTCACCTCCGTGAAAAAGTTCCACATCGCCGAACGGTGCTTCCTTTTGTGTAGTCGTGGTTCGGCGAGGGGAACATCATGTCGTTGTGGTTGTTGTTGACGGTCGTCTTGTTGTTGTTGGTGTTGGCGGGCTCGTTGTTGTTGTCGTTGTTGCGTCGCTTCCCGTTGTTCACGTTGGCGGGGTCGGGGGATGGTATTTCGGACCTCCTCCGCTTCCTCCACTTCCTCGTCCGGCTCTTCGGTTTCGTCGCCGCCTTCATCTTCTTGTTGTTCCAAGCGTTGAGAAAACTCTTGGTACACTTGGTAGGCGTCGGGTTGTGGAAGTTGTGCTTGATAAGCCTCTTCGGGATTCATTTCGGGTTGAAAGGGTGGTTGAGTGTTTGGAATTTGGGTACCGAGAAAATCTCTAACATTTGGGGGAACGTAATTTGGGTCGAATGAGTAAACCGTATCTTCATTTTCTTGGGAGTAATTCAACCAATTTCTTTCAAATTGGTGAACTTGTGGTTCTTGTGAACTTCTTCCCCTCCGACCTCGGCCTCGGTTTTGGGATGAAGAAGCCATATGAAAAAATTGATTTTTAAAAAGAAGGAGAAGTTTGAATTTAAAAACCGTAAAGAAGAAATAGAATAAAAGCGAAGTTGTAAATAAAATCGACCTTGACAAATAAAACCGACCTTGAAAAATAAAACCGACCTTGAAAAATAAAACCGTGCTTGAGAACTAAAAACCGAGCTTGAGAAATAAAAACCGAGCTTGAAAACTAAATACCGAGCTTGAAAAGTAAAAACCGAGCTTGAAAACTAAAAACCGAGCTTGAGAAATGTTGGTATAATTTTGAGAGATTGAGAGAAGTTGAGAGATTGAGAGAAGTTGAGAGAAGTTGAGAGAATTGGTGTGAAAAATGTGAATGGGGAGGGTGGTTTATATAAAATTCGGAATTGGGGGTTAAAAAAAATTAAAAAATAGGGAAAATAGTGAAAATAGCCGTTGGGGGGGGTAACGGTAATAAAACGGTAACTTTTTTCTGGCCGTTGGATTTTACATCCAACGGCTCAGTTTAAAAAAAAAAAAAAAAAATTACTCGTTAACGGACCATACCGGACGGACCGGTCCGGTATGGTATGGTAACGGACCGGACCGGACCGGTCCGTTACCCTTACCGGACCAGGGGGGTCCGGTTACTGGTTTACCGGACCGGATCGGACCGATCCGTCCGGTACCGGTAAGCCAGGTTTATGTGCATTTGGTATTAGCTTTTACTGCGTTAATTAGTTTCCTTCTTTTATGCCATAATATGTTGTAAACATGTGTATATCTTCAAGGCACAATCAATGATATATGCATAGCAATCCATTTTTTACTCTCACTCATTTAATATGGTATCAAAGCAGACTTAATCTCTCTGCATCTTTTTTCTTTCTTCTTTGCGACACTCCATATCTACTCCATGTCTACGTTATTCCTCTATATGCTATAACACTTTTCTCATTCATTGATTCATTCAAAATCAATATCTGAATCATTTCTTTTTATAATATCATCCGTATCAAATCTCATGTCTTAATATGCGTTCTTTGTAGTATTGTATATTATTGCTTTTCAAAATCAAAATTTTTGGCATATACAGTGCTTAATGTCTCACTGCTTTTATTTAAACCATATCAGCTATATCTATATAGTATTTTCAAAGCTATTTATTTTCCATTAATAATCAATTGTCAAAGATTCGTCAGTTCTCTCAAATTCTGCAATATTATTTGCAAACAATATTTATAACAGTACACTGATCTTTTTTTTTTTCTCAGTTAATAAACATGTCCAGCGAAGTGAACGCCACTGAACCACGCATATCCAGCGAAGCCAATGTCGCTGAATCTCAGATTCAATCCAAGGAGTACGCAATTCATCACTAGCGACAACTTCATGGAGTCGAGCGGTTACCATGGCACTACGGGTCAAAAACAAGTTCAATTTCGTCGATGACTCCTCGACCAAGCCGACCGATGCGAACGCCACCATCAATTGAGGACGCTGCAACGATCTTGTGAGCAGTTGGATCCTCAATTTCGTCTCTCCCCAGATATGACTTAGAATTCTATACGTTGAGACAACTAGTCAAATCTGGATCAACTTCAAGGGAGAGATTCTCGCAGTCAAATGCTCCTAAAATCTATGAACTCAAACACTCCATTTTCGTGCCTAAACAAGATGGTATGACCGTTTCTCTCTATTTTAGTCAACTCAAATCCATATAGGATGAACTGTCCAATATCGTTATGATGCCTCCATGTATTTGCGGTAGCGCAAAATAGCTCGTCGATCAACAAAATCAAGACAGAGCCATGTAGTTTCTACAAGACTTCACCGACAACTATTCGGCGGTTCAAAGTCAAATCCTCTTAATGGAGCCTTTTCCATCTGTCGAGCGCATCTATAGCCTTGTCCGTCAAAAAGAAAAGTAACAAGAAATCAACCTCAAATCCGCTTGATGGAGCCTTTTCCATCTCTTCAAAAACAAAACGTTGCTCTAATTTACTGATTTTAATAAATTTTTTCTTTCCACTTCAAACTTGACGTTTGATAAAATGGTAGTTGCGTGTGGTGAATTTGAGATTTGTTGCACTCAACCCTTTTATAAAATTGGGTCATCTTTAAAGCCTAGAGCGTTATCAAATTTTTCCATAAGCAAGAAAAAATCATATGTTGTACGACCCTTCTATAAACTCAAATATTGTACTAGTGTCTCCGTTCACAATATTTTGATGTTTTCAACAAATCCATCAATTTATTTTTCATAATATTAGGCAATCTATAATTATGAAGATGTTAAGATCAATCAATGTAGTTGAGTAGTCCCCACTATTCTTTTTTGCGCGATCTAGCAACGTAGTCAGTTTCAAACTTGATTTTCAATATCAATAATTTTTTATTTAGCTATTTACTGAAATAATATCGAAACTTTTATTTAGCGGAAATCATATAAACAAATCACTAGCTAACATTTCAGGATTTTCGAATTGATGGTTGACTATATCAGCCAAATAAATGCATATATATCTCATGTTTATAATTTGAAAATTTTAAAATGACAAGAGGAAAGTCATCCTATGTCATGAATAAAATGTGACCAAGTAACCAACCAACAAAATTACACGCCACAAATAACATGTGGTTCATGCATTGAAACACATATAAAAGAAAGAATCTAAATATTGCTTAGTATATATTAAAATTCTTTGACACAATATGAAAGCGGAAAAATTATTTAATAAAATATTGAAACGTAATCAAATCTTTACTGTCACTACTGACGTGCGATTTAATATACAATTTTATTACATTTGCTCTTATTCACTGTCTTGAGTTCTTCATATAGTATATTGTTATTTATATTGTAGTTGTAGCTTTTTATATGAAATAGAATGTGTTAAGTCGTACGTTTTAGTAGTTTTCTGCATATTTGGTTTAAATTGATTTGAAATATGGTTAAATATTTTTTTTTGGGAAAAGAAATATGGTTAATTTATATTTACTTTAGTTTGAAATAGAATGAAAGTTATGAAAACTATGTGCAGATAACTAAACACTTCAAAAATAATAGGAATAAACAGAAATTAACTACTGTGCAAATAAAATTTCAATAATAATAAAATCCTTAATTGTTACTTTAAATTCAAACTTTGTTGTCTCTTTATATGATATGGATGAATTGTTTCACTGGCCGACCCATACCTCTTATGCTTTGATCTTCTTGTTTGGGCTTTCTAATCGAGGGAGATATGACTTAACCTTCTGAGCACTGATTTGCTCAGCCTGTACGCATAGAGTTAACCGTAATTAGCAGTAGTTAATATAAAAATATTGAAATAAACCAAAATATACAGAAATAAGCAGTGTGATTACTTACATTAGGGTGCATTTATAATTTTGCCATTTACACTACAGAACAACTTACGCAGGGTTAAGTATATACTTGATAAACGATGATTCAACCATGATGCTCTACCGAAACAATCTGGAAAACCAAAACAAAAGACAAGCGGATTAGAAACAATATCGATTTGGATACACTTTTGAAAACAAACATGATGAGCAATATAAGAGAAAGTAGTACTGTAAATTAATGGATCTATAAGTGAATTCAATAAAATATATATGAATTTAAAAAGAAAGCTGACGGCAATATCATCAGACATCTACAGAAACTGAATCAGCTATAAAAGAAGGAGAATATAATCAATTAAATGAGTATTACTTATATTGGATGTTGGATATTCATTTGCTTTATAACGTAAATTTTAAAACTTTTTGAATCGTTTTTTATAGTAAGCTTAATCGTGTACATTGCTATAAAAAATAATGACGTCACATTCAAATCTGACTATTTTTAAGATGCTTGAAACGATTGGCTAGATTGCAACTCCAATGTTACATGTGATCCAGGAAGTGCGTTTTTTTTAAATGGCATAAATCAGCTACACACTTGTTGATAAATAGTTAAATACACAATATCTAAATAAATTACACATTTCTAACTAGCTATTATAAGATTTCCTATACCATATACACAATTGCAGAGAGGCTGATTACAAATACCAGGAAACAGAAAATAATGGGAAAATGATAATGCAAAACTGCACCAGTTGAGATAACATAGAACAAAACGTTTATCACTAATTGTGCTATTTCAAAACTTAAAACTAATATTCTAAAATAAAAAAAACTCCACAAACTAATCAATCTTATTGCAACAAACAAAGTTCATATGATAAAAAAACCATCTTTGACTATATTATATACTCGTTCATCACAGAAGATTTTAGTAGCAGGAAGCAGCGAAATGACAATACTAGAACTAATCAACAATAAAGTTTCTGATCAAGCACGACGACAGTAGTTGCACCAGATGTTCCAAACCCAAACCCGAAACAGATCTCTCTCTCTCTCTCTCTAATGACACACGCTCACACACATTCATACGATATGACGGGAAGAATATATCAGGTCTGAGGAGGGGCTGCATTATGATTGTGATTAGGAGGAGGAGTCTGTCCAAGCAAACTACTGAGAGACCTTGCTTTGACCATCCCAAGCTTGGTGGTCTTCTTGGGTTTGACGACGGAGTCAGAGGAAGGCTTGGGCTTGGATCGGAGGCGGCCTTTGCCGAGGTGGTGCTGGCACAGCGAGTATCCCACGAGCGTCTGCTGACAGCACCGCCACCCTCTCCCGTTCACTCGACTGCACCGCGACCCTTCCATTATCGTCCCTCCCCGCTTCCCTCTACTCCGCTTCTGCCCTACCCCTACACACACATATGTATCACATGTTCGTATGTGTGATTGCATGTGTGTGGTTTGAGTGTATGATAGAGCAACGTACCTTGTGCACTCGATGAGGTACTGCCAACGTTGACGTTGTCGCTGTGGAAATGGAATAGAGTAGTCATACTTAGATATTTATGTGAGGGAGAGTGTAAGTGTGTGTGTGTGTGTGGTGTGGGTGTAGGATGCCCAGGCATGGGGACCAGCGTTTTCATGCTAACGTGCACCGCATGGCTTTCATTAGTTTAAAAGGAGTGACCCCCCCGAAAACATAATATTTATATACAAAATAAATATAAATAAAAAGATTAGATGGGGAAGGGTATGGTGGTGGTGGCTAGCCAAAGCCGAAACACCTAAACAAAACAGTATCATTTCCACTTGCTATCTATCTTATTATTATGTTGTTATTATTATTATTATTACTATTATTATTATTATTATTATTATTATTATTATTTTGTGATATTGTGTCTCGAGCCTTTTCTTCTTCTTTTTTTAATTTACTACAAACACCAACAACTAACAACTAAAAAACGTTTCATGAAAGGAAAAAGTAAAAAAAACAAAACAAAAACTATTCCTTTGTAATTAGAGTTATTACCTGATGGTATCGTCGCGCTTCATCTTCTTCCTCTTCTTCTCTCCCTCGTCATCTGGGAGTATTAACTCCTGAGAAAAATTACACAAAGAATTATTGTGTATGTATTGTATATAGCCCTATATATGAGTGCAAATCTAGGGGCGAAATCGATACACTTATTGAATTTCGGTGTGAGCAAGCAAAAGTGCACTGACCGAAGAGTCTTGTAATTGTGTCTTCTTGTCCGAGAAATCAGAGCCGCTGGTGGGAGCGCTGGGTTGCTCGACCGGACGATCGGGGGTTACGGAGGATGGAGGGCCGGGATGTAGTTGCACCGGCGGCGGACGGTTGAGATTGATCGGGGGATCTGAGATTAAAAGAGACGAGAGTGGGAACGGCACAGCTCTTTTCCTGATCCTCATAAAGACAAAAACCAAAACCCACAAAAAAAAAACACAAGAACGTGATGATCTTTCTCAACACTCAACTCAGATTTCTCTCCTTTACTTTATTTCCCTCCTTCTCTCTCTCTATCTCTTAAATCGAAAACAAATTATCGAAGAAGAAGAAACTAATGTATGTGTTTATAGATATATAGTAGATGATTATGCAAATTAGGAAAATATAATTGAGCGATAATAAGGGGAAAGGGAAAAAGAGAATCTATGAATGTTCTCCTATCGGTAGGAATTCAAGTTGAGTATTTTTTTTCTCGGTATTCCTTTAATATATTTG
Organism: Urtica urens; assembly: GCA_958296335.1. Classification (NCBI taxonomy): domain Eukaryota; kingdom Viridiplantae; phylum Streptophyta; class Magnoliopsida; order Rosales; family Urticaceae; genus Urtica; species Urtica urens. The sequence goes on from OY282521.1 coordinate 3,453,592, forward strand.
TTGTTGCACCACAAAAAAAAGGGTAGAGATGAGAGAGAAAGGGAAGGAGAGCAATAGAAATAGTGTGGGTGTGGGTGGTCGAGGCGGCACGTGCGGATGGTCAGCTGTTACACAGTATCGCACGTGTGAGAGCGTTGTCACCGGTTGGGAAGGTAAGCCGGTTGTAAGACTCAAATATGTATATAAATATTTAAAAGAGAGAGAGAGAGAGATTGTACGGACAATGATGCCAGGGTGGAAGGGGAAGAGGGAATACAAAATGATGGGAGTCGTTAGTTTTTATTTATCTTTTTACACTTTTAAAGAGAGAGACGGAGAGTCTCTCGAACCCGAAGTATCATTTTGTGGGTCCCACGTTTCAAGCCCGGAACGATGCATCTTCTCTTTTCTTCCCGTTTCTTGTGATTTACCAAAATAAAATAAATAAAAAAGAGTAAAAACTATAGCTGTGCACCAATTTATACTACCATAGTCTACAAATTATAGACGATGGGTTCTCATCAAGACATGTTTTCATAGTAAACAATATTGAATGGATCAGCATATATAAAGTTCTCTTTTACAAAGGAAACATATAAGTCTCTTCCGTGACTATATTAAAAGGGATGGACGACGGGGTTGTAATCGTAACCACCGATCAGATAATCGTAGTGAGGCTAAGATCAACACATTATTCACATTATTGTTAGGTTCATGTTGGTTTACTTTTATGCGACAAACAGCAGGAAAGATATCATAGAATTTGTTGGTGGTCTTTATTTATTGAGATTAATTATTTTTGACATTTTTTCATTTTTAAGAGGTTTTGTATGCGAAATTCTTTTTCACTGTGATTTTCGTATTTAAACTTAAGAAAATTTCATATTTAAACTTAAAGAAATCCTAGGACGACTTTCTTGTTCTAGATTATTATAAAAGCCGCAGGATTTTCCTTTAACAATCATGACGCTTTCAACTTAAATTTTAGAGTTTTTAGACGTGTTGAATTGATGGACTCAGAAATTAAACTTTGGTCATAGTGGTGTATATCTCGATTTACTCCATGTGATATAAAAAATCGGGTTATGTGTGAGCGTGATAAAATTATTGATAACTGGAGTTCTTGAAGATCAACAAACATTGAGAGAGTTTTTGTGCAAGTGGAATTGAGTGATGACTCTAATTCAATGGGAGAACCTAAGTTAGTATTCACATTATTGGTAGGTTCATGTTGCTATATAAAGTTATCGTTGTATTAATAATTATTTTGATTTAGTGAATTTCTTTCTGCTAGGCTGAAAGATGACCATGTAAGGACGTTGCACCGAACTTGATTATCATTCTTGTGTCATTTACATACATGCATTTTGATTAAAATGTTATCTCACTCATGCTCCGCAAAATGTCACGCATATTGTCGCAACGTTGTGCGAGACATCTTGTCGAGCGTTAGACATAATTTCAACATGGAGCCACAATGCAGATAGTGAGCCAACCTTTGGTGGCCCGGAAATTGGTGACATTGCACGCCAAAAGAAGAAATATGTGATATTTAACTATAGTAGCACCCATGCTGAAAACACTTTGTGTAAAAATCTCATTGAAACGTGAACAAAGCTTCGTGTAGCAACTATTCGTCCTATTGCCCAAAATATGGATCTTATTTGGTAGATGGACCGTCTTCTGAAAGGGTAGACGTGAGGAACGTGTCGTGTTGCATAAAACTTCTCAATAAGTGATAAATTTAGTAGGTGATACATTCAAACATGAACTTTCTCAGTAGAGGGGAGAACGAAAACAATCGGAAGACGAAATCAAAAGAAGGATGTAACCCACAACGATGTTTTGGATTTGGAAGGTGAACTCGTAGAAGTTGGAGATGCGCTTGTTTGGATATTCATTTTAAGGATCATGATAATTGATGTTATTAAATCATGATGATCGTCCTCGTCTTGATATTGAAATTTTGGTTCCCTATGATGGCCGACTAGTACCCATGAGTCATAGGTAAGGCGTAATCGATGAAAGCCTTCTTCTCGGTCACGATCATCTCTTCCATAACTTGCATCTTCTTTTTTGGTTTATTTTACAAGTTTTCCCCATCTCAAGATCGATCAGAAAAAAGACTTGATGCAACATCTTTTCGCATTTACCTTCAAAATAAATTAGATAAAAGTACAAATTGAAAAATTGTTAACCGAATTAAAGTAGAAACTTAGTCCACGGCTATGATATCATAAACTTATTGCGATATTTTCCTACACATGTGTAACAATAGTGAAGTATTGTGCTAAAGTACGCTATCGTCCAAGAGGACCAAGTTTAATTAAGAAAAATTGCTCTATAAAGTCTAAACCATATTAAACGTTGCAATTGCAAAATTGTCAACTCTTTTATATTTTTTTAAAAATTAGTCATTCTTACATGCGATTTCATAAAACATGCAATTACAAATGTAGAATTTTTTAATTCATTTTATTTTCAAATATAATAACCAAAATTAAACGACAGCCCTAATTTTCGGGATTATAATTTGAATTTGTTGTTACAAGAATGTGCACACTATATTTTCTCTCATTAAACCCTCCCAAAATTAACAAAAATTAAATCTCTATAACATGAGCTGTTAAATTGATTTAAAATTTGTTGTTAAAGATGTACACACTATTTTCTCTCAATATATATATATATATCATTCTTACATTACATACTACTTAATCAATTACATCATATATAAACCTCAAATTAAAACAACCTGGTCGTTTCGTGACTGATTAGAATTGGATTTTTAGCTTGGAATAACTTATATACATTTTATTTTGGCTATTTTCATTCTAATGCTGCATACATGGTCAAATATCAGACGATTAAGTATGTTACAAATCATTTGTGGAATTTAAACATTACTCTTTTTTTCTTTGACATAAACAAAACAAATAACTGTGCTCTTCTTCCACATAGAATAGTTTTGACACACAACTAATCATGTAACTTTAATAAGTCACCATTATCATCTTAATCAAGTGCTTCTTGAACTGCAACAGCACTTATCGACGAACCAAATGTCTTTTTATGTCTTATGCAATTCAACAATATACAAATTAAAGATGTCTATAAATTACCATAAACATAACTACATATTTATTGGGAGGGTTTTTATTGTTAGTTGCTTTTAAGATTATTAATGAAGCTGATCGTGTTCAAAAATTGAATACAAAGATTAAAGGCTTGGATCAGCTCTTTCTCCATTGTTGTTTCGCTTCGGATAGATTGGTATTCCCTAAATTGAATTTTGACGACTTCGTTTTCTTTTCCCCTTGCAGTGCGTTTTCTAGATAATTATATATATATATATATATATATATATATATATATATATATATATTTATATATATATATATATATATATATATATATATATATATATATATATATTTATATATATATATATATATAGATATATATATATTTATATATATATATATATATAGATATATATATTTCAGATTTCAAATATGAAAAACAATCATAAACACAAAGTCATATAAGTGTGTTTTTGGAAAATGACTAAATGAAAATATCAATTCAAAATAGACGTATGAAGATTTTCAAGTTCTATACCCATAAAGAGGTTAAATTTTTTCTATAAATTCATCGAGTAGAGAATAAAAAATAAATTTAATCTAAAAAAAAATATTAAAATCGAAAAAGATATGTTATTCTATAAGGGTCGACAAATGTGCACTATAGTATAGAAAAAAAAATTAATTTAATTACTAAAATAAAATATTAATAAATTTAATTATATGTTCTTATAAGATCTGTGTCCCAATACCAGTAAATTAGAATCGGTTAAATTGTAACAGAATTAAAATCATTCAACCTTTCAATCGACAATAGAAACCATAAAATCAGAACTTTAGTATTAATTTTTGTAACACTTATCTAAACTTAGATATAAATCTTTGATGGTGCAAATTCGCGTAGATGGCAAGATGATACTTTAAAGGTTAATCAAAGCATATAGATCTAAATTAGTGGCAATAGCCAACGTTCCAACGTTCGATTTAAGTAATAAATAATCATGGAAATTAGTTTATAGAAAAATTAAGACGACCAAATTACTCCAAAAAAATTTCTTGTCCTTATCGTTTCGCCCATTAACAATTAATACATAAAATCAGTTAACAATTAATTACACGAGTAAATCGAAAATTAAATTCACCAATGCTGACGCTTCTATTCATTTTGTTCATTATGTTTTCAAAAAGCGAAAAAAATTGAGATCGAACTCGAAAAATCTCGAACAAAATCAGAAATCTTAATTTTTTTTACAGAATTTGACATAAATTGCAACGATTGTAAATTTTGTTCAACAAAAGTTTTGGTAAACAAACGTACGAGTTTGTGGGTTTATTTTTCATTAATTTTTGGTTTTTATTTACACGCAAAATTATTTTTAAAAATGAAAAAAAAATTGTAAATGGTATTTTTCAAAACATATCGATTTTTTCTTGAAAATTGTTCTAAATTGATTTTCGTATGTGTTTTGTATAACTAAACTTTTGAAGATATGATTTTTTATTAACATGATGAACATGCTTCATATGACTTTGGTTCTTTGTATACCAATTGCAATCCATTTATAGTATATTTATAGTCTGTTTAAATTCTGGAAATTGATATAAAACAGTTATAAATAAATAATAAATAATATTAGTGCATTTTTTTGAATCTCACGACCAAATACATTCAGAATTTCTAACACAAAATTAAAAATTGAATTTGAAACTAAAATTAAAACAATTAATAATGACAATTCGGACAATTCATGTAAGGTAAACAGCTACCACATTTACAAAGTGAGTATTTACTATACATTACACAACGTTGGCCATTCTCAAAATCTTTAAGGTGGCTATATTCACTATCATCGTCATGACCTTCAACTTCCTCAGACTGTGAACAACAAGGCTTGAGGAATTTTATAAAAAAAAATATGTAAATGAAAGAATGATAAATAAACAAAACAAATAAAAACTTAACCAGAATCAGTTGATGAACCGTAAATAATACGTAAACGAAATGGAGTATAAACACATTTATTTACATAACAATACATACCTGATTCATTGGGTAAAAAACTTTAATCGTGAAACAATTTCATCCTTGAAAATTATGCAAGATTCGACCAATTTCTTGATTTCTCGAGAGAAAAATTTTTGAAGCAAAAAACGCGCGAAAGAAAACATAGTGTAAATACATAGTTTTCATTTATATCATGAAATCATCTGTAATTATGTGTAAATACATAGTTTTCATTTATATCATGAAATCATCTGTAATTATGTGTAAATACATAGTTTTCATTTATATATGATCTAAACTAATTAAGCAACTATATATTCTTTTAATTAAACACTCGCTCAAAGAAGTCAAATAGCGAACATTTAAATTTCAAATTTTAAATTTGAAGAATCGCCTTTTGAGGTGTATAAATAAAGCTTCTTTCATTCCATTCAAATCATCCCGAAATTGAATAAATATCTAAAACTATTATCTCTAATAACTTTTTTTGTAAAAGTGTGAGTAGTGTAAGTCTCATAAGTATTTTTTTTTGTATCCGGGTGGAACTAAAAATCTGTGAACCAATCTTTGTTGAGTTTATAGTAAAATTCGAGGTGGTAAAAATGAATATAGCTCGCATTTAATTAACCCACTGTTCTTATTACATTTATTTCATTTTTTTATCCGCATATTATTTTTGATGAAGTCCGGATTCTAACAGAATCGAGTATGAACTTCTAAACATGGTTCGAGAGAAAAATTTAAAAAAAAGTTTAATATCTGAAAGCATAAATTAAAGACTAATTTTAAAGTCAAAATATAACTAACATGAGAATCCATGCTTACAACAAATCATTCAAAAGATACGGATGAAAATTTGCGAGTTGAAAAGCCTATTAAACTTTTCATGTATCCTTTTTTGTACGTTTACTAATATACTTGACGAATCTTATATGTAAATGAGTACTCGTCAACTCATTACAAATTTTTTCGACCAGGGAATAACGATGAGGCAATTTTATGGTTGATGAGCATTAGTAGTCACTTTTATTTCATTTCAGTTTTGGATATTATTTGTTTATTTCTTTTGTACGCTACTTTCCTTTCCACGTCTATAAGTGTTATTACACGTTGATGTAACTTGGCAGCTTTTGATAAAATTAAAAACCCAAGCTCTTGCTTGACCAAACAGTGACTTTGTTTTTATTTCCTGTCCACCTTTGCATCAAAACACCTCTCATAAAAAGACATATTATTATAGTTAAATCGTTGGTGATTAGTAGACCATTACATAAATAATGGACACTAGACTAATGGAAAAACATTTAGGAAACTAATAAATTCGAACAGAAAAATAAACAATTAACTTTAGAAATATTTTTTATGGGCGGTAAATAAAATAGTCTAGCGGTAATATCACATGACTTTTCAGTTAGAAGATCGTGAGTTCGTAACCCGCAACTAGGACCATCTCCATCTCTCAAATGCAATAGGGAATTAATTCATTCCACCTTCATTTTCGACTGCAAAATCCAAATATGGCACTATTCACTACTACAAAAAATATATTTTTTCTTTTGGTCCTTCTAAAAATATGTAGTTTACATATTTGCATTGATTTATAAAATTATATTATGTTTATTTTTAAAATTATTTATATTATTAGTATCGAAAGAAAATAACATAAAATTAATAACGAGATAAAACATTACAACAACATCAAAATTAGAATGCACAATTGTAGTTTATTTTTATTTTATTTGTGTTGTATTGTGATTTTATTAAAATAAATATTAATATAAATTTGTATGTATTTATATATTGAATTATTTTCTGAAACGATATTTTGTTTAAATATAAATAAGTGATATAATTTAAAGATATTAAGTAAATATAAGGGTCTATATAAGAGAAGTTGAATTTAAAATTAATATATTAGTTTGGTGTAAATAGAATAAAGATGGAGAGTCAGAGATGAGATAGTGTTTGATAGGACATATACTATGGAGTAGAAAATAGAGCAACGGAAATGGTCTAAGCTCCTTAAAAAAACTACCTCTCATGGCAAGGCGTAGTACTATGTTTTTTTATAAACAAAAAAAAAATTGTTATGTTTTTTATATCCAACATACAACATAGGGATATATTATTCAAATTTCAAAAAAGGTAAATCGATATATGCTTATAATAGTTAAATTTCAAAAAAGGTCAACATAGTGATAATAAAGTTAAATTATTTAAGAAAGATGATATACGCTTATAATATTAATTAGTTAATAAATATGTACAATCTTTATATAAATGGGGAATTTGAGGTTAAATATTAGATTTTATTGTATTTTGTAATACTAATCGAATTCAAAATCTATTCCAAACAGGAGTCCGATATTCTTATTTTCTATATATGTATACATGTTTCTTTAGAGAGGAAACCTAATTCTGTATATATAATCCGATTTACATTGTGTTCTGTTATTATAATTACATAATTTATTGTGTTGGCTTATTTTTGGGCAAAAATTCACTTCTTCAATATATTATGCATGCTCATTTTGAGAAATTCTACATATTGACTTATTTGGTGATAAATGGATTAATTTCGGATCTTATGTTATTTGGGAAGTTTCATATTTTGACAGATTTCGTTATAATGTCGCGTATAATGTCGCAACATCGTCTACGACAGTTTTCTATTTTTTATTAAAGGGTAAGGAAACCTTAGGAATGCTTCTACTTTGCAGGAGTGATATATAAGCCGAGTAGCTCTCCATTAGCAGCAAGGAAAAATGCCATTATTCACATCTATATGGTTGTAATTCTCTAAACACTCATTGATGTACTACAAGATTAGAGAAGTATCAGTTTTGTGCTTGCGTGATTGAAGTCCTCACGATTTGTTCATTGAAGTGGCCAAATATCGGTGAGTGTTAGAAGAGTGGAATTGACAGGGGTTTCAAAGTCAGGGAGAGTCCTTGATTTAGTTTTCACGTATAATATTAGCCAAAATTGCATTGATGTCGAGATTCATGTAAAGCTATTGTTGGACTATTGACTATTATTAGTGAATTATTTTCCACTGGGTTGAGAGCCCCCCAGATATAGGAGACCTTGCTCCGAACTGGATTACCACTTCTCGTGTTTATTTTATTATTTATATTGTTTTAATTGTCATCTCGTATTTACTTGTCCAAGTGTTACGCACACTGTTACAACAGTTTCTGTGACACTTGTCCGAGCGGCTAACATAATTTCAATTGGTATCAGAGCGAGCACCCTAAATTTTAGGGTAATTTTTTGTGGGTTTAACAATTCTGTTTGAGATATACAGTATCATGGAAGGAGGTTCAGTCAATCGGCCTCCATTGCTCGACGGATCTAAGTATGGCTATTGGAAGACTCGAATATGTGCATTTTTTAAATCATAAGACACGAGGACATGGAAGGCTATTTTCAATGGGTGGTCTCCACCTATGATTGTTGATGCTACATGTTTTATCACCGAAATTAAAGCCGAGAAAAATTGGAATGCCGCAGAAGATAAATCTACAATGAGAAACTCTCGTGCTCTTAATTCTATATATATTGGTGTTGACAAAAATATTTTTAGGCTTATTAACACATGTACGAGCGCTAAAGAGGCCTGAGAAATATTGGAAGTTGCTCATGAAGGGACACTCAAAGTCTGCAGTTCAAAACTTTAAATGCTTACTACTCGATTTAAATCATTGTTTATGAATGAAGATGAAACTATTGCTGAATTTAATGTTAGAATTCGCGATATTGCTAATGAGTCTTTTTCTCTTGGTGTTCCAATGGCAGATGAGAAGTTGGTGCAAAAAATTCTCAGATCACTTCCATCCAAGTTTTAGATGAAAATCACAGCCATTGAAGAGGTTCAAGATTTTTCTACTATGAAATTGGATGAACTTGTTGGTTCTCTCATGACCAATGAATTGTCTCTTCCTATGTTTGAAAATGAGCATAATATATCTTCTTGCGAACAAAGAGATGAGGTAGTCTCAAATCCTAATGAAGACATATATGACTTAGTTGCTTTACTTTCTAAAAAATATAACAGAATTGTGAAGAAATTTAGCAAGCTCACAGCGTCAAATGTTTCACATCATGTCAAAAACATTAAGAGCAACAACTTTAATAGCAGAAGCAAAGAAAGAGGAATTCAATGTCATGAATGTGAAGACTTTGACCACATTCAAAAGGAGTGCCCAAACTTCCTTAGGAAAAAAAATAAAGGTCATATTGCGACTCTCACCGACGATGAGTATGATAATGAATCCGAATCAAGTAATTTTGTTGCGTTTCCGGTATCTATTAATATTATGTGTGATGATCATGTTGATGTCGCTAGTTTATTTACGGAAAACCCTAGGAAGACTTCCACTTTGAAGGAGTGTTATATAAGCCGAGTAGCTCTCCATTAGCAGCAAGAAAAAACGCCATTATTCACATCTATATGGTTGTAATTCTCTAAACACTCAAGTATCGATTTTGTGCTTGTGTGATTGAAGTCCTCACGATTTGTTTATTGAAGTGGCCAAACATCGGTAAGTGTTTGAAAAGTGGAATTGAGAGGGGTCTCAAAGTCAGGGAGAGTCCTTGATTTAGTTTTCACGTATAATATTAGCTAAAGTGGCATTGATGTCGAGATTCATGTAAGGTCATTTTTGTACTATTGACTATTATTAGTGAATTCTTTTCCACTTGGTTGAGAGCCACCCATATGTAGGAGACGTTGCTCCGAACTGGGTTACCGCTTCTCGTGTTTGTTTTATTATTTATACTGTTTTAATTGTCATATCATATTTGTTTGTCCAAGTGTCACGCAGACTGTTACAACAAGTTCTGTGACACTTGTCCGAGCAACTAACAGAATTCATGTTCCTTTGCTTGCATACATAGAAATCCCAAGTTAATTTATAGCTCTTCCGGTTTCTCTACGTCAAAGTTGTAGGTGAGTCTTCTTTTTATTTTGATTAGTTTAGGGTTAAGATAAGATATTAAACAAAGGATGCTAACTAAGGACAACATAATTTATGTTGCTCTGTTTCTTTTGAGGCGGTGTTTTATCTGTTGCATCAGTTTTGGGTTTTGTTGTTTTTGTGATGATATCGGTTTGAACTATAAATACTATTTACCATCGTCATTCCGTTTTCCTGGTACTCAAAATTTGTTGTTGCATTCAGTTTCCTTTTCACTTGTTTTTGTTAACTGCGATTAATAAAAACTTTTGGTACCAATATTAAAAAGATGCATAAAGTATTCTGAATTATTTCAGATTTAGTCGTAGATGATGTCTTGCTATTTCGATCAACCTTATTCTCTATAGTCCAGTTTTGACCAACAAAATATATGGTGTTCATTAGGTCTCAAATCCCAAATATGGAAGGCCTCTACCGCACAGACAAAGGTATTTTTTCATTAATTTTATTTAAATTATTCGCTATTCATTCATTCTTCTTTTTCTTCTCATTTCATTGGTGCTTTGTTTTTAAAGCTTCATACTTTTTATTTTGTTTTCCTATGAAAATACGAATTAATGTATTTAATTGTGTGGCAGGTTGGAAATAAATTCCGGGACATTTACTAGAATAATTACAGGGAAATCAAAGTCAACAAAGGATTGTTTAAACTTGAGAGCGGTTTGCCCAGGATGGCATGCGTCGTTCAAGCATAATCAAGTAAAATTAGTGGAAAAACTCGGTGAATGGCAAATCCCGATGTTACTAATTCCCGCCGAAGATGAGACTAAGATCTACAACGTTACGGACGAAAAAATTTTATCTTCAAGATTATCCGCGTGTTGCAATATTTCCACACGCAATTGCACGTGGTTATATTCAGAAATACGAGTCGAATCACACGAGAAAAAAAATTTAATTACTAAAACTATTAACTAAGACGAATTGAACCCATAATGGATGAAAATTTGTGGTTGTGACAAAACAAGACTAATGATAATAAAAAAATATAAAATATGATTTTAAACGATTATATGATGGACGAACTATGACTTCACAAGTTAATCATATGATTTGAATTCTCAAACATTAAGCACGACTCATATGTTCCTATTTTGCTAATGACTTTCACAATGATTATAAGTCATAAATCTCTCTCGAACATTTAAGACTCTTAACTTATGCCGGGATAACTTTTCTCGATCTCAACCCCAAAAAACAACGGCTAGCATTAATAGCAATAATATTTTCGCGACTCCGTAGTACCCTAGCTATCTCTAGTCTAGGAATGTATTACGATAAATTAAATCTTTTGCACAATTAACTTAATCTTTTCGAAGTATCAAATCAATCCTAATATCAAGAACACGGTCGTGAATCAAATTCAAGAATTAAACATGTTAACCTAAACAAACATGATAGAACATATGACTATTTCAATAACTAATAAATAAATTCATAACCACAATTTTAAGTTACTACACTATAGTTCTTAATACACTTTGTCATGACTATGGAAAACAAACAAATAAAACAAAACTAAGCATTTGTGTGGCGATATTGTTTTACTTCTAGGTAATTTTGTTTTAAACTAATGACAAAATCATATTTCTCCGCTTTATAAAGCAGTAGAGTTTGACATTTTAAAAGAAGTTTCTAATGGAGAATGCAAACAACCACTCCAAATACAAAAATTTGCCACTCAAATCACAAAGACTGTATCTACTTGTGTGGATTACCATTAATAGCCAGGCCGAGAAAACTGGTATATAACAAAAACTGTGAAAAGGGAAGTGTGCTTTCGTTGTCTTTCATATGAGCGACTCTTTAGGGAAAAGCTTACGTTGTGATCTGTTAACTTATGATTAGCTCCACCCACGTCTCGATTCCGGCGGGGAATTTCCGGCTGATGACCACGCTCGAGTCTCCGAAATTAGTCACAGAGAGAGTTCCACGCCTGATCATCCCGGCTAGACAGCAAAATCCGGTGGGTTTCACGTCCGGAAAGTCAGTACGAGCCGAGAATTCGGTGAAAGCTGCTTCTATCTCCAAACAGAAAATAAATCACGTTTGGGTGTCAGGAAGAGGTCTTTGGACGTCACGTCCCCGCCGCGGCTGTCGTCAATTCCGATGAGCAGTGCATCATAAACGTCCGGAATATTCAAATTTTAAATATACTACACGTTTTATTCATCTCCTCTATTTAATCTTTTAACTCATCTGACTCTATAATTATTATAATCAAAGTTTTGATTGTGATGAAGAAGACGAGCTTCAGAAGAGGAGAGAGAATCAACGGAAAAGAGAATCGTATTTGCTTGAATAGCTGATTGTAATACATTATGTTGAATGAAGTAATAACTTGCTATTTAAGGTACAAAGCACAACTTGCCAATTATGTTATAACTAACTACCTAACAGAATCTATAAAAGCAAATAATTACTTATTGACTAACTAATCTATAAAACTTATCCGAGTAAAGTAAATAAGTATAAACTTAATTATACTAATAATAATGTTTGTGATCATTTCATTTATATTTCAGATTTCAAATATGAAAAAAACCATAAACACAAATTAAATAATTGTGTTTATGAAAAATGACTGATTATCGAGTTTTTTTTTATTTTTTTATATTTAATTCAAGCCAATTTATATTATTTATTAAATCCAGAAGCATAATGATTATTTATTTTAATTTCTCTTTGTCTATATGAGGTTAAATTTATTGTCTAAATTCCTCAAGTAGATATATGTATTGAATACTTTTTTAAATTGTTATTACAATGACATTCGTTGTGATTTATTATGTAGGCTTATTTTTGGGCAAAGATTCAAATCATATATATCATGATAAATGTATTAACTTCCTCAATATATTATGCATGCTCATTTTTGGAAGTTCTACATGTTGACTTATTTGGTGATAAATGGATTAATTCGGATCTTATGTTATTTGGGAAGTTTCCTATTTTGATAGATTTTGTCATAATGTCGAGTATAATGTCACAACATCGTTTGCGGAAGTTTTCTATTTTGGAAAGTTTTTATTAAAGGGTAAGGAAACCCTAGGGAAGACTTCCACTTTGAAGGAGTGTTATATAAGCCGAGTAGCTGTCCATTAGCAGTAAGGAAAGACGCCATTATTCACATCTATATGGTTGTAATTCTCTAAACACTCATTGACATACTATAAGATTATAGAATTATCGATTTTATGCTTGCGTGATTGAAGTCCTCACGATTTGTTAATTGGAGCGACCAAACATCAGTGAATGTTTGAATAGTGGAATTGAGAGAGGTCTCAAAGTCAGGGGGAGTCCTTGAGTTTTCACGTATCGTATTAGCCAAAGTGTCATTGATGTCGAGATTCATGTAAGGCCATTGTTATACTATTGACTATTATTAGTGAATTCTTTTCCACTGAGTTGAGAGCCCCCAGATGTAGGAGACGTTGCTCCAAACTGGGTTACCACTTCTCGTGTTTATTTTATTATTTATATTGTTTTAATTGTCATATCGTATTTGCTTGTCCAAGTGTTACGCAAACTGTTACAACAGTTTCTGTGACACTTGTCCGAGCGGCTAACAGAATTTCAATTGGTATCAGAGCGGGCACCCTGAACTTTAGGGTGATATTTTGTGGGTTTAACAATTCTATTTGAGATGTACAGTATCATGGAAGGAGGTTTAGTCAATCAGCCTCCATTGCTCGACGGATCTAACTATGGCTATTGGAAGGCTCGAATGTGTGCATTTTTTAAATCGTAAGACACGAGGACATGGAAGACTATTTTCATGGGTGGTCTCCACCTATGATTGTTGATGCTACACGTTTTATCACAAGAATTAAAGCCGAGAAAGATTGGAATGCCGCAGAAGATGAATCTACAATGGGAAACTCTCGTGCTCTTAATTCTATATATAATGGTGTTGACAAAAATATTTCCAGGCTTATTAACACATGCACGAGCGCTAAAGAAACCTGTGAAATATTGGAATTTTCTTATGAAGGGACACTTAAAGTCCGCAGTTCAAAGCTTCAAATGCTTACTACTCGATTTGAATCGTTGTTTATGAATGAACATGAGACTATTGCTGAATTTAATGTTAGGATTCACGATATTGCTAATGAGTCATTTTCTCTTGGTGTTCCAATGACAGATGAGAAGTTGGTGCGAAAAATTCTCAAATCACTTCCATCCAGGTTTCAGATGAAAGTCACAGCCATGGAAGAGGTTCATGATTTGTCGACTATGAAATTAGATGAACTTGTTGGTTCTCTCATGACCTATGAATTGTCTCTTCCTATGTTTGAAAAAGAGCATGATATCTTTTCTTCCAAACAAAGAGATAAGGTAGTCTCATATTCTAATGAAGACATATATGACTCTGTTGTTCTTCTTTCTAAGAATTATAACGGGATTATGAAGAAATTTAGTAAGCTTCAAGCGACAAATGTTTCACATCATGTCAGAAACATTGAGAGCAACAACTTTGATAGCAGAAGCGAAGAAAGAAGATTCAATGTCATGAATGTGAAGACTTTGGCCACATTAAAAAAGAGTGCCCAAACTTCATGATGAAACAAAATAAAGTCATGTTGCGACTTTCACCGACGATGAGTATGATAACGAATCCGAGCCAAGTAATTTTGTTGCGTTTCCGGCATCTATTAATATTATGTGTGACGATCATGTTGATGTTGCTAGTTTATCTAAGGAGAAAGATAATACCTCCTCCTCTGATGATGATTTTTCTAATGATGTTCATAATCGAGTCTATGATGTATTGAATAACAAAGATGTTGAAGAATCTCAGGTTGTGGATAAGCTGAATGATATGATTCTCTCTTTGACAAGCGACAAGAGCAGGTTGTTGGAGACTATTATTGAATTAAAACGTCAAGTCGCTTATTTGAATGGTGAACTTGAGAAGATGATGAATTATGTGAGGATGATGAATTCAAGCACTAAGGATCTTGACAAGATTCTTACCCTTGGCAAATCTGCCAAAGATATGGAAGGTATTGGTTTTACTCATGGTGCATCCATTTCTAAGACTGTCTTTGTTACACAGAAGAATGGACTCTCCTCCCAACTGTCGCACAACATGTCTCAGACATCTGGCCACGACAACTCGCGAATCCCTAGAAAACAAAATTTTGGGAGGTCTCTTGTCAACAGACCTAACTGGATTTGTAATCATTGTGGACGCTGGGGGCGCATACGTCCATTTTGTCATCATCTCTATGGAAGGAATCTTCATCAACATCAATCCTTCCATGGAACTCAGAGGAATCAATTTGTTAATCCGCACAAAGTCTGGAGAGTGAAAACGGATAACAGAGTCAATAACGACTTGAAGAAGTGTGCATTTACTACTACGTTTGTGAATGTTGAGAAGCAAGATCATGGATGTAATTACCTCAGCAATCGTCGATGGTCCGGTCAGAGGTGCTTCTGATGGTAATCCGTTTCCTCCTCCTGTAGTTTGTCTATCCTTGTCGTTGGTATATTTTTTAGGCAATCAGGGGGAAAGGTATTTGGATTGAATTTGTCTTGCTGTGTTTGTCTAAAGGGGGGGATTGTTATTACAATGACATTCATTGTAATTTATTGTGTTGGCTTATTTTTGAGCAAAGATTCAAATCATATATATCATGATAAATGTATTAACTTCCTCAATATATTTCGCATGCTCATTTTGGGAAGTTCTACATGTTGACTTATTTGGTGATAAATGGATTAATTTCGGATCTTATATTATTTGGGAAATTTACTATTTTGACAGATCTCGGTATACTGTCACGTCATAAATTGTGATAACGTCTGCGACATTTTTCTATTTTGGGAAGGTTTAATTAAAGGGTAAGGAAACCCTAGGGAAGACTTCCACGTTGAAGGAGTGCTATATAAGCCGAGTAGCTCTCCATTAGCAGTAAGGAAAAACGCCATTGTTCACATTTTATATGGTTGTAATTCTCTAAACACTCATTGATATACTACAAGATTAGAGAAGTATCGGTTCTGTGCTTGCGTGATTGAAGTCCTCACGATTTGTTCATTGAAGTGGCCAAACATCGGTGAGTGTCTGAAAAGTGGAATTGAGAGGGGTCTCAAAGGGGGGAGTCCTAGATTTAGTTTTCAGGTATAGTATTAGTCAAAGTGGCATTGATGTCGAGATTCATGTAAGGCATTGCTGTACTATTGACTGTTATTAGTGAATTATTTTCCACTGGGTTGAGAGCCCCCCAGATGTAGGAGACCTTGCTCCGAACTAGATTACCACTTCTCGTGTTTATTTTATTATTTATATTATTTTAAATGTCATCTCGTATTTACTTGTCCAAATATTACGCATACTATTACAACAGTTTCTGTGACACTTGTCCGAGTGGCTAACAGAATTTCATAAATATTAAACATAATAAATAAAAGCAATGCCTCTCAAATTAATATCGAGTGATTCATAGGATCAGTCGTCTTTATATGGCTGAAGTTAACTTGAAAATGTGGCTTCAACCTTATTATCGATAGAGAAATTTCTTTAGTTGGACTTAATAAGTTATGAAATATCAAAATTTGGCTTGTTATATATACTTTATCTAAAATTGGACTTTTGTCCCTTTTTTAGACGAAAATTCCCTCCTCCCGAATATCTCCTTTCAAAAAACATTAAAATTCATCTGATTTCATCAGATTTTATCAAAATAAAACATATTTAAAAACTCGGATTTCATCTGAAACTATCGATTCCATCTACAAAAAAAAAATCAAATACCGTCGAAATTCATCCGATTTCATCGAATTCTATCAAAATTATAACATGTTAAAAAACTCATCGGATTTCATCTAAAACTATCAGATTCCATCTTTAAATTTATTTTCAAAAAGCATCCGATTTCATCGGATTCTATCAAAATTAAAACATGTTTAAAAATTTAAATTGAAACTATCGGATTCCATCTTAAAAAAAACTCAAATAGCATCGGAATTCATCCGATTTCATCGGATTCTATCAAAATTAAAACATGTTTACAAAACTCATCGGATTTCATCTGAAACTATCGGATTCCATCTTTTTTTTCTTCAAATAGCATCGGAATTCATCCGATTTCATCGGATTCTATTTCATTTCAAAAACTGAAATTTTAAAAAAATTCATCGGATTTCATCGGAAGTTTACAAAAACAAAATTCAAAATTCATCTGTATTCATCTGATTTCATCGGAAATAATCGAAAATGCTTCTTCAAGAACCAAATTCCTAAATCTAACCTAAACCCTAATTCTACCATAACCAAGCCCTAAATCTAACAGAACGTACCTTTTTATTTATCGGAGGTGAAGAGATGAAGAAGGCGTCGGAGCTGTCGGAGGCGAACGTTGGAGGCGAAGGTGGTAGCTGAACGTCGGAGGCAAACCTCGGAGCCGAACGTCAGAGGTGAAGGTCTAGGCGTCGAAGGCGAATCCGAACGTCGACGGAGTTGTCGCGAGTCGTCGGAGGCGAGTATCGGGTGAGGGCGAGATCTATGTCGGGGGCGTACGCGTGATGAAGGGTCTCAAGGGCTATTGGGTTCTATCGGAGAAGGAGACAAGAGAGAAGACTGCATGAGGGCATATTTGTACCATTATTGGCCTAAAATTTAATATTAGATAGAGGGTCTCATAGCAAGCTCAATTTTGATATTTCTAGCTTATTAAGCTCAATTAATGAAATTTCTCTATCAATACTTATAGGAGTTCATTGTAGTACCCGAGATTATATACGGCTCATTTGAACTAATTTTGTTTTTGGGCTTTATCCTTAAGTAATTTGGTTGCTTTATGAAACTGACTTGAACTAGTTTTATTTTTGGGCCTTATCCGTAACTTGAAGTTGAACTAGTTTTATTTTTGTGCCTTATCCGTAGCTTGAAGCTGACTGACTCCAAAACATTGAAAAATGTCGTTACGCTAATGAAAATTCGATAGTGAAAATGTAAAAAACCTAAAAAAGAATGTTATCGGTAAAAAATTCGATAAAAACAAAAAAAAATTAACGAAAATAAATATTGATAAAATTTACAACATAAAACTCATATATACAAACAAAATTCATACATTAAAAAAACATAAAATTCATACATAAAAAAACATAAAAACATAAAAAAAACATAATATGTAAAATAATCCTAAGATTTAATATGAAAAATAAAGTATGTTATTCCGATTTTCATGGGAGATATCTCTCTAAATACAATGTTGACACGAAATATACAGAAGTCCAAAGATAAACTACAAGCGTACAGCTGAACCTGAATAAAAAGGAAACAAATATCTACGTGGCACTCGTCTAACATGTGGCGTTGAATATCCAGTTTATTTCCCTCCCTAATTTTCCATTCATAGACCAAATCGTACAAACTTCTTCTTTTTCTCTCTCACGATCGATCTCTAAACAACAATGGCAGAATCTTCGGCGACTCTCTGTTTCTCGGCGTTCTCTTCGCCCTTGCTCTATCGGAATTTCTCCCTCCCCTCTCTCTCTGCTTTCAGACCGATCAATTCTTGCCGGAAAATTCGTCGTAATCTCCGATCGTCCTCTGTCAAAGCCTCGTCTTCCTCCAATTCCGCTAACTTCTTCTCCGACGGATTATTCCCCTGGTCCGACGGCGATGATGGTAATTTCTTTGATCTCCCTCTCTCCTGGGGTTTCTAATTCTATCTAACTTAGATGATGATTTTTGTTTCCCTTGATCATTATTAGTTAGATCAGTTTTGTGTTCCAGAAATAACTATACAAATGCTTGATGATGATCTGATCATAAATTTTAGAAGCTATTTCCTACCTCGAACATTAGATTAAGTTTAGAAATAGAGCAGTTTTTTTGTTTTCAAAAATAATTATGTAACATAATGTTGATTTAGCTATGTAAATGCTTGATGATGATTTGATCATAAAGTTTGGATTCCTTTTCCACGTAGGTTATCATAAAGTTTGAAATTTTTTATGCCTGCTTAGTTTAGCTAAGACATATTCCGTAACTTATTAATTAGTACTGTGAACTGATACCAATATGGCCTTAAATTCAGAACTTGTTATATCGTACTCGATTTTTAAGTACACCGGATTCTCTGAGGTCTAGTCTAGAGTCCTAAATGCAAATAAAATAAGCTTATTATATATTTTTTTAGTTTGGTGGAAATGGGTTCAGTTCTAAAAATTGAGAATCAGCATAAAGTAATATTGCTTGATTAGGTTTCCCAGTGGGCATCTAATCTTCAGTGTCTCTCTTTTTTTTCTTCTAAAGTAAATGGATTTGTATAATTTCAAATTCAATGTTCAATCATGAAAATTGACTCTTAATCTTCATACTCTGACTTCCTTGAAAGTTTGTTGTTGAAACGTGTAATATTGGTGGCCATTGGGGACCATATTGGTAATTGGAGTAATTTGAAGCAATTTTTTTTCTTTCTAGATAGCAATAAGAACTTCCAATCATTACAGGATTAATTAGGCCAAGCTGAGGATGTCTTTTTATAGTTACGGTTACACATTGTCTGCAAGAGATCTAGGCAATTCAGGTCCGAGTCCTTTTCTTTTTGTTCTTCCAGAAATTCAATGGATCTCTCAAAGGAAAGTCACGTTTTTCACTTCCGACGGACTAATTCAGATTGGAGGCTCTGCTGTCCCAAGACGAGTGACTTCTACAGATGTATGTAACTTCTCTTTGTATCGCTAGCAAAATATCACGTGTACTTTTACGTGAAGTACTTCTGTTTTGTGAGCAAAAATAACGAGGTTAGTCAAAATAAAGAAAAATGTGTATATGACAGAAGCAAGGGAGATCAAAGACTCAAAGATTTCCAC
This sequence comes from Urtica urens, assembly GCA_958296335.1. Taxonomy (NCBI): domain Eukaryota; kingdom Viridiplantae; phylum Streptophyta; class Magnoliopsida; order Rosales; family Urticaceae; genus Urtica; species Urtica urens. Next base: position 3,473,472 of record OY282521.1, read on the forward strand.
GTTTTCAAGAGAGGAATTACATGGACCCAAAGCAGGGACTTTGCTTAGGCGCACTTTTTGACATAGCAGCTACAAATGTACGTAGCCCATTATATGATATTCTCGTTTCCTCTTCTACACGAATATCGACTGTTCAAATATGCCAAACGCAGGGGCTTGATTCGGGAAGAAGACTCTGCATCTTCGGCTTTTGCCGGTCTGTCGAGATGCTGAGTGATGTTGTAGAAGATACTGTCTTGGAACACGGTGGAGAGGTACGTTCACGCTCTCACGGCTGCTTTTAATTTAGAGTCATAACCACAGTGAAAAAATAAAATTATGTAATAGTACCTCCATAATTCATTGACAGTGATGTCCGAAAACACATGATTTACAATATTTCGAAAGACGTTTCATTTTACCATGTATTCTAGAAAGTAATACAAGGAATGGAGTTTGTGATGAATAGTTATTATGTTTAGGTTGTTTCGGCGGAGAAAGCAATGAGAGGCGGTTTGCACGAGAAGTTAACGATGACGGTGGCGGTGCCGTTGCTTTGGGGAGTTCCTCCAGTCTCTGAGACGCTCCACCTCGCCGTTCAAAGCGGCGGAGGGATCGTCGACAAGGTTTCATGGCAATGGCATTTCTTGTGAATCAAGGAATTCGTATTACAAATATATGCTAACCATTACTTGTGCATTTCTGTACATATATTGCTGTTTCTCCGTGTAAACCGTGTTAATTTCTATAGTGGGTCAAAAAAATGGGAAGAAGATACCCAGTTATTATACTTGTATCACCCAATTTCGATTTAATCATTAAAATTGTCTGGGTTTTATATCTACAAGTGGGAGCAAATATTTCAGCTGTTTATTGGTGTAATAAATAAAGTAGATGTACTGCTAAATTGTTCTTAGTGGAATTGGTCATTAAATCACTCCTGGTTTACTTTGTTCCAAGCGATTAGGACTTGGAACTGAAATCGTGAAATTGAGTTATTTATAATTTATACTCTTTGTTTTTATGCAAGTGATGTCTCTTTTTAGATGTTGGAAAAAGGGAAGGCTAATATTTTCTTGAATTCAAATTGTTGGATACTGATATCTCAATCTTTCTTTATGAAAGGAAGACGAGAGAGTGGGTTTTGATGGCAATATTAATCTAATATGCCTTTCTACAAAACCTTGCACTAGACTTTAATGATATCTAAATTGCATTCCGTCTTTTTCCATCAGCTGGGAAATTGTTTTTAGATTTAAATTTTTAAGACTTGGAAATTAAACCCCATTCTGACATTTACATTTTTAGCACTGTAATAATCCAAGTAGATAAAATAAAAATAAGAAAGGAGAAGAATAAGAGGAAATGAGAATTGCGAGACAGCTGGTGTTGACAAACGGACTGCACCAATTTTTTTGTCAAAAGCTTTCCATTTGTCGATGTTAAAAAATTAATGTGGGAATAAATCATTGTTCAACACATTGCTACAAAGTGAAAGAAAATCTTTATGATAGTTTGGTCACAAGACTCACAATAAAACTCTCCTTTATCATCAGTTGAATGTTGTGCTCTTGGCCCCACAAGGAAAACCTCAAGATGAGAAGAAAATTAAATGAGTTATAATTGAAGTTTGGGCAAAATAGTTCATCAAAACTACCAATTGTCTACAAAACTGGTATGAATGAACCACATGATTTAAAAAAGTCTACAAAAATAGTCCATATATTTTAGCAAAACCCCTAAAGAAAGACTATCGTATTTTCTTAATTTTTTTATCATTAATTTTTTTTTTCGCAAAGACATAAAACGATGACATTGTATGGAAATCTTGAGCAAAATCAAAAGCTTCTTGGAAACTTCAATGGGCTAGTAGGTACAAACTTTTGACCTTTTTACACTCCACCATAAAAGACATTCCGAAATAATAACCTTTTTTCATCGTGGTTGATTAACTTCAAAAAGACATTGTTGCATATTATATAATTCTGAACTATAAAATGCCTATAGCTGGCAAAAAGCTCAAAAAACTTGGAGAATAAAACAAAAATGCTGAAAGGGTCAATGTATTTATCTCTCTATATAATATATCTTTATGTATCTCTTTTTTCCCGTGGAAATTATTATAAACAAATCATTGTCATCATTTTTTTTATGATTCAATAAAATGACAAAAACAACATCTCTCATTGACAAACTCAAGGTATTATTTTCCTTCTATCATACAATTTCGGAGCTGTTTTGGGCTGCTTCACCATGAGGATTATTCTCCATCATCCCCATTATAAATGCCTTTAATCTTTGTTTTTATACGTATCCATATAAATTAATATTTCGCATGTTGGTCTTTGTTTATGATTTGCTAGTTTTCTTGTCTTCCATACCGCACAAGTCTTAATCAAAAGTTTATCAATAATTGAGGACTTTTCTCTCACGTTATTTTATTGATCTCCAATTCAAATCCGCCATTTTAAAAAGTTGTGCTCGTAGATAATATAATAATAATACTCTACATTCAATTATATGTTCGCATTTATCCACAGTATTATATTGCCTATCACGTTAGGCTTGATCCTATCCAAAATTGAGATCATCAGAAAAACAAATAAACTAACAGTATGCAGAAGAAGAAAAAAAAGTATGATAATAACCACCGGAATAAATAGCACATGATCGCTTTAAAATTCCAATCTTTATTCATCAGAAAAATAAAATAAATATGGAAATAGTGATGAGTTGGTTGTCTCTGAAATTTTCATGACATTATGTCTGACTGAGACAGCAGTTATCTGCACTCAAAATGCAACATCATTTCCCAAAAAAATGACACAGAGAAAAGAAACGGATACACTTTTTTAACAATATACAGTCCTTTTTTCTTTTTCTTTTTTTGCATTTGCCATCACTAAGTTCCCCCACAAAACTAGCTGATTCAAAAAATACTTTAGAAAGTCATTTCTTCAGATTCTTCCAACTTCCGTTTTCTCTTCTCTTACCCATTTTTTCTTTTTCTTCATCTAATCTCATAATTAAATATTTACAATTAACAATAATAACGATCACAAGACACTTTCCGGAAAAAAAATGTCTTAATGATATAATCCGAAGCCAACATCAAGTGGTAATAATAACTTGAAATATATAAACATAATCACTAGTAGTAATAGTACAAGACTGTTTCTTGATCTGTCTTGTATTCATCGAACATAAAGTTGTTTCCGCAACTACTTGTAGTGGTATCACTACTAGGGTTATTATTATTATGATTACCGCTACTAATCAACTGGTTAATCTCCTCAAGAGTACCATAGTGATCATCCAATACTGAGTTCTTTTGACGAAGATGATCTTCTGATGTTGTTGTCAATGATGAACCCCAACTATTCCCATTTGAGAGTGAGACCATATTCACTTTCTCTTCTTCTTCTTCTTCTTCTTCTTCTTTTTCTTGAACCTCACATAGCAGATTGTTGGGGCTATACTGAGCTGGGCTGTGACTGTGTTCATGGCCAAACGCCATGGCATGATGGCTGAGCAATGATGTATCTTGTGGGACAACCACAGGCAAATTGTTACTGCTAGCAGGAGTGATTAGAGAGCCGTGTTGTTGGTGGTGATGAAAGGGATTCAAGCTTGGTGTGATGAGTGTTGATGAGCCAGGTTGATAAAGATACTGAATGATTGAAGAGGGTTTTTTGGGTTGGTGGTTGTAATTGTTGTTGGTGTTGTTGATTATGGCCATGAGTTTCTTCTTCAGCTTTGTGTTCCAATAGTTCTTTATGTCATTGTCAGTTCTTCCTGGTAGCTGACCTGCTATTATTGACCACCTCCAAATAAAGGAAAGTGAAAAAAAAAACATGTAATTATTTCTTTGACCTGCTATTCAATTAATTAAAAGATGCAAACTTTTTCTGGGGTTGATGAAATTCATGAAAACCCACTAATTAATGGTGTATAGTACATATTTAATATATTTATGTACGTACCTGCTTCCAATGTTGGTAAAGAGGTTGATGATGATTCTGTCTTCGTCTTCAGAGAATTCTCCGTGTTTGATGTTGGGTCTAAGATAGTTGAGCCATCTCAGTCTACAACTTTTTCCACACCTTCTCAGGCCTATATAGTTGAGACGATAGTGATTGTCATATAAAAACATAACAATTTGTCTACTATATATATATATATAGTGATGAGATTTTTCACATACCAACTTTTTGTGGGAGAGCGATCCAATTGCCTCCAGTTCCATTTTTGTTTATGTAGTCTTTTAGCTTTGAGTCTTCTTCAGGTGACCATGGTCCTCTCTTCACATTTGCCTTGTCACAACATGGTGCTCTTCCCATCTCTCTCTCTTTCTCGACCACTTGAGAAAACTACAAAAGAAGAGTCTATGTTCCTTCTTGCAAGAACCCTCAGTTTTTTTGGACACTAGAGAATTAGAAGAAGAAGATATATTTATAAGAAGAAGAAGAAGAAGAGAGAGGGAGACGTATATATGATGTATATATAGGAGATATATTTATAGAGACGAGTAGCACAAGTCAAAGGACACACTCTTAAATTTAATAAACCTTCTCTCTCTACCTCTCTTCCAAATTATATATTATTCTTAAAAAAAAAAGTTAACGAAGGCAATAGCTCTACTCTTATTTTGGATTTGTTCAACGTTTTTTACAACTTTGTTAAATATTCACACATTCAATTAACTAAATTTTTGTATCAAATGTACCCAAAAATTTATTCCCGCCCAAAACTTTTTTGATATTTTTTCGGATATTAGTCATAATTATTTCTATCAAATTCCCGTTTTACAAAAAGAATATTATTTCCGTAAATTAATAAAATAATAAATGCACTTTTAAACAAATCCAATCAGTTAATAACTCCTACACAACCGCCCAAATTTATTCCCAAAAAAGAGGAAAGAGAAATCAATACTCATTACTCCCGAAGAGAGAGAGAAACCGTCAAAAATCAAAAACCTTTTCTCCATGCAAGCTTGAAGCCGAGAAGATTTCTCCCAAAAATCAAAATCCCAAGACACGCAACCTAGATTAACTCATTTTGACGACGATCAACGAGTAAGAAATTTACAGGTTAGGTTTTCGTTCATGTCCACTACGTTTTTCCAGAATTTTTGAATCTTTTTTCGAATATTATTCAAATCTTATATACTTCTCGAATGATTTACTGAGTTTTTCAACCATAGGTAATGGGTTCTTGCATGAACCCTTACCGAGTGATTTTTCTTTTTCCCGAGTTTGTAAATGTTATATTTGGAAAATGTTTTAAAACAAAAAAAAAATGATTTCTTCTCCCCGAATGATTTACGGGGTTTTTTCTTCTCCCCGAAGTTGTAAATATTATATTTGGAAAATTCATTAAAACAAAAAAAAATTCTTTTCCCCGAATGATTTACGGGTTTTTTCAGCCACAGATAATGGGTTCTTGCATGAACTCTTACCGACTGATTTTTCGTCTCCCCGAGTTTGTAAATGTTATATTTGGAAAAAGTTTATAAAAAAATAAAAAAAAAACTTCTCCCCCAATAATTTACGGGGTTTGTTTTCTTCTCCCCGAAATTGTAAATGTTATATTTGAAAAATGCATTAAAACAAAAAAAGAAAGTCTATTAGGATAACATTAATGAGATAGTCTGACGCCTTTTTTCTTTGTTTAGGAAATAACATATATATTATGTGTTTTAATGAAGTTTTTATTTAACTGTTATGTCTTTTAGTATGGGGATAACTAGCAATATAATCATTTGAAAAATAAAAATTGTTAAATATAGCCAAAGTTTTATAATTTAATAAACCGAAATAAACAGTTTATGTTGACACATATATCCTTATTCAATAATGCATAAATACGAAATTGAAAATTACAGAAAATAACAAAAGGAAATTAAAAACAGAAAATAATAAATCAATAATCGACGTAATAAAAAAAAATTAACTCCATTGACGGCGGTTACTATTCAATTAAAATAGAATAACTGGAAAAATTTTACAAAAACTGGCTTAAATGAGTAGTTAACATTTATGTCGATTGCATAAATTGAAATAAACGCGAATACAACGTAAAAAAATCACTGACAATAATAAACCATAAAATCAAATAATAAATCTACAAAAAACGTTATAACTTAACCACCCAAAAAACATAAATAAAATAATTATATTTAATAACACTAATTTCTAGAAATGGCGTTATTGTAAAATAAATTCTTTAAAAACAGTAACGTCACTCGTAAAGACTTTGTATTTAAAGAAAAACATAGTATGGCTAAATTACAATACCACTATTTCCTAGTGTTATTTAAAGCAATTTTTATTTTATATATTTTGAATTTAACCGCTGATTTACAAAATATCAAATAAAATTTTTATGTATAATAAAAACTAAAAAATTATATCATAAAAAATAACTGCACCACAACTTTTAATTTTTTTGCATTTTTTTCTGCAGATTTTTTTAAACCATCTCTAACTCTAAACACTCACTGGGTTTTAAAATCAAACTATTTATATATCTGTTTTTAGCACCGAATTTTTCTCGCACCTCCAACAAGGGACGAAGGTAATTCAGGCTCGCCTGGGCCTTAAACCATCTCTAACCCACTTTTAATTTGGGTGGGGACTGGAGATGCAACATATTTGGTGTGGGAGAGCTCCAACTCACCCCAACTATTTATCCAATGAATAGTATCTACTCAAATTTGGGGTCCAGCTATTCATCACCCAAATTTGGTGATAAACTATTTTTAATTATAAATTTACCCACAAAAATATAAATATGTAATTTAGACCATAATTTAAATAATTTATACAAAAAAATACATATTATTAATGAGAAAAGAGAATAAATAATATGACATTGATAATAATACATAACATTCATTAACAAGATACAACTAAAGTAAATACATATCAATTATATTAATAGTTATACAAATACAATACATAAAAATTAAAATTATAACGTACACTATATAACTAGTTAAAAAATATAAAAGCATGCATAATTTATTATATATATGTAATCTTTATGTAATATCTTATGTAATATTTTTGTAACTAATGTAAACGAGTAACGAGTATCAATATTTGTAGTGTTTATGTAATATTTTTTATTTATTAATTTTATTCAAAATAATATTTATTTTTATTAGTTAATTTTTTTTATTTTAATGTATATTGTGGCACAGAAAGAACTATTCGGTTCCTTCATATTTAATATAAGTATAAGTTAATTTAATATTGTTATTATATAAAAATAAATAAATGTTTTAATAAGATCAATATTCACATAACATATTAATAGAGGGGTTAATATGAAATTAATATTAAAAAGTATAGAAAGAGAATATTCTTTTTTGGAGTATAATTTGGTGTTGTGAGTTTGAGTGAAAACAATATACCTGCATCAACTTTGGTAAAAAGTTAAATCTAAATTTAAGTTTTGAGTTGGAGATGATCTTAAGTCTCCCTCAAATTTGTTTTATATTTCTTTACTCAAATTTATTTATTTTTTTCATTTTTCTTACCTTGAAAATTTACAAATTATCCCCTCTTAAATATTTTGTTTCACTTTAGCCTCCTAAAAACAAAGTCAGTACTGAACTCTGTTCTTGTCTCAAACCACACCAAATTTCATACTAGAGCATTAGAGAAATAATTCAAACTATCACTTTTTTCTCATTTTTCCATAATACACCAAAATCTATTTTCTTCTCAAAATACAAGTGTTGATCTTCAATACTTATTCTGGGTAAGTTGATCTTCAATTTACACCGACATAGATTTGTTCCTATAATTATTGGAAGATCCTAGAACAATGGAAAGTTAATATATTAAATATTCGTTAATTATTCTTATATTAATTAAAAAACTTAGTTCATTCCGATTTCCAGTTCTGAAAGTTATTTTCAATCGGTCATAATTTGTATTTAAATTTTATTTTCAATTCTGAAAATTATTTCAGCCGGTCATAATTTTATATTCTTTATATTCGAGTTTTACAACATAAATTGAGTTGTGTTTTACAACGTTAATTGATTTTTACAACATAAAATGAAGTTTTTGTATCGTTAATTGCATATTAATGAACAAAATACGATTTTTGTTAATTTTACTAGAAGAAAGAAATCAAAATTTCATATATGAATTTGAATCAAAATCAAAACACGAATAAGAAGAAGAAGAGAAAAAAGAATGAAAGTCGTGTTCATGAAAGTTTCACATCTTTCTCCGCCATGAAAGTTTCACATCATTGTTGTTGTTCTTCTTCTTCTTCATCAGTGTGTTGTCGTGTTCCTGTAGGTCAAGAACATTAACCAGAAACAAGAGATGAAGAATCCGTTTATAAAAAAATTGATGTACATAAAATATTTCAAAAACAAACACATATTAGATACAAAAATAACTTGTTAGTCATCGACCGATTTACCCATAATTGGTTGTAAAGATAAAATCATTATACATGTAAATCGCCGTCTGGTTTTGTATTGATTCTTCAATAAATTTTTGTGATGATCGTTCGACGTAAATTGATTTTGTTTTTTGTGATGAATTTTGTTTTCTGAGAGAAAATATTTTGAAAATGACTTTTTTTTGCATGCGGGAACTAGTGACTTCTCTCTCCTCAAATCTCGTGTATATCAATCGGATTAAAGAGATGCGCTTTTTTAGGAAGCGTTTACCGTGAAAATTAATTTTATAAAATTTGATTATATTTTGGGGGGGAATTTTTATTTGGGGTAAAATTGGAACAAAATTTCTGTTTATTAAAAGTGTAGACATTAACATAAATTTTACAAAACGTTGAATAAAATCAAAATTACCAAACATATATAAGACTATTATATATATATATATATATGTGATTTAGATTAAAAACTACATAAAACACATATAATTATGTATATTATTACATATGTTAGTATATATATTTTGTTATATATATACCAATATATATGATGCATATATGTAACTATATTTTGTTATAATATATTAGTCGACATATTTATCTTTATAAGGTATCAATTGTATATAAATGAAAAGTCCATAACATTAGTAGGGGTAGGGGTGAGCATTTGGTTATAGTATCAAGCTAGCAAATGAAATTGTGGAGCTTATTAATAAATACTCTTATTGTTATAATATCACTCTTGTTGAGTTACATGTACAGTCCATTTCATATTCTTCTTTTCATTATAATACTGAATTTGGCATAGAAATATGTCGAGAGACTTTAATAAACAGGCTTATCGGCCATTAAAATATCCACAAGCTTATCTATTACTTTAAATATTTACAAATAAACTTTTTTAAATTATTTTCTACATATCGCTGCCAAATACACTATCTTAACTAATTTTTTCTATTCCCACGATTTCGTCCTTTATAAAGAAAACATCCGTCGTTGATTGTCCCTGCCAAATTTGGAGTCGTGTATCATTTAGTAAGTGATAAGATAAGTAAAGGCGAATTAAAAATACCTAGTCTAATCCAAGGTTTAAAATATCCACGATTATCATCGATATACCGCAAAAATCAACTTCTCTATAAGAAAATGAGAGTTCAAATTTTATAATATCTGTCCAAAATATCGTCTATTTACCGATTTTTGCCGAACTAATTTGAATAGTTATAAAATTCAAATTATCGTCATGTTTTTCATTTTATCGATAATCACAATGCATTTTTTATACTTACCGGTTATAGTGGTTATAAACTTAAACTATTGTTTGTAATTTTGATTATGGATTATAATTTGATTATGAAATTGTGATTTTTGATTTTGAATATAAGATTTTTAATTGATAATTGATTTCGAATTTATAATATAAAGTTGTGTATTTGATTATGCATTGTGGATAAAATTTGATTATGAATTATGGAATTGTAATTTTTTATTTTGAATATAAGATTCTTAGTTTATAATTGATTTTGAAAATTTATAATATAAAGTTGTGAATTTGGTTATGTATTGTGGATTAGAATTTGGTTATGAATTATGGAATTGTGATTTTTATTTTGAATATAAGATTCTTAATTGATTTTAAATTTATAATATAAAGTTGTGAATTTGATAATGTATTGGATTAGAATTTGATTATAAATTATGGAATTGTGACGATTTTGTATATAAAATTTTAATTGATAATTGATAATATAAACTTGTGACTTTGATTATGGATTATGGAATTGTGATTTTTGATTTTGAATTTATAGTATAAAGTTATGAAAATGATTATGAAAAGGTGAATTTTGATATTAAATTTATAATATAAGGTTGTGATTTTGAAATATATAATTATTGATTTTGATTTCGTATTTGAATTTAGAATATAAGATTATGATTATGAAATATAAAATTGTGAATTTTGATATTGGGTTCGAATTTGAATTTGGAATATAAGATTCTAATTATGAAATAGTGAGTTTTGATATTAAATTTAAATATAAGATTGTAATTATAAAATATGAAATTGTGAATTTTGATATTTAATTTGAATTTAGAAATTTAGATTATAAATATATGTATATTTTGGATTTTAAAAATATATGTGCTATATGATATTTGTCGGTATACATGTCGGTATTTGGTATAGTTTCGATAATTTGTCGATATAATCGGTAGTCGGTAATAACTTTTTTTTATAGAATATCAATCGGTATACCTGTCGATAAGCGTTTATCCCTAAAATCAAAACCTCGGTATCGGTATCGATATCGGTATCCTTGGTCCAATCAAGAACCAATCAATTCGATATATATATATATATATATAACAGCCACATAAATATTCACACGGTTAAAAAAAAAAGTTAAAAAAAAATTTAATGCAATAGGCTTTTACAATTAAGTTGATATATTGGTTATTGTGAATTATAATTCATCTAAAACAAAAATGTCATATAATAAAACAAAAGTAGTATTGTAATATAAGTCAAAGACATTTCCGTATCCAGATTGCAGTATGCTATTGGAATTTCGCAAAAAACAACAAAATCCTTTCAGGGAATTTGACCGTATAGTTAAAAATATAAATGCAGTTGAAAAGTTTGTACAACGGTGAATGGTCCTGTCTGAGGAGCAGTTTTATAACTTAGTCAAACACTGATTTCTTCTCAAAATCCAATTAAAGATTTTCTTCTGTACCAAGAAGCCAATTAATACGATGGCTATGGTTTGTATGTCAAGCCAAACTAAATTATTGCTACGGTTACTACATGTAACTTAGTCGTAGCCAGTTAATATTGTATTTTAATTTACAATCTAATACTTATTTTGAAAAAACTTTTAACCACAATTTCAACACTATGGTCGGCTGAAGAAAACTCACGAAATTTCCTATTTCTGATTGGCCATGGTTTTCGTCATTTTGTTTTTTCAAGCAAATATACACTTTATTTTTCAAATTTTATACTTTACCATTTGCGTACAGCTTTATGGTAGCCAATTTTTCTACATTAATTAAAGTCATAAGACAAATATGTTAGGCGGACCCATAACTTATTCGAAGGAGGGGTCAAAATCACAATTGGATGTTTCTAAAAAATAGACTATTTTTTTTTATTTTTTAAGAAATTTGGTCAACACCCATAATATCATATAAAGTCACACATATGACACGAGTAAAACTATTTAGACATATTTTAGTTAAACTCGGAGGCCAATACATTTTGAGTTCTCCATCTTAGTCCGCCGCTGCTTAGAAGATATTGCAAGCACTTCTTATGATTGATATTTTATTTAGGGATAATAATTTTGCCCATTACTCATGTATCAGCTCCATTACGTGTCGAAAATGTAAGAGAAGAGTTCGACGAGGCATATATATATTGATTTCTCTAAAAGTGGGTTCGGAGACTAGCTAGAAGGGTTTTGGTAGTTGGTTTGGTGTACTGCTTACATACATTGTCACTTAGACTTCTTTACTTTGCAATGGTCTATGATGGTTAAGGATAATGAGGAACAATGTGGAATTTGTGTGACACCGATGTATTCCGCTTTCTTCTTTTTTTACGTGTCTACTCTCAATTATTTTAATGATTAACCGAGTCTTACATAAATGATGGTTTTATTGTAAATTATTTTATATATTTGTTGTATGTTATAAGAAAGTTTTACGTCGATTGGATACTTGAGCAATATTCTCGTTAAAAGTGTGGCATTTTCTATTCAGCTAATTTTGTTTCTGAGAATTGGGCCAACACTATATATAGAGCAATCTTATAGGGTCAACACTATAATGAACAAACTATATGTTTGATTATTCTTACAGGGTCAGCAGCGCCGAATATGATGTGGTGGCGCGTAGGGCCGATCCAATCATTTTCAGAATTTTTAGCGAAACACAAAAATGAAATTCTATAAAAAAAAATAAAAAAATCTCTTATGAATACACGTTTTCAATTTGTCTATTTTTTATTTATTCAAATACGTAACAAAATAAATAGGCATTCAAACAATAAATTTAGAAAATAAATATATAAACAAATTGAATTTTTCTAACATTTATGATGCAAATACACGAATTAAATCTTTAAAATTCAATCTCATATAACATTTTTTTTTTTATCAATTGATAACATAACTAATCAGTTTAACCGTTCTTGCAACATAATTGATCTCAAGTAAAATTTTATTAATTTCAATTTTGAAAAATTGTTTCGGGCGGAAACCACAAGGAATAATTAGTAATATCTTATAAGCAATATATGCATTTGAAAAAGAATCCACATTTTTAATATACTAAAGTATTTCTATTGGACTATTATTTTCTATACTAAAATTTTTCTTATAACTTTTACCAAACAAATCTAGTCCATCAATGACAGAAACTCTATTAGATTTTATCACGTTTTCAAGATTCAATTCATATTTTCAAGTTTTATCTCGAAGGCCTTTCTATTACGAATTGCTTGAGGTTGGATAGTAACCGAAAATATTACAAGCATTGTAATACGGTGTTTGATGATGTTAGATGGCTCGGGGATGTTGCCAAAATATGACCGTGACAAAGAAAGACCATGTATATCAATTAGTACATTTGCTTATTATACTTGCATTGATTCTTCCATTTACTACCGTTTCGTCTACAAGAGTATTTTAAAGCACGGATATTCCTAAGAATCCTCATTTCATCGGAATGATAGATCAACTAATGAATGATAATTTAATTATTTACATCGGAAAACATGTGTATTATGATAATAAAACTATATCCCTCAACACTCTTTTTGATGGTCGTCATTGGTTGTGTGCGGTCATCAATGGTGGATCTGCCTCCACCGTGGTGGGAGGCCTGATTCTTCTTCCAATCTTGTCAATCTTTGTTCATTGTTCCTCCAATCTTTTCATATTTTAGTTGTAGTTGTGTTCAACTTGTTTAGAATAAAGCTACGTTAACAATCTTTATGATTATTGGATCGCGTAATTTGTTTGGATTTTGGACGATATCATCACTAGTGTTGATATTTCGAAACAGCTTAATGTGAGCACTTGTGGTTAGTTTTAGAGCGACATTTTGCCAATAGTTTAATAAAAAGCCTTGTTCAATCTTTAATTTTTTTTAGTAATAACAAAAAAAAACACAAACTGTGAACTTCAAGCATTTTTTTTTATTTCAGGCATATGACAGTCTTGACACCGCTGATAAGAAAAAGAAGAAGAGAGTTTTTTTAAAAAAAAAATAGAGATGAAAGCTTTCAAAACATAAGTAAATAAAAGGACCCTAATTCAAAACCCATTCTTTAATTTACTTTATAATTATTATGATTATTCCGCTCATTTAGTATTTCTTCCAAGTCCTGGAGATTCTCTCTTCAATGGCGTCTCTTTCTTTCTCGCACTTCCTCAGCTTTCCCTCATTCTTCCCTCGCCGCCATAACTGCCATCAACAACTACAATTACAACAACAGCGGCCCGACCTCTGCAGATTTCGCGCCTCCTCGATTGGCAAACCTAGGTTCGTTTTTCTATATTTATTTTCTATTTGATAATCATGCATGTAAGAAAATTTGGCGCTTTGATCGATTGCTGTGTATAGAAAAAATGCGAAGACCAATGCGGAGCTCTGCGACGAAATTAGAGAGTTCATAAATGCAAATGGACTTCCTGAGGGCTACGTTCCCACCATGAAAGAGTTCTCTCAGCTTGGAAGGTTCTTATAGCTTCCTTCATCTATTAGATATAACTACTGGAGTTTGAGCTTGTTATTGATCCGCGAACTGTATAATATGTAAAAAATTATGTTCAGCATCTTAGTTACAATTTTTGTATTCATTTCAAGCTCAGTCACACTGTTGTCAGAGAATGTAGGTGTTTTCGGAATGAACCATTATGTTCTTAGTTTTACCAATATATGACTTAAGCAGTGTTAATTAAAAAAACTATAAACTTTGGAAATTTATCTCTGCGTGAGTCCTTTTTTTTCGCAATACTTGTTCTACAGGAGTGACCTAGCTTACATTGTTAGAAGACGAGGATATAAAGTAATTGGAGAGATTCTAGGGAATACAGATTTAAGTGGGTCTTGTGTTGATGAGAAGGGTGATTCCGACGAGAAAGCTGTTTTTTGTGACAATGGAGATATAAAGTTAACAGGTTAACATTTGCTTCTAATCACAATTCAAGATATTTTGTTAACAAAACCTATTACTGATTGGGTTTTATGGTTGATTGATACACATCACTTGCTGAAAATGTAGCCGCAAAAATCAGTTCGGATAGTTTGGTAATTGAAGATGGTTTCTCATCGACCAAACTTCCCATTGTGGAAAATCACGTTGAAAGTCAAGAAATATCTATAGAATCCAGCTCGATGGACGATTATCATTTAGATTCAGTAGCTTCAAGTGGTTTATCTGGTATAGATATTGACGGAGCTGAAGAAGCTTCGGGTGATTTATCTGGTATAGATATCAACGGAGCTGAAGAAGCTTCAAGTGCTTTATCTGGTATAGATATTGACAGAGCTGAAGAAGCTTCGTGTGATTTATCTGGTATAGATATTGATGAAGCGGAAGAAGTTTCGAGTGATTTTTCTGGTATAGATTTTGATGGAGCTGAAGAAGCTTCGGGTGATTTCTCTGGTATAGATATTGACGGAACTGAAGAAGCTTCGAGTTCTTTATATGGTATAGATATTGACAAAGCTGAAGAAGGTTTGAGTGATTTATCTGGTATAGATATTGATGAAACGAAAGAAGCTTCGAGTGATTTTTCTGGTATAGATTTTGATGGAGCTGAAGAAGCTTCGGGTGATTTATCTGGTATAGATATCGACGGAGCTGAAGAAGCTCCGAGTGCTTTATCTGGTACGGATATGGAGAGAGCTGAAGAAGCTTCGAGTGATATATCTGTTATAAATATTGATGAAGTGGACAAAGCTTCGAGTGATTTATCTACTACAGATATTGATGACGCGGAAGATGGATCACTAGTTGCCGAGCTGAATAATGAGGAGATTCATTCAGCCAACTTGTATGTAGAATCGTCACAAACTGGTTTTCACAAGAATCTGAATATGGTCAAAGATGTTGCATTTTCGTCAATTGAAATTTTCACTGAGGAGTCACTTCCCAGCAGTAGTGTAAACGTTTGTAATAGTCAAGTTTCTTATGAGGATAGAGAAACATCTGAAGAACTTTCATCTCTTTCCTTGGAAGACAAGGTTGCAAATTTCATGCGGTACGGGCATCTAGATACACTTGAAGGTTTGTTCTTTTCACCATAGATGTTATTCTTGAGGTTATTCATTTATTATTTCCATGACTCTGTCTCATATGGCATAATTATTTTTAATCTTAATGATTCTTAACTGTCGTATTGTTTGTTCCTTTATTTACTCGATGCTATCAGATTCTAAGTCCGATGGTAAGTTGGTGGAGAGTGATATTGAAGAACGCAAGGAAAATATTGAACTGGTTGTTGAAAATGTGCAAAATGGAGGCAATAGCGATACGAACTTGAATGGGGATGCAGTAAAACCTATTACCGAGACCGATCCTCTTAGGTTGGTCGTCCTTTCTACTTCTCTAACAAGTTTAATTGCAGTGCCTACCAGATCTAATGATAATTCTGTCTGATGATTGAGCAAGTGCAGGGACGCGAATCCACAAGTTCCATGTAACCAAGGTCTGGATGATAAGGTAGCCGTGTTTTCTTCTAAAACTAAAGATTTGTGTTTCATTCGCAATTATTTGACATTGTACCCTTTACATGCATATCCATGATACAGACACAGACCAGCAAATGGGACAACACCGTTGAGATTAATCATCTTAAGTTCATGCTGGTACTGGTGTTCATGTATCTAAGCTATGCGGTTCTGCCTCTCGGCAACCGAGAATTTTGGTGTTGATGCTTGTTTATCTCTGAAATCGAACTGAACGAGTGTTGCTATTTTGTCTTGTTTAGCACGAGAAGGCGTTGGAACTTTCTCGGTTAAAAGAACAGATCGAGAAGGAAAAGGTAAATAAGCTGTCTTGTTTAAATCAGTTTGTATTTCTTTTGTTAAATCCTGCGAACATGACAAATAATGCATAAGATTTTACTCATAACAATTGTAGTTAAGACACTTGGTAGATAAGATGATCTATTTTCCCCCTTTCTGTTTCAGCATGCCTTGTCACTTTTGCAAGCCAAAGCTGAACTAGAAATCAGCAGAGCGCAGAAAGTAATTTCAGAAAAAGACGCAGAGTTGCTTGCTGCCGAAGAAATGCTTTCCGAACTCGTTGAGGTACATAATATCTGATAGTTAATCTTTTTTGATCGGATTGGTTCTTTTATTTATTATTAATTTAAATAAACTTAATTTTTTCAGGTTCCGATTATTTACCACGGTGATGGTGAACTTGTGGAGGTAGCGGGTAGCTTTAACGGTTGGCATCACTGGATTAAACTTGATCCGCAGCCATTGTCCAGCACAACATACACAACTGAATCCAGGTCTCAAAAACCACTCAGACTTATAATTTCATACAACTAATAGTTAAAAACTTCTTAACAGATCGAAATCATGCTTTTAACAATTTTCTGTTTATCCAGGAAATCCAAGATTTGGTCGACAATGCTTTGGCTTTATCCCGGGATTTATGAGGTCTGCGAAACAGCTACCTAATAATGTGCAGTGCATTAGAAACCTGCATTATCAAGACAGACTCTCAACCTGCATTATCATTTTGGAAATCTGTCGTCTATGTGCTGAACTTTCTTTTCTGGCAGATAAAATTCGTTGTAGATGGTGAATGGAGGATTGACCCACAAATGGAGTCAGTTAGCAATGGCGCTATATGTAACAACATACTCCGAGTGCAGAGATAGACAAATTTCAAGGAGAAATTAAACCAATCATAATAGCATTTGAGGTAATTATATACTGAACTCTATTTTTATACTTCCACATGGGACATACATGTCTTTGGATTCAGTCTTAATTTTTTTTTTTATAAAAAAGGACTATACAAACATACCGTAGTTGGTGAAGGAAATCCAGATCAGAAGAGAGAGGGAGAGAGAGAGAAAGACGTTATGGATCGATCATCGATGCAATGGAGGATTTCTATACCAATTTTTTAACTAGCCCTGAAGCCTTAGCTATATATATTTCACCGGTTCTACGGCTGTGCCGGATATAGCCTACTTAAGAAGACAATTTGTTGTCATTGTAAATTATACACGAAAACTTGAAACTTCTCCGCCGATGTAGGAAAACTTATGACAGATCTGTAAAGATATAAATTCCTTCTAGTAAGCTTTAATGAAAAAAAAAAAAAAAGATAAAGCTTATATAGTCCTGAATTATTAGGCGAGTCACATGTTTTAGTCCTTATTCTAATTATTTCGACGAATGAATTCTTAAAACTCATTTTATTAGCCAACAAATTATAAATTATTTAAGCTAAATAATAAAATAAAAATCGATGATTAGCAAGTCTTCGTCATGTGATTGGATGGAGAAAATCCAAGGTATACTTTGTTTCTTTTGAAAAAGAAGAAGTTGATTTGGAATGCATTGAATGGTCGAACTTTCTACACACGCCCATTCCACGTGGACATACGTAGAACGCGTGATAGTCATATATTTATTTACTGAGTGCACTTTTTATACCTAACTCTCTCTATCTCAAAAAATTATCAGTCTCAGTTTCTTTCTCGCTTCAGTCTCAGTTTCTTTCTCGCTTCAGTCTCAGTTTCTTCCACAAAAATGAGCACATCTGTGACAGCTTCAACAAGTAGTCTTGTTCCGAAACCTCGTTTTCTTTCTGCAAAACATTCCTTTAGACCCCTTCCCAGATTCTCGGCTCTGCTTTGTAACAATGGCGAGTCATTCAATTCCGTGTCTTCAACAGAAACACCGCCGAGAAGTAGATCTCACATCGTGAAATCCATGCCCAGTGAATCTCATATTGAAGGCAAAGCCAATAATGAGGAAGAACAAGAAGATTCCAGGGAGACCCATTTGTACTCGATCAGCCCTTTGCCTCTCTTCCTTGTGGCTGCTCTCCCCGGAGGTTTTTCTTGAATCGGAAGCACAGTTTTCATATCGTTGACCATTTCATGAATTCACTGACCCCATTGTTTGACTTTGACTTTGACTTTGACCTTAACAGCCGATACAATAAGGTCGCTGTTCGGGCCTTTCGTCGAGATTGTCAAGTCGCTGGACCTTCCCGACTGGCTAGTCCACTGGGGTCACCCTGGAAATATGGTACAGATATTACATAAATATGGTACAGACTCGTTTCAAACAAATATAAGAATGATGTTCAGATGACAGTTTGGTTGGGTTGACACTTGACAGGCAGTGGTGCTTTTTGCAATGGGTGGCTATGGTACATACTTGGGTTTCCGCATCCGATTCTCCGAAGATTTGGTATGGAAAACAATAGAAAAGCACACAATGTATACATTTGATGATGATAGTAAAAATATATTGAGTTTGTATTTTATTGAATGAGTCAAGGAAGAGAAAGCCATGGCGAAAGACTTGCACCCTAAGCTTTTAGCAGGGATGTTCTTCTTCTTCGCTCTCGGAGCCACCGGCGGAGTCACTTCTCTTCTCACCTCAGACAAACCCATCCTTGAGAGGTAAAGATTTATGTATGTTGATATGTCTATATATGTGAGTGTGTTGTGTGAATCTCAGTGGTTGGTTTATTTTGCAGTCCACATGCTGTAACTGGTTTGATAGGCCTTGCTCTCTTGACCATTCAAACCGTCATTCCTTCATTGTTTGAGGTAAAAGCTAATCCAAACTCCCTTTTGCATATTATTTAATCAATCATTATTTGTTTATTCATTATCAACGTTATAATAATAAATGGAATATGTGCAGGGAAATCCTGGCTTAAGAACCGTGCATGGAATCTTGGGAAGTGGAATCATGACATTGTTCCTCGTTCACGCTGCCCTTGGACTTCAACTTGGCCTCTCGTTTTAGTTTCGACTCTTCAATTTTCCATTATTTTATTTATTTTATTTTAATCGTATAACAATAATACATTGATAACAGAAACAGAATATTGCTCCCAAAATGGCTTGTGTAATACCTGTTGAAGCAGTGTTATCATATCACCCTTGATATCATGTAATTTGAGCAAACACAACAATCTTCACAAACCTGTCTTCTATGCTTCCATTTTACAAACGTTGATTGGTATTGGACGAAATGAAATAAAGTAAAGTCGATCAAGAGTGAAGCCAGAGGCGGTCTTGAAGGCGATCTTCTCCGGCGCCGAACATCTCGTCGACCTTGTCTCCGTCTCTGAAGAAATGAAAGGTTGGCGTGTATCTGATATGGAGCGTCGTTTCCGGGCACTCGTCGATGTCAGCGTACACAAACGACATCTTCGGAAACTTCTCGCTCAGCTTGCAAAACGACGGAAGGATTTGCCTGCAAACGCCACACCTACAGCCAAACAAGACCACATCCATTCATTCCTTTTTTCTATCAGACATTTCGTCGAACATATTGCGCTTGTGACTTAGGGTTTTACGGAGGCGTACCACGAAGCGCCGTAGTTGATAACGGCCTGCAATTCAGATACAATACGATACAGATTTCAGTCTCTAAAATCAAGAAACTCGACGATGGAAAAGGATAAAGAAAAAATAAGGTTTATTGATGAGTTCGAACGGGAGTTTTGGACGCCTTGATTTCGGTCACGATTTCGGTAAAGCTTTCGTCGCTCGTGGCACTCTTCAAGTTTCCATGGCGTTTCAGAGGAAGCTCGAGACCAGTGCCTTCTAAACCTGTCTTTTCTTTCGCCTCACCCATGGCTCTCGCTCACTCTCTCTCTCTCTCTCTCTAACTAATATGTGCTTTGTTTATTCTACACGCAATCGTTTGTCTGATCTGGAGTGTTCCAATTATGTCCTCTTAGAATGTTTTTTCTTTCATTGACACCCCCTTACCAGCTCTGAAAAAACTTAGCTTAATAAATGAATATACAATCCCCGCGGATCTGAGAGAGAGCACATGCCACGTTTATAACCCCAAATTATGCACAGAGAAAGTCAAATAGTCCAACTCATATTTAGTGGTTTCATTTCATCACTATCACATGCATTATTTGATTAATACCAACCCCACATTAGCTCTTCGATGTTATAGGAGCACGAATTCTCTGTAAAGACACTGACATGGCCGTCTCTAAATGCGTTACCTTCAGTCACCATCTCACTACCCTCTCACGTGATCGCAAACCGGTTATCTTCTCTCTCTCGGAGTTCAAATCAGTGGCCAATTATGACTACCCAGTCATCAAAAGAGCAAGACACAAAAGTCTCAGCCGAATCATGTCCACTCATCCGAGAAGCCAGGTGGAAGAAGAGGAAAGCGACGACGGGTGGATGGACCCGAGGCTGACGAGCGAGGAGCTGAAGCCGACGAGGCGATCGGAGAGGACGTTCACGGGGTGGGAGATGGGGTCGCTGTGGGTGGGGCTGGTGGTGGGAGTTCCGACGTGGTACTTGGCGGGAAGCCTGGTGGAGCTGGGCATGGCGTGGTGGCAAGGCGTGGCGACGGTGGTGGCGGCGAACCTGATCCTGCTGTTCCCGCTGGTGCTGACGGGGCACCCCGGGGCCCGCTACGGCGTCTCGTTCGCGGTGCTGGCGCGGTCCTCCTTCGGCGTGCGTGGGGCCCACGTGCCCGCCCTCCTCCGCGCCCTGGTGGGCTGCGGCTGGTACGGCATCGAGTCCTGGATCGGCGGCGAAGCCATTTTCCTGCTCCTCCCGCCGGCCCTGAAAAGCTCCTCCGTCGCCGTCCCCTGGCTCGGCACCTCCCCCCTCGAGTTCGCCTGCTTCCTGCTCTTCTGGTCGGCCCAGCTGGCGATAGTCTGGCGCGGCATGGACGGGATCCGCCAGCTCGAGAAGTTCTCCGCCCCGGTCCTGATCTTCCTCACGTCCTGCCTCGCGGTGTGGGCTTACGTCAAGGCCGGGGGGTTCGGCCACTTGCTCACCATGTCCTCCAAGCTCGCCCCGTCCGAGTTCTGGGCCTTGTTCTTCCCCTCCCTCACCGCCAACATAAGCTTCTGGGCCACGCTGGCGCTCAACATACCGGATTTCACGCGGTACGCCGAGAGCCAGCGGGCCCAGGTGGTGGGCCAGGCGGGGCTGCCGATCATGATGGGCCTTTTCACCTTCGTGGGCCTGGCCGTGACGTCTTCCACGAAGGTGATCTTCGGGGAGGTTATCTCCAGCCCCATCCAGCTCTTGGGGAGGGTCGGAGGGGTCACCACCACCGTGCTCGGGATCCTCGGGATCAGCCTGGCCGTGATCACCACCAATATCGCCGCCAATGTCGTCGCTCCCGCGAATGCCTTGGTCAATCTCAGTCCCGCCGCCTTCACCTTCAGGAAAGGGGCTTTGTTGACCGCCCTTTTGGGGATCGCTTTTCAGCCTTGGCGGCTTTTAAAGTCCGGTGAGAGCTTCGTGTATACGTGGCTCGTTGGATATTCGGCGCTACTAGGTCCCATTGGGGGCATCATTTTGGCTGACTACTATTTAGTTAGGAACATGAAGTTGTGCCTCGGTGACTTGTACTCGATGAGTCCAAACGGGGAGTATTACTACTCCAACGGAGTCAATCCGGCGGCTATAGTGGCTCTGATTGCCGGGATTTTGCCTGTGGTGCCCGGATTTCTTCACAAGCTTGGGATCGCTTCGGGTGTCTCGCGTGCATTTCTGATGATCTACAACAATGCTTGGTTCTTCAGTTTCTTCACTTCAGGGTTTCTTTATTGGATTCTCCACAGTTTGAAGAAAGGTGGAGGACTAAGGCCTGAAGACGAAGCTTCCCTTTTGCCTACAAAAGATTAAGCAACTTGTGTCTCTGTTTTTGGGTTCTTTTTAAAGCAGCGTACAAATTTGCTTACAGTTATTTGTAAAGTGATATCATATGATGCAACGCTATGCATACATTTCAAATGTCAAATACTAAAATTAAGTACAGTTAGTTGGTATTGATCCCAACAATGTCAAGAAAGACGTTTATGGAAAACTGAATCTGTGTCTTTCATTTAAGAAAAAATCAGTTTACCGAGGAAAAAGACGTTGATAATACATTTTACTTCTTCATGTTGCACTACCACATAACTGGTAATACCTTCTTCACAAGATAGGTGGAACTTATTTGTTCTTATAATGAGATACTATGAGATGTATTTATTTTTAACTACTCTGTATCTGTATGCAGTGTAGTGAAATTGAAATTTATTGTCTACTTTTAAGATTGTAGGCTTCTAGTTCTTTTCCAGGACTAAAAGTAGTAGACATATATATGAAAACAAACATGAAACAATTGGTGCCTTCCATTACAAAAAAAAATAACTAATTCGGCAAACGTGTCCATTTCGCTGGAGCGCATGCATAAGTGAAAGTGAAACGACATGATGTACGCAAAGACTTCTGAGCAAATCAAGCTGCTTTGTTTTCTTTTCTTTATTTTGGAAGGCAAAACAAGCTGTGCGAAGTTACAAATATGAAGCAAAAATCCAGGACCTAAAGTTCAAATTTTCATTTTATTGATGCCTCAAAACCGAAAAATTCAAAAGGATAAATGAAGAACATTTGAGTTGGTGTATCAGTTAAGCTGACTATTGCTTAGCAATAAAATATATAATGGACTGATAAATAATAGAAAAGGGTTATTGAAATTTCAACTTGTTAGTTCATTAAACATGAACGGAGGCGTTAGAGCTTAAGCCATTGCAAAAATTCTCTACTTGCTCACCGTCTTCTCTCGTTTTCTTGTCACTTCCGGTATCACTCTCTTGTCACGGTCATGTCAGAAAGAGAAACATACTTCTTTCAACACTTCTAGCAATAATTAACTCGAATTGACCTCAGAGAAATTCCCAGCTCCGTCTGGGAACTTCTTGCGCAGTGCTTCTATAGCCGCTTGGATTCGCACTTGGTCCTAAAACCAAAACATTATTGATTTATTTTACTTGTCTATCCTTTCGTAACAAATAAAATGTAATGCAAAATAAGGCTCTTGTTTCATTAATTCCGCTTACCTTGCCTTTAAAGCTAATTACCGGAGGACCGTACCTTGATCGACGATAGCAACCTGGAAATGTTCCAGATATAAAAGATTTAAAAATTAAGAAACTGTAGTTTGAAAATGTATACATTTATACAGCCACTAACTAGTACACTTACTGATGTGAATGTCTGGGAATTCAAGGCAAAGTTTAGATACCGGTTTAGCCATTACCACCTGGAATTTTCCATACCAAAAATAAAAAAAATATAAAGACTTAGTGGAGAATTAGATATGTGTATATGAATTGATACCAAACAATTTTAACGTGATAATAGATGAATTACGTCCGAAAGATCCGTTGTAATGCTCTTCGAAAAGTAGGGTTCCATAACAGCTAATATTCCGGTGGATCTTGACAGTTCGGTGAGACAGTCCCACTGAGTTTCCAGCTCCGCGGAACTCGTCGCAGTGAGGATAATCACATTTTTACATTTGATCTACACAAAGGAATATTAGTTACAACAAGACTAGACTAAAATATTATCCAAATCATCTTGGTTTTTAATTTTTATCAGTATATTATAATATTGAAAAATAAGGAGTATTATTTACCAATGGAACGGGCAGGTTTCCGTGATGCAATAATTCAGTTATACCCTCGGGTAATAGAGCCATCTGAACAGGGAAAAAAACACGAAAGCTAAGATGAAATGTATGAAGGGTAAACATATTTATACAAGAATCTCTAATTCAATCTGAGGATGAATACCTCATTGCGATCGTCCGGGCAATAATCTTTAATGACCTGCCTTATATATTCTTCGAATCCTTCGTCGGGAGCCTGAATTCGAGCATACCAAAAAAAATTAACTCATTTTGGAGAATTTATACGAATGAATCATATATTTCTAGGTGAACTGGGGTTTAGTTTTATTTGAAAATCATTTAAGACAAGTAAAAAGAAACAAAATCAAAAAATTGTCGCACCAGACGAACAGCGAAAGCCTTGGCAACACCAGCCAAAGTAACATCGGAATGAAGAGGGCCTATTCCCCCATATATAAATACCTGTAGAAACAAGTTACACATAATAATAATCCTTTAGAATTGTAATTTAGACATAACTGTGGTAACAATAATAAAAGGGTGGGTACTTAAGTGCTTACCATATCACTACTTGAGCTTCTCCGTTCAACTTCTTCAGCCACAGAATCTACCTAATAAATAAATATAAAGAATGAAAATAATTTTGCATCGAGAATATTATTTTCATTGTGACGAAGAAAATTTTAAACCCAGAGCAGCATATATACACAATGCATGACTCACATCGTTCTGAACAACAGTCGTCTGTGAAACCGACCAACCAATAGAACGGAGCTTTTTGCAGAGCAACGGTCCCAACTCATCCTCAACAGTGCCAAGTCTGAGCTATGGCCACATTTAGATATCATCATCAGAAACATTCATATTATATTAAACACTTGAAAATGCAGACAAATATCAATGGTAATAATTCGGTCTTCAAAGTTCAGTTTATTGATTCTGTAGCATTCATTTTCTTGAAAATATAAACAAAAGACATATCAACAAACTTAAGTTACTTGTTAATCATATTTACGAAAACATATTTTTTATTTAAGCTTTAAATTATTTAGGCGATGATATTTTTTAACATATTTAAATTACTTTTTAGGACCACTTTCCTTCAAAATGAGTTTGATGACTATGCACAAGAAAAGCCAAACACGAACAGTGTATTTAATGAAAAAAGTAAAGGCCATTTAGAGAAGAGACGTACAGGATCTCATCTCCTACGGCAATGGCAGAAGCCGAAAGTAACCGATTTTTATGCGAATCCGAGGCTATAATGCCATTGGTGCTTGTTGAGGATGGATTGGAGGCAGAAGAGGACGAGTATTTCTTGACCCTCCCGGCTCTCTCTAATCTTCCATCGTAAAGTAAATAGGCTGGTCTGTAATTCTCTCCGCTGCTCGAAGGAGACTTGCTCGTGCTCAGCAACGCATTCGGAACCGTGTCGTGAATGCTTCCGATCGATGTGTAACTGTTGTGGAAAAACTAGTATAGTTATATGAACCCCCGAAGTTACAACGGGTAGTGAGACTTACCCTTTGTCATAAAGGCTGCAGTACTTGACCTTGCACGTTAGAATAAACGCCCAAACATCTCTGTAAAAAAAATTAGATTCCTTTCAAGATTGAATTTTTTAAAATGGCGATCGAAGTTTCTGTTTTATTAATGTGATCGGGAAAACAAACCTGTACGACCAATCCAAGATAGGATTCACTCTCATAAAAGGAGGCCAGCCAGCCGAGCTAGGGCTAAACTGTTCTTGGCCAACCTATATAGATTAACTGCCTATTAAGAGTTTGACAATCATACGTGTGAATTGAAGACACTTAGGGAGACTCCCACTAGTTTCTCTAATAAATCTCCTCTATTAAAGACTAGTTCAACTTTTAAATACTCTATGTTGACCCACTACAGTGACCCATCCCCAAAACTTCATCACATCCATATCATATTCAATGAAATTAATGAAATTACCGCTGTTGGGTCACCGATTCGGACACCGAGAAAAATGGCCCGTATTGGTTTGGCCTTCAGCAGAGACTCCAAACCCGATTTGAAATCCGAGCGAATGATATCCAACTTCATACCGTAGCTGGGAACAAAATTAAAGCAATAAAAGTTCAAGGTTTGAGTCAGTATTCCCAGAGTATTCCAGAACTTGATTGATTTACAAAAGCTCTCACTTTACTGCGGCATCATGAGTAAAAGAGTCGATCTCAGGGAACGCGGATTTGCTCTCGAAATATATCGTGCGGATTGGGAAATCACTAACGGGAGTCTCTTCGGTACAGCTCTGCTCCGATTTGTGCAGAAAATAACCAGCCCTTAGTAGGTGCAGCAAAACCTATCGGCCAAATCATAACTCGGTGGTGTTAATTGTCGAATTAGGTAACCGAAAATTCAAGTGAAAAACAAAATATCCAAATTTACCGTTGAATCTTTACCACCGTTGAAGCTAAAAGCAACTTCTTCAATCCTGTTTCATGAAAGTGGAAAATTCATTAAAGCTCTGCTTGTTAAATACTACTTTCCCGGGAATCACTATGCACTGGTAAATTCATCAAAGCTCTGATTTTTTGATACTTATTTTCCCGGGAATCGCGGTTCACTTAATAGTGTTTTTTGAGTAACGGATAAATCCAGTATTATACCAATTTCGATATAAAAAGCACATGACATCACTCATCAGATAAGGAATTTACACCAAAATAAAATACTTTCCTGATTAATCAAAAGAACTAAGAGACACTGAATCAAGATCAAAGCTCGATGACTAAACGACAATGTACCGGATTTTACTTCCCCCAAACACAAATAACAGCAACGAAAAGAAGAAACTTGCTTTTTAAATTAAATAAGTACAAGTTTCACTCATCTTATGATTTCTATAGTTTTGGGGATTGGATTTTTAAACTCTTCCATATGAATATAGCTCCTAGAACCCCAAGGGCATAAATGTGAAAAATGCTTCACACCCTTTACTAGCAGGGCAGATATGTCAAATTTCAAACACTTCACATCAAACACAAATTCGAAAAACATCTCTAGACGATGGTACAGAAAGCACACAATATTCTCAACAACAAATTGATTAACTTGTAAAGACTTACGAGTACAAAGCGAGAGCTCTCTGAATGATAAAGATGGCTCGGTTATATTTGGTCTTGAGCCACAGGTCGTCACTTTCTCTGATCGCTTTATCAATCTCCATCAACCTTTCAAATGCAAATAATTTATTATTCGATATTAGCGCAATAATGAACAATTAATCAAAGTCCGACTCAGAACAAAAACACAAATTTGTTTTCTCTTCAGATTTCAGGATTCGCCAGCCATAAACCTTGTGAATGAGGTTCATTAAGATAAATAAATAAATAAAATCCAGACTCTGATAATTCGTGGAGATAAAATGAATCACCTCGTGTAAGTTCTGACCGGTTATGGAATTCGAGAAAGCTTGAAGAGAGAATAGCGTGCTAAAAACAACAAAAAGAAAAGTCTCAACGACTCTTCTTCGAAACAAAACAAAAGAAAAATTGTAGATATTTTGAAGTCGTAATTCTTCGATGCCACAGGTTGTTTATCTGAGAGTAGGAGGAGAAACGACGAGCTATTTTCTGTTGCTTTTTTTTAATTATTTTACTTTTTCATCTCACTTTATAAACCTCGCACCGAAACCAAGAGTCTTTCGAACTGACTTTTGGAAAATGTGATTGTTTATGCTGACGTCATATATATTTTTCCCATTAACAATATTTTTTTAATTTAGTATTATTATAGCTTTTATGATTTTTAAATAAATTTGGATAATATTCGATACAATAATATAACATGATATAAGATGATCGATGCTAACATTATTTAGCAAAAGGCATGTTTTCTCTTCTAATTTCTTTATCCAGTTCACTATTTTTAATGTTCTTCTCACGCGATTATCTTAAGTTTTCTACTTTTAATCAAGAATTGAATTTCCAATTCTAATATCGAATCAGGACTATGATTAGTTGAATCAAGCGCGTTCGTCGTCTTAAGTTGTAGTGAGGATATCATTTTTGTTAGATTGCCTTCTGATGATTTAAGGAAGTGTTAATTTATTTTGCATATTTCGAAAAATTAACCAGAGTGATATTTATGTTACGTTAATAAAAATTAGCATTTTCGGTATGTAATAAAATAAATTAATAACAGACAAGTAATATCAGTCCGTAATTATTTTGTTATCAATAGTTTAGAATTTTTTTAGTTAAACAAGAATATACATTACTAATGAAAATTAACCGAAAGCGTATTTTCTAATAGCCTTCCTCCGCTTTTATAATATTGAAATAATTTTTTCCGATACGGTAACAAAAATAATAGTTCCATTAAGTTAATGAATGCATCAAAATGAAAACTTTCAATGGCTTTTAATTACAGTAGGCTAAATAAGGCGCTAGCATTATAAAGGGAGGAAAAAAAGAGAGAAGTAACAGATAACCTCCCACATGATGCTTGATAAAATTTCCATTCTAATTGCCAAGACGAAAGTTGTAAATACTTAATTTCTATTATATATATATATATAATAATACAGACTACCGGAGTTCTTTCATTAGCCCGCACACAAGGACCATTTTAATTTGTTTGTAATACTTTGAGTTGTTTAAGAAAATCAAAAGAGAAACACTAAGTCTTGAGCATCTCTAATGCAAACTTTTATAATTGTTTTACATATTAAAATAATGATTAAATTAGTTTGATAGTGATAGGTTTTACATATTAAAATAATGATTAAATTAGTTTGATAGTGATAGAAGCTAATAATAATTAAATTTGATCACACTAAAACAAAATCACTGGTGGATATAGTATTATAATAATTTTTTCAAATATAAAATACAAAGCACCGGTGCCAAATTTTATTTTAGTATCATAATTATTACATGCCAACTACATAATAAATAAAATAAAAATGATTGAACAATTCCACATAATTAAGAACGTAATTTAATTGCTAACATTTGGAGATACTGTACAAATAATTCCTTCCTCAACTCATATACTCATATTAGATTAATTTGATATATTAGATTTTGATCTAAATGAAAGAGTATGTCACGATTCATGAATAGTCTCAGAAATAATCAAATATTTTACACTTTTTGAAAATAAGTACCCACTTCATGAAGTTTCCTTTTATAAATAATAGTTAAAGTTTGAGTTATTTTAAGCAGTTAATCAAACAATTTTAATGTTTCTAAACTACTCTCATTTAAAATCATCACATTTTATAACACTTGAGATCTCATACTTTGTCTTGGATTCTCATATACCAAACAGTTAACATTTAAAACAAATCACTTATGCTATTTCACGAACGTAAGATTCAAACTTGAAAAACTAGATTATTGTACTGACGGTTTAGATATGTATGACGACATCAAATCCGCTTATGTTCGGTCGAGTCGTAGGAAAAGATAGTATATCGCTTTCACCTATTATTATTGATCTACCAGTGGAATATATTAATTGCTATGATTATATCGGAACAACAGAGAGATCTAGTGCTTTCGCCAATCCGGTAGTTCAAAGTTCAGAAGTCCAGTTATGTATAGTAATTGTAATAGTTAATCTAACTAATTGTGAATGTTAATCCGATTAACTAGGACGAGCCTCTTCCAAAAATGATCTTGAACAACGGCGAGTCAAAAAGGTTGCTCTCGAAGGTCGAAAATCATACGCATTAACTATGAGTTAATCTGACTAATCGTGATAGTGTCCCTTTGAAAACAACAATGGCAAAGGGAAACCTCCATCACTGAAGGTCAATGAAGGAACGACTCTCGACAAAAAAGGAAACAAGTACTTTGGCCCTCATCACTCTAATCAATGTTTTACATAAATCCTTCACGGCTGTGCTTCTTCATGAGTTGACGGCTCGGGGACGCACATAGGAACCTTGATCTTCAATGACGGAGAAACTTGAGATTTAGGATTTTTTTCGTTATGACGGGTCATAGAGTTAAGATTGGTTGTGTTTGGAGTTTTTTAGATTTTGTTTGACATTATTCGCATTAAAGGCAGATGTAGATTATGTGTTTATAAAAGTTGTGTCGGGATTTTATAAAGTTATTTGGCCAAATTAGTTATTAATCAATATAGCTATTAACATTTTAAAAACATTAAAGTCGTTCTGTAAGGGTTTGGTATGGAGTGTATGGGTTTTATGTAGTAATGTAATTTCGGTTCGTTATGAATAATCAAGGCCTATGTTTTGATAACCTTATAATGAACAAAAAATAGAATGCTTCAAACAAACAAAGAAAAAGAGACGAAAGCTGAAAATGTGTTTTTTTACTTGGATACATAATTTTGAGCTGTGTTTTTGTGCTCGCTTACTCTATATAGGGCGACATTAACGAGTCACTCTATTCTTTACATGTAAAGGACAATCCAAATAAATAAAGTAATAAAAAAAACAATATTAGAACAAGTCTAACGATACTTTTTTTGTCAATCAAGTCAAGTAAAAGGGTGATACATCTTTATAAGTAACATCATTGGGTTCTAATTGTGAGTGTTATCCTCTTGTCATTTATCTATTAGAACTTGATCGACCATTTCTTTCGGATTTTACCAGAAAAGTATGGTCGTCACAAAGAGATACATAAAAACATCGTAAGAGAATGACATGCTGGAAGCGGTCCTCAGTTTTTGGGCATGACATGCTAGTAGGAACGATACATAATATGAACCCCTTTGCGCGGGTATTCGCATTTTTTGTTGGGCTTGATCTTTGTTTTCGGATATGATTTAAGGGGCATTCGCTCGTTTTGAACTTTGATGGGCTATTCAATTGCCCATATGTTGAGCCTTTAATTCAAACCTTTATGCAAGTCGCACAAAATATAATGTATCGAGTTTTTCGAGAATGACCGACAACACTTTATATTAATTTTTGTGTAAAATAAATAGTGCTGCATAATTCTTGATTGCATATACACAAACTTTTGTGTATAATTATCTCATGAAGTTTCTTGTTATCAATATACTCGTATATATTACTTAGTACGGTGTTCATATGGTTGTTGCACTTTATGTTAGAACAACTAGTTGCATAACTAATTTATTTTAACATATAACAATAACATATCAATAAAAAAGTAAACAATGAA
Source organism: Urtica urens (assembly GCA_958296335.1). Taxonomy (NCBI): domain Eukaryota; kingdom Viridiplantae; phylum Streptophyta; class Magnoliopsida; order Rosales; family Urticaceae; genus Urtica; species Urtica urens. The sequence goes on from OY282521.1 coordinate 3,504,701, forward strand.
CATTCAATGTTGGTAATCATGTTTGATATTAACAAACCTACTCATGAAGACTAATATATTTGAGTAAAAAACAATCTAGTCTCGACATCAAAGTACATTAATATTAAATATGACAAAATTCCCTTTTGTAAACAGCTACGTACTCTTCCGGGATTCAATGAGACCTAAGCTCCCCTTAGACCTGAGATCTTTGTGACACCTAAGCTCTCTCCTTAAGCATGAGACTCTTACTAAATACAATCTTCTCCCAAATATTGATAGCACAAATTGTTGGAATACGTCTAGGGTTAAGAAAAATTTATCATTAACGAGTTAATGGCGGAATATAAAAATCTCTTTGTTAGTAAAATAATTTTACTAACCTAGGCAAATTGCATGAACATCATATTATTTAAAAAACATTATCTAAATATAATTTACTTGATACTAACATTTTTTGTAGCTTGATCTTTGAGAAGCCTTAGGAAAGGTTGATCGTCTTGTCTTCCTCGTCTCCTTCACACCTAGTCGTGAACTCAATAACTCAAGAATAATAGAGTGTTTGAAGGATTTGTGTGTGGGCACAATTAAACACAATAACTCAAGAATAAGTCTATGAGCTAAAGAGCTAATTTAAGCCTAAGTCTGATGAGGACTTAGGTGCCAAAATAATATATATATATATATATATATATACATATATATATAAGAGAGAGAGAGAGAGGAGAGAGAGAGAGAGAGAGAGAGAGAGAGAGAGGAGAGGGTCCACCATCTAGAGAGAACAAGAGGAAAAAAGTTTATTTTCACATCTCAATGTGAGCCTCTATTTATAGGAGAATGAAATACAAGAAAAGGTAATTATCATTTCCTATTGTTCATTCATGACACAATATCAGATTTCCTCTCTTCTTTCTCTATCAACATGGTCGACCATTCTAATGCATTTGTGAAGGAAATTTGTTTCTTCACTTAGCACATTTATTTCCTTCTCAGATAAATTCATTTCATCTTTTCTTTCGGGAAATTACCAATATACAATAATGCACAAAATAATAAGAGATATATATTTCTCTCCTCTATGATGCTTGGCCGAATTCTACACTACAGGGGGAGCTTCTAGATGCTTCCTTATTTCTTTTAAGACAATTCTTAAAATACCCATTGTAAAATTAATATTACACAAATAATGAAATTGATTTCATAATGCCTCAAACGACTTTTCGGCTTTAGAAAATTATTTTTATTTCCATCATATAAAAATATTCAAAATCTTATTTTGATATTCACATCATTTTATGTCCATGTGGACAAAAATACCCTTTAAACATTTTCGAAATTATATAGAAGATAATATGTTGCAATTATTAGTCCGTAATTTACGCTGTAAATTATCTCCCGAAATAATTTATTTAAATTTCATTAAAATTGGGGGGGGGGGCAAAATTGGAAGAAAATTTCCGTTAATAAAAGAAGTGGATATTTACAAAAATTTTACAAAAACGTTGGACAAAACCAAATTACCAAACTTATATAACATTATATTATACATTAACCCTTCTATTATTTTGCATGTCATTTAGTGCCTTCATTCACATTCTCTCTTTTATTAGATTCATATGTATATAAATCTTATTCCGCATAGAAATTCTTAGTCCTCAACACCTTGGTGCTCGGTACCTAGTGGTTTTTCCATAGTAATTAGATTAAAGTCGAGCGCCAACGTCAGATGGACCACATATGTACCCTTTATGAATGAAAAAGATTTGTGAATTATGAGAGGGAACTCGTGACTTCAAGTTCTTAAAAATTCAGCTCGGGCACGATCACTTGGTTTGATTTTGGATCGAACTGTTCGATTCATTTAGTTTTTGTCTAATTTTCAGCGACACCAACATGTAACTTTAAAATCATCAAGAGACGAACACAAATTTTCGGATGATTGGAGATGATAATGATAAACTAATTATAATCTTTATTTGAAAGTTTCACTTTTACGTGTGGCCTTTTTATTTGACTTCCATTCATATTTTGTTTATACACGAGAATTGACTATTTTTATAATGAAAAACAAATCACTTGCTAGGTAAAACTTGTATCAAAATATATAGATCTACCAAATTATGAAGTGTACGGGCCCAAACAAAAACCAGATTTGCTAGAACTCGTAATTTTAAGAAACCGCGAGAGGAAACAAAAAACAAAATAGCATAAGATATTGACGCAATATGTTGTTTGTTTATGAGGATCTCCTCTAGATTTGGCTTTTATACCATTTTTTCAAGATTCTATGTCTGTCTGCTGGTGAAGAGAAGGGTAGAAAATGGTGAGTTTCAAATTTATTTTATTTTCTTGCGATCAACTAACATATATATTGTTCTTAAAGAGTATTTATAAGAAATCTCTCGTGAAAGATCAGAATAATATTCACAGTATTCATACGTTCCATGCATGAGAGAGCTTATACGATATGTCGGCCAAAGTAGGTCCCACTTTACTATAGTTCTTTTGGCCGACAAAATAGTTACATATGAAGATACCTAATAGTCAAGAGTACATGTAATTAGACTTTAAAGAAAATGACTATAAATATATTATATACTACATATAAATATATTAGACCGGTCAAATAGTGTGTGTATATACACACACATACATACTAGTTTCAACAACGCTATTCAATTCGAGAAAATCAAGATGGTCAATGAATAAGGTTTTTCTTTTCCTTCGTATATAGGAACCGTTTGTAAATTTTTGTTTTTCATTTTCGTGCGTGTGCGTGATAGTTATGGCCATTGTGCCAGAGAGCACTGCTGAATCTGTAGCACATAAATGCAAAGATTTTGGGTTAGATTGTAATGTTTTTGAGATATGGTCCACTGAATCGCAAGAAAATGGAGAGGTTAAATAGTAAAAACACATAAAAAGATTCTTGTGAAGGAAAAAGGACGACCAAAATAATTAACTAGTTTGATAATTAATACATTGGTCTGGTCATGTATATCTCTCTTACATAAACAACGGCCAGTTGTTATACACAGTGAAGTTGCATTTTGACTTAATAAGGTTAAAATTCAGATCTTGCTAATTAATTTTATCTACTGATAATCTTATACATATCTCAATAAAAAAAAAAAATTAGCTTCAAATTTAGTCGCATAAATGCATGCTCCTTTTTACAGCCGAAAGACATTGCAATTAAGCTGCAAGTAGGTCTTGTAGTCAAAATCACATCTTTGCTATAAAAATGTTGTAAGTCGTATTTTTATAGCCGATTTTAGAGTATATGGACCTAATATTGTAATGCTAGATGAACATGAGTGTAGAGTGTAGACATTGTTACCTCTCTTACTTTAGAATCACAAATTTTGTTATAATATGCGATAATCACTAAACTTCTTTGAAGTTCAAAATTATATTTACTACCTTTCAAGTTCAAATCGTGACTTGATGGGTCAAAATTATTGCTATAGCCTCGAGCCACTTATGAGTTACGAGCTACACTAATTTTCTAGTGCAATGTTCATTTATAGCTCATAGCACAAAAATGCTGACGATCTCTCGATCCTGCATTTAGCAATCTCTTGAGCGAACATTGACTCTTTATTAAGAGCAAGATTCCACGTGTAACGTTTTCCTTCGATAACTGGTAGTACATTGATCTTCCGAATACATAAGTACATACTCATCCTAGGGTTTAAGTTGATGTCCATCATTTGTGATTATAATACGTACTCGTTGTAACGATTACGTATTTGAACCATGTACTTAATTGTAAGATGACCATGTCATTTATGGAACCCCTTACATAACGCTCTAATTACTTGTTACGACCATTATACAGTGGGACTAAATATGATTTCATGTAAGCATATACTAAGTACCGACTCCGCTCAAGACTTGTAATTCGGACATTAGATGTAGATATGTTATTCTAGTCAATGAGGAGGGCCACGCAAGAAATTTATAATATTGTAATCGCAAAAAATAATGCATTTCCTAAAAAAAGAATGTGCAGAGTATTGATGCATTGAGAAAAGATAATGTTTCGATCAATAAAAGCAAATGCGATTTTTCTTATGAAATGCTTAATACTACAGTTGCATGCAAGAGGAAAGAAAGACTTGCGCATATATATAAAAATTGGGTCATTTGCATAATTATAATGGACTATGTATATTGTTTATGTTAGTAAATCAAGATCAACAACTATAGGAGGGTACACATCTTAGAGCAACGGTCTTCTCGTTAGCACCTATACAAGTCTTTAGTAGAAATTGAGTTAATATTCCATTAATTGATTTCTTTCATTTATTTGAACTTGGTCGAGTCTTATGAGTATCGAGTCTATGAAAACGTTACTCCTTTTAAATATTGATTTATTTCTTAATGTGATTTTTTATGCCAAATTTACAAACCTGGCCGGTTCCTCCAGATTGTGTTTTCAAATAAGTCATCAAAACAGCGACCACCAAACTAGGTTATCAAATTTATATGTTATCTTAGTTTTGTTATGATAGTCTTGATGGTTCACTATGTTTTTCACCAAATTTACAAGACTTTCTAGAACACTAATACTAATTTAGTAATTTTGAAAAAAGGATTTTGTCCTTTCATATATAAAGTTAGCTCCATATGGATGAATGTATTTCACAAGCAATAAACTTCATCATATGGACTTAAACGAAAAATTCCATCATAAGAATTTATAAATAGAAAATATTGATAGTGCGTGTCTTATTTTAAGGTATGTAAATTTAAATAGATTACAATATATTTTTAGGCATTTAAACATAAATTTTTTCTCTCATTTAAACTCTCTATCAGTCGGACTTGACGGTTTCCGACGTGCTCTTTAGTTCTCTAATGGTTTTCAACAAACATAAATTTCATCAAAATTTATCAAAGTTCATTTGTATTAATAAACAATTAGTTTTAATTAAACGGTCATCAAAATTCATTTGAATCAATTACAATTAGTTTTAATTAAAGGACCACTGCTCTTAATTCAAACTGATTTCAATTACCTATGATGAACATCTAGCAATCATAGAATAACATTGAAAATCAACATCAATACATCGGAATTAATTTGAATTAAAAGTAATAGCGATTCCTTTTGTAATTGATGCTGTCAAAGTAGGTCGATCGATGAAATTTGATAATTGAGTTTAAAATAATAATAATATATTTTTTAATTAATTATTTACTCTGGTTAAGAGATCATTAGAGTTCGTTTCTAAAGCTGTTAAAGCCGGGTGTAGAGAGTTTAAACGCGTTTAGAAAACAAATCTTATGTTTAAATATCTAAGAAGTTGTTTCGATCGGAAATAGATGATTTAAGAATATAATTTTGAATATTATAAGATAACAAACCTACTGTTAACATTTCGATCTAGTTAGTAGGTCAACATTAGTATTTAGTATCCAGACATTCGTATAATTAAATATTTACATTTTATTATTATTTCTGAAATTTCCCTTTCCATCCAAGCATTCATATTATTAACTTTTCATTTATCATTATTTTTGTTTTACGATTAGTTACCCAAGTTTCTGGCAAACGGATAAGTGACCCACGTGAAAATCAAGGTGAAAACACTGTTCCTTTCCATTAGAAATCGTGTAAAATATACATTTATGATTCTTTTAGGAAAGTCTAACGACCATGCTCACAATATATTGTTGAGACTTTGAGACAGGAAATGCCATGCAAAGTATTCACTAACGACTTTATGAAACCTATTTAGGACTTAGGAGAGAGAATCCACCACTTCTTCTTTTACTATAACTTTCTTTTCGTGTGAACTAAATCTTATGGATTCACAAACATCAAGTCTAAAAAAAGAGGGAAGAAAAAGTAGCGATGAAGTAAAATAATGAGTTCACATTTAATAGAGGCTCATCTACCTCTTCTGTGTACTCTCTCACATCCTATTTCTTCTAAGCATTTTCAACAGCTCGTTTCCACAGACAAATAATCAAAAGCACTTCTTGATTTAGACACCTCTATTTTATCTGCCAAAAATTGCCAGTTTGAACCATATACTGATCATGTATATAAGCTGATTAAACCTAATCAGTTCAAACCCATGATAGTTATTATGTGATATTATGTATAATTAGTAAGTAACGTAATTTTTTTTCATGCATACATAATATATTAGTCGGTCATTTTTTAATTGCTTATATATTAAGTCTCCCCGTCCTCTTTCTTTTTTAAAAAATATATCTTTTTGTTATTTAGCGAGAAGAAAGTAATCCAGCCAATTGATTTAACTTGTAGACCATACTCTTTCACTTTCTCTAGCTATATGTATATATATATATATATATATATATATATACATGTATAAAGTCTCACACCCTGAACTGAAGCACGAGACTGTCAATCCAATTATCTCTATGTAGTGATCCCTTCATCCCTTTTCTCTTTCACTAGATTTCACACACGCTCTCTCTCTCTCTGTATATCTCTTCAATAATAATATAATAATACTGTAGCTAGTCATGGGTTATCTGGTAATATTATTAACGGTGGTGATGAGCACAATAGTCCCAAAGGGCATTGATGCAGGTTGGCCTCCGTCGCCGGGATATTGGCCAAGCACGAAATTCAGGACATTTGACTTCTACAAGGGATACTACAATCTCTGGGGTCCTTCACATCAAAGAGCTGACCAGAATGCACTTACGATTTGGCTCGATTCCTCTTCAGGTACTACCATATCCAATCTCCTCTTCTTTTTTATTGTTTTTTTTTAAAATATGGGGATATGTGGAATTATAGGAAGTGGGTTCAAGTCAAAGCGTCCATACAGATCAGGCTATTTCGGAGCCAACATAAAGCTTCAACCTGGTTACACTGCAGGAGTTATAACAGCCTTCTATGTGAGTTTTTTTTTTCATTACTTCGAGTTGGCTCTTAAATGTATGAATAATTGAACAATGATCTGGCAGCTTTCAAACGCTGAAGCTCATCCGGGGTTTCACGACGAAGTGGACATTGAGTTTCTTGGGACAACATTTGGGAAACCATACACATTACAGACCAATGTGTATATCAGAGGAAGTGGCGATGGAAAAATCATTGGCAGAGAAATGAAGTTCCATCTCTGGTTTGACCCAACTAAGGCTTTTCATCACTATGCCATTCTTTGGAGTCCCAGGGACATCATGTAAGACTTCTATAGTATCATCGTGGCTAAAATCACATTATTTTTTCAAAATGATGTGTGAAATGAATGACAACTCAAAAAAAGGGAGCAAAATAATAATACAAAAAATTGACTATTTATCGACTTTTATGTTTAGTGTTTCCAATGTTAATTTTTTGTTAATACCCACTCAATCTTGTTTACACGAATATTGGGTCAAAACTATCATTATCTTGCAGCTTTGTAAACAATTTTAAATTCGGTTCAAAATAGTACAAATAATTCTGTAAATAATTTGAGATGAGTATTTATACAAAATTAATGTGTATACGTACGTGTGTGTAACATCATAATTTGTTAAACATATTAAATGCAATTAGAGATGATAAAAACTAATCGAGATGAATGTATGGAAGTCCTTTGGACTGTAGCATAATAATTGGAAATAATAATAATGGAAATGTACAATGATGCAGATTCCTTGTAGATGATGTGCCGATAAGGAGGTACCCTAGGAAGAGTGGGACAACGTTTCCACTGAGGCCAATGTGGGTGTACGGCTCTATATGGGACGCATCATCGTGGGCCACGGAGGATGGGAAATACAAAGCGGACTACAGATACCAGCCTTTCGTGGCCCAATACTCCAACTTCAAGGCCGGTGGCTGCTCCGCCTACTCGCCGCCTCGCTGCAGGCCCGTCTCCGCCTCGCCGTACCGATCGGGCCGACTCACGGCCCAACAATACCGGGCCATGACCTGGGTCCAACGCCACCACTTGGTCTACGACTATTGCCACGACTACAAGCGAGACCGCTCCTTGACTCCCGAGTGTTGGCACTGAACCGTTTCTTTTTCTTTTTTATTATTATTTTTACTTTGCTACCGCTTCTTTAAGACCTAAACGTGGTCCGATCAAAGAAAAGAAATAAAGACCTAAACGGTGTGTTGTTTTTAACTTATTTTTTTTTGAGCTGGTATACATTTCTCCCCATTTTGTATGGTGTCTTTTTTTGTTACACTTTCGACTTTTGAGTAAACAAAAGAAAGATGAAGTTGCATATATGTATGTCAATGTAAAGATAAGTGGAGTATATTTGATGAAGAAGCTGGTCCAAGAAAGTACATGGAGTTTTGTTTTGGTGAAACAGTTTTTCTCTTTGTCGTACGCGTGCAATTAATATTTGTTATCGTCTATATATAATATAATAAGTATACTAATAAGAGTACACCTACTTAAATAACTGGAAATTTGTCACTCAAACATCAACTCAAGAAAAGGGAAAAAGATGTCTATTTACAGATTAAAAAAAATGTTCAAGTCCTCGATGCAGTAATTTTTAGTTTGGAAATTTTTTGAGTTAACAAAATTACAAGTAATTACTTGTTCAAGACAATCTGGTTTCCTATCGTGAATCGAACTAAAGCCATTATGTTTTTGTTTCAAGCTATATTTGGAGACACGGCCATATTTAGTTTCCCGATCCCACTTATTCACAAAAGACATGTTAATGGCCTTAGCAAAATCCTCCAAGGCTTTTATTTGAGATCTCCATCAAAGATATGTTGTGTGTAAAGGGTGTGCACGTTTATTTTACAGAAACGATTTTAAGGAAAGAGTTGTCTGGAAAAGTGGATCTCCAATCAAAGAGTAGCTCCGACTGTAGATTATCAGATAATTTAAGGAGTCGGGGAGTGCAAACTTGACTACATATACTTTTGTTATAGTAAATTTCTTTTCACCACACTTCACAATTAGAGTCGTCATTTTTTCGCTACTACTGATGAGAGCATCTTCGAACCAATCTCACTATTACAAAAATTATTTTTAGAAGCAACGGGCAAAATTAAAACCGATTTATAAATTTCATAAACGACTTGTCGCTTTCGCACCAACAGTGTCAATTTTCTTTGAAAAAAAAAATTAACTAATAAAAGCGACTTGTCGCTCTAAGATAACGCAACCTCGAAAATCAATTTTAATGCACCAAACTTTTCAAGAACTGGAGGCGGTTTTATAAGCAATTTATGGCTTCTAATATTTAAAAACGATTTTATCGTTTCTAAGATTATTTCTAAAGATAAAATAAAAACGACTTTTGTGCTTTTAGGACGTTTGTCGGTTCTAAAAATATTTTTGTTCGTACTATTTTCAATTGTAAACATGTTCCCATCACGCATTTAGAGGCTTAAGGAGTATATGTTCTAAAGTTGAAGTCACTAGATATCCTACCAAAATGAATAATTTTTTTATATACATTATTGTTATTATTTCTTTTATTTCTTTTTTAATGGAAATTATTATCATTATTCTATTATATGTCCTCACTCTTATCATTTCATAAGAAAAAGGCAAAAGTGTTTTTGTTCTTTCTCTTGTGTTGTGTTTTTGTGAGCCACCTATAAGTTGCGGAAATGCATGAGTGGTCATTTTCTAAACCCACATTCCTATATATCTAATAGGATATGAACTATGTATTACTCGATCTGCACGGTTCTTTAAAGCCATTTATTGGTTTGTATAACCAGATCTGAGCACCACATGTAAGAATCTATACAATACAATGCACACATGCATTATCTACCATTTATAAAATTAAAGTGGTGACGTAAATTCATGCAGTATTGTATATTATAACACAATATTATATATTTATATATTTATATATATATATATGTATATATATATATATATATGCTGGAGGAGAGTTATGAACTCTAGCTGTAAGTTAGCATCTATCAAAAAAGCGGAAGAAATAAAAGAAATAATGTGACATATATGTATGTCTTCTACAGTGAAATTATGGAAGATAATATTATATATATATAGCTATATAGAATCCAATGATATTTGTATTCTATGGTTAGCAGGTAGTCCCATTCCTTGTTGTTTTCTTAGATATACTATTCGATAATCATCACCGATTTTAAATGTGTCATTAATTGAAAACTCTTGAAGCCATACGTGAGTAGAAATTTAATACACAAGCTCTAATTTTCCATTCTCGGAATAATAGAAATAAAAAAAGTGTATCGAATTCTATATAATATTTGTACCATTATGTACTTAGATTTGTTATGAGATCTTGTCTTCAATGTTCATGATCGGATTTGCAAATAAAAAGTAGAACCTTTTTGTGGTACGTGCTTTGTTAGCTCAAGTGAATAATAATAATAATAATAATAATAATATACAATATTAATAAGGGTGTATTAATAATAATAATGATAACAATTTGCTATCTTTCTTTTGCAAGATTTTTGCAGTGACAAAAACGTCAAAGAGAAGAAATTGGTAATTTTCTCTACTCCAAAAAGTACAATTAATTTTGCAATTGAATCACCAAAATTTAAAAATTTGCTAAATAATGTATTTAGTGTAAATATTAAGTAAATAATTGTTATGATTATTTAATATCCTGTTAGACATTTTTTATCAATTTATTTATGTCCCTTAGAGTCTGATAACTAATTGCATTTTATTAGCGAATATTAACAATTATTGAGATATTTTAATTTGTTAATCAAATTTCTTGGCTATATATTTAAATGTATCAATAATTAATAAAGGCTACATATCTAAAAGAGCAAACAATATTAATAACCGTACGCACAATATTTTCTATTAACATGAACCATGTTTTTTGCTCCTTTTCTGGTATGACATTGTAGGGCTTCTATAATAAATATAGATAATTTAGTAGATAGATTATGTCCTTTACATATTTTGGCCATCGAAAGATGTAAACCACTCGAAGAAAAATCTACATTTGAGAAAAGACACAAGAGATCTAGCGTTAAACACAAAAATCCAATTGGCTTGGAAGGTAGGTAACGAATATGATAAGTTTTTTTTTAATTATTATTTTAATGTTTTTTTACCATGATGAATATGACGCCTTAAAAGGAAGATCGTACGAAAGTATTGATGATTTCATAAGATATTGATTTCCTTAAGTTTTTAAAAATGACTCTTATATAAATGTTAAGTTTACATGTAAATTATAATGATCTACTATTTAAATTAAAGTTTAATTGTTTCTCATTTTTCGGCAAAAATTATCATTTATTTAGATCTTTATCAAAGTTCAAGAGTATCTAGGATTTGATGATTATTTTGCATTTTGCATATTAAATTAGTTAACTCAATTGATTTATAAAGCTAATTTGCTAAGTCAAATACGTGTAATATACTTTCATTAAAATATTAATACATATTGTTGATCGTAAGTTGAGGACTGAAAAAAAAATTATTAATAAATACATATTGTTGATCGTAAGTTGAGGACTGAAAAAAAAATGATTAATAAACTTGAAGTTAAGAGAAATTTTAGCTCATCAATATAAATAAATTTAGTTTATATATGTTATAGCAACCTAAGTGAATACTTCAATATCGCATAACTATTACAATTATTCTTAAAATACCTTATATTTGTTAATATAATCTTTTGTTTTCTCAAATACTGCATAGTTATTTCATACACCTAAACGTTTATATTATATTTATATGTAATATACATACACATTTATAGTTTATATTATACTTGCGAGATGCTCAAAAAATTGCAATAATATACCACATGCCGTATGGGAAGCGGTATTTCAACGTGATGCTTATGGAAAGGGGAATTTTGGAAAATATGTGTCATAATAGGGGTATATTTTGTTTTTATGTGTGCTGAAATTTTATTATAAAATATATGTGTTGAAAGACAAAATAGCTCTTTATCAAATTTGACCACAACATACCGCAATATACTGCAGTTAAATTAAATTCTGCAAGATAGCGCAATCGACCGCAACATACCGCAATTGACCAAAATATTATCAAGGATATTTTTGTCATTTGACACATATATTTTGTAATAAAATTTTATCACACATAAAAAAAGAATATACCCCTACTATGACTCCCTATGAAAATTGACTCCCTATTTATATCCGCGTATGGAAATTCCCCTATGGAAATTGACTCCCTACTTATATCCGCGTATTGTGCGTATTGTTAAGTTATGGGGAATACTTGTTATGAGAGCAAGATATCTTATTTTTATTTGGTGGTCCTTTAATTTTACGGATTGTAAAATAAGAAAAGTAGTCCATATTTTATATTTTCTTAGCAGGTGGCACCGGCATATGTGACACCTTTCATCAAATTTTGGATGGAATTTTCAAGTATGTTGATGTCAGATTTCGTTTTTAACAATCATGCGTCAAAATAATACATAGTTTGTACGATTTAATTTTTTGAAGTGGATCTCAATTAGGCTTCGTAATATAATATCGAATATTTAAATAATTGAATGTAAATCAATCGAACTGCGAACAATATTAATATTGATAGAAATACAATGTAACTCGATCGGATGAAGTAAATAGATGTTATAAAAATTAATATAAATAATAACAAAGTTTTTCAATTATAATTTAGTGGTAATGTGAAAAACATTATTTCTTTCAGAAAATTGGGGAAAAGATAGTGAAAGGTATTAGATTGGAGAATTATTCTATTTAATTTGAGATTCTGATATAGGTATTTTATTGAATATATTACTTTTACATCAATAAATTTTATTCACACATATAAATTGAGAGAATTTTAATAAATGATTAAAAACATAGAAGTCTCAAAATAATCAATATGATTTATTTAACAAAATAGGCAATAAATGAAATTAACTCACTTGAATAGCCAAAATAACCTATATTCTAAAATAATTTTTTCATTTAAAATAAATTGTTACCAAATAGGAATTAGTTACCATAAATAAATGAAACTTATTTGATATAAAGTGATGTACGAGATCTAATATTTAAGTTCTTTTTTTATATTTGTAATTTTTATATAAAATTATCAACTTGAATACCCCTACGAATATTTTCGATCCTAAAATATTAGTTAAAATGCTACGTTAAAGAATTTGGCTATTTCTCAAAACAACTTCAAATGTTGGCTAATATGTAACCTCAACATTCAAAGTTGGGTAGTCTGTGTAATTCTTTCTGAAAGCAATGAAAGTAGCGAATAGTAGACAAGATGATCATCAGTGTCCAAATTTTAGCAGAAATTGCCTCTAGAAAAATATTAGCTATCACTAATTGCAAATTGAGAGATCACATCGATCACAGATGTGATGTGTTGAAGTGGAGATTTGTTTGGTTTATTGCAGGTATGGTCGCTTTCTTCCTTACAATAATTTAAAGGTTATTGTATATAATAGCTTAATATAAATTTGTTATTTTGGATATTTTTAACGTTTTGTAAAATTTATGTAAACGATCCTACTACTTACGATTTGAGGACTTGCACAGTTTGATCTAAAGCCGTATCAAGTGATCTGGTCGAACTTTAACTTTTGAACTCGAGAACTGTGAGTTATCTCCACACATATTTTCACGGAGAAGTTCTAAGTTCAAACATCATCTGTCGTAGAAATACATGTATTATCATTTATTCGATTTAACCTAAACTAAATTATATAATATTAATCAATGCATCAACCGAACATAAAAGGAAAGAAAAAGAAGTGGGGAGCTTCGCGGAGATTTTTTCACTTAATCTATAAAAAAAAAAAAATTGAATGCGTCCATAGAAATACAAATGTGATTCGAACAATGCCCCGAGTGGTTCAGAAATATCCTATCTTTCCCTTTATCTCACGTAGAAGTAAAACTACTCTCATGTTGTTTTTGGCGTTTCTTGAGTTCTATTTTATTGCATATTTTAATGTACCAGTTATCAAACAAATTTTCGCCTTGAGTATTTTGGCGATATATCAACTTAATGTATACCTATAGCGCATTATTATAACAATATTTAAAAAGAAAAAAACTTTTCGTCAGTACTCATTTTTAATAGCATAGTTCAATCCATTGTCATATCTTGAATTATTAAAGCTTACAAAATTATTGTGAAAATGCAGGGTCATGTGACTGACGATCATTTCTCATTGGACCCCGTTGTCCCAATTGGAGTACTTGCTTACTGCACTAAGAGCGACTGAGTGGTGATTTTAACTTCTTTTTTTCTTTTTTCTCTTTTTCTTTTATGAGGACTGCTGCTTCTAATTTCATTTTTCTTCTTCCGGCGGTTTCTGTAATCTTAAGTCTTGGAATTTATTTCTTTTGGCAGACTTGAAAAGACGTATTTTGGAGGATCAAGTTGTCTTATTAGTTGGGATAGTGATAATTCGTGAGTTAAATTTCCACAAAAATTGTCTTATTGCCTCTTCCCTTCCAGAGGATACAAGATAACAAATATCATATAGAAATATAATACTACTTAGTGGTTTTTAACTAAAATAAAAATATTTCCTATATACGTTAAAAAAATTAACTCGTCGCCTATTGTAATACTTCACACCTGAATAAAATTATTTAGAGATTCGGCTTATTTAAACTCATTACGTAATTTTTTTCTATTATTAAAAACACTTCTCAAGCCTAAAAAAAGCGAGAGAAAAATTAATTTTGATAATTCTGTTATCATTATTGTTGCTGTCGTCATGCATGGATCGATGTAGGCTTTTTTAACCTCTAATGCTATACAAATGTCATGTAGTTCTAAAATTTTGCTATTTATAACTATTTTTATGCTTACATAGCCATGATTTACCCAAATATTTTTTTCTAAAAAATGGTCATTTAATAATTCGATCCATAATCAGGAACATAATCGTGGCAAATTAATATGCTTGGTTAAATATATTTGACCTATCTAAAAATTGAAAATATATCTAACTATGATAGGTCAATAACTTATCATGTTAAAATTATTTTAAAAATTTTCGACGAACAATGCACTCGCAAGTTCACGTGTTGTTTAAGGAATATAAATTAACGAAGATACGAGTTATCATTTACACAAAAACTTTGTATTAAACGTAAATTTAATTAATAACTTACAACATGAACCAAGAAAATTAATGGATAAATAAAGGTGATTGCTAAAATTTAACACATATACTAAACAAAATAAGATTACAAATGAATGTGGTGAATCAAGAGCTTGGTTTCACTAATCTCTTCTTATGTTATAAATAGTCAAAATTATGAAAGTTACAAAGTTCTACGCATGTTTTAATCATGTTCATATGATTTTATCGCTAAGTCTCGCTAGACAAATATTAATGAACTAAGTCTGTAACTCATTTTTACTTCTCGATTTTAAGGCTAGGAACCTAACTTGCTAAACTAATGAGAACAAATGCACAATTTCATAGGAAGCGTGGCTATATCTAAACAACAAGAAACCTACTATAATATTTTATTTTATTTGCACAACTAATCAAAGCTGGCTAAAGTGATAAATTAGTTCTACAATCATGCACAAGATGATCACGCTCTTACAAACATTATATATCAAAATAGAAGAAACAAAGATGACGAACTAATCAAATTAATAATATAGTGAGAAAAGATCCACCATCATCCTCAATGAAATTAGTTCATGGTGAAAAACCTAAAATTAAAATGCAAAAAATACATGGTAAAATAAATGTAAGAATGTAATAAACGACTAAAGTTTCTGAGATGAAGAGAAAAATAAAATCTGTATGAACTATCAATGAAAAATTTCGGATGAACGGGTATCTCCTCTAATCTCTGTATCTCTTCTTTTTGCTCTCTTCAACGGTATGTTTCTCAAAGATGACTCTTCATCCCTCATTTGTCAACTTCTTAGGTTAAACAGTCGTGTCACTTAAATTCGTGCAAATCTGGCCTTAAAATTTTATGGGACGGTCCAAATCATTACAAACGTGTAAAGTCCAAAAAAGCCAAAAATAACGTCATTACGTCGCACATGGACGGGTTGCGTCGCGACCACCTCTCTAGAAATCCATCATGTCGCAACCTTGTGTTGGCGCAATGCGATAGCACTCGGTTTGATTTGCTAACCTTTTTTTAGTGGTAGTGGCGCCTTGCATGCTCACGGTGACACGATGGTCGCTCAATGATCCTATAATGCTCGATTATATGATTTTGCTCTGTTATTTCTCCATTTTATTTATTTGCACTCTCGACTCCATCCAAACTTATAAATCTTGCAGTTTAACTCACAACTGCATAAACCATCAATATACTTAATTTCTGCACTAATTTATTGTCTAAAATCATAAAATAATGACGTATAAAAATGGAATTATCAAGCATCAAATATGTTACCTTATCATATATGTGTGTGTATATATATATATATATAATTCAGGTACATACGTGTTTTACTCAAAAAGTAACTTCAACACATACATTTTTGTTTATTAATGCTATTTAGACTAAATTTACTACTCAAATTATAAACATGTGAGCATATTTTGCATAGTTTGCAACTTCTTTTCATGTTTCTCTTCAATCGAAAGTCGGGTATGTTATTAAATGCAATCAATTTCTCTTATAATATATTCAATTGCACCTTGTTGTTGATGGATCTTAATCTAGCGCTTTTTTAATTAAGTGAAAAACTCACTGCTCTTACTATAGAAAACAGCACTTAGTAAGACTAATAGACAGCCTAATGTTTATGTACATGATTGTAGAAAACAACATCAAATTCACATTTAGGAAATTCAAAAGCTCTAAGAAATTTATTAACCTCGTGAAAGGTAGCTTGCAATCCGACTCAGTTGATAGGTCATGTGAACATGTCAATGAAATGACGAACATTGCAACAAGATCGCTATCAATGAGAATGAAAGTGAACGAACGTTCCCTATAATGTTCATCTTTAATTTCTTACCGTCTAAGTATGCCTCATTTCATCTGCATTACAGTACAACGAAGGATTCAGGATAAATCAAATGTGCATGAATTACAACGTATGCTCATTCAAGAGGAATCAAGTCTTAAGAACTCGAAAATCACTTAGTTAATCTTGTTTTTTATATAGGAACTGAAAATAAACAATAGAAAGATTAATTGAAAGGTCGAATAAGGATTGTTAAAACTTGATAATTCATATGTTCAAATGCATAAAAATGAATGACCCAAAGATATTTGCCAATTTTGTAGAAAGACTGGAACACTATCATTATGATCTTCTGACAAGAATCGTTTGAAAGAAAAGGTAAGCCTAGAGCTTTAATATGTTTCTAGTCAGATTGATTTCTAAAGGCAATTTTTTTCTCCAGCAACTTACCATTTTTCAACACTAATTCTCATTTCTTTGAGAATTACAGGCGGTCTGACGAATTTGTGTTAACTTATAAGGAAGCTATGCTTTCCAATAAGCTACTATATATACAATAACTTGTATATATTTATATGTAATTTATAAAATACTTGCTGATATCTCGGTCGATATTTAGTCTCTTAGTTAAATTTATGATCATTAAGTCAGTAAAGATATTTGAAATCTATAAATCTTTGTCGATATCTCTTCCGATAATCAATGTCTCAATAAAAATGCTTGGTATTTCAATTGTAATTTATTATTCTGTATTTGAAAGAGATTTTTTCATTTACAGAATCTGAAATTGTTTGTCAAAACACTGAAAAAGATTTTGGGAATTTCTTTAAAAATTTATTGACATCTTTGTTATTAAATCTTTTGATGTAATAAATCTGAAACAAACTAACTCTTTTGAATATTTATTAACAAATAAATAAATTCATTGACAGGTATGTCAATAAATCTTCAATGACATTTTCAAAAAATTTAAAATGTATCGGTGTCCGTACCAATAATTGACAAAGATATTCAATAACTTTTCAGAATTTTTTCCAAACGGATGCCAACGACTGGACTTTTTTATTTAGCCGAGACCAACAAAAAAATTCAACCATAACAAATGAGAGGGACGAAGAAATAAAATGAATGAGAACAGATATTTTAAAAATAAAGTTAAAAAAGTACATACACAAAATGAGCAAACAAATTTTTAGATTGAAGTAGACTTTAATTTTTTTTGAGAGGTTGGAAACGGCTCAAAATAGTATATAATTGGGGACGCTGATTGTAAAATGTTTTAGTACCAGATTTAATATATATATATAAATGGTTACGATTCTAAACAAAACCGACCTTAGCTCAGTTGGTAGAGCGGAAGACTGTAGTTGTGCGCAACAGATATCTTTAGGTCGCTGGTTCGATTCCGGCAGGTCGGATTTTTTTCTTTTATTATTAAACTTTTTTTTTTCTTTTTTTCTTTTATTATTAAACCTTTTTTTTTTTCTTTTTTTCTTTTATTATTAAACCTTTTTTTTCTTTTTTCCTTTTATAATTAAACCTTTTTTTTTTCTTTTTTTCTTTTTTTCTTTTATTATTAAACCTTTTTTTTTCTTTTATTATACCTTTATTTTATTTTATTATTAAACCTTTCTTTTTCTTTTTTTATTTTATTATTAAACCTTTTTTTTCGTTTTTTCTTTTATTATTAAACCTTTTTTTTTATTATTAAACCCTTTTTTTTCTACATTATATTCTCTCTATTTTATTTTTGAAACCGCATTAAATTCGATCTATGACTCCGATTTTTTAGGCTACTTTCCATGATTCGCTGTATAATTAAGAGGCCGAATAATTGCATTTTAGCTTGGTAGCGGATAATTATCCTCTTCTATTTTTTCTTTTAATACGCTGTTCTCGAAAGCCATATTCCAAAAGATATCTCAAAGCCACAACAAAACCATCAAAAGAAAGTAAAGAAATGCATTTAGGAGTGTGGATCAATAGTTTCTTGTTTTGTCAACAAAACTTTGCTAGTAGAAAGACAAAAAAAAAAAAAAAAAAAAAAAAAAAAGACATTTAGAGGTTGCAGAGAATTAAAACTATGAATCATCTCTAACAGTTAAGTTAAGACTAATTACAAGATGATAGACATTATATGCGAAAAGCTAGTCACCCCAATAACTAATGACGTCACTTCATATACAGACAAGCTGTCGCATCATTCTGGTTTTCCTGAAAACAAAACTTAACATCATTTGCACCAGAATGACTTTCAGGGCGGTGTAATTCTTGTCTAATCAAGCCACTAAAATAGACTCATAATTAATTTAACCTTTCTTCAACTAAGGTCCGAAGATTTGCAACGTGCTTCCACTTAAACAACCAAGTAAACGGCAATTCAGAGAAGTTGCGAATCTGATGTCGCGTATCGGACGGCCTTCCAACTTATGGCGCTGAAGAATCGAGAAAGACGGCAAGTCTTGAAAGACGAGATCCGAAGAAGCTTCATCTCCGGACACGAATAGCCTCTCGTCTTCAATGTCCACGATTCCACACTTGGGGAGCCGAATCTGACTCACGTTTGCGCAAAAGGAGCTCGATTTTCTGAAGCACAAATCACTGTTTTGTCTCCTGTATTGGATGTGGGATCCGGAGATTCCTTGTCCTGTGACCATCTGTGACTCAGTCTGTGAAGGTACAGAGATCTGTGTTGCGCAATGCATTTCAGCTTTTGGGCGATATGAAGCAACGATGTCCTCGCTTGTGGGACTGTAGGCTAGCGATATACAGACTCCTTGCTTATCCGTTTCAGGAACCAAAGTTGGCCTTCAGTTAAAAAAAAGTATAGAATATAAAATAAATATAATAACCATCCTAAACAGGGGATTGTTAAATCTGTTGCTATCTTAGTGTTCAGAAGGTCTCTCCTATACAGAAATTTCTTTATCCATACAAATCTATCACAATCAGTCCTCTTCTTATTTCCTAAATAGCTCTTATTTATACAGTACCAACTTAACATAGGAATGTTACAAGTAAAGTTATGAATTAATCATCCACGGGGGAATGAATCAGCTTTCTAAGTTTTAAGGTCTTTTAACTAGCCGTTTCATCTTGTTATAATGCAATAAGTTCTTATAAGAAACACCGGTATAGGAACATTATACCTAGATAGATCAAACGATACCAAGAACGTTGACGATTAAGAACTTACCCCTCATCAAAATTCCACTGGCACAGACCAGCTGAAGAGGCAGACAGGACCAAAGATCCACCAGAAGGAAAATTTGAGCAGTTAGAGAGAGAATGTATGCTATGAACTGGGTTGCTTGTTAGCCCCTTGAGAATTTTCACAGGCCCTCGAGTTTGGCGCTTGTCAAACATGAACACTGAACCATTCTGCAATAATATGAAAGGAAAAATAAGAAAAAGAATAAATCCTTTTTGTTATGATAAATACATGTATAACTCAGACCTGTAGTCCAACATATCCGTAATGGGAAACATTTTGATCCCACGAACACGTCCAACCAGCTGCCTGGAAGTAGCAGCGATATCAGCATTGGAGGAAAAAAAACACATTCCATATAACTAAACTGTTTCAATCTTTTACCGGTAGATCATAAGATAGAACGAGACTGTTGCTTTCCAAGCTGCACCAAACAGCATTGTTAGCATTCGCACACGTAAAAAAGAATCCAGAAAGGGAAAAGGAAAAGAAGAAAGCTACCTGAGAAGAGATAATTTCTTCCCTAATGAAGTTATAAGAGCAAGGCCATCATTGGAAGGAGAAAACTGTACATCCTTAATCATATTTGTCGTCGGAGGAAGCAAAATATCGTCTCTTTCAAGTGGATGCATCAAGCTCATCTATTAAAATCATGTAAACAAATTCCCAATTCATCACATGGATCAATCCCATTAAATTTATTTATTGGGTTGGCCAAAAAAGGAAAGAAATCATAACAATGATTACTTTGGTAAGCATATGCTTCGCGCCGGTTCCCGGTATGCTTCGTGCAATTAACAATATCTTGTCAGAAATATTCATGTCAAACAAATGAGCACCATCGACTCGCAACTCCTCCTAAATATAACAAGTTTAGGTGATAAGGTCAAAATTACAGAAACAAGGGCAGCAACGGAAACCTTTACGCGTATAAGAAAAGGGATAACATACAAATGACAATAACTAAGCACATGGCATAATCCTAATTCATGCCATTAAAGTACAGTAAAAACGGAACAAAATATAAAGTAGCTCAGAACCTTCAACATGAAGCAGCACGATTCTCTTCTACACGGTATTGAATCAGAGAATTTGCACCCTGTAAATCATAACAATATGAAGAAACAAGATTTAGGAAGTCATATTTCAAGCATTTTTTTTTCTTTCTGACAAACTCTTTCATCTATTTATTTGTAGAAATATAAATCTTTTTGTGCAGAAGCTTTACCGTTTGTTGATTTTCCTTGGAAATCTCCAACATCACTGACTATTTTAGATACTACATTTGACAAATCTCCCATTCTACCTTCCAAACTATCTATCCTCTGCAAAGACATTAATTCACAAACTATAGTGAGAAGAAGTCAAATTTGGAATTAGCATAGTCATTTTTTTATGTAGGTATATACTAACACTATCTTCAATTTGCAATGCTAATAAGTTTCTTTCAAATAGTCCCATAATACTGCTGGCATATATCAGTTGTATTGGAAGAACTTGCTCAAGTTACGATAAACCGAACTTTAAGAGAAAGTAGGCCGAATACAAAATATAATATAGGTGGTTATGAAGCCAAATAAAGAACAGCAAGAAGCAGATATGAAACGCTAAATAGTTTTATAAGAAAACGAGGCAATATACAAGGCATAAAATAAAAAATAGTTTAAGCTCCACGTAACCAAGAAATAATGCAGGATTAAGATTTATACATACTTCTGCAAGACCTTGAAATTCCAATCGTGTTTCAGCCGTTAGTTTACTCCATTCGGCTTCTTCTCTTCTCCAATCAGCTCTCTGCAAATAGATTCACACATCATGGTTTTATATGACACTTGAAAAAACATTGAGTTCAATCTGCGAGATATGTCAAAATGCAATAACCAAGTAAAAGTTTACAGACATCAAAATGATTCACAAAGAAGAAGAAAAATCCAACCTCCTTAGCATGAGCAGCGCATTTAGCTTCAAGTGACTGGATTCTCTGCACCCAACAGAAACCAGCCATTTAAACATGTTCTCACTTTCGGGGTACCAAAATCATAATCTTTAATGGAAAGTAAACAGACCTTTTGCAATTTTCCTTCGACAGCAACAAGTCGCGTCGCATAAAGCTTCCTAACATCTTTTGGTGTGCACTTCCTGTTACACTGAGGGCACTAGAAAAGAAACAAAGGAAGGAAAAATAAATATTGGAGTACACAAGAACAAAGCAAGCTTCCCGAAAAATCAAACAAGCATAAACGTCGTGAATACCTTTCCTTGATTTCTACGCTGTTTCAGCCACTTATTTAAGCAAGACATCCCATATATGTGCCCACAAGGAAGACAACTGCAACGAAACACGAAATAGAGATCCTGACCTTCAACATAACCCAGAGACTAATAAATTATTCCCCATTTACAATGAGTACATACATAGCTATATTTTGCACATAATTTTCTTTCTGAAAGCAGATAGACTTCAAAAACCATGACCTGGTCTGTATATACACACTTATTCAAAGCTTTCTACCCTACACTTCCCAAGAACAGTAACGATACACATAAACAAAACACAACATTTCCTTAAAGCAGATTCAGTTTGAAATTTCGGAGACAAAGCCCTCGAAAGACTCCGAAATGGAGAGACTGGGTACCTGATATGGTGATCGCCAGCGTCGGTCCAAGGCTCCATGCAAATAGGGCAAATGAGGCCGTCGATTTCTCCCAAAGCGGTGTCGTCGTTGTCCTGCGAGCTTGATGCCTCGCCGTCGGCGGCGGAGATTCTTCTCCTCTTTTCTCTCTCCTGATCCGCGTCCTGCTCCGATTCGGCTTCGGACGACGATTCCTCACCGCTGTCGTCTTCGTCGGTGCTGACGAGAATCATCTCTGTTTCGTCACTCTCGTCCGCCATTGGAGCGTGTGCGTTTCGTCGGAGGTAATGCCCTATAATCACGTTTCCATTCTATCTCATTCAAGAAAAGCCAGTTTCGAAATGTAAGACAAAATGACACGAACAAAATCATACGAGAAGTTTTAATTTTAATCACACGTGTTGTATTCACACATCAACTTAAAAGCAACAATCAAAATCTTCATAACAAATTATTAAATATTTCTGCTTTAAAAAAAATTATAAATAATTTCAGAAAATGCTATAACTAATTCATCTTTGAGGGGGTAAAAATAAGGTGATATGTTATATAATGTATACAAAGAAAGTTATTTTTAAATTTGTT
Organism: Urtica urens; assembly: GCA_958296335.1. NCBI lineage: Eukaryota > Viridiplantae > Streptophyta > Magnoliopsida > Rosales > Urticaceae > Urtica > Urtica urens. Next base: position 3,527,950 of record OY282521.1, read on the forward strand.
TATTAAAAAGCATTATTTTAATTTATAATAAAAACTTTAAAATTTTATTTGGTGGCAAAAATAGTCAAATTATATCGTTTAAATGTATTTGAATTTTTTTTTAACAACATACGTGAACCTTACAATTTAAATAAAAAAAATTAATTTTCCATCAATTTACAAAAATAAATTATAAACAATATCAAAATCAGTTTTTATCATAACCAACACAAATTTAAAGATATTTATCGCAATTTCAGTGAAATTACTACAAAATGACTACATTTTTTGTTAAATATGCAAATCATTGATCGACATAACATGAAAATCGATACAAAACATACTTTCACGTAATTTCTTTCGAATTTCGTTGAAATTTTGTGTCATTTTGTATCAAACATATCCGACGGACGTAATTTTTCCGTAATTTCCCAAAATTTAAACCTGATTCAAATAAAATCAAACAACAACATGGACTCAAACACATAATGTAATTTTATTTTGAAATACCACAATTTTATAAAGTTTAGATTTTCTGTCATCATTTGTGACTCCACAAAAAGTGAATAAAATAAATTTAAAAAATTCAAAGTCAACAAATAACCCATAGAGGTTGAGTTTGATAACATTTATTAAGGTCATTTTAGCTTTTTCTAAAAGCTAAACTGTTATGTTGGTGTTTGGTAAAATCACTTTTGAAAAATTGAAAAAATAAGCTTAATTCTAAATTTTTTAAAAGCTACAAATCGTAACTTTTGAATTCTTATTTTTGGACTGCATATTACATTTACTGTTTTACCCTTATAACCAAGTTAATTAATTGACGTAATAATGAGATTACGCGTTCAAACAGTTTAATAAGTTCTCTATAAATTTGTTGAGGACAAAATCTATTGAATAACAAATCTTTCAATAAATTAGAGATCAATATAGAAAAGTATAGAACTTGTACGAGTTGTTTGGATAACTTCAGAGATGAGATTACTGCAAATTTAATAGAATCAACACATTAATAGTTTATATGTTTTTTGATTAAATAAATTTTATATAAATATAAACTTTCATTTTATTAGTCTACTTAGTCGAATTTAAATCTCCAAGTTTATATGTACATATAAATTAAACACTAGAATAATAATAAGTATTTAAATAGTTGTCCCCAAGATTATTTTAGTTTTTTTTATAATTTTATTTGTTTTAAAAAACGCTAAACGGCTTTTACTTTTACAAAAACCTAAATTAAAAATAGTTTAACAAACACTAAATAACTTTTGTGAAAAGTAGTTTTTTCTAAAAACAATTTTTAAAAGCACTTTTAGAAAAAAAAAATGTTATCGAACGGTCCGGTCCAGTAGATTTAAAAAAATTATAAAACTTAAAAGATAAAAGTTTTGTAGAGGTTTCTTGAAGGGATTAAAAGGAAAAGTTTTTATATCTAAGTTCTTAATTGTAAAGACTCAAAATTTAGTCTTACTTATAACGAACTAGTGTAAAACGAGAAAATAAATTATAAAACGTAGACAATATGATTTTTAAAACGGGAAATCCCTAATAAGTGGAAAAAGAGTACCTCTTCTATCAATTAAAATATAAAAAGTTATCCTGAACAATGGTTTGGAAATCTCTTTATTGTACTACAAGTAAATAAACTAATCGTTCATGTACAATGTAGAAATATTAAAATCAAAATCGTATAAAATGTCAAAACATTGGAATGTTTCTTGGGCTTGATTCTTGTGTAGAAGCCAATCATTTATATCCTTTCTGCATGTGAGTGCTTTAACCATCTATGATTTCAGACTGCATCTTCGCTCGTTGATGATGCACCCCGCACTACTAAACTACTTTTGTCGCCTCCAATGACACCGACCGGGATGGTTAGGATATCTTGAGACATAATGGACAAGATCGGAAACCTCCTAGAGTTTTGTCGTCACCAGTGTAGTAGGTCAAGACGCTCGTCGTCATTCTTACCAAGTCGTTGTAGTCGTACTCTAGGATCTTGGGATGAGTATGAGGATGGTCTTGGCTTCCTCTTGGCGTGCTTCCTCCAGCTTCCTGTTGAGGAAAAGGGCTATACGTGATAGCGTTGGTGAAGACGTTTGCATATTGGTGTCTCATTGCATATTGCGATTGTTGACTTGTTGGAATCCGATATTGCGGAAGAAGTTTCGCCTCGTACACCCTGAAAAGAAATAAAAAGCCTCTACGATCCTTGAAAGATCAAGTGAGACGTAATCTTGCATGCCGTAAAAACGTAGTCTAAAAAATTTTAAAAATTTTAAGCCCACCAATTTTTGTGCGGACATCTAAAATTGCTCCAAAACCAAACAGTAATGCAACCTTTCCAGAATACTTAAGAAATTTAGTTTTCGTATCTTAAATACAAGTGGAAAAAATGGGATCTTCTCGATACTTTTCAAAATGTGTAGGTAAAGCATTCATAATATAAATACCGAATTGAGAAGTAGGAGAATAACAACCAGAAAGGTAACAAGTTTCTTTATAAAAAATATAAAGAAAATACACAAATGATTCGGCCATGCTAATATCAGAAGGTGTTAAAGATCCTTCCCCAATTTTGTTGTTTATGTATGCTGCGGTTACATCTATATAACGTCGGATAAAAAATTGTTTAACATTAAATAGGTTGAATCCACTTAATCTTGTTGTCTAAATGAAATGTTCGTTCTTCTAATAAGTTATGTCTAAACCGTTTTTTAAGTTCATCTACCCTAGCGGTTGAACTGTTTAACCAACTAATAAAACATCTAATTTTATAGATTATGGGTTTGTAGTTAGATGCATCTGCTTGTACTATTAGGTTGATTATGTGTGTAGCACAACGTTGATGCAAAAGTGTTTAATCTTCTAAACGAGTTTTTAGGTCCCTAATCATTGCGCTATTACTAGTTGCGTTATCTAAAGTTATAGAAATGATAATATTCCTTAAACCCCATTCTTCTATAACACTCATCATTATTTCTAATATGTTTTGGCTAGTGTGGTTTCCTTCTATAATAGGAAATGCAATTATACGTTTGTTTAAATTCCAATCATTGTCTATGTTATGTACTACGACGCACATGTAATCAATTATAACTTGACCGGACCAAATATCAGAAGTTAAAGCTACTCTAAATTTTCTTGAAGCAATTACAGATTTTACTTGTTCTTTTTCTAAGAATATAAGAATATCGGCCTGTAACGCTTTCCTAGACATTATTTGTACACCCAAAATTAAATAACTCAAAAATTTAACAAAACTCTTTAATTTGATATGGCTTAATGATTGATCGGTTGAAAATAAATATTCTACTAAACTAGTTTAAAATGCTACGGGATTGGTTTGACTTACAGCAGTGGACGAGGCTGCGGTTTGACTTTCTGCACAAGTCTTTTGGTGCTTCGTAAGTAGATACGTCACATATTGTAGGTTGTGAGAGCTCACGAGCTTCCTGCAAGTTTTGCATTGCCTGTGTCGTTCGTCGTTGTAGTTTACCTCCGTAAAGAAGTTCCACATCGCTGATCAGTGCTTACTTTTGGATTGACGTGGTTCTGCTATTGGCAGAGATGCCCACAAGAAAATTATTTATTTACATATTGATGTAATATATAAATTTTTCATAAGTTCTTATTGTAATTTGCTAAATTAAATTAATAAAAGTTGAAACGTTCATTCATTCCTTTTTCGATTGATTGAATATTTATGATATTAAATAGTCTTATAGTCCTTAATTAAACCTAACAATATATGAAGAGACAAATGTAGATTGGCGTGAACAAACTCTTCATGGTTTCGTTAAAATGAAATATTTGCAATCTAAAGATCAACGGACTATTGATCCTAGTATGTTTGTTGGAAGAATCTATGATGTCTGGTTACGAGGCATAGAGAGTTAGGAACTTTATAGTTCTTCCAGTGTATCTTCCAAAGATACTAAATTGACCAGTGCACCTTTAGAAACAATGTAAGAACAAACCATTTAACCTATTCTGTCTCAAGATCAGTATGTATGAATTGCATCGTGCTTACCTAAATCCTGAAATGAGAAATGTCATTTCATATCTTTAATATTCTCATTTGAGAAAGTTAAATTATAGATCCATTAAGTAATATAAACTGTACTAATTGGTGAGATATTAAGTTATGAAGATGTCATGAACCAGCTTTGTGAAGTTCTCATAGATATGGAATTCGTGTACAAGATTGCTGAAATGCAATGTATATTACCTCATGCTTTATTACTTGGATTGGGAATAAATGAACCGCGCGGTATCCAAAATTAAGTAATGACTTTATTTGGATGAAACAATGTGACTTGTTAGCTCATCGTTAATACATTGTTTCTAACTTATTCACAAGTAACAACGGAGTTGAGGAAATAACAACTAGAAATGTAAAATGGTAATTTTTTATAAATCACATATAGTTGATGATATTCATGAAGGGTAATGATCGATTGCATTCAATGGATTCGCTCAATATAATTTCGTTGAATTTGAGTAGAAAATAAATTCATTTGAACCGAGAGATTTTCAGTGTCAACTCTTTAATGGAAACAATTGACATTAAACTAATACTCGGAAAATGTTTTGTGAACTTTTGAGTCCGAGTAAAGAAGCTCAAAATTTGTTCATTTTGATCCATAAGGTCACTATTACAGGTCATTATAGTATGATTGTTAAACTAGAAGCTAAGGAAAAATAAGTTTAAATGTTGAATTAGACGTTTTCTCGGAAAATGTCTAAGGGGTATTTTTCTCCACTGGACATAAAATGATGTGAATGTCAAAATATGATTTTTAATATTTTTATATGATGGAAATACAAATTAGTTTTTAAAGCCGAGAAGTCGTTTGAGGCATTATGAAATTAATTTCATTAGTTGTGCAATATTAATTATACAATGGATATTTTAAAAATTGTCTTAAAAGAAATAAGGAAGTATCTAGATGTCCTTCCCTAGTGTAGAGTTCGACCAAGATACATCAAAGATGAGATAATTCTTTGCATTTAATTATAAAGATAATTACCCAAAAAGAAAAGAGCAAATGAATTTCCTTGAGAAGGAAACAAATGTGTTAAGTGAGGAAACAAATTTCCTCCCTAATGCACAAGGGATGGCCGACCAAGTTAATAGAAATAGAGAGAGAAAATCAAATATTGTGTCATGAATGCATAATAGGAAAGGGTAATTATCATTTCTTGATTTTCATTCTCCTATAAATAGAGCCTCACATAAAGATGTGAATAAGTTTTTTGGTCTTGCTATCTCTATTCTAGCCGACCTTCTCCTCTCTCTCTCTCTCTCTCAAAATCCTTTTTTTATTTTGGCACCTAAGTCCTCATTAGACTTAGACTAAATTAGCTCTTTAGCTCATAGACTTGTTCTTGAGTTATTGTGTTTAATTGTGCCCACACACAAATCCTTCTAAACCTCTAAATACTCATGTTATAGAAACCTTATGTATCTTGAGTTCACGTTTAGGTCTGAAGGAATCTAGTCAGACGAGAATATCAATCTTTCTCAAGATCCCTCTAAATAAAAGCACAAGAAAGGTTTGCATTTAAGCACTTTAAATAATGTTTTAAATTTATACATGTTCATGCACTTTGTCTAGGTTAGTAAAATTGTTTTACTTCTAACGAAATTTTTATATTACACCATTAATGTGTTAATGATAATTATTTCTTAACCCTAGACCTATTCCAACGTCTGCTTCGGGAGCCTCGTGTTGTTGTGGTTGTTGTTGACGTATGTGTTGTTGTCGTTGGTGTTGGCGGGCCCGTTGTTGTTGTCGTTGTTGCATCGCTTCTCGTTGTTCACGTTGTCGTGGTCGAGGAATTGTATTGCAAACGGGCTCCGGTTCTTCCACTTCCTCGTCCGGCTCTTCAGTTTTGTCGTCTCCTTCTTCTTCTTCTTCTTCTTCTTCTTCTTCTTCTTGTTTCATGCGTTGCGAGAATTCTTGATACATTTAATAGGCGTCGGGTTGTGAAAGTTGAGCTTGATAAGTCTTCTCGGGATTCATTTTGGGTGTTTTGTGTGTTTGGAATTTGAGTAATGAAATATTGGATATTTGGGAGAACGTAATTTGGGTCGTAAGGAGTCACCTTGAGAATAATTCAACCAATTTCTTTCAAATTGGTGAACTTGTGGATCTTGTGAACGTCTTCCCCTACGACCTCTGCCTCGGTTTTGGGATGAGGAAGCCATTGAAAAAAACGAGTATAAAGTAAAAACGAGAGTGAGAGTATAAGAGAACGAGATTGAAAGAGAGATTGAGATTGAGTGAGAGAGAGAAGTGATGAAGAAATGAAATATGTGGAGGAGGGAGTTTATACAAAAAATTTCCCCCAAAAGGATACCAAAAAATATCAAATATTTGCCAACGGTCATCTAATTCGGTCGTTGGATTTCACATCCAACAACCAGCTTTTTTTAAAAAAATAGTTTTATATCCCTACCGGACCTTAACGGACAGGAGGTCCGGTTCGCTTAATTACCAGACCATAAAAGTCCGTTAAGATGCTAACGGACCGGACCATTAGGCCAGGTTTAGATGTAAAGCAATACTCATTGTCTATAAAATTTTGGTACGAGTTATAGAGTGGATATAGTCCGTACTGTTTGAAGCCAATAAATCATTTAAATTTCGTTGAACGAAAGTAATAATTTAATAAACTAACAAAATCTCATTTGATCCATTAACCCTTTGAACTTGAAAAAGAGCACGACGGGTCGAATTTTAAACGACGGTTGCGATTACATATTTAGAACTTTGACAATTTTCTTATAGAGATTATTTTGAGGGAAAATGCGACGTGACATTATTAAAGCGCATTAAGAACGATATCATCGTACACATTTCAAAAATCGCGCAACTCGACATTTTATAAATTTCATGATAAAATGAATAACTAACTATTCGATTATTCTAATTAATCAAGAACCAAATTTTTTGATCTCGTTTTCATTGTGACCGAGATTGACCTATTTATTCTCATGAATTTGCAAATGGATATATTTTGAGACATTTCATTTTAATGACCTAAAAACATTAAAATTATCTAGATTAGACCAATCTTTTTAAGATATCTAAAACTGAACTTTAGACCCAAAATCGAACAAAAATACTATTTATCTCATTTATAAGGCCCAAAATAAGAATTTATGGTGGATTTTAACGTAAAATAGGCCCAAAATTATCTGATCGTTGTTGCTTGATTCCATTGTATCCACACAAATCATTACTATTCATAAAATCTATTTCAAACTCTATATTTTAAATCTGTTCAAAATCTATTTAAATTAAATCGAATTCAGTCATTATGGAAATTTTTGAAACTCATCAGCTATGACAAAAAATATACATAATTTATTGTATACGTAACAAGCAATAAGCAAGAACAGTTATATACACTGAGTTAATCTGGTATTCTGCTATATAAAAAATATAGAAAAAAAGTTAGGTACCAAATTAGTTCCAATTGTTTTATTTAGAATATTTGAAAAAGAAAAAACTGACCAACTAGTTAAAAATTACTTATTAAGGGCTTCTATAATCATACGGCATAACACTATATTTGGTATAAAAAATGTATCCAATCACTAAATATGGTGTTACGAACAGTACCACGCCGTATTTAGTGTGATACTGTTCACTGGAATAATTTTGTTTTAATTTTTTTAATCCTTTTATATTCATAGTTATTTATTAAATATTTATTAATGAAAGGATGATATAAATTTAATAATAATAAATAATATTTTTGGTGTTAATTTGGTATTGTGTTTGAGATGAAAAAGTTTTAGCATCATTTTTTATAATGTTACAAAATCGTGGACGAAACTGATTTAAAAGAAAATAGATGAATGTTTGATAATTTTTTGTAAATTAATTTTCGTGAATATATTTTTTGATAAAATATATATTTATATTTATAAATAATTATTATTTCTATTAAATGTCATTAAAATTGATAAATAAAATATTTTTAATAAATTAAAAATATATTTAAGTGAGTGTTGCAAATAATATACTATAAATTTTGTTAACATTATTTGAAGAATTATTTAATAAATATATGAAAATATATTAACATTAAAATTTAATGTAAACAGAAAATAAGATAGAAAAAAATAAAAAACTAAAACTAGCTAAATAATTGTTAATAAAAACCAAATAAGCTACAAATGTATATATTAATTTTTTCGTTAAAGATTTTAATATCATTTTTTACGAAATTTTACCAAATATTTAAATATGATTTAACTAAAAAAGGTTACAGTAACTCTAATAAATTTAGTCAAAACACAGTAGAATAGCAGTAAGGAAAAGTTATGACAGTTTTACTCATCGATCGAATAATAATAGTATAAAAGATCTAATGAAAATAAAAGCAGTATTATATGCATTTACTCGTCAAGGTAAGTTAAACGTACAGCATAAAAAGAATTCGTCATAAAGATTTAACTCCTAAAGATTTTGTCAAATTAATCTTATATATTTTAGTTAATGGCTAGTTTGTAATACATTACAAAAGTTGGTTATTATGCAAATATCAAGATTTTAAAAGCTAAATAGTTAGTAGCTTTTAAATATCCGCTCTGGACAACTAGACACCCAAACCGTATTTTTTTTTTTTTTTGAAGAACACCCAAACCAAACCGTAAGGTGTTATTATGTTTCAATTTTTCCTCATTTTCGACATCTTTTAATTGGATGCAATTTCCACCAAATTTTTTCAATACTCTTGATCATATATATGTTGAAATGCTTCAGAGTTAAACGGCACCAAAGAGAAGAAACGAAAATGGCGAGAACGATCTCGTATATCACCGGCTCTCAGCTCCTTTCTCTTAGACGCAGGCCTAATATCGCCATTATCGACGTTAGGTAGGTCGCTCTCCCTCTCTCTCTTAGTGGTCTCTGTAACTAAATCCAATTTTGCAGAGACGAGGAACGAAGCTACGATGGCCATATCTCAGGTTCGCTTCACTACTCCAGTGGATCCTTCTCCGATCGAGTCACCAATCTTGTTGAGGAAGTCAAAACCAAAGGCAAAGACACTCTTGTCTTTCATTGCGCTCTCAGCCAGGTTAGGTCTTGGGTTTCATTACTGAATTTCTTCATCTTTTCTGTTTTTATTCAATGGGATTCTACGCATGCGTTAGTATTAAGTGAAAAGAGTCGTAGGAAATTATGCAATATAGTATTTGTCTTTTTAAGTGAAAAGAATCATAGGAAATTATGGAATTTGATACTAGTCAGGTAAAGATTTATCAATGGTTTTCAGGTAAAGACCGTAGGCTTGCTCTTGGGCATCGGGGTTTTGAGACCGATTTGGTTTTTTATACACCACATGTCATGTTTATATATGTTTTGGAAACTCTGAAAACCATTGCCGGGTTACGAAACCCAACAATCTATAATCGAGAAGATATCCGTTAAAGTTCAGGAGAATGAATCCCCCCATGGAAAGCTGAAAAAGTAGTAAAAGAACTCGAGATTGAAACGATAGATTGCTCAACCGTATTGCAACTATTTACTGGTGTAGGTTGAAGTATAATAATCGATTGCAAAATCCTTGATTTAGGGGAGAATGAATCCTCTAGGAAAAGAGTGTCTGAAAGGGATTGAAATTGATTCATCTTCCACTTGATGTTTTCATATTGGAAAATAAAGTCACCAACATGGTTGAAGAGTTGTCAAAAGATTTTCCTGCAACTATTTTATTTCGAGATTTTCGTCAGGCATATTTAATTAATATTGAAACCACCACTGGAAGTTGTCAAAGAAAAATTACAGATTCAAACTGAATCGTAGATGATTGTTCAGACTTTGTTGCAACTATACATGTCAAAGGTTTCATTTGTACAGGTTCGAGGACCGACTTGTGCTCGAAGGTTGGTGAGCTATCTCGAGGAGGTGAAAAAAGACTCGGGAATAAAACACGTAATGGTTCTAGAACGTGGCTTCAATGGTTGGGAAAGCTCTGGTAGTCCTGTTTGTCGCTGCAAAGAAATTCCCTGCAAAGGCGGAGATACTTCCGAAGATGCATAATAATGCCCATCCTTGTAAAAGGGTTCGTCTTGATTTGTGTTTGAAATTGAATAAGTGTCTCTATAAAGTCTTCGATAGCGGTGATGTCTTTCTCATTCGACATTGAAACTGATTTGAGGCAGTACTCTATACGCCTCTTTTGAATGGTTTTGTCCCCCTTTGAGATTTGGTATAGAGAAATCAGATTATTTAACAACTTAAAAAGTGTGTTGCAAGTTTTCTGGGTTTTAGTTTCGCTTCTTAATCCTTCGTGAGCTGATTTCCAGTCTAACGTGAAAATTAATTATATCCAACTAAAAAGCATCCCAAATTCTTCTGCTAATTTATGATATCTTCTTCTCCTTCTAGGATCAGGCTTCAAGATCATTAGACTTTGTCACATGTCTGCAAATATCTATTTTTGTAAAGGCATTTTTAGAACATGTATCTGTGATTAGAATTATGAAGTTCATGAAGTGAGGAAGTGAAAAAACTTATGTGTATTTAAAATAAACATAAAATAAAAGAAACAGTATGCTCATATTAATCTCCTTTAGAATAGATACCATACATGTTCAAAACCAAAACGTTGTCATCTCCACTTTTTTTTCTGATCCAATTTTTTAGCAACGGCACCAACATTTTTTAATCGAAACTTTCTTGAATCAAGCCTATAAAACGAGAGGTTGTTTTCACAATAGAAATAGAGAAAAAAACGAAGTGAAAAAAGTTTTCTTTAAATTAAACACACAAGAGCAGTATATTTTCCAGAAAGGATTTGAGCGATTCCGATCGTTTCCGAGTGCACGGAGCGATCGAGACAGTGTGTCATCTGGGCTGTTTTATCCTGGGGACGACGGGGCACTTCCAAACTGCTGCACCGAGGCAGAGCCGTGAAACGTCTTAAAGAGAGCGACCTAGTACACGACTCAGCCGGTCCACTTTATTTCACTAACTTTCATTTTGCAGGTTCTTCTTTTGTGACTGAAGAACATTAAAGAATTACGGCGACAACAACAAGTTGTAGCAGGAAATGCTCTGAAAATTCCTAAAAAGTATAGCAAGAACTACGATAAGCTCTACATAACTATTTTCCTTAAATTTATTGGATATTGGACTATTACTTGTCTTGCAAGAAACGCGTCATTATCCATGATAGTATGTAAATGATCTACTTTCAACTTCCAAGTAAACCCTTTAAGTAAACATGTTCTAACCGATATTTTCATAAAATGGTTCAGATTTCGTCTCGTCGACTTTATCTAGTGGGCCCAATTTTAATAAATATATTAGGCCCAACATATATTGTTTCTTGATTTGGAATGAGGCCCAAGAGGCGGACCCAAAGAAGCATTTGAGCTCATGATTAGCAAGAATCCTAAGATCGCAGCTCGACAAGCGCCAACAGACGAATTCATCTCGAAGAACGACGTAGCCTCAAAATACCATAAACAAACTCGGGACAACGATAAAAAAAAAAGAGCAATAAATTATAACGGCCTCACGAAAATTTAGAGAATTCAAATATAAATCATCAATATATAACACAAAGAGGGATATCTTTTTAACAAGTTCAATCCATTATTTTTTATGCTCTTTGAAATCAATCGTCTCGCTCATTCTCTGTTGTCTTTATAATCCGATATAATATTTGTTAATAATATTTTTTTGTTCATTGTCAATTTCCATATAACACATCTCATGTAGTTTCCTAAGTATTTTTGTTCGTGTTTTGTGCACATACGAAAAGAGGGACTCTTATATAAATCAAAATCATTCCGTTTTTATTCTTAATTTGTTGTGACGGTTTTGATGTGATTCTCGCATCAACAGTTCTCATCTATTCTCTTTAGCAATTTTGCTCTGCATAACAAATCTGCTTAATTAAACAAATATGTAAAATGAAATAATGGTTAACTTAATAGCTACAATCTATTTCAATTACTAGCAAGTGTTTATGATGTATCATTGAAGATGTTCTAGTTCTAAACCTTTTATTTTATTATCTCTAATTTTATTTTCTTAAATGATAAAGGTGTACTTAACAACCCACAATTAAGCAAAGCGCTCAACGAGTATTTCTTTTATTTAATTTGCACTATTACTCAATGACAAAACTTAAGCCAGCCATAATGCTAGAATGCCATTTAGAAAGAAATAAATAGTTATTGACTAAAGGTGTGGGAAATGAATTCTTTAAAAGCTTTGAGACAGGATGATCTTCGTTATCGTCGAAAAACTGTTTCAGTATTCTGCAGAATAGATTCAAGGGATCGTGAAAGGCAACACTTTCACCATTTTCTTATCTTATCTTCTCGCCATTTTCTTCGCCTCACAATTGACATCCTAACCCCTGGATTTATTCGAAAAATGTCAATCCCTTTTTATTTTAAATATTTTTCAAAACATGATTCGAACCATTTACAATACTGTAAATCGATCAACTCTAATATTCTACAATTTGTTTCTCCATTTTATGAAATAAACAGAATTATATGCGTCATTAAACTCAAAATTACTAGGAAAAAGGTAAAGACGAAGTCAAATTAAAAGTAAACAAAAAAAATCTTTGTGATACTCGTAAAAGCTATGTTTATTGGATAGTCACACCTCCAAAAAGTCCATTCGACAAACAACACACTGTAATAGCACCGAGGCCTCCGGCGATTGTCAACATACTCCACTTCATTTCGATTGCTTATTGTACAGCCATTCATGGAAGACAATGCCATTGTGAATGAATACATAGTACGACATTTAGGTTCACATGATTCAGAAAAGATTGATGAATTGCCATGAACTATTGGTTCTAGATTCGGGATTGAGAGTTTTTATCTTGTGATTTTGGATACAGATATTGTAGTTATCTTAAATGTATTAATTTAATAACGATATTTAATATGTTGAATTAAGGTTGGACTGACGATTTCACTCAATAGAAAAGGTAAACTTGTCAAAATATTGGATTGAAATTGAAAGTTATTGACGGAAGGAGTTATATGCGAGCAAAAATTGAGTCCAGAGCTATTTTTGAAAAAAATTGAAGTTAAGGATGTACCTTGTTATTTACGCAGATAGTTCAGGGGATTGATTCAACATTATTTATATCTTTATAATAAAACCCCTATATTTTCAATTAAAAGTAATATAAATATTGTCATATAGAAATTGAAAACAAAAACGTTTCTAACATCTGATATCGATCAAATAAAACCCCATATCGACACAGATTCCAACCTAAATCTCAAACTCTTCTTCATCGTCTCTGATTTGCAATTCAGAGAATCCTTAAGGGAAAATGGTTTGATTCTTCCTTAACACCTATAATTTAGTTAGTTATTCCTTGGATTGCAGATAAATTTTAACTTTCCATGTATTTTCTTCTTTCTTTTCAGGTTTGCTTGGCGTGTCTATTACCGATCTTTCTGATCCCGTTGGTCAACGCACTTCCTCTTCTCTTCTACTTTATCAAGGTAATTTCAAATCCAAATAGGAATTATTTTATCTTTCAATTCGATGGATATTTTTTTTGTTCTTTCAATTGCAGTATATTCGAATCGAGTTAGGCTTTGATTGATTTTGATGTGTCGTTGTGTGAGTCTTTTAGGGAAAAATCTATGGACTTCTGGGCTGGGAATATAGGAGACCACAGCGAGCCCCTCCGGCTTGTCCGTTCAACCCCTCAGCCAAAAAGGATACTGCAAAAGTAAATTCTCTTTTTATAGTTTCATCAAAGTTCGTGTAGTTATTAACATCGAAGTTAAATTTCGATATAGAGAGCAGTCGATAGTTCTGTTGATCTAGTCTTGATGGCTAACACATCTCGAGGATATTGGTAATATTGGTTGAATCTCTGGGAGATTAAGAAGGAGACTGAGTTGCATTATTATAATTGTTTGTGGTTTGAAAATTGGAGCTCAGTCCTTCAGGATTATTTGATTATTTCCATTATAGCTTTAGTTGAATCTACGAGCAATCAGTAGTGTTGTGGCTTGATCGTTAAGTCATAGTTTGATTCATTCATCAACTTTGTTAGGGTTCATTTGTAGAGCCATCGGGTTGCTCAAATTTTAGTGTGGTCTATAATTCGATCATCAGATGTTCCCACACAATCTCCTTTCATACAATTTTAGTTGTGAATTATTGTTGTCTCCAGGTCTCATTCTACCTCCTTTATTAGTTGAATCTTAATAGGAATGAAAAAAAAGGAAATTAGGAGCAGTGAAAATACAAAAACCAAATGGAAGTATAATGAAATAGTTCCACTTGGAGGTAGGTTTCTAAAAATGGAGCTTTTACTAATATAGACTCTTTAGTGATGGAGATTTGGTAGCGCATGAAATCGAGACTCTTGTTTGGCTGCGTGAATAATTTAATTCATGTGCATTGAGTTTTTATTGTAATTCCATATTTTTTACAGGCACATGAAGGAGTTGAGCCTATTAAGGCCGAGCCTGTGTCAAAATCGGACGGAGCAGTAGATGCCAAAGAAGATTGAACTTTTGGACCCGAAACAAAAAACTGTTGTATATACGATAACCCTACCATTTTCATTGTCTTTCAAATGGCAAAGCAGAATTTAATTCTTAAGTGTTTTATTTGTTTAATACTTGACACACACATGAAAACGTTGGTCTGATCAAGGCGTCGCGTTGTCATTTTCCGAACTACATGCTAGGACTTTGTATTGAGCTCTGAGTCATATTTGATTCCATTTCGTGAATCTGCGGGTAGGATTTTGTGGTGTATATAGCAAAAAGAAATGCATTCAAAAGAAGAAAGAGAAACCAAAACCTGATCTTTAGTACAAGATGTAAATCTTGAAATTTCAACCATGAAATATTTCAAATCAAGTCAATACTATTTCTCCTCTTCAACTATTATTGTTTATTGTATCTTCGTTGCCAAACTACTTTGAAGAGTAGAGCTAAACACATACACAGGTCGAAACTGGTATATCTATTGACCCCTTTTATCGAATTTGGAACAAAAATGGTCCATTTCTTGGTTAAGTGTTTACACCGTTTTCCCCCATTGAACTCAGATATAGGAGAGATTGGGATTTCCTTCGTTTTCTCTAGACCATCACTTGTAAAGCATTTAATTTTCACCCTCGTCGGATTCCGCCTCTCACATATCATCCACAGGTTGCACAAAAGATTTATCATATTATTCACAATCTGCCTCACTGATCCTCTCGTTTGCTGGTGGTGCTTATTGTTGTTTCTTCCGATGGTTTGTTTTCTAATAAGAGAGGATATTAGTTTAGGATCATAAATACTTTTTTTTTTTTTTTTTTTGGAATAAATAAATACTTTTAGTTTGTTGAAATATGTATTTTACCCTAGATGCTAGAGGTTTTGGTACAGGCTTAGTTTATTTTTGAGAAATTTTATATTTTGGACTTGATTTTGTAGGAAATATAAAATAAAAATAATTATGTCATTTCTATATGAAATTGAATTTTTTATTATCCAATTTTAGATCAAAACAACTTTTGACTCAAATAAACTTTCTTTTTGTTTCTTCTCCACATTTCTTCCTTTTTTCATCGAAAATGACAAACAATTTTTCTCTAAAATTTCATTTTTTTTGTTTTGTTTGATATTATTCAAACTTATTATATAATTTTTTTTGAGATTATTTGATGATGCAGGTTTAGGTTTAGAAGTAAAAGATTAAAAACCCAAATTTTTCGATAAATTCCCATGAAAAAAATTAATTATTTTTTAATTTAGATAATTTTAGATAAATAAAAATAAAAATAAAATAAATTCCAAAGAAGGAACTTCTCCGTATTCTGATGGATTATGATAAATTTAGATGATCTCATACTTTATTTTCATTTAAGGGTATTATGGACTAAAAGTTTCCTCGAAAAGTTTAGAGCCGTCAATAAAGCGGAGGTACAAACGACTAATAGGTAGCGACGACCTTTAGGTGTACCACCCCGTGTGATGGTACCATCTTGATTATTGCTGACGCGACGCTAGCTCATGAATGTGGATGATTCGGTGTGAGCTGTATTGCTTGTGATCACACCAGAGTGATGATAGCCTCGCATACACTTTCCTTAGCATGGATTTTTCCTCCAGGTTGCGGAGGCGTATACGGTCCTCCAGAGCATAGAGCTAGCGCGCAGCGTCGACGATAGAAGAGTTGAGATCCAGTCTAACTGCTTAGAGGTAGTGAAGTTGGTAGCAGAGCGCTTGACGCCAGCGACGGAGTTGGGGATTATTTTTTACCACATTTTTAGAGAGGTGAGTGAACCTGAGTATTTTGCATATTTTTTTGTTTTTGTAATGTCGTGACCTATCGCACTTTGGGGTGAATTATAACTCAAGTTTGACGTGAATGAGACTTGTTCCTCCATATTCGGAAAAGATTATTAGAGTTAATGATCGCGAGTTGAGATCTTATATGACGGATTAGAGTAATTTTATATTACGCGTGATTTTTGTTTTCTCCCCACGCGAGATGAGAGTTTAAAATGAGCCAGTAGCTCGAATTTTGCGTGGTCTATAATAAATTTATTGGATGCTCTCACACTATCTGTTTTCATTCGAATTTTGTTTTAAATGATCGTTGTCTGGACTCTATATTGTTATAAAAAAAAGAGGATGTTTTGCACTCATAATTATAGGATTCTTTTGTGCAAAATAGTGTATTCAGATGAGTTTAGTTATTGGGGTTCGTTGCACTTTTTGTTATGCACATAATCTCTCAAATAAATGGTGCTATTATTCATTCTAATTAATTTACAAAACAATAGGAGTTTTGTTTTAAATTTGTAAAATAACTAAATTTACATAACAAGTTCGTATTAAGTTTTAGTATTTTTATTAGCTTTGTTATTAAATATTTTGAAAATTTATAAAAGATAAAAATAAAAAAATGACTATGTCAAAAAAATTCTATGATAAAACCTTGATATTACGTATTACTTTCTTGCGTTAAAATTAGAAAGTAGCACTAATTCCTTCTAAGTTTGTTTTTCTTCTTCCGTTTATTTTTTCCACCTAAATTTATCAGTGTAGGTGAATTATAGGATAAAGTAGGATATCTTGGGGTAGTTAGGTCAGACAAAAGCAATCCGATCGGATTGGTCAAACTTCAAGTGGTGTTACTATTTCTTTAAGCTTATGCCTAAAAAAAGGTTTGGTGGTTTCTTGGCAGCGAAGAACAAACACACATGTACATTACTTAAATATTTTGCCCACAGTTATCTGATATTTTATATAATTTATTTGACAATATATAAGACGATCTGAGTACTTTTGAGAGCATAGTGTAGTTTAGTCTTTTGTTTTTTTAAGGCAAGTGTAGTTTAGTCTTCAAACGGTAGTATAGTTATGGGTATAGCCACTTGGGTGTAAGTGTAACAATATATAATTTGTAACTAAAAGCTTGTTCGTAGCTGAAAATTAAATGTTACATTTTTAAGACGATTATAATTAAATAACGGACCTCCTACAAGATTCTCAATTTCTCTTTATCCACTTTGGTGATATTTTCTGATTGTAACTTAGTTTTGCCACATTTCTCAATCATCAATCCCTCTTTTTTCGGATATATATACATATATATATATATATATATATATATATATATATAGAGTATCTTAGCATAACATTCTTCTTGACTTGGAATCTTTATCCACCAATTTTTTAAAGATATCTTTCGTATCATCCATTGCCTACCTCTCTAGCTCCCACAATTTAATTTAGTGTTTAAATAACAAAATTATTAACAGTCTAACTTTACAATTTTATCTTTATTATTTCGATTGTAAATGGTTTTCATAATCTGGTAAAACATTTACTGGGTCATTTACTTAATTTTCGTCAAACGTTAGACATTTCAAAATTTCAAAATTTATAAAGCTATACTACTAACTAGTCAAATAATTGGCTAAATGGCCAACGTTTGACATATAAATTTCGAAATGTCCAACGTTTGGTAAAACTGTGGTAAATGACCCTAGTGTTTATGTGATACAATTATTAACAGCCTAACTTTACAATTTTACCCTTATTATTTTGATTGTAAATGATTTTCATAATCTGGTAAAACATTTATTGGGTCATTTACCTAACTTTCGTCAAACGTTTGACATTTCAAAATTTAAACATATTTATAGAGTTATACTACTAATTAATCCATTTAATATTATATAATTATTGTTATTAATAAATTGCAAGTGCTCGTTGGTCCCCTCAGCTAGATACAGATTAGAGGCTTTATTTAATTATTTAATAACCTATTAAATCTACAGTCATATTTAATCTACAGCTAAATGACGTAAACACTTTCATTTAAATGATGAGTAAACATTTTTTTAGGAAATGATGAGTAAACATTTAATCTACAGATTTCGGGGTTACTCTTATGTGTAAATATGATGTATATCCATCAAAATATTTGTCTCATGTAGTTTACGTTTAACTTTTTAACATAAAATAGAACATCCTTATAAGTGCATACCAGCACCACTCAAAGTTTACCAGGCATCAATTTTTATTGTTGTGTTTGTATATATATATATATATATATATATATATATATATATATAATATCCATCAAATATTTGTCTTATATCGTTTTTTTTTTATAGTTTATGTTTAAATTATTTTATATTCAAATAAACATTCTCAAACATGTGCATATAAGCGCTAGTCAGATTTCATCACGTTTCAGTATTGAGTGTTGATTGTATTATTCTTGTTTTTGTTAATGTAAATAACTAAATAATATTAGTTATAAATTCAAAAATTCGACAAAATGTCTTAGTTTACAAATTAAGTTTGAAAAAATCTAACGTTTGTAAAATTTATGTAAATAGCTTTATGGCTTACGTGTTTTATTGAAATACACTGTAATTTTACTTATATGTCCTTCTAATTTTCGTCCGAAAGTTTTGAAATTTGAATTTTTAATTCATATTTTAATTTGAAATATTGGCTGTTTTATTTCAAAATTGACCGATTTTTACAATTTGTTCCTACATTAATGGGTTGACTATTATCTCATTAAATATCAAGTTATTAATTTTGTTTATTTCCTTTTTTGTACCCGAAAATATAAAATATTTGTTTCTATAACTTGAGAAGATTAATTATTTTCAATTCTCTTTCATTCAAAATTAAAATTTCTTTCCGCTTATTTTCAGAATCGTTTTTACAGTGAATCCCGATTTATTTTTTATTTTCGCCAATAGTTCATCCAATATATTCACAATCGTAAATTGATATTCCATTTACAATGATCAGGGTTTTATAACTATTTGTCATTTACACGACTAATATAATTATTTTTCAACGTAAATTTTACACTCATAAATTAATTTTCTTCTTCTCCTTCCTATTTTCAAGTCTTTTCTTCTTCTGAATAACACCACACACAATTCAATACTCGTTCCCTTCTATTGAAGATATATGTACATAAAAATAATTATTACTATACAAACACACGTATATATAACATAAAAACATGGGATTTGGATCATATATATTTCCAAACACACGTATATAGTATCATGAAACTGAAACAGTAAAATGACAAAACTTGAAAACAATGGAAAATGAGGGATTAATTTCATAAAGAACATGTTATATACCATCAGTTTCTTGGTATGAACGTGAATTTCACGGCATCTGCAACATTGACCACTGCGACGCCTCTCCGGCAACACTCCGCGAGGTCGACACGCTCGACTCCGTGGCGAAACTTGCGAAGATCTGCAGCGTCGGGAAGCGCCACAAGGCTATGGCGGATCAGGCATCGGGAGACAGAACTCGTCGGAGATCATGGTGGGGAAGAGTTTCAAAGCGAACGACTCGTTTAGGGCCATCAATTTTGCCGCCATAGCCGTAGAAACATAGTAACCTAGATTTCCAAGATTTTTTTGGGTAATTTCTCTTTATAGAATATTTATGGTCATTTGTTTTGGTGTTAATGATGTGCAGTTAATATGATATCAGTATGACGTAGATTTAAATAAATTGATTTTTTTATATTTAATTTACGTTTGGACGGGAAATAAATGTTGGGCAAATTCGGAATGAGAATGTGTCTAAAACAAAATGGTGGACATTTACAATAGTTTTACAAAACGTTGGACAAAACCAAATTACCAAACATATATAAGATTATTATATACATTAATCAAAATCAAAACACGAAAAAGAAGAAGAAGAAAAAAGAACGAAAGTCGTGTTTACGAAAACTTCACATATTTCTTCGCCATGAAAGCTTCACAACCGTCGAGTTCACGTAGGTCAAGATCATTATGTAAGATACGAATATCATGGGCGAAATTCATCACCTAATTCCATGACCAAATCATGTTGAATAAATAGGAAAAACCTAAATTATTAGCGGAAGCGTACTTGATGAATCCATGACGGTTGGTCTTCTAGATCAACACGTATACCTTAGAGAGCCCTTTGTTTCTCTCTAATTTCACTCTGACGACGAAATTTCAAAAAGTGACAAACACATTACGTATGACCTAGGGACCAGCCGTAATTATAAGTAACCATTAGATTAACTTAACGGGCTTCCTATTTCAGCCCATCGTAGAAATAGAAGCCATAGTGGTCTACACATTAAAGACCCACAACTTGTCAGATACATTAAAGCCTGATAATCATCTTTATCAACAGTTCACATCACGTTATTATTTAACATATAAGCTCAACGTTGGATTAAAGATCCAACAATCTCCCACTTGGGCTATATGTCTAACATTATAATTATGTATTATAAAAGAATAACCGAAGAGCTCAGCTTTACTGTCATAATCAAAATGTATCTCATAACCAATCTGGTCCATCATCAGTACCAACATAGGATCAAAGCGGCATTCGCAACATTTATCGTAGTTATGCCCATCAAGGATCACGTATATCAATACAATTGAACGACATGGATCATGAAGTGGATGTGTAGTATAAAATTTTCATGTTATGTGACCTCAACATGCCTATTTTCATTTGGTTCTCCTTAAACTTTTTTATGAATCGATTCAAGATTCAATATGTAAAATTTTATTGGCATACTTCCGAGCCTCAGCTTCTCTTTTTTTCCACTCGGCTTTGGAAATGAACTTCGTTCTCTTTCTTTCTTTTTAGTCGTGTGAGTTTGAGAATGTCGAAGGATAGTTGACAAGAAGAACAATCCGAATCATATATGGGCCACAAATCAATAATTACTCAATAAGCCCCTCTCGCGCTTCACTTATGCCACACTATCAATTTTTCTTTCAATTGAAACCTCACATCTTGTTGCAAATGGATTCTTTATTTGAATCACTCTTTGTCAATCAAGTAATCAATTGCAGAAAATTATTGAATAAAGGTTGTATTTAGCTAAGTTTATCAAGGGTAATTTTAGTTTTAAAAACTAAATAAATTTAAGAGTTCGATAAAATCATTTTTGTTAAAAGTTAAAAAGTAATTTTAAAAGTCCTACTAAAAAACTACCATTTGTAACTTTTAAAATCGTAAATTTTACTTTTGGTATTTGTTTATCTCTGATACTTTATTTTGTGAAATTATTTAACGCTTTTATCAAATAGTTTTTTGAAATTACCAAAATTTATAATATATTTTTTGCAATTTATAAAAAACTACTTAAATATATTTTTATAGGCCAAAAAGATTTATTCTTCTTATTATTAATTGCATTATATATAATAATTATTTACAAAATATATATTTTTTACCAAATGTTAAATCAGTTTGGTAACAGTAACACATATTTTTTAAAAAGTTTACCGAATATTTATCTGCCTTTTCAAACATTTATTTTTTTAAAGATCAAATCTAAAATCACTTTTAAGCATAATACCAACCGGAACCAAAATAATAAATTTCTTTAGTCGATTCAATTAATTTAGATATATATATAACATGTAATAGAGATAATTTTCACTCTCAAAATTTATTTATTAAGTTAATTTCTAGATTTAATTTGGTTTTTTATTTATTTAAAACAAAATTTATAATTTTTTTCTCCTTTCGAATTTATTACATAAACTTATTATATACTAAATTACATCGATAATCTATTGGACTACCATTTACTCAAAAATCTAACAAAAATTTGGCGAATTGACCCTAACTTACAAACGTTTTTTTGTTATGTCCAACGTTTGGTAAAAATTTTGTAATGTCCAAAATGCTGAGTGTTATATTTAATAACATTATTAATTTACCTCTTTATCCTTTATATTTCTTTTTCGGTTTTAATGTTATTTTGAATTAATTTTGTTTTTTAATTTTTCGTTTCAAATTTGAAATCATTTCCTTTTTTGTTTAATTTTTTTTTTACAATTAAATATTTTCTTTTAGATCCTATAATTATGGGTGGTTTAATTGACCAATTATTTTCATTATAATTAATAAAAATCATATCATTAATGGTCAAATTATCTTATTAATATATTGTTTGGAATTTTAATATTTTTAAGCGGTTTTATTATTAGATATTATCTCTTTGTCATTGATATTCAATTTACACTGAAATAATTTTGTTTCCAACGTAAATTGAATTGTGTTTTACAACATAAATCGTTTTTTACACTGATAATGTTTGTTAACTGATATCCAATTTACACTGAAATGAAATTATACTAACGTGCATTAGTTACGTTTTACAGATCTGGTTTGTTAATTTTTTTTATTTTTATTTTTTTATTTACATCATTCAGCATTTACGCTCGTTAATTGATATTCATTTTACATTGAATTTGCGAGTTTTACAATGTAAATTGATTTTTGTAATGTAAATTTATTGTTAATTGCATACTAATTAAGAAAACAATATTTTGATAGATTTTACTAGATGAAAATGATTAAAAATTTCATACATAAATTTTTAATAAAAATAAAAACACGAATAAGAAGTAGAACGAAGAACGATGAATTTTTTAAAACTCCACGAAGGACTGCGATGATCCTCTCCATCATGAAAGTTTCCACCGACAACGCGCCGCCTACATCGTCGGCACCGCCGTCACCGAACCTAATCTGGTGTCTACCGAAAAATCCGCACATTTTTTAAATTAAAGAAATAAAGCAATAGCAAATCGAGAAAAAAAAATCTCTAACCGTGGAGGAGAAGTCCTGGATATGGTCACCAAATCTCCTAGGAATCTTCGAGGCGTCGAAGCGATCGGCGTGATTCCGCTGACGCCGACGAGGAGGTTGTCGTAGTAGGCGTCAATGTCGTTGTCGAAGACGGAAACCACTTTAGCAGAAACAAATAAAAGGAAAAAATCACAAAAAAACAAAGAAAAAAACAACGACCTCAAACCAGTAGAAGAAAATCAACATTAAATCACGAAGAAGAAGAAACACGTTAATACCTGTAAATCGCTTTGTTTATTTTGAATCTTCAAATATTTCGTGGCCGGTCGGAGTTGAGGATGGGTTTGGAGAGAAAACTGTTCAAATCACGTTTTATGATATGCGATCTCTTCTATTTTTCGTTTTTAATTAATGCTAAAATTATTTTATGAGCGTTTTTTATGCAATAAATAACCAATTAATGTTTTTAATTTTTTTTTTTCGACGGGATTTCAAATTTTGAGTGTTTTTGGTATGAAATTTTTGTTAATTAAAAGTGTGGACATTTACAAAAAATTTATCGACGTTGGACAAAACTAAATTACTAAACCCATATAAGACTATTATATACATTAACCCAAAATTTAAGTACGGATGCTCGTTTATTATTTCAAATTTACGAGTGATTCAAAAGTTATCAGTCTAATTTTTTATAAAATAGTGGACAAAGAAAAAATTGCTATAAAGTATTAAAGAAATAATTACAACAAATTAAAGCCAAACAAAAACACAATATCATGTTTGAAATTGAACCTGAAATTGTGATTTTCAGAATTTATGATTTACTTGCGTGTATATCGTTTATTTACAGGCACACAGATGTCACGGGAAAAATATAATAGACATAGTATAGTACTAGAATTTAAAATAATAAAAAAAATGTAAAAGAAAAAACAAAAGGAAAGAAAGACATTATTATATATATAAAATAAACCTAAAAAACACTGATGACACGTTTAACTATTAATTATAAAATTATTTATTTAACCATATAATTATTTAAAATTACAAACTATTTCATTAAAATAAACATTTTTTATTTTCTTTTTTTATTTTCTTTTTATGTTAGTATTTTTATTTCAGAAAACAACAATCCCTATTAAAAAATTAAAATTTTTTCGAATAGTGAGAAAACTTATGATCATGATTTTTAATTTGTTAATAAATTATATAAGTATTAATTTCAATAAATATGTTCATAGTTTTATAAATAATAATGTATCTGATATTTAATAATCGTGATATGTACACACTTTAAATAGTGGACATCATCATGTATATAGTTAAATTTGGCTATATCTATGACATAAAAAAGAAAATCAAATATCAATTAATTTTAAAATTTGTGTTTCATTTCTTATAAAAAATTTGAATGAACGCCACAAAATTTTAAAAGTGTGTAATAATTATTTGAGGAATTGCCCAAAATACCACTTCTTATTTTTTATTTCCCAAAATCCATCCAAACATAATTTTTTCCCAAAATACAAGTAAATTTAATGTGAAAAGACGAAATACCTTTAAAAAAATAAAATTAACACAAATGCTCTACACTATATTACTGGCCAAAATAATTAAAATAATTTAAAAAAATTAATTATTTTTAGGATTGGAGTAGTTTTTACTTTTTAAAGTTTAATTTTTTTAAAGAATAAATAAATAATAATCGATTAATATGAATATGAAATAAAATGTAAAGATATTGTTTTAGAGGTATTTTAAACTTTTGTACTAATATTTTGAGAAAGAATTTATTTTAGTGAATTTTGGAAAAATAAAATACAAATGGTGATATTTTGGATAATTTCTCAAATTATTTCTGATTTTAGCATAATTAATTGAGAAATTGCCCAAAATGCCACCATTTGTACTTGATTTTCCGAAAATCCACTAAAATTAATTTTTTCCCAAAATACTAGTACAAAAGTCTAAAATACCCCTAAAACAATTTCTTTACATTTTATTTCATATCCATATTAATCAGTTATTATGTATTTATTTTTTTTATTAAAATTAAACTTTAAAATGTAGAAACTGTTTCAATCCTAAATTTTATTTTTTTATAATTTTTTAATTTTTTCTTAACTATTTTGGCCGGTAGTATAATGTAGGGCATTTGTGTTAGTTTTATTTTTTTAAAGGGTATTTCGTCATTTCACATGAAATTTACTAGTATTTTGGGAAAAAATTATGTTTGGGTGGATTTTGGGAAAATTAAAAATAAAAGGTGGTACTTTGGGCAATTCCTCTAATTAATTTTGATTTTTAGTTTATTTATATGATGACACTGATGTAATTTAATAAAAACATGATTTATAATATTAATTAACAATATTAAATAATTTATGTGATTTTTGTTATTGCATCATATTTTTCATCAAACAAATATTATCAATTATTCTATAATTTCAAATAAAATATATTAAGCAATCCGCAACACTCGCGGGTATTTTTGCTTGTATAGAATAAAAATATAAAACTTTCCTAAAAAAAAAGAAAAAGAAAAAAAAGGAAATAAACTAAACTAAACTACACAAGTACACACCCAAGAACCAAGAAAGAGCCTCTCTCTCTCTCTCTCTCTCTCTCTCTGAACTCTCGTGTGTTTGTTTCTCTGTAAACACAAGGAGAAGAAATGGGGATTCTCCCAGAGGACTTGGTGACGATAAAGAGATCGGAGAAAGATAATGAAGCGACCGAGATTACGATTAATTGTCCCGACAAAACTGGTTTGGGCTGTGATTTGTGTCGCATCATTCTCTTCTTCGGTCTTAGCATTGTCAAAGGAGGTCAGAAAAATATTCATATTTTCTTTCAGGGTGTAGTTTCGTGTAATGATTTAGCATTTTAAGCTTTAAGGTGCGAGCTTTTCCTATTAACCTAACGGAATTGTGTTTCGTGTTCAAATTCTCTGAATATTAAACCTCTTTTAAATTCTTGTTAGCATTTTGTTGCGTAGAGAATTTTTTAGAAATTTGGACTAATTCAAGCATGTAAAGGTGTGAGCTTTATTACAAACCAAACCAAGTGATGTTTTAGTGTCCAATTATAGTAACCAACGTGATTGCTTGTAGAAATAAAACAAAACCCTTTATTTTATTGTTGATTTTTGCTTGTTATTTTGGATGGGAAAAGATGTATCGACGGATGGTAAGTGGTGCTTCTTGGTGTTTCTGGTGGTCGGAAAATCGGAGACAAAGTGGAGCTTGTTGAAGAGAAGGCTTGTCGAGGTTTGCCCATTGGAGATCTCCTTCTTCCGACCCGACCCGACTCCTCCGAGACCCCCTGATGTGTTCCTTTTGACCTTTACCTGCCACGACCGAAGAGGCCTTTTGCACGGTAAAACCCGTTTCCCTTGACTCCGACCACAAAGCTTCTGATGAGAGAATGTTTTGTAGAGTCTCCGTCTAATTGAGTTTTTTATTTTATTTTTTTGCATAATTAGATGTGACTCGGGTTCTTTGTGAGCTCGAACTGAATATAAAGAAGCTGAAGGTCTCGACGACCCCGGATGGGAAAGTTATCGACATGTTCTTTGTCACGGATACAAGGTTAGCTGTTCAACCAAGTTCCTTTCAAATTCAGCCATGGAATGTACTATGGTGGAGAAAATGAAAATCTACGATTTCAGGGAGCTTTTGGGGACAATTGAACGGAGAGAAGAGACGAGACGGAGATTGAAGTGTGTGACGGGCGATTCGATGATGGGCTGTGAGATCGAGAAGGTCGGACCGGAGATCGCAGCTTGCTCTCAAGAGCCTTGTTTGAGTGAAGAAACGCTGTTCAACAGCGGATCGGCTTCGGCTTCTGCTTCAGCTGTCTCGGTGGGTTTTGACAATGGGCTGAGCCCGGCCCACACGCTTGTCCAGATCGTCTGTCACGACCACAAGGGCCTCCTCTACGACGTTATGAGGACACTCAAAGACTTCAACATTCAGGTCAATTTCCCCTATAATCTCATGTCATGATTTGAGCATTGCTTCTTGAAAACTTCCAAATGAAACGACCCTTTTGTGTAATATGTTGGATATCAATGATCGTCGATGTCATTGTATGTTTCGAACAACGTTTTTTAAATACCGATACCGAGGTTCTGATTTTACGGATATACTGGTTAGTGACGGATATCTGGATGGGTATCTTATAACAATATCCATACTGACTACCAATGATACCGACAATGTACCGATAATATATCGAATACCGACGGATATATCGACAAATAACCATTGTCATGTTTTTTTTCCTCGATCCCAGTGAACTTGACCCTTTTCAGTGTTCGGAATTTCCAGATTTCGTACGGGCGTTTCACGGTGAAGCAAAAGAGGAAATGCGAGATCGACTTGTTTGTGGTGCAAGCGGACATGAAAAAGGTGGTGGATCCAAACAAGCAGAGCTCGGTGGCGTCTCGGCTGCGGTGCGAGCTTCTCCGGCCGCTGAGAGTGGCAGTCGTCAGCCGCGGGCCCGACATCGAGCTTCTCGTCGCAAACCCCGTCGAGCTCGCTGGAAACGGCCGCCCCCTCGTCCTTTACGATATTACCCTCGCTCTCAAGACCCTTCGCACTGGGGTCTTCTCGGTAACTTTACTATTTGAAACCTTCGTCGTGTCGACCTTTGTTTTATATTTGAGATTTTTTTGTTGCAGGCGGAGATTCGCAGGCACATCATCGGGGGACGGGAATGGGAAGTCTACAAAGTCTTGCTCGACGAAGGGGAGTCTGTTTCGAGGGAGTTGATCGAGCGAGGAGTTTGGAAGATGTTGATGGGATGGGAGTGATCAAAACTGCAAAATCACAGGTAAAGATTACAAGTTCTAAAAATTGATATATATACATGTTGTGTACCGGAAGTTCAAGCTTGTTCAGTCTTCCTAAAGAAAAAGGGTGTAATTACGTGTGTAAATAGGCAAAAACTCTGTTTGGTGAATATTTGTTATCTTCATTTTACTGTATATATTTTTTAGTTCAATTTTTCTGGATTTTTTTCCCTCTTTATTATGGAGTCATCAGTTTGTGTGTATAATATTTGGACAGTTGGGTTTTTGTTAGTATTTGCTCCTCAGGTTGATTACTTAGTGATTGTTATTTGAAACAAAAAAATTAAGGTCATACACCATCTATAATTTTGGATATATTCATGAGATCCTTAAACCTTAATAAGATGTTAACGTACGATTTGCATTTCTTGTTGAAATGAATCAAATCACTGGCTACGCGCTAAGAAGCCATGTTTCACGTTTTTAGTATTATACAATAATTACTTTAATAATCCAGATATAATATCAGCTTTTATTGGCCTCTAATCTCTTTCAAATGACATTAGCAGCCCCCTACGAGAAGATAAACGGAGTGAGATGCTCGTAAGAGGCAAGGTAGGTGTATGTTATCCATAGACGATACAAATTGATTATTCATATGCCATATCAACTTTAAAGGATAGAGAAAGAAACTCTAGGCTGTGCGTACCTATCGATTAGTAATTGATCGGAGTGAGCCCTTGAGATTGAAATAATATCTCATCGAGCACGATTGAGGGGGGAGGGCACTCTCTTAGGAGCTAATTACCACCTAAAGCTTGAAGGCACCATAACGATAAATGTACCAATGACTAGCTCGAGTTCAAGCTTTCCCATAGCTCACACTAGAAAAATGACTTGTGCGCTTCTCTTGATTTGATATATTTTTCTTAACTATTGAAAGTTATCTATAATCTCTTCAAAAGAAAGGAAAAAGTTATCTATAATTTTAATACAGGAGATAAATACTAGCAATTTTTTTAAAATCAAAGCCTCGATTAAAACCTCTCAACATTTACTCGATGCGATAAGAGAAAAAGTGTTCCATTGCAATAAATATTCTCACTGATAATATTCTCTCGCACAAGAACGTAAATTTGTAAGCAAGACTCACTTAGCCGAGTCATTAGATTGACTTTTGTTTTTAACCCAATTGAAATTACACTGTTCAAATGAAGACTTGTTAGAAACCACAAATTCAAATTTTGAGTAAAGCCTCTAATCTGGATTTCTACAGTTAGCTTGAGCCAATTCTAGAATGGACCTGCAATCATCTTCAATCACCAACTTATTGTAACAATAGAATTGTCCCAACCATAATTAATCCTTATGGCTTCGCTTCCATGGGTACATGCTCCTATCTTCCAGAAGGGTAAGTCATATTTGTTCAAGTTCCGGTGACATTTCTGGCAAACAACGATGGTTTTTATGCAATTTTCAGTGGTGGTATCGAACTCGTAATTTTTGTACAGCTTGGGTGACACATACGCTTACGTGTGTGAATTTTTCGCGGACAGTTTTTAGCGTCATGATTACTTGTAATATTAGTTAACAAAATAATTTTGGAATTGATTTAAAAACTTGTGATGGATTAAAAGATAGGAGCATTATAAAATAAGTATGAACAAAAATTGCTTTAATTAATCAAAGAAATTATTGAAATTACTATTTAAGCAAACTTTTTCATTTATTTAGTATATAGTCATTTTTGATGAGCTGTTATTATTTGCTTATTATTTTTTTACTAATCTGTCTTTTTCTTTATACCGATTTATTTTGATTAATTGATATTAACTATTTTTTTCTAAACTTTGACTATATAACAATTAATATATTTCTAATAACTATTATACTAATTATCACAACTTTTTTGGAAACAATTTAAAATATATTCTCTTAAAATTTCGAAAGACAGATAAGTACAAATAACGTACCTCGTATGGAAAACTCAGACAGACAATTCGTATTAAGTGAAAGAAAAAGTAAGAATAATCTGATGCTGTAAAACAAAACATAATTATCTAATCAAAGACACCGCACCGGGGGATCCAGCTATTTTTCCAAATTAGTGATTCTTTTTATTTGAATTTTGTGTTTTGAAGAAGATTAATTATCATATTTCTATCTATAAGAGGCTATCAATGACCATAACATAAAATATTAAGTTGGTGATCTTCGTAGCCAGTTATTTAAAAACTCCCTTATAAGTACAGCATTAGATGCGTAACAATCCATCCCTACAAATTAGAGACACTGGCAAATTCTTTCATAGTCATCATGAAATCACCGTTACTTCTTGCGGTCGTTTTGGTGCATTACACGAGCACATTATGCGAGAGCGGAATTCTAAAGAAAACGACGGTAACAGTAACAAACGCGCTTGTCCCAAACACTGCACTCACGCTCCACTGCAAGTCAGCAGACGACGATCTCGGGGTTCATATTCTCCAGAAGGGTGAGTCGTTTTCGTTCAAGTTCACGGTAAACTTCTGGGAAACGACACTTTTCTACTGCAACTTTCAGTGGATGTCAAACGGCGCGGCCGTTAGCAAGTGGTTCGACATCTTTCAGCCCTCTGATGGATGCAGACGTTGCGACTGGAACGTCTATCCAAATGGTCCCTGTCGTTTGACAGGCGGTTGCTATACTTGGGGCTAACGTGGCTTATCGTTTCTTTTAGCAATGAAATTGTTCTCTACTGCCCATTGTTTATTCTCCAACAATTAAAATGCTCTTGGGGTTTATGTAGTCAGGTTCGTTTAGAGATTTTTTCCTTTTCCTAACGCAATAACGAGTCCAATTATGTTTGACCAATACACAAAAACAAGACGAAAAACAGAGTTAATTATGCTAGATAATTTATTTTTTTAAATAGTATTTCAAAATAATAAGGTATATTGTAAAAATAAAAATAAAATAAATTAAATGTAGACAAGAACATAATACCAAATACAAAAGAAGTCGAGGATAAACCAACGCCTCAAACGCATAAAAATACAACTTCAATTGGTCATCCTTCAGAAGTTGAGGATCTACGTTGATAAGTTTGATGGAGCAGGGGACTTCCAAATTTGACGACAACAGAATTCATCAATGCTGCCACAACAACGCCTCCAGAGAACTCCTAATGATCTAATCTCATGGCCAGATGACATCCATGTTGATCAGCGACGATAAATGATGGAAACTGCAACATGTACTTTGATTTTTCATCTATCACACTCGATCATTCAGTTAGTCGATAAAGAAGCTCTCCTTCTAAAATCTGGAAGAAAGTTGATCAAATGTTCCAATCTAAATCGATGTTTAACAAAAAATTTCTTAAAGAAAATATTATTTGGTTTTAAAATGAACACAGGTATCCCACTTGATCAAAATCGTGATGATATCTTCAAATTGAATGTTGAATAACTATTCAGAAAATGAGTTTTTAAGTGATGAGAATCAAGCGATCATAATCTTAAATTCTCTACCATATATATATTGAAAATTAGTCAAATCTGGTTAAAATATGGCCGGTCGTCAATTACCCTAAAAGAAGTACTATATGTACTTAAGTCTCATGATTTGGAGATCAAAACTGAAAAATTAAAATAAGGAGACGGTGAAACATAACTTTGTTCAAGGTAAGAGTCGGTCTAGAAATTCCACAACCTCAAAAAGTAGAAGCAAACTAAGGCTTAGATCTAATTCTGCAAAACTTGCTCCAAAAAATTTAGGAAATGTTATTTTTGTGGCAAATTATGATAAATTAAGAAGAATTATGATAAATTAAGAAGAATTATTCTGCTTGGATAAAAAAAGAACAAAGAAAAACCAAATACCAGCAATAGTGAACACCATGACTTAGTCAATGTAGGAGATGGTTCTGAGCGTGTCGATGCATTGTGTTGTATGATTGATCACTTAGGTACATATAACACTTCCAATATATCAGACTGGTTGATAAATAAAAAGTTATTATGAGAAATGAAAACACTTGTAATGTTCAAAGAATTGGTAGTGTCACTTTTAAAATGAGTTATAGAATTATAAAAACTCTTAAAAATGTAAAATATGTACCAAATCTGCATAGAAATCTTATACCTACAAGAAACCATGATGGTCTTGGTTATACAATTAATCAAGAAAAATGTGTTATGAAGATCCGTAACGGATCACTCGTGGTTATAAATGAAAAATTAATTGTATGTCTATACCATTTTCTTGGAGAATGTATGTCTGGTCAAATTGTTATAGTTGAAGATCAAGAAGATGCAAATGTCAAACTCTGGCATAGCAGACTTGGATATATTAGTGAAAAGGGATTGCAAGTGATGAGGGGTAAATAATTATTTGGCAAGGATAAAGTCAGCAGAGTGGACTTTTTGTGAACATTGTGTAGATGGCAAGCAACACAGGCTCAAGTTCAAGACTAGACATCACAGATCCACCAAGATCATTGACTATGTTCACTCTGATATTTGGGGACCAGCAACGCTATCCACCCATGGAGGTAATGTTTATTTCTTGTCTATTGATGATGACTTCTCTAGGATGGTTTGAGTTTATTTTCTTAAGCACAAAAATCAGGTCTTTGAAAAATTTAAGGAAAAAATTAATGGAACTTATATGCAAAATTAGGTATTCAAATACACAAAAGTGATAAACTAACCCCACAATAAGATGGTGGTGTTGAACGTCTGAATAGAACCTTGCTTAACAAGGCTAGGTGTATGATGTTTGAATTTGGTTTAGCTAAAATAAAATGAGGAGAGACAGTAGTTATATCAGCCTACCTAATCAACAAATCATGTTCTAGTGTTTTAGAATTCAAGTCACCTGAAGAGGTATGGAACAATAGACCACCTGACCTTAACCACCTCGTCTTTTGGTTGCACTACTTTTGCTCATCAAAGGATAGGAAAACTGGAACCTGGATCAGTCAGGTGTGTATTTCTAGGATATCTAGAGGGTACAAAAGGTTATAAATTATGGATTAGGGATGTGTTAGGACTATGAACACTCGTGATATCATCTTAAATGAGATTTAATTTCCATGCCTAAAAACATCCAACAGTTAAGAAGACACAAGAAAAATGTTTACTAACCATGCAGGTACACTGGAGAACATGATTCATGTGGAGCCTGTAGGAGCAGACTTGGATCAGGTGAAGTTGGAGAATAATACCGACCACCATGAGCTTGAAGAACTTGTCCCAGACTAACTTGAAGAAGATAAGCTGCAATAGGATGAAAATTCACAAAATTAACCACCCTTGATCCCACCCCATTGTGAAGACCAACCATTCAGGAATGAATCTTAAGTGACTATCAACTCACTAGATAGAAAGACAAGATAATTCCAAAGCCAAATGCGGAATATGGCCATAATGCTTATTATGAGCTTGTGGTCAATGTCTTTGCAACCGCTTTAGAACTTGAAATAAAGGAGTAACTTACCTATGATGAGGTAGTACATTGCAGTGAGTCAAAAATCATGGATAAAGGTCGCGAAAGAGGAAATGAGTCGCCGACTATCGCGTTTATCTTTCTCGATATTTGTTGAACCATCTTTGTAGTCTAAACCTCGAGATGAGTGTATTCGAGACGGTCGAATCGAACCATTTTCGCACCAAGACTGACGTGGATGTCTCCATACATGACTGACTCGATCTTCCTCTCCAATAGCCCGTGGATGAGGACCGGAGCGAAATTCAGTTCATTCTCTACGAAGAATCGCTCGAACAATGTCGATCTAGAACTTGGATTGCTCGAACCTATTGTTGACCAATTTCAGTATGGAGGTCCCACCATCAGTGATATCCCCGCGAAATGGACGTTATAGAGGAATTTCAAGTGGTCCTACAAAAAAACACAAACAAAATTCAAAATTTCATCAGTTATTGTATAACATCGTACATAAAAATTATATTTTAGTCGTTGTACAACTATCGTACACTATTGCATATCAATCGTATCTTATCATATAGAATCGTATGACGATTATCATATCCTATCGTACATCTATTGTATCTCATCTAAGACACACAAAATTTTGAAACCCTAAAATTTCTCCAAATCAAACCGATTTTAAAACCATATACTTGAGAACATTATACTAAGTACTGATATTTGATTTAAGCACAAAAGCATGAAAAAACTCACATTTTTTTGGAGATTTTTTCTCTTGATTATTTTCTTGCGTTTTACAGCCTTTTTCACCGCCAGTTTTTCCAATCTCGATGACATCGTATCTTATCATAGAATATCATATTGGTTGAGATTTGGAAAAAAAATTAGAGAAAAATTTGTACCGGCCGATAATGAGGGAGAAGAGAAGTGAATAGTGATTTTTGAAAATTTTGAGTATAAAACAAAATTTTGGACCTAAAATACATTTTCGTATATTTTTAAAAAGAGGTGTCTAATCTGAATATTTAGCAAGTGTTGGGGTCCATAAAATGAAATTGCTCCTGTATAATATCTCATTTTACTTTTACCGTGACCAAGTACTATAATGACGAGGAATGTCATAGGTTTTGCGAAAAAATGACGCTTTTTTGGGAGTCCGATGACACAAATGTGTCTATTGGTGCGTTTCGCGTAATCTTGTCGACGTTTTTGCGTCAGCGACATAACGAACAACGGTCTTCATAAACTTCTTTAAATACTACAAATATCGAATTTCCATCTAACTTACCACAACACAAACTTTAGAAATTGCGTTTCTGGGAGAAGGATGAGGGCGACAACACAACGACGCAATTCCCAAGTTTGCATCCTTATTTCATTCGTTTACTTTGTATTTCAACATCGTTTCCGTCGTGGCGGTAGGAATGTTGCGTGGATCTCGGTCGCTGACCCGTAAAGTTGTGTCGGCTGCGAAGAACTTTGTTCGACTTACAAAGAGAGAAAGCGTGAAAGTTAGGTGTGAGATCTGGTATTTATAAAACAAAATGTTAGGTTTGGGTGTGCAGAGAGAAAGAAAGAGAGATACAATTAGATTTGTTAAGATTTTAAATTTTTGTATCACTTTGTATTTAATGGGTTAATTTTTTTGGGCCAAATAAATAAAACAATTCAATTTATAAATATTATTCTGGATAAAAGTGTAAAAATTAAAAAGAAAATATTTTTCAATTTTAAAACTATAAATATATTGTACGTATCTTTTTGTATGTTATATGTTTAAAATTTTGCAACATAATTAATGTCCTAATTTTCGTATTTTGTCGTAATTTTATCTACCACCGCAATTTCTATCATAATTTGTTTTTAAAATTTCAACGTTATTTCCGTCGCAACTCTAGTCAGCCACAATAATTTTTTTTTTTTTTTTGGGTACAATAACGTATCAACAGTCGTAATTTCTAAGCAATTAACTATCACAGAACTTACCCCTGAAATCTTTATTTTTGGCAAAAGTTTAGCTTTAAATTTTTAAGATGGTCCGATGCTCGGAAAAAGAAGG
The DNA here is from genome assembly GCA_958296335.1 of Urtica urens. Lineage (NCBI taxonomy): Eukaryota > Viridiplantae > Streptophyta > Magnoliopsida > Rosales > Urticaceae > Urtica > Urtica urens. The sequence goes on from OY282521.1 coordinate 3,563,353, forward strand.
GTAAAATGGTTGATAAAGCTCTTATAAATCTCTATGCTAAATTGGTTGGTGGGGATGGGTCACACTCACGCTCAGCCATACGCACTTGCTAGCTAATATGAGCAAACACGGCTCGTGACAACCTCTTTTTCTATTTATGAACTAACCCAAAACTGTTTGTGAAACAGCGAGTCTTGGAATCACAGACGATAACGCCATGAAACCGAACCCTCCGTTGCGCGCGCTTGCAATGAGCGCTTCTCTGATCGCCGGAGGACTTCTCGCGCTAAACCTCGTCTCCTCCGCCGCCATGACAGTCCTCCGACGTACCGCCGACGCCAAACGGGTCAGTAAAAAATAGTCTCTCTTTCTATTTGGTCATTTCAAAGGAATCCCGTTTTCTTGGGACCTACCAAAGGATAGTCTATGTTAGGCCACGTGGAAATTCTTCGCCGGCTATATGACTAATGGTCAATAAGAACAAACTCATCGACAAAGCATGCCAAATGTTCGACAAAATGCTCAGCAGAACTGATCGGACCACCGACACTGAACCCATCGCCGTCTGATGAAATCATTCGTTTTCGTTTTCGGATGTTTTCTAGGCTAATGAGAGTGAGAGATATAATAGTAATATCTCTGCCTTCTTCTTCTTCGCCTTTCATAAGGCCAAGATAGTTCAACAGAATGGTATTCATACACGGAATGCTTTTAATATCTAATTGATCAGACGACAATAGTCAGCCCTCTACACGAGCAATTTTGAAGATGACATCTGAGAAAAGGGAAATCGATTCCTTTTCAGTATAAAAGAATGTAGGGCTTACAGTTTTTTTCAAGTAAGATCACGTGAAGTCTAAATTTAGAGGGAATGAGCTTTTGCACAACGTAAGGTTTTTTGCTTTTGTTTTTTTTTTTTTAATCTTCCAATATATGCAGAGAAGTGTTGGTGTTCCTTGTTGGGTTTGCAAAGGAAAGGGGTTTTGCATTTGCAAATTATGTAAGGGAAATTCGACGATTCAGTGGTCTCCTTTGTTCGACCCCGTGGCCATTAATCCTTGCTTATGCCCTACCTGCGATGGAAACAGGTTCGTCTATAATTCCCTTTGGTGACCTTTTAGAGTGCTCTTGTTTCGCTATTTTCGCTTCCAAATTTTTATGATATTTTCATTTCTCTCATACATTGCTGTAGTATAGGTTTGAAGTTTGAACATCCTACTTTAGTGACATTGTTTCAGGTTCATAAATATTTATTTTTTGTGAAACTTTGCAGAGTCCAGCGATGTCTAAACTGTTTGGGGAAAGGCTACGAATGAGTCTCCGGCAAAAAAATAGCGTATGAATTCATTTACTACTTTGCACTGCAAGCAAGAGTTATGTAAAATTGGGTAATAGCTTAAAATACAAAGCTATAACACAATTTTAGAAATGAATTAGAAAGAGAAGCTGTCTTAGAACACAGATCCACTGAGAACAGAAGTAATCTGATGAACACATTATTAAGGAAGAAAGCGAAACTGACCTACTGCAGATTCTCTGATCTTCACTATGCCCCATCATTTGAACCGTGAATTTCACTTGAAACCTATATTACAGGTCAAGAAAGCTGAAATGCTCAAACTTCATAAGATACTGAATGTTTTTATTCAACATTAAATATCCTCATCAGAGATTGAAGCTGAAATAAGCTGAAAAAAGACTCACGACTCTTAGTAAATCGCCAATTGCTCTTCTTCTAGCATCTGAACTTGTAGCTTTCGATCTGAAACCAAATATTCCTCAAAGCGTTCACTTGTAAAGCATCAAAGCCCGCATTAAGAAAAGGATGGTTGGTTCTTACTCTTGTAGGGGATATCAAGGGGCGGGCTGCAGAGGCACTTCTTGTGGGCGAAGACCACGGCTGAGAACCACGAAAGAATCCTTCCCAGAGTAGACATGCAATTAAATAAGAATACTTAATATAGCCTAGCATTCGATATTGTTGTTGCAAGATTATATTATATGCGTGGAAAGTCGTAAATGTCTTCTCAAGCATATCAACATTTGTAATTTGAATCTCACAATATCTTAGTGAGTTATTAACTTCAACATCGCAGAATTATACTCAGTTGACCATTTTGTAGTCTTGAAACCGTAAAGCGGTCCATTCATCATGAAATATGAGAAGTATTACATCTTTTTTATGATCATATTTTTTTTTGAGATTTATCCATAGTTCACATGTATCTTTCAGCGAGTAATCATTTTTCAGGCTTTTATCAAGATGTCGACGAAAAATGATCAATGAGTTTACCTTATTCATTCTCGAGGAGTTGTTATCATTAAGTGTCTTAAGAAAACTCATAAATTTCAAATACATCTAAATATTTACCATCTAAAATAGAAAGTTATTTCCTATGATATCAAAAGAACTGATAACTCAGCATTCAATATGTTGATAACTATAACAAAACAATGAAATATTGTCTAATTTACCACTCTTTACTAAAAAAAATTATAATCTATTAAATTGTCTTTTTACATACAAATTTATAATTAAAATTGAGTTTAAAAGACCAAATGTCTTTTAAATAAATTAATAAAATGATGAAATATAGGTGAGAGAATAGAGGACGGAAGCTTCAACGAAAAAAAAGTAGAGGATAGACGATATTTTTTTTTTCGTAAATAACATCGGTGTCAAATTCTTTTTCGTTATAGTTATTTGTTTCTATATTATCTATTAAGAACCACTGGTACCTCGTACAACCCACCCGAAACTAACACAAATTTCACAAACGCGAAATAGCCCCAAATCCTATTATCTTCAATTAGGGTTTTCTATTAGCGAAAATTTCCCACCTTTTTTATCTTAACGTCGAATCCAAATCTGAGGATGTCGGGGAGAGATGAGAATCGAGTGTTCGTCGGAGGATTGGCTTGGGAAACCGACGACCGACAGCTTCAAGACGCTTTTAGTCGCTATGGCAAAATCGTCGAATGTGTGGTAATTAAGATCTTTTAGACGCTTTTAGCTTATATATTCATTCAAAGCCTAAATTTTTTGCGTTTGATTCTCACTTCGCCAAATTAGTGTATTTTTTTTTCTGAAACTTCAGATTTGATTATTCGCTGACTCGAGGATGGAAAATAGAAATAAATTGATTCATAATATGTTTATCTCTCGCTACTGATATGGAAAAATCCGCTACTATTTAATGCTGTCTGATGTGAAATTTTCTGTGAATTCGGAGATATTTTGGTTCACCGGTGACTAGCGATTTGGCCCGTTCATTGTGCGGTGACAGTAGTCAAAACATGGAGTTGAGGAAGAAATTTCGAGGCTTTGAATGAACAGAGAATTGAAACAGAGATAGGGGGAGAGAGAGAGATAAAGAGAGATGGATTTACGGTTGGATGTTGTTTTTTATCCCGTTTAGGTTGTGGCAGACAGAGACACTGGTCGGTCCCGCGGGTTCGGATTTGTAACGTTCGTGGACCACCGAGCGATGGACGACGCAATCACGGATATGCACGGTCGTGAGTTGGACGGCCGTGTGATCTCCGTGAACAAGGCGAAGCCCAAAGTGGGCGGCGGCGATGACTCCGGTTTTGACCACTCCAGGGGAGGAGACTACGGTGGCCGGAGGGGCGGCGGCGGAGAGAGGTCGTCTGACTGTTTTAAGTGCGGCCGGCCGGGGCACTTTGCCCGAGAGTGCCCCTCCGGAGACGGTGGCGGTGGTGGGCCCCGGTTCTCGTCCCAGTTTGGGCGCGTGAGGGTGGACCCTTACGAGGAGAGGATGAGTCGCCGAGTGGACGGGAGGTACGAGCAGCGAGTGGAGGGAAGGTACGAGAGCCTGGACCGGTACGGGCCGGGGCCCACCCGTGAGAGCTATGTGCCGGACCGGTACGTCGAGCGAGACTTCCCGAGCGATTACGGGAGAGAGACTCAGAGGGGTTACATCCGTGAGGTGGCTCCCAGGCCGGGCGGGCCCGACCGCTTCGAGAGAGGGACTTATCGGGATAGGCCCGGCCCTTACGACCGTCCCAGAAGGGGAGAGAATATCTCCTCCTACGATCGCTACTGACACGGCTCGGAGAGAGAGAGAGAGAGAAAAGGTTGTTCCTTTCGTTTTTATTGGCGTGATTTATCTGTGTTTTGTAAGACAGCTTGGTCCGTTTCATTTTCGGTTTCTGAATTCGTGTGATGTGATGGAGGCAGTTTGTAGTTTCAGTTAGGTAACGTTTATGTAGTAGCTAGTTTCGAAAAATTGAATGAATGTTTGGAACAGAGTATTTCATTTGTCTTCAACAGTCTCTGCTCGGCTTTCGGATCTTTAAGGTCGTGGTAATATCGATTTGAGGCAGGTTTTGTTGATTTGCTCATCTGCAGTTTTGTGTAAGTTTATCGCATGGCAGACCGATGAGAAAGGTAAATATGTGTGTGTTTCGATGTTTATACGGGCTTTTTACGATGTTCATGTTTTGTGGCTGAGACAAGGGTTTGATTATGATTACCGGATCTTTTGAGTATTTTTCTTGATTGTTACATGGATATGCATCGCTTTTTGGGTAAACATTTGAATAACTGAAGTGATCATAGTCCCGCACAGATTGCCAAGATCATTATCATGTAAATGATGTTCTTTTTCCCACATTACATTACGATTTACAAAATTAATTTCTGGTTTAGTATGCCTCTGTAAAGGATTTCTATTCGGACTGCGATAAGCAAGAGTGTTTGGGATTCTGTTGTTATTGGGTTGGCTGAAAATTCTGTGGATATTTCTTCTGTGCTTTTGTCTATCTTCAAACCTCTTAAAGAGTTCAGATTTTGAGAATAGAGTAGTATTTGGGTCCGAAATGTTAGGGAATACATATGAATAGAAACACCAGTCAAGTTCCGCTTACAAAAAAAAATCCAGTGTGATCTCTGAAACAAAAGAAGCCTTTGTAATCCCTGGAAAGAAGAACTGCTTCGTGGGTGAAAGTGTTATCTTTCACTTTGGTCAGACTTAAAGTTGTGTGGTTTCTATATTGGGTATATACATCAAGCTGCGGTTAAAGCATGAGGGATTACGACATCTGCTTTGCGTTCCAGTTTGCTGAAAATACATTTAGTTGTCTTTCTATGCTTTTTTATCACTGAGCCTCAAATAGTTCCGATATGTAGAGAGTATAGTATTTTGGTTGGAACAGTTAGGGAAAGTTTGTGTTTCAGAAGCAAATCCAGCGCCGGTGACACTCCCACATGACCATTCTGCACAACTTTCAGTTCAGTGATGTTTCTTTTCCTGTTGAGGTATTAGTGATTAGATTACTATCTTATGGTTTTTGTATTCTAAAGGCCTTCAAGTTCAAAGCTCGTTTCGCTTATAGTAAGTGGAAAACAACGTGCGATAAGAGAAAGAAGAAGTATAAAATCAGAGCATTAAACTCTGCAGTAAACTTAATGATTTTGTATGAAAAATTATGAGCATTAGAGACGATGCAACGTCGGGGGAGAGCTGATTCACGACAAGAGACCGATCAGAGTTTGGTCTTTTTGGGACATTTATTGTGCAAGAGACCGATCAGAGTTGCTGAATCACAGCTATCATTGATGACGCTTATTGAATTGTTGCAGCCAAATAATCAATTGGTTTTGAACCATTGACCCCTGTTATTTTCGACGTTTGCTTGCAAGTATATACAAAGCTAGACTCTTTTCCAAGGTTGCACAAACAATCGAGTTCTTGCACCGACTTACTATGGTACATAAAGCACAAAGCAGGGGTATGACCGGATTATTTAAACCAGGGGTCAAAATATTGTTACCAGAACTCAGGTTTTGACGAGTTATTGGGAATACCAATGTTTATCGAGGTTATTTACGGTAAGAGTAAACTGTGCTGATGAATTGTTATTGATGTGGTTTGCTGAAAATACTGGACTCACCAAAGAGGGTATTTAGTCAAGTTTATAAAAATTCATAATATTTTAATAATAATACTAATGAACTTATACGAAATATTTTTGATACCCTTTATATTTAAGGGATAATTAGTAATATAGCAGTTTGGGACATATTAATTGTTATGTGGTTAACGTTTGGAAAAAATTGATTAATAATCATTAATCAAAATAAATCGATATATATTAATAAAAAAAAATATAACCACTAACGGTAGCTACTCACGTCAGAAGACTATTTACTAAACAACAGAAAAAAATGATCAAACAATAATATTAATATTTCATTTGACTATTTAAAGTAATTTTTGTATATTTAAATATTATTATCGATAACACAAAACTTTATAATAATTTAAGTTTTTTATGCGTATTGACTCCTGAGCCAACTAAAAGTAAACAAAAACATGCGAATAACATGTATGATTAGGACATAGGTATGTAACGTGCGAATAAGTTCCCAACGAAAATAGGCTATATAATATAGTATATATATAGTTTAAAAAATTAAATAAATAACTAAAGATGTTTGCATATCCTAAGCCTTTCCTTACGCTTTCTCACCCCCTTTCTTGTCTTGTACCTGATGCGGTAGAAAGTGTGGAATATGGACCGTAGTGCCAACCGCTTTCTCATTTCTTCTTGAAATGCCACAAAGGAATATTTAACTTTCTATAAAATAAGTTTGGTATTTACTAGCTTTTGGGTCCATATCTATGGCACGCTTAAAATAGACCATATGCCAAGTTGAAATGTTCTTATGCCTATCTCGTTTTCTCTTGACCTAACCACAATTTGGATCATTTGAAACTATTTCAAGAAATAAATTAATGTTCAATGTATTATAATGAAAAAATTACCACATAAATACTTATTAATTATAAAGTATTATAATTTTAGGCAGCTTTTTGTTGCAAGATTGAATCTAAGACCTCTTACTTATAGTATAAATACCAATTTAGCTATACAAGGAATCATTATTACATTTATGTTCTTATTATTCAAAAGTGGTGGACAAAATATCCAACATTAAGGTTTTGGTGTACCGATAAAATTGAAGTTTTAAATCAGATTATATTACATGTATACAAAGAGAACACCTACACATAAACACCCACACCGCCATCTCATAGAAACGCTCACATCTAATGTTCTTTTTAAGTAATTATGTCGCATAAGTCGATAGGGAGCTTTCTGATGAGATTGTTGGAACTGAGATCTAGAGTTTCCAAGCTTAGGAGATCAAATATGGAGGTCGGAAGCTTGTTGTAGAGCAAGTTTTCAAAGAGGAAGTTGGACGAGGTTTTTGAACTTCATGAATGTCGCAGTCAGGAAAAACACCGAAAAAGTTTTTTCTCAAAAAATTGAATGTCTTTTCAGCTCCGAGCAAGCACATAGTGTGGTGGGGACGAAGCCAGTGATCTCATTCCCGCACAAAGAGATGTCAACTAGTCAAGATCCCCTCCGAAAATCCACCGCCAAAGTTATTGTGGAGAAATACAAGTAACGAAGAGTCTTAGACGGGAAAGAACTTGGAATTGTAGTAAGAAAGAAAGAAGAAAAAAAAACAATTGATTTTGTGCAAAATTAGATCAAGGAAAAAAATTAGTTGGTGATGTATTTAGAAAACAGGGAAATTAAAAAATAATTTAATTTTTTTTATCAAGTTCACCTGATCTTGTCACACATAATGTTAACCGTGGGAGAAAATCTTATTATTGAATATTTTCTCCACTCTTGTTTTAACAATAAAAACATGTATAATATCTTGTAATTATTTTATATATTTTATGCCGTCGTTTTATCTTTCATACTTAAGTTTGTATGTTCATTTTAAATACCAATCAATAAATCTTCTTAACAACGGTCTAATTGTGTTATCGCATAAATGGACACTTCTTCATTTCATTCCTTTTGGCTCAAATATGTTATTCCGGCCGTGCTTGTTTTTTTTCCTTATTCATTTGTTGAATTTTTAATTTTGGCTTATCACGCAACTCTTCGTTCGTTGTTGGATAAACACTCCTTATCATAAACATTTATGGTGATGAATTGATGACAAATGCTTGCCTCACTCAGCAATGTTTTTATTCTACATGGAAAAAGGCAACATTTTTTGGTGAGACTTTTACTTTAAATGAACTTATCTTTCCAGGTCCATAAAAATTAAAATTGCTTGGCCCTGTCAAATTATCATCAGTTCGTTAAACTTTTCGTCAATGGTTTTCTGAGGTACACGAGTTTGGATTTTCTGACTAGTTTCTGAGTTAAAATTCTAATAATTGTGATAAGAGTTTCACGACACGACTCCATCATATTGCATACACATTTATTGTGTAATTGTGTGATATGGAAAAGGTCTCCCATTATTTCAAGCCATGTACACATGCTACACCACTGCTGTAAGTCAACGTGGAAAGTCTCCATTGAGAACTGAATAATAAATTTATTATTTTAAAACTTGTATTTTGCAAGCCAATGTTATATTATATTGATATTAATTATCTGTTTTAGGTATTAATCAAAATTAAAGAATAGAAATATCAAAACCAAATCAAAATATACTTAAAAAATAGTTGAATAATCTAGCGCGTTTTGCGTTGAACCATAACTCGAGTTCGACTTCGAAGTCATTAGAGCCGATAATCATGAGTGGGGTCTCGTTGGTTAGAGCCCGATTTTAATTTGAGTTTCATTTGTATTAATGTGGTTTTGATTTCAGTTTCATTTTTTTATATATTGTAACCACGATTTTCTTCCACTGTAAATAAGAGTTTTATATGATAGTTTCGTGGTGCCGACCACACTTCTTAATAAAATGGTATTGTGATTCAAATTTTTATGAACACATAAGAATAAGAATTGATGAAATAGTCTCTGCTCAATTTAATTTTAAACGTTGAGTGTATATATCTCAACTAATAAAAGAGAAACATGCAAACACACTCCAAACTGCTTCAGAAATTTCATTTTTTAGACCTAAAAATATGACAAATATCCATATAAAACTCATCCTATTAAAAAGATACGAAAATAAACTTTAAACCCAATCCAAGACAAAAATACCCATATAATCATAATTTTCAAAAATCAATTTTCACTCATACAATTCTATACGATAAAATACGATAGAATGTGATAGTTGTACGATAGCGTACGATAGATTTTTTGTACGATATGATACGATGAAAAACGATGTCATACGATGAGATACAAGGATATATGATAAAATACGATGACATAAATTATGTTTAGTATAAGGGTATTTTTGTCTTATTTTGATTCTAAAGTTTATTTTCAGATATTTTTAATAAGATTGACCTATTCTGGATATTTAACATGTTCTTAGGTGTAGAAAATGAAATTTCTCAACTAAATATACATCAAACAATTAACAGTAATATTTGAAAATTCAAAAACCGTATTTAATAAATAAATAATGAAAATTATCAAAATTATCAAGTATAGGACTTGCAAACCATTTAAAATCCTTGATTTTAAGAAATTTAAATAGACTAAAAAATAAACAGATTTCAATTAGCGTAATATATGGAATAATTAATTTTGAATAACGATTTAGTTTTATAAAAATAATTATCTTAAGACATCTAAGCTAAGGATATTCAGGTAAAGAATTGAGGAAAAAAATGTCATCTGTTTAATTTTGCTATATTTAAAAAGATTGAGTAAATTACAACCTGTAGTAATAAAACATATCTCAAACTTACTGCTTTTCTAATAATAATATTAGCATAATCATATGTTTTCCTAACTGTGTGGAAAATATAAAAAACGTTTCCTAATATTCCAAGCCATATGCACCACACAAAATTTGTTTATATTTCATAAATAAAAACGCTTCATAAATTCCACACAAAATTTGGTTTTGCTGTTTTATATATATTATTTGTTTTGATTTATTCTGAACGTTTTTTTTTTTTTTGAGCAAACGATACGATATTTCTTCTTCAGATGATAAAGATGGGCATTAATTAAAAGGAAAACGAAAATGACAATGCAAATGAAGAGTGAGTACACAGTACACTCATAAAAAAATGAAAAAAGAATCCATCTGTGTATGTATAACAGTAGCCACAATACCAAACACTTATTAGAGAAACAGCATCCTCAAAGTTAAACTATTGTTAGTCAAAAATAAAAATAAAAAATCATAATATAAGTAACACCATAAAGCATACAATTCCTATAAAAACAAACCGTAAAACACAAAAACACAAACGCAAACATGGGGGAAGCTGTGAGCTCCGGCACAACCGGCGCCGGAAACTATGGCGTATTTCTCCGGCAAGCCCTTCTGGGGCGGTGGTTCATGATCTTCGCATCGATTCTCATCCTCTCCGCCTCCGGCGCCACTTACATGTTCGGCCTCTACTCCGGCGACATAAAATCCTCTCTCGGCTACGACCAAACCGATCTCAACCTCCTGAGCTTCTTCAAAGACGTTGGCGCGAATGTCGGCATATTCTCCGGTCTCCTGAACGAGATAGCGCCGCCATGGGTGATACTCTCAGTCGGGGCCATCATGAACTTCTTCGGCTACTTCATGATATGGCTTGCTGTGGTCGGAAAGATCTCCAAACCTAAACTGTGGCAAATGTGTCTGTACATGTGCGTCGGAGCAAACTCTCAGACGTATGCCAACACCGGCGCTCTGGTAACTTGCGTGAAGAACTTCCCGGAGAGCCGGGGAAGCGTGTTGGGCCTTCTCAAGGGCTTCGTGGGGCTGAGCGGAGCGATAATAACTCAGCTCTACCACGCCTTTTACGGCGACCAGCACTCGAAGTCGCTGATCCTACTCATCGCATGGCTCCCAGCTGCGGTCTCAATCGTGTTTCTGCGAATAGTCCGGATCATCCAGATCGTGAAGAGACAGGCGAACGAGATTAGGGTTTTCTTCAGCATGCTCTACATCTCTCTCGCTTTAGCCGGGTTTCTCATGATGCTAATCGTCACGCAGAACGTAGTAGGCTTCAGCAGGCCAGAGTACGCCGGAGGAGTTTCCGTCGTGATCCTCTTGCTCTTCTTGCCGGTCGTCGTCTCGTTGAAAGAAGACTACAAAGTTTGGAGGAAAAGCAGGAATAACAACAACGAGACAGATCATCAGGTCGTCGTTCAGGTCAGAAGTAGCCCTAACAATCCGGAAGCGAACCGAGATCAAGAAGAGAGAACGGCCTCGTGCTTCCGAACGGTGTTCAAGCCTCCGGCGAGGGGCGAGGACTACACAATCCTGCAAGCGATATTCAGCGTCGACATGCTGACGATCTTCGTGGCGACCATGTGCGGGGTGGGAGGAACTCTGACAGCCATTGACAACTTGGGGCAGATCGGGTCAGCTCTCGGGTACCCGAAGAAAAGCATAGCCACGTTCATCTCCCTGGTGAGCATTTGGAACTACCTAGGAAGAGTGACCTCGGGTTTCGGCTCCGAGTATCTCCTCTCCAAGTACAAACTACCTCGACCCCTCCTCCTAACCGTCACCCTCCTAGTCTCCTGCGTCGGCCACCTCCTCATCGCCTTCGGAGTCCCCAACGGCCTCTACTTCGCCTCCGTCATCACCGGATTCTGCTTCGGAGCGCAGTGGCCGTTGATCTTCGCCATCATATCGGAGATTTTCGGGCTCAAGTACTACGCCACTCTCTACAACTGCGGAGGCGTGGCAAGCCCGGTCGGAGTCTACGTGCTCAACGTCGTCGTGGCCGGCCGATTGTACGACGCCGAGGCCCTGAACCAACTGCGGGCCCAAGGACGGCCTCGCCTTCCCGGCCAAGATCTCACCTGCGTCGGCGTCAAGTGCTACCAACTCGCCTTCATAATCATCACTTTCACCGCTCTGTTTGGTTGCGTCGTCTCGCTTCTTTTGGTCATCAGGACTTGGAAGTTCTACAAAGGTGATATCTACAACAAGTTCAGAGAACAAGATGAGACTGTCAATCATGATATCGACCTCGTACAGCTTCATGACGGTACTACCAATAAACCTCCGTTGAACCAACATACTAACTCGTGAATTGTTATATGATGAGCTTGTGCTTCTTAATACGTTTATAATTAGTTGTCATTTTACTTATACCGCGTGTTAATCTGCTTGTTTGTATTACAACATCAAGGATCAATGTATAAAAGAAAAAAAATACCTTTCATAGAATCTAATACATACTTTTTTTTGTGAGCTGTGAATTCTGCCAGCATTTGTTTTATGTGTAAAAATTGTTTTTCACTTCTGCTAACGTTATCCACAATTTGTTTCTTCTCTAATCAAGTGGACAATATATAATTAAAGATGATACATACGAGTCTAGTGAATTCCGTGAAAGTTTGACTTATTCTTAGACTAAGACAAGGATGACGTTGAAATTTGCACCGAACAAATAATAGAGTTTGAAGATTCTTTTAATTTATTAGACTGGTAAGTTGGTGAGAATGAGATAGGTCGAGCCATTAATATCAATTGCCGTAGAAGAACACCTCGAACGAGTGAATCACTATCGCCAACAAGAGAAATAATTCGAGCCAGATTCATGGTAGACGGAAGAGATAAACAAAGGAAACAAAAATGCTTTTTTGAGGAAAGTTAAAAGTAAATCTAATTGAAGGAAAGAAACAATCGTAGAAAACGATAAAAGTGCATTTATTCCGTGGGACCGTTGGGCAATCTCAGTTTTTCGACTACAGAATGACGCGAAGCCAATCATCTTTTCGTAGAATTAGTGGTTGAAATACTTTTTTTTTCAAAGCACATGTACTTATCTGAAGATTTTATGTGGTCTCATTTTTGTTTAGCGTGCCGTTTTGGTTTACATAAAGCATTTTTATCCACATCCTAACCGGAAATATTCAGTCCAAATTAACCGCAAGCAATAAATTAAATTGTGATATTAGCGTCGGAAGATTTATGAACTCAAACAGTTTAACCATCTCCAACCCTACTGCAAAATACCAAAATGCAGTAGGGTTTTTTCTCCATCCCACCTCCATATTTCACTCCAAAATAGAGTTTGTTACAGTGCCACGCCATATTTGACGTGGCACTGTTCAGGGCTGCATTTTTTTTATTTTTTTTATTTTTTTATATTGATTTGTAGTTTACATATTTGTAAAATTATACTATGTTTGCATTATTTGTAATTTACACATTTGTAAAATTATATGATGTTTAAAAAAGTATAAATTTATCATATTAAATATTTAAAATACCACAAATACTTTTATAATATTGATACCGAAAAAAAATAACATTAATATAGAGTCGAAATAAAACATTATAATACTTGAACAAAATTAGAAATAAAACATAATATTTGTGTTGTAATGTCATTTTATTAAAATAAATATTAAGATTAGTTTGTGTGTATTTATATATTAAATTATTTTATGGAGCGATAATTTGTTTAAATAAGTTATATAATTGAAAGATGGTAAGTAAATATAAGGGTATAAAAATAAATAAGAGAAGTTGAATATAAAATTAAATTTATCAATTTGGTGTAAAAAATGGAATGGGGATGGAGATGAGGTAGTGTTTGATGTGACATTTACTGTAAAATGGAGTAAAAAATGGTGTAATGGGATGGAGATGCTCTTAGTCATGTTCAAAATCAACCTTACAAAAAGTTTGATAAATATGACTAATCACATCAATAAGTGTCACCATCACTAAAATCCCAACCATTTAAGTGAAAGTATTGTGAAGTGATGTGTTTTATCGCATCAAGAAATCAAATTTCCAAGAGCGTAATTCTCTCTTTTATCTTGTACACTCCAAATCCCTAACTTCTCCGACCTGGTCTCATTTCAAAGCCCAATCTCTATGACCCGGTCTCACTATGCGCCTTCACTCTCTGTTCGTCCATAGCTCTTCTCTGACCTGGTTTCATCCACCAAGAGTTTTCTCTGACCACCACCAGTCTACCTATTTCAAGTTTTCAACTAGGATATACCTTAAGAGATCTCATACCTTAAAAGGTTGTAAAGAACCCTAGGCCACACATTTGTATAAAAAGATGACACATTGTATAACGTAAATATGAAAAATAACATGAATCGGTTAATATTGTCACTTTTTTTTCGAATTTTATTTTAAGATAAACATTGTTGAGATATTATATATCAACGATAACACTAGTATCTCATTCAACCTAAGTTTAGAGTTTTAATTTCAACCCCCATACATCACTACTTTTTTCGACTAGATCTGGTCGAATTAAGAAAATATATATACTGTATATACATTTTGTGACTAGTATGTCATAAAATCTGCACGATTCGAAACGACTGGTTTCTTATTTAAAGGTTTTACTTAGTTGCTTACCACTTGCTATTGCTAGTTTTAAATATTCTCAACTTACCTTTTTTTTTCGAAAAAGTATGCTCACCGTTGTGATATTACCACTAGATATTATATAGCTCTATATTAGTATATTTTTTTTTTATTTTCTCTTATTAGCTACGTGATCACTAACCAGCTATAAAAGTCTGCTCGAACTGTCAAATCAGAAAGAATTTCGAGTATTCATTATAAGTGTGCTCATTGACCAGCTAGCTAAAATTCAAATTGTGAGCAAATCATAGACCAGGAAAGAAAGAAGATAAAAATAAAATCAGACAGCAAACAAACCGTTGCACATCATTGAACGGTTAAATCAAGAGCAATTATTATTTTAGGCTTTCACATAATCGGCATGCATGGTTAAATTTAACTTGGTTAAAAATCTCTATTTATTAAAAATTCATTCATCCCGTTAGATAGCATCACAATCAGCTAGCGTTTTGCTACACCTTTTTATGTCTAATATAATTAATTATAATGCTTTTATAATGTTACACATTAATTATCCAGGACTATCTATTTTAATGTCTCAAGCCTCGCACTAATCCTAAATGCGTGCCATTGTATGATGTCGATGACATATAAGTAAGCTACACTATTTGGAAAAGAAATGGGGTGAATTAGATTTTGTTTAAAATTAAAATAAAGACTAGAAACTAATACTTTTATGCATATTTTATGGTTAGATTTTGACGACCTTTATATACTTGCTTAATGCTCAATATTAGCTATATATATGTATGAGCACAATCAATCTCGTACCACCAAACTAAAGCAGTCAAGAGCTGGTTTTTGTGTTCAAATAGTTATTTTATTGATGTTGCAGCTGATTTTACTTACTGATTTTGGCAATTACTTAAGCCAATCAGCTCGGCCAGCTGCGAATTCAACTAGATTACTTACACTACAAGTAACTTAACCACTCCTCTACGTTGTGCATGACTACAAGAACAACAATCTCATCAGAAGCCAAGTATAATCACAATATTACTCTTTTTTCTTTTCCTAAAAAAAATGAATACACTAACATCTCTTACGGCATGTTACAATGAGCGAATACTTGACACGTCGATTTGGCAACTGCCCTTTTAAACGAGTTGCCTTGTGTTACAAGAAATTTATTTCTGATGGAAAAAAGGCAGGAGGGGTGACTCTGACGAATCAGTGAATATTCTCGGTCGTGACTTTACTTGTTGAGATCGAGGGACTGAAACAACTTTGGCAACAACAAAGGAGATACTCTTTCGGCCAAATTCAATCTTGATGAGGTCTGATGATTTAGGAAGAATAATAAGAAAGAGGTCACATCAGCAAATATGAAAAGCAAAGTGATTATGAAAAAAGAAGCTTGTGTTTGCAGAATCACACAAGAAGAAACTAAGCGAATAGTATGCCGATTTTAATTACAATAAGCTAGACAGTTATTGATTCTTCAAACTGTGGTTCAAAAGCATTCCAAATTTTAAGCTTGATAAAAAAACTCAACCTTGGTATTAAAATCACAGTTCTCAATATCTCAGAAATCAATCTAAAACACAACCAAGATTAAACCTTTCTAAATCACTCTAATAAGCTGAAGACTCGCACAGCAACAAGAAAGCAAAGTAGCCTGGTTTCTGTTAGCATATTCAATAGCCAACGCAAACTCAAATGAATACTCTTAAATTATCAACTCCATCCGAAGCATCAGAAACAAATTGCAAGTATGAAAAAAAATAAACTTTTTATGATTTCAAATTTCTAGCTGAACAAAATCCCGAGCCTAATTTTCAATCCCAATTAATGTTCACTATATCTCAAAAATCTATGGACTACAGATCTAGAACACAACCAAGATCCAATTTTTCCTAATAATTCTTATAACTAAAAGAATCAAACAGAAATGGACTTGTTCATATAAACAATATTCAACCCAAATGAAATGTCTAAACCAACACAACTCACTAAGAGGTCCAACCAAATAATTTCTATGAAGACTACACCTTTCTTTTCATATTTGTAGGCAGATGAATGAAGTATCAATGATTTAGCAAACGAGATCTTTTAGTTTTTAGATTACCGATACCCAACCCAAATGAACACTCTCTATATCCACACAATTTACTTATAAGAACACTCTTTATCTAAACATTAAAAACTAAAAGGCATAGAGTTTTCCCTCGCCAATAGCCCCGAATAACTAGTGATTTTGTCCCTAACTTATTGATTTTGTAGCATTTCGGTCCATTTCAAAAAAGAATCATTTCACTTTTATAAGACTCAATACCTAGTCAACAGAAAACAAATAACTTTCTTTGTCATTTTCAAGAACTACCATTGTTACAAGCCCCAAAAAAAGGGAACTCGAACAGATCAGCCGATTCCAAACTTCAAGATTGATAAAAACTCTAAACTTATAACTGAACCACACACCAATAAATGATCACATTATCTCAAGAGGTCTAGAACAGAACCGAGACCCAAGCTTTCTTCTTACTCCTAGCCAGAATACTCAAATAGCAATGAACAAGCAAAAAAGAGTACGATCCTCTGCTTATACTATCAAACACTTAACGTACGCAACTCAAATAACCACTGTTAAATGTTGAATTCCAACTCTTAAGTGGAGAGGCACAACCGATGTGAGATTATTTTCCTACTTCAATTTTAATCACACACCACGCACAGCATATATACATATATGGGTCTAAATCAATGATCTATACAGGCCAATGTTCACTATATCTCATAAATCTACAAGCTCTAAATCTAGAACATCGAACAAACCTGTAATTGGGAGGAGGCGAGTGAGCAAATCCCGCGCGTGCGAAAGGCGGTCTTGATGGGCATCTTGGCGGCGGCGAGAGCGATCCCTTTCTTGGCAACGTTCTCGGGGACGCCTCCGACCTCGAACAACATCCGGCCAGGCTTGACGACGGCGACGGTGTACTGAACCGCTCCTTTTCCGGATCCCATTCGGACTCCGATGGGCTTCTCGGTCACCGACTTGTCGGCGATCAGACGCACCCAAACCTTCCCGGTCTTCCCGATGGAGCGCTGGACCGCGCGCCGCCCGGCCTCGATCTGCCGCGCCGTCACCCACGAGGACTCCAACGCTTGCAGAGCGAAGTCGCCGAACGAGACCGTGCTCCCTCGCACCGCGAACCCCTTCATTCGCCCCTTGTGGTGCTTCCGAAGCCGAACTTGCCGGGTCCCCGTCGCGAATGTCCGAGCCAGCGATGATCTGACCGTGGCGGTTTCGGCGAAGAGCCGACTTATCGTCGACGCCATTAGAGACTCGGAAATGATCGGAGCTTAGTAGCTGGGACAACTACAAAGCGCATCTGAAATGTTCGCCGCTAGGTTACAACAGGAGACCAAATTTACGTTTAAAAGTTTTTTTATTTAGTCCCATGGGCTAATGTATAAATATACCCATTCAGGCCCAACTTTCGATCGTCGAAAGTTACATCCTAAAGTATTTGCAACTCCAATTAACGATGGATCAACAAAGCATAAGACACTAACTCATCTACGTCTCCACCCCACTTTTTACACCAAATTAAATTGATATATGAATTTTATATTCAACTTCTCTTATTTATTTTATACTCTTATATTTACTTACTATCTTTCAATTATATCACTTATTTAAACAAATTAACTCCATAAAATAATTTAATATATAAATACACACAAACCAATCTTAATATTTATTTTAATAAAATGACATTACAACACAAATAAATAAAATAAAACTACAATTATGCATTCGAATTATAATATTTTCCCTACAAATGATCGATCAATGCATTTCGGGCGATATGTGCATCTTTGTCTCTTATTTTTTTGTAGCGAGTGCAAAACTCTTGAAATCGTGTGCAATCATTTTCTGCTAGATCAACCTCCAATGGTGGTGTTCCTCTATTAACTTCAATTGACACGTTGAGATCATGCTCGTCCTCTACTATCATGTTATGCATAATTATGCATGTAGTCATTATATCTTTTAGTACTTCTTTTTTTCAAAATCTTGACGGTCCCGCCACAATTGCGAACCGTGCTTGGAGAACTCCGAATGCACGTTCTACGTCTTTTCCACAAGACTCTTGCTTCATTGCAAAATATTGTTTATTTGGGCCACGCGGCTCTCGGATAATTTGCACAAGAATTGACCATTTTGGGTATATGTTATCAGCCAAATAATAGCTCATATTATACTCATTTCCCTATATGACATAATGAGCGGGTGGAGCAAATACCTTGAGTGAGATTGGAAAATAAGTTAGAAGACTCTAAGACGTTGATGTCGTTGTTGCTTCCCGGCATGCCAAAGTAAGCGTGCCATATCCAAAGATCATAATCAACCACAACTTCCAGAATAATTGTAGGTTTTCCGCTACGAGCCGCATATTGTCCAGCCCACCCTATAGGAAAAATTTTCCATTTTCAATGCATACAATCCAAACTGCCTAACATTCTTGGAAAGCCATGTTGTTGACCTATATGGAGAAGTTTGGCAACGTCATTGGCATTTGGTGATCTTAAATATTGCTAAGAAAATACCTCCACCATTGCTCGACAAAAACATCTTCAAGCTTTCAATTGTCGTCGACGGCTATTTTGTAATACTCGTCAGTAGAATCCGTCGGAACACCATATGCCAACATTCGAAATGCAACTGTTATTTTTTGAAGAGGTGACAAACCACGTCTGCCAACGTTATCCACCCGTTGTACAAAATAGTTTTCGTGACTTTGAACAACATCCACTATTCGGAGGAATAAAGACCGAGACATTCGGTACCGCCGACGGAACATGGCCTCATTGTACATCGGATTTTCTGAGAAATAGTCGTCGAAAAGTCGTATGTCCGCACTTTCTCGATCCCGGTGGATGAAAGCACGTCTTGGAATCGACCTTCTTATGTCGTGAGAGGTGTTTTGCTTGCTGGCTTGTTGATTTAGAAGCTGCATGATTGTGAGATTATTTTGGACAACTTGATTACACATAACTTCATACTCTTCATCAAGTTGAGCAAGTTGAAGTATTAAATCGTCATCAGAGGAAGAAGATGACTTAATATTCGTTTTGAGAAATGAAAGATGAAGTGAGATAAAAGATTAAAGTTGAAGTGTGTTGAGAGATGAAAAATGAATTGTGTTGAGCCGGTTCGGCACGCGTGAGATTATTGATGAGTGGGGGTGGTGTGTTGTCACATCACGTCAGAGCCGGTTCGGGACGCGTGAGATTCTTGATGAGTGGGGGTGGTGTGTTGTCACATCAGGTCATAGCCGGTTCGGGACGCGTGAGATTATTGATGAGTGGAGTAGTGTGTTGTCACATCACGTCATAGCCGGTTTGGGACGCGTGAGATTCTTGATGAGTGGGGGTAGTGAGTTGTCACATCACGTCAGAGTTGGTTCGGGACGCGTGAAATTCTTGATGAGTGGGGGTAGTGAGTTGTCACATCACGTCAGAGCTGGCTCGGGATGCGTGAGATTATTGATGAGTGAGGGTAGTGAGTTTTTTCTATATATAGTGTCTACCATAAGTTGAGTTTTCATCAAAAACAATTTTCAACAAACAAAACTTTGAATCAAAATGTCTGTCCGATTTTCTTGATACTCTCATGACGAAGACAGACTTCTTTGTCAAGTTTACATGGATATTTCTCAAGACCCTGCAATCAGTGTATACCAGTCATTTGATACCTTTTGGAATCGTGTTGAAGATAGCTACAACAAAACCAAAAAAACAACTTCAGAGACGCGTTTAAAGCGATCAATCCAGTCTCAAAATGTGTGCTTGCATTCGACAAATTGAGAACATAAATTCAAGTGGTGCTTCAACTGAATATATTGTGAGTATTTTAATTTTTTTCCTCTATTTAATTTTACGTAATTGTAATTAGTTTGGTCAACTTGCAGATGAATCAAACTAAAGTGTTGCTTGCAGAAGATGTAAAATTCAAGAAAGGATGGAAGTTTGATCATGTGTGGAATATCGTTAAAAATTTTGAAAAATTTCAAGATGGAGGCTCAAGTGCCAGACAAACATCTCAAGGCTCGTGTTCTCTTTCGAAATCCGAACAACAAACTCCTGAATCAGTTAGACAATCAATTTCTACTGAGCGACCTATTGGAGTGAAAAAAAACTAAACTAAAAAAGAAAATGGATGACAATATATCGTCATCCATCAGGATGTTTGAATAAAAAAGTGAATTAATTCTTGAGGAAATGAGACAGTCAAAAGAAATGAGGGAACGCCTACGGATAAGTATCAATGAGACTAATAAGCTGAAAAAAAGTCAAGGAAGACAATAAAATAATGAAAATGAATTTAGATGTAATATCGTATCATAGTGTTCAGGCATTTTGCAGAGCTGAACAAGCCAGGGTCTTACGAGAGAGAGAGGAAGAACAACAAGCTCAAGCACCATTTTCTAATTCCGGTTCATATTCACAATATTTCACCGGTCTTGGAGGACCGGACGCTAGTTTTCCCGATTATTAGTTTATGTGTTGTAATTTTATTTTGTTACATTGTGACTTTACGTTAACGTATTTTTTTTTTCTTTATTTATAATTTTATCCAAGTATTATAATGTTTTATTTCGACTTTCATATTAATGTTATTTTCTTTCGATATCAATATTATAAAAGTATTTGTGGTATTTTAAATATTTAATATGATAAATTTATAGTTTTTTTAACATCATATAATTTTACAAATGTGTAAATTACAAATTAATGCAAACATAATATAATTTTACAAATGTGTAAATCACAAATTAATGCAAACATAATATAATTTTAAAAATATGTAAATTACAAATCAATATAAACATGGTATAATTGTTAAAAATATAATCCATGATTTTGATAAATAATTGTAAAAGAACTAAAAAAACAGTTTTAATATATAATTATAGGTTGGGACTGCCGGTGGACTATTCTGCCAAATGAAAAATGCAGTCGTAAATAGTGTCACGCCAAATATGGTGTGGCACTGTAGCAAACTCCATTTTGAAGTGTATTATACAGTGGGGATGGAGAAAATACCCTACTGCATTTGGGTGTTTTGCAGTAGGGTTGGAGTGGCTCTAACCGACTAAAACAGATTAAATTTTAAGGGATTTTTTTGGGTAAATGATCACCCCAAAAGTAAAGTGAATTATGAATTTTTTTTGTTAATATTGTGTAAATAATTTATCCATTTATACACAAGTTTAAATTGATTCAAAATACACTCACATGTTTTAATTATTTGATTTTAAAATTTAAAATTTCAAAAAATAAATTAAAGTTGATATTTGCTGAAACGTTAAATAAAAAATTGAAATATACGTAAAAAAAGGATAAATATAAAATCTTGTTGTAACTTAATTCGTTTTGTTGTTTAAAAAGATGAATAAGTATTTATAATTTCACAATTTTTTTACTAAAAGATCAGTGGTAATGTTTTAAATGGCTTTAAAATCTGATTTTGTCATTTCCAACTATTTATGACCACTGTGAAACAAACATCAAATATGGTTGAATACTAACTCATAAATATTCCAAAATGGCCCAAATTTAATTTAATTAAGAAAATAACACAAAATATCTAAATTGAAACCTCAATTCCAATAATGAACTACTATATATTTTTTAAAAACATGCCCTAATACTCGTACCCAAAATTAATTAAAATCAACTCTAAAATTTAACTTTTCATCACGCCGATTTACGTCGTCGCGCCATTGTCGTTCGATATTATCTCTGCTAACACGCTTTACTTTATATGTGCAGCTGATTTTTTGAAGAAAATTTTGTTGCATATACATTTTTAAACTCACAGAACACTATAAAATTTGATTGTTTAAAAGCTAACAAATTTGAACAACAGAAAACCCAAGCTCACGACTTTGAGGTTGAATTTTCATTAACTTGAGTAAAAAGAGTAAGAGAAGTAATGGTCATTCTCACAGAGAGCAGGGCATGTGCATTATGGACCGAGCGATTCGGCCTTACGAAGAGATTAAGTAGAATTATGATTCGCTATATTAAAGAGTCGTCATCAAATTGTCTCGTACATTTGATGCACCCTCGATGATAACTTAGTCATCAATCCACCATCAAAGAAATCTTTGCCAATAACTTAACACGGAACACGTGGATCATGACCTACAAACTTGAGACTGATCATAGGTTATTTGATCGCGCTTAGATTTTTATTACAGTTTGACACTTTTTCTTGTCATAATTTTCTTAAATTTTTTAATGTTAGATTTAGTTTAACTTGCAAATTATAATTATAGTCTTACAATATTATTAAAAACTAGAAATGATAAGCCGCTTCTAAACATTTTTCTTCACTTCGTAAAACCTTTTTTCGCGCAATAATTTTGAGCGCTATGATAGTATAGTAGAGATAATTTTCCGCTAATAAATTTGTCAGTTTTAAAGTTTACTATCGACTAACTGTTAGAAGTCCTTTTCAAGGGTCAAGTAAAAAAGATATTTCGACTTTTATAAGCAACCTATAACAATTTTGATTTATGTTAATGTAAATTCAAATTTCAGTCAGTTACTAATATTGTCCTAATAAAAAAAAATTAATAAATTCTTTAAATATATATGTATAACTTAAATTAATAGGTTGAATACTTGAATTAGACATGGAATAGTTCAATTAATAGAGCAATAGTTTGATGGGGTGAATTTGAAACTTTAGATGTTAAAGTACCTTAAAACTTGATGCGCTTTACCCTTTCTTTTGTCTATTTATCTGCAAAACCTCCAATTCTCTCTCTCCCTCCCTCTATTTCTTTCGTCGCATTTGATCGCCGGGTATTTCACCGCCTCACTTGTTCGTCGACATTCCGGCGGTCGGAGTCGAATGACTCGTCGGAGGGACTCGCCAACGAGTCTCCGTTCCTCTGCCAACCCTTGTCATCGCCGAATTTTACGAAATCGGTACACTTTCTCTTCCTGGTCCTTGTCTTATCATCGCGACTCTGGATTCCCAGATCTATGAGCCATACAAGTTTCGATTGCGATGGTCTCGGTGTCCGATAAGACATAATCGATAAATTCATCGGAGAATCGAAAAGAAACACGTGACGAGTCGTGTAAGATAAACAAAACCAGAACTTGATTCTTTCGGCGACTGTGAATCAAAGTATTGAGGATTGAAGGGATTAGGGTTAGTCTTTGTGATAGGAAGAAGAAATGTTCAAGAAAATCATGAAAGGAGCGCATAGAAAGCCCTCCAAGTCGGAAAGCAACGATTACGCACCGTCGACGACGAATGTGGTGGTGAACCACGCTTCCCGCGGCGGTCCGGCGTCTCCGAGGCCGGATTCCGGCGGAAGCGTGGCTTTGAAGCCCGTGGGGACAGTGGAAGCGCTTCCTCTGTTCAGGGAAGTCTCGGTGGGTGATCGGGCGAGCTTGTTCCTCCGGAAGGTTCAGGTGTGCTGCTTCGAGTTCGACTTCTCGGACACTCTGAAGAGTGTGAGAGAGAAGGAGATCAAGCGGCAAGCTCTGGCGGAGTTGGTGGAGTTTGTCCAGTCGGGGAAGATCAGCGAGGCCTGCCAAGAGGAGATGATCCGGATGGTCTCGAGGAACATCTTCCGGTGCCTTCCTCCGGCGTCCCACGAGAACACCGGTGTTGAGGCCGATGAAGAAGAGCCCTTCCTCGAGCCCTCCTGGCCCCACTTGCACCTCGTCTACGAGCTTCTCCTGCGGTACGTCCTACAAACGAAAAATTGGATAATTAGGCAGCTTAAACTTCAAGGATTTAGATATAGCCAATGCTTTGTTAATTATTAGTAAATAACCCAACAGCTTATGTGATATTTGGTGAGTATAAATAGACTGAGCCGACTATTTAACCATTATTTACAAAACGCCGGCTATTTTCAAATCTTATATACTTTACATGACAAAATATCTACAATTACCCAAAAAAGAAACTAAACTAGAATGGTTTTCCTTTTTCAGGTACGTGGTGTCACCGGAGACGGACACGAAAGTGGCGAAGCGGTACATCGACCATTCGTTTGTGCTGAAGCTGCTGGACCTGTTCGAGACGGAGGACCCAAGGGAGCGGGAGTACCTGAAGATGATCCTCCACCGCGTGTACGGCAAGTTCATGGTGCACCGGCCGTTCATTAGGCGGGCCATTAACAACATCTTCTACCGGTTCGTCTATGAGACCGAGAGGCACAGCGGGATCGCCGAGCTCCTCGAGATTCTGGGCAGCATCATCAACGGCTTTGCTCTCCCCATGAAGGAGGAGCACAAGCTGTTCCTCGTTCGGGCCCTCGTTCCGCTCCACAAGCCCAAGCCCATCGCTGCTTACCACCAGCAGCTCTCCTACTGCATCACCCAGTTCGTCGAGAAGGACTTCAAGCTCGCTGACACCGTCATCCGCGGCATCTTGAAGTTCTGGCCGATCACCAACTGCCAAAAGGAGGTTCTCTTCCTCGCCGAGCTCGAAGAAGTCTTGGAGTCCGCCCACTCCGCCGAGTTCCAGCGCTGCATGGTGCCTCTCTTTCGCCAGATCGCTCGCTGTCTCAACAGCTCTCATTTTCAGGTCGGAGAAAAATGAATCTTGTTTTGAAGGATTACTGAGTATGTGATCGCGCTTGAACGTCTTGAATTGTATTTGCAGGTTGCGGAACGGGCCCTCTTTTTGTGGAACAACGACCACATTGTGAGCTTGATCGCTCAGAACAGACAAGTGATATTGCCGATCATCTTCGAAGCCTTGGAGAGGAATATCCAGTGTCACTGGAACCAGGCGGTTCATGGGCTCACCGTGAATATCCGGAAGATGTTCCTCGAAATGGATGCCGAGTTGTTCGAAGAATGCCAAACCGAGCACGCCGAGAAAGAAGCCAGAGCCAGACAAGTGGAGGAGCAGAGGGAGTTGATTTGGAAGAGGCTTGCTGACGTGGCAGATCAGAGGAGAAGTGGAGGGGTAGAAGATATGGTCACGTTTTGATGACTTTCTACTTCCTCTTATATATGCATTTTGGGAATCAAATGTTTCTTACAACGTAGGAAATCATGGAACATGGTCAATCCCTCACCATTTTGATGTGTCATTCTTTTTAGTGTCTTTTATTTTTGTAATTCTTATTCTTTTTATCCCCTCAAATGAGAATCTCAATACCGATATTAGAAATGTCGGAGAAACGTCGATAAAAATAAAATGAAATTATATATACATGCAGACGTTCTTAGCAACAAACGGGCTGCAGTTTAAGATTGATTTTGTGGCAATAAATTCTCGTACTTATAAATTTGGTTCCACTAAAACTCATACCGACTTATATATATTATAATCATTTGTAATATGTAATAAAATTATTATTATTTATTTTCTTTGGCATTCACTATGATCATGTCTACTTAAGGTCCCAAAATAAAGATGTTTACTGCCCAATTCCAGACTTAGAATAAGAGACTAACAAATAAACATATTGCTCCAAGGAATTCGAAATAACAAAGAGGTGTAAATAAAAAAAATCAAAGTTACGAATTACAATCTTCAATTCATCAAGAGATTATTCGTAAAGTATAACATCCTCAATACTTTTCAATTACCGTCGTTCTCTCTCACCGTATTTTTTTGAGAAATTTCATTTTATAGACCTAAAAACATTAAAAATATACAGATTAGACGCATCTTTTTAAAAATATCTAAAACTGTACTTTAGGCTCAAAATCAGACAAAAATACCATTCAGCTCATTTATGAAGTTTAAATCTCATTTTTACCTTCAAAACCATTCAAATCTATCATAAATCCGTTAAAATCACATAAAATCATCGAAATAATGGGTATGTTACTTCATTAACTATGTTTAAATCATTTTTTGGTTGTTTTTTTGTGTTAGAATCGTTTTTTGATCGGAAAAAAATAAGTTCGTATAAAATCTGGGTATTTTTGTACGATGGTTTTGGATGAAAGTCATCATCTAAAACCATCGTACAAAAATACCCAAAATTTTGACGAATTTATTTTTTTCCGATCGAAAAACGATTTTAACACTAAAAACAACCAAAAAATGATTTAAACATAATTAATGAAGTAACATACCCATTATTTCGACGATTTTAGTTGATTTCAATGGATTTATGGTGGATTTGAGTGAATTTGAAGGTAAAAATGAGATTCAAATCTTTAATAAACTCTATAAATGAGCTGAAGGGTATGTTTGTTCGATTTTGGACCTAAAGTTCAGTTTTAAGATATTTTTAACAAGATGAGTCTAATCTGGATATTTTTAATTTTTTTGGTTCTATAAAATGAAATTTTTCTTCTTTTTCTTTTTTGCCGAAACCGCTTAAACACAAACAAAAATAAAAGTGTTGAGACGTGGAATCAGACATGAAATATTGCAATAACATTGAATAAACATGTCAGAATAGATAATTAACGTCAGAAAAAAGGTCCTCTAAAAAATTATATTGCGTAATACAAAATTAATCAAAATTAACCATAATTTACATGTTCTTGCAAAAAAGTTCAGAGAAACACTGCAATAATAACTAAAAAAAAACCAAAATAATATCTGAATTTTTATGAAACAAAAGTTAATAATCTCATTTTTAAGTTGAATTTTAAATGTTTCAAAACTAGTAACCAATGCGTATATATCTCATAAATTAAAGCATACAATTAGACTAACAATAATTTTATTTGACAACTTATTATGTTAAAAAAAATTGCGTAAGAAATTAATCGAAACAAACAAAAATTAATCTTGTTGCAAGGTTGCAAATCAAGAGAACATTTTTTATTTTATTTATAATTTTGTTCTATGTTATGAATTTCGAAATGTTCAAAATAACCAAAATTTTGTACACATAATAAGCTACTCTTGCTTTAAAAACGTAAACTAATTTAAATGTTCAATATAATTTATTAATGGGTAGTTTTTGTATATACTTAACTAAACTATAGTCAATTTCGATATACGTAACGTTTTGTAAACAAGTCGTAAATACTCAACGTAAACAGATGTAAACGAATTTATCTGACTATTTACGACTTGTTACAAAACATTGGGTATTTACGATTTGTTTACAAAACGTTGGGTATATCCAAATTGACAATGTTCGAAGTGGGTATAGAGCCAATTTTATTTATTTATTCATAACATAGACTTGTAACAAAATAAATCAAAGTTAATTTGATTTGATCTTTTTATTTCGAAAACTTTCATATTTGTGATCACTTGTTTCATATTTTAAATTCAGAATTTCGAAATCGAAATAATAAAAGAACATAATATTTCAAACGAAGAAATAGGTTATTTCAAATATAAATAAACGATTAAAATATATAATATATTAATTGATTAATAAAACAAATAAACAAATTTGCCACATTATTAAATTTTTTTTTATAAATGTAAAAGAGTTGACGAAATGTAATTTGAGTTTGAGTTGACTTAGATGAAGAAATGTTTCATGAAAATTGTAAGTTTTTTTTTTTTTTTTTTTTTTTTTTTTTTTTTTTTTTTCTATTTATGAAAATTTGACCTTTTACTTGGCTTCCGACTGGCCTTAATAAAGGCATAGACATATAAACAAAAAGAGCAGAAAAGTATATATAAATTTCGACAAAAAAATTATTGCGGATGAAAATATTAATATACCGTTTTTGTTAATATTCTCACCAGCATATGATTTTTTTGTGGAAGATTTATATTTTACATTTCTTTTTACATTTATTTTTTCGACAAAACTTTCTATATGTCGATTTGTCGTAATTGAGGAACGTCCAAACAAGATATAAACGACATTTTAAATCTTGATTTTTTTTTATAGAAGAAAATAATTTTTTGTTAAGAAAAACAAGAGTAGTTGTTGGTTTGGTTGTGACTTGTGAACTTTGAGCCATAATTCCTAGGAAAAGGAAAAAGAAAAAAATTGAGCCATAATAAATAGTATATGGTTATGCACACATGATATCTGTGCTTATCTCGTCGATAAACGAAGTGGAGAATGTCAAAGAAAACAGGGCAGTCACTGCAAAACGACGTTCCATGGAGAGCTTCGTCCGGGAAGAAGCCAATCCCCAAAATTCACCATTCTCCGATTCTCCGAGTCTCTAACAACCCCACTTCCATCTACGCCATTTCTATCATCAGAGTATTTTCTCCCTCCCTCTTTCTCTCCACACTTTTGTTTTATTTATATTAAATTTCTTTGTAATGATTTTCCGTGTGTTGCGATTGTGAAGGAAAACAATCCAATTGGGAATGGGTTTGCTTCGGATGCTATAGTTGAATCTGCTGGCCCGGATTGTATCGTCCCTGGTCAGATAACACCTATCAAATTGCTTGGCCTTAAGGTTTCTTTTGCTAATTTTTCATTCACTTATTAAATCATTCGGAATGGGTTTCACAGGGCATGGTTTTATGCTATCCTCAGTAAAGTCTCCATTTTTGCTAAGCTCTTGTTGCTTTGTTCGAGTTGGGTCATTGATTGATTTAGTCCTCTCTGAGTGAGTATCACTTTATGTTCTTGTTCTTCATCGGCATGATTGTGCTTTTTAGGAACTGTAGTAGGCTATGTTTTGTTAGGCTAGGAGTAAATATATTATGATTAATTGTAAGCGAAACCAGTCTGTGATTTTATGGTCCACACCATCCAGTTTTTGAAAAGGTAAAAGCTTTCTTTGGTTTCCAACAAGGTTGCTATCATGAAAGCCGTTAACTTCTATTCCCAGTTTGTTATGATCAGTGTCCCTGATTCAACCTAACCACAAATCGATTAGTAAAGTAATGAATAAAATCACAGATTTATAATGTGTACAAGTAGTCCACCTTTGAAGTCTCTGTGAGTGATAAAGTTTGCTTCCAATCAAGTTTTACTCAATAACCGGTAAGGGTATTGATGTTACGAGCAGATTATCATCAACGAGGCTCTTATCTTTTTTTTATTACTACTATTAATCTCAGCTTAAGGTTTTTTATTCTTTCTTTTGTTTTCCAGTTTTATAATAATCGTTTTGTTCTGAATGCAGGTATGGCCAATCGATGTGAACCTGAAATTTTTGGAACCAGTCGGACGAGAGCTTCAAAACCTTGGAAAGGTAAAAGCTCAAAACTTTCATATAGTTCTTTTTGGGTTTTCAAACTACCTGAATGATCTTTCTTTACTTGTATCGCTGCTAATCATGGGTCTAGTTATTTTTCTTCACCGAACACTTAAAACCCCCCGAAAAGAAATAAATGGTTTTGCTATATGATTTTAAATATGTCATTTGATCTCGTTAGTTATGTAAGTTTTTTATAAAATTAAAGCGGATTATTTTCTGATGCAGTTCATGGATAGTGCGGTCAACCTTATGAACAAATCATTCATTGATCCTTAGTGCCGAACACTGTTTTTGGGCTCCGAGGTTTCCGGTGAATAACTAGCCATTAGTGAGATATCTTCTTTTTATGCTCTAAATATTCTTGTGAATGTTTATGGTTTAAATATCTAATCTACTACTCTTGTTTTGGTTCAAGGGTGTCCAGTTACACTTTCAGTTATACAGGAAAAGTCTTGTCGCTAAAGTTTTCTTGCTTATGAATCAATTTTTCTTCTGCTTATGATCTGAAAGATGAAATTGACCTATTGACCTGCAATTCCCATGTGGATTAAGTTCAGCTCAAAACCACGCTAAAATAATATGCATTTTACATGTTCTTGTATAGTTTTCCTTATTGAAGGCCATGCTTATTTTTCTTTCTTCCCGGCGTTTAGAAATGTTTAATAACGAGATGCTTTGCCAAACCGACTGAGCGGCAAGGTAGAATTTTGATAATTAATAGTCTTCTTTCAATAATCTCTGAACATGTTCACTGACCCCCCCTAACAGATTAATTTCCTGCGATTTAAAAAAAATTATACGAACCTAGTCTTTAAATTCATTCTGGTTCGAACTTTGACATTACCTTTAAATTTTATGACGATGTCGTCACAAATTAAGTATGATGTGACAAATGTTTTCTCAAATCATCATATTTTGTGACAACATCGTCACAAAACATATCCCCTTAATAAGAGTAACATTGGTTCACACGAATTAGAGTATTAATTTAAACATTTTGTCAAAGCAATTTTTTTTAGTTCAGGTCTCTAACAAACATGTGCAACAAATAATCAACCAAGTACATACACATACAAAAGTAGTGATAGGAATACTATGATCAAGGAGTGACAAAATCACTAACTATAGTAGTATAAGTACAAATATAAGAGAGGCGTAGGGCAAAAAATCTCATAAAAAATTTACAAATATTAAGTACAAAGATTATCACATGTATCATCACTGCCAGTCTCATAAATCTTTTGAAAAATGATTTCTCCTTCCCAGTCCGCCTTCGTCCAGGGAAGATGGGGCACTTAAAAATTTTATAATGGCTCGTGAAGTTATTTAAAAGTTAAGATCCATAAAAAGTAAAGATGGCTTATTGGGGATTAATATGGATATGAGCAAAGTTTTTTGACATATTGGAATCAAGATTCGAATTTTAATGCCGATAAACAGAGCCGCCGACTCTAAAATACGAAAATCTCGTTTGTCGAACGAAATTTCAACGGAACAAATGTGAAAACCGGAAAAAATAATAACGATGGCAATGCCGTTTGCCGAACAAAATTTCGATAAAAATACAAAAAAATTGATGAAAATATTATTGATTAATTGCATAATTTATAACATAAAGTTCATACATATAAAAAGATAAAAAAGAAATTATCCAATACGAATAAAACCACAACCAATGCATCATCTAAATTTTACTATATGATCTAACAAAATATATGGATTTTTGCCCTAAACAAAGAATATAAATTTAAAATATAAACAACTAAACAATATAATAAATATATTTTCATATAGTTTATTCAATAGAATCAGTACTAATCAATTTTTTTATTTTTTTTATTTATGTGTTAATAATTCTTCCTATTTATTATTTCTTAATCAGGAATAGATTTCTTATTTTGGAAATATATTATTATGTATTAATGCTCGATATCTAAGTTTATAGGTACATTTCACGAGCCCCGAAAAAACATTGCAAGTCGAGTTTCATATAGTTTATTCAATAGAATCAATGCTAATCAAATTATTCATTTATTTATTTATGTGTTAGTAATTCTTCCAATTTATTATTTCTTAATCGGAAATAGATTTTTTATTTTAGAAATATATTATTATGTACTAATGCTCGATATCTAAGTTCATAGCTACATTTCACGAGTTCCGAGATTGCATCGCGCGAGTCGAGTTTCGATTGAGAACTCGACAATTTCAGGAAACGTTCGGCAAATTTATGAAGTATAGATAGTGCAGAAAAATGCATATAGTATATAATGACATACTTTTCTTCTTCGATCATTAATGTTAATTTATATTTTAGAAATGTCACGCTGACAGTTTTTTCACAAAACCTACTCGAAGATTTAATCTAGGTTTTCCTCTCTAATGTACCTACTTAAACATTATCCTGTCTATTATGTTTTCATTTCTATATATGGCTTTCACTTTTTCTAACATTCTATTAATCTTAAAGACAAATCAGCAACTTCAATATTTAATAAAATTATCATTGAAAATGTATAAGTTCCAAAAATTGATGATGCGATAAGCAAGTCAGACCTAGACATGTCATATCCTCATCTTACAGGTGTCTCGTTTACTTGTAAATAATTATAACCTCTTTTTAAATTTTTGTATAAATATTAACACTTTATCTCCGACTAATTTTAAAACGACATATAAATGCATTTGCAGTTATAAGATACAACTAATCATATTGTCACATGCAAATTGATCACGTATACATTTCTATTTTTTTATGTAGTAGTTATCACTAAGCAAACATATGATACTTTATTATATGGACCTAACTTACAATTGGCAATTTGAAAGTTGAAACGAATATCATTAATAAACACTTGATATTAATTGAGTTTAATTATATACCTTATAATAAACTAATTTTATGTAAGCCGTTGGATTGGTGGAGTTCCCACAAAACCAGTGGTCATCCACGTAGCAAAGTGTTTCTGGTCACATTCTCTCTCTAGTCACTCTCTCACTCTTTTTGGCTCTTTTGCCACTATTTTATCAGCATATAAATTAGACCTATTAGTTGTATTGTCCCATGCATATTCAGAATAAAAAAAATGGCCTTATATCAAGTAGATGAAGCAGCTATAAGGGAAGATAACGAACAATTGCGCAAAGGGACGTGGGTTGATGAGGAAGACGAGAGACTTGCTTACTATGTTCAATTCATGGGAGATAAAAAATGGGATTCTTTAGCAAAAGCCTCAGGTAGACTATCACTTATTATATATATAAATATTGAGGACGGAGCCACTTCAAGATAGGGCGGGCGTAAGTTCTCTCTAAAAAATATTGTCTATTGCCCTTTTTCTCCGTTTATTTATTTCATTCTTATTTTGTCCTAAAATTTTACAAATGAGTACCTACTGAACCCTTTAAATTTTAATTCAGCGAAAATGTTAAGCATTATATATTGGTGCAACTTAGGTTTATGTAACAAAGGTTTCTCTTCATTTTACAGGGCTAAGAAGGAGTGGTAAGAGTTGTAGGTTAAGGTGGTTAAACTATCTTCGGCCTAATATAAAGCATGGACACATTAGTGTGGAAGAAGAGAATATTATTCTACAACTTCATCAGAAATGGGGTAACAAGTAAGTTTTGTGTTATGATTAAAGCGCATAGAGTGTTATTATTTTTCGTTCTTCCTATATACTAATTAAAACGGTAATTATATTGTAGGTGGTCAAAAATTGCTCAACAATTGCCAGGAAGAACGGACAACGAGATAAAGAATTTTTGGAGAACTCATCTAAGAAGAAAAGGTGTACAAGCTCGAGAAATTGTAGTACTAGAGAAGGCCAAAGAAGAATTATTGTGCCAAGATAAAATTGAGTCAACTAATTATAAGAAATATGATGATAATTATGAGGCTTATCATAATGATCATGAACATCGCAACTCATCCGTTGATGAGCTTTTGGGAACGAGTTGGGACAATTCTTCTGAAGCTTCAGCAGTATCTCCCGACTTTGCATTCACCAATTCGCCATATGAAAACCGATTCGCTGATTGGATATCGGAGTATTCAAATAATAAGCAAAATGAAAGTGTAGAGTCTTCATTTAGTTCGAGTCATTTACAATTTTGGAATAGTGGTCTCGAGTATTCTGATTCATGGGAGTGCTCATGGTCTCTATGGAACATGAATTAATTACTGATAAAAGAATATCCAAATTGTTGTGCAAACGCTTTAGACACTCGTGTATACAAAAGAAGCAGTTTTAATCTTTTTCTGACTACGTAGTTATTGAATATTTAAAATAAATAAATATCAAGACGTAAAGAGAAAAAAAAATGAGATCATGTATGGATAAGTTTTTTTAATTGAACTAATTAAAAATTAAGAATGCAAGTTATAAAGAGATTAGATAAGTGACGTAATTAAGGTGGGTCGTGTTTGAGTTGCGTAATAAATCCCAGTCCATCTTCTTATCTTGGATCAAGTGTCTTTCTATATACATACGTGTGTGAGTGTTTTAGTATTTACTTACGATTTTGTATTAAATTTCTTGCTAAAAATAGAGCTTATGTGAATAAATTGAAGATAGATGTATGTATATTCATATATACGTTAGAGATAATGTGCTGTATAGTTTACGGAAATAATACAGTATGCCCTATTTATGATAAGGCAGTTCATACATTTATTTTCTGTATAATAGTGTGCACTAGGTCACGCTCAAGATCTTGTTAGCTAAATGGTTTAGTCACGATTTCTAAAGATAAGGTACAAGATAATATTATCCGCTGAGCAACTAGATTATATAATGAACAAGATTATATAGAGAACAATACAAAATAACGTCATGCTAAATTATAACAATTATACTAATAGTGGTTACAATAACGACAAAAGCTTATATCAATTATTATAATAAAATAACGATTTGGGAGCCTGAATTTGGCTTGAAACCTACTATGACTACTTAACAAATTGGTTCTACATCTATCTAGCAACACTTCAAAAAAAAAAATCTAGCAACACGCTTGCATTTATTATACATTCAATTGTAACCTAAATTATTCAATATCTACGAAACTTACGTCATTTTTTAAATCCAGGGTATGTGGGGCTACATATAAACTGTCTATCGTATATATTTAATTTTAATTTTTTTTATGTGAATGTGTATCCAAAGTCTAAAACATGATATATTTACCAAAAGCAAAGAAAAAAAAAACAAAAAAGGAGAGAGAGAAGCAAAAGTCTCACTCCCCAATGATGATCTGTTTCCATTAAGATCAAGTTGCTAATCAGTCCAAACAATTATGAAATATGAGTCCAAGTGTCACAACACATTCTTGAGGTTGAGAGTAATAATGGGAATGATAGTATCACACCAAAGGAAGAAAGTTGAGAGTGATAAGAGAGTGAGAGTAAAAGAAGGTAAGATCGGAATGGATTTGCCAGACATTTCATCTGTGTAGTCTGGACCAAACCCTAACCCGAACCCATTTGTACCACCATTTGGCCCTGCGTCCCACTTTCCCAAGTTGTTGTCCCTGTACATCGTCACAATACACATTATTGTAAATTATAATAATCCTTTAATCTTCCACTTACAGCTTTGATAATTTGATATTATTTTGTCCCACGCTACTCATATTTTCAAACACATTGGTCAGACCAGACCAGACATAAAGTCAAGGACGAGCTTATAGGGATAATCAATAATAATAAAAATAATAACCTGCCACCAACGCCAAGTGGGCCCGCGTGCCACGTGAGCATGTCAATGAGGACAGCAGATTTGGGCTCCACGCTGAAAGCCTTTTCATACTTGAGTTCAACAGCCGCTCCCGAGGCCACGAAATAGGCTCCATTTACCATAATGTCCCCCTCGGATCTCCAGTTCCAGCTCATCCACTCTCCTTCCCCGGTGTCCACTCTCTTCGTCACCTGTCAGCATCACCATGATCACTCTATCATCATCTGAATGACGATTGATGACAGAGCCTGATTACTCTATCATCATCATCATCTGAGAGAGAGAGAGAGAGGTCGACGAGACCTGCTTGGCGTTGCGGTTGTAAGGGGCGTTGTAGCGGTTGCCCTGGCTGTTGATGGTGGGGTTGCCGCTGCCGCCGATGGCGTACATCTCCCACTTGGTGTAGTCGTTGTTGACGACGTGGATGTAGCCGCGGCGGCAGCGGGGCATGCGCTGGACGAGGCGCTCGCCGAAGTGGTTGAAGGCGATGGTGACCTGCATGCCGGAGTCCGGGAGGTACTCGTCGCTGTGCCCCAGCAGCATCACCTCGTTGTGGTGCGAGAAGTAGTTGTTCGAGATCGTGATCCCCGTCGACCCCATCACCGCGTCGATCAGCCCGTCCTTGCAGTGCGACAGCGAGCAGTGGTCTATCCATATCTCCTTCGCCCCGAATATCGATATCCCGTCCCCGTCCGATCTCGTTCTCCACCCGTAGTGACTTGGGCTTGACCGCACGTTAGCATTGCCTGCCCATTACATATATCTTACTACTCAAAAATCACATCTTTGGATATAAAAAATACCTTGAAACCAAATAAATCACTAAATTGCTATCAAACAATTTCTTTTCTTGCATAACCCAAAAATGCCGAAATTTGGTTGGATTATTTTATTTATTTATTTTGTGTTTCTGTAGTTGTAGGATACTTAAAAATAGTGACAAGAATGATTTTTTTGATGAATGGAATCGAGTTTGAAAGATTTCAAAAAGTGAGAATTTCAAATTATTAGTGAAATCCAATGAATTAAAGATGCATTTCGCTCTAGAATGGGACATAAATTATATTTTTAAATACTACCAAAATATTGGATTTAACTAGGACATTTTCATTTCTTTTTTAGTTTAGAACTCTTATATTTTTAACCAATAAGTAAATAGCCACAACGTAAACTCCCATTTTTATAATGCAATTAAACAAATCGGGAATAAAACGTAATTTTTATAAATATTTATTTAAAATCTGTGAAACATTAAATAGATAGCAATCTTAAAACGTTTTAACTGGTTAATTTATTGTATTATTATCATTACCTGAGGAATAGCAATGGTGGATATGAATATTATGAATGATGACGTTGCTGATATACTGCAAGGTAATGCAACCACCGCCAACGATATGAACGTTGGCTCCGCGGCCATCCAAGGTCTTGAAGCTGTTGAAGATGAGCTCTTGGGAGAGCTTGATAAGCATGTTCTCGGGGAAGACGATCCAGAGAGGCTCGTCTCTGATGACGGCGTAGCGCAGAGTGCCGGGCTTGGGAGTGACCGGATCGTCGTCGGAGTTGTCAGTCACGAAGTAGAACTCGCCGCCTTTCCCGCCCAAAGCGTGCTGACCGAACCCAATGCCGCAGTCCGCGAGGCGCTGCCGGTTGTTGGGCCATTCCGGGTCGCATTTCCAGCAGTCGTCGATCGGGTTTCCGGTCAAGCACGACTCCTCTGTCATCATTTGCCTCCTCGCCATCGACGCGTTCACTTTCCTGCTCAAAACGTTTGTATTTATTCTAGTACATTCTACATTTAACGAATTGAGCAGTTTAACTGAATGAATATTTACAAAATTGTTAACTTTGAATTAGCTGATGACCGCCGGTCACTATTTACGGTGACGTTTAAGCATGGATATTTAATTTTTTCACTATTTACGGTGACGTTTTAACATGGCCTATGATTATATTGTACAATTCTCTAGCAAAGTAGTTAGAATTTTCTTTTCCCATTTAATTATCTTGCGACCACTGTTTTTATCAACAAATAATTTTGAGCAAAAAACCTCATTTTACACTAATTATTAACTTTTTCTAAAACTAAAGTTTAGTTTTAGAAAAAGTTAAAAAACATTTATTATATCATTGGTATACTAAAAAAATCTTGAAAGTATTTTATTATAGATAAAAAAAATTATGGGTATGTTTTTTGTATTATAAAATAATATAATAACCGTTTAGTCATCTTTAGGAAAAGTTAATAAATTTTTTTGTGGTATAAAATAATACGCTACATATGTATTAGATTTAAGAAATGTAGTTATTAATATTTTTATTTATTATACTGAATGTTTTTTTAATTGATTAAAAACTTATTTTCTTGTATATTCACAAGTTTTGGTATCTTAAAAATATATACTCAATGCGAACTATTATTTTTTTTTATCAGATTAGAGATATCTTATCCAACTCAAGTGACGAAGTATCCACAGTACAAACAACTAAAATGCAATATTGTGTTAAACCTCGCTTACGGACTCGGACCGGTTCGGCAGTAACTGGACTGGACCTCTAACGGACCAAACGGAAAAACAAATAAAAGTCTAATTAAGGATTAAAAGAAGTGAAAAAATAAGTATATAAATAGTAGGTATCTTTGCCCCCATTACCCCTAATTATAAAGCCAAAATCTCTGTAAATTGGTCTTCATTGAAATTTATTAAAGAAAATAGGAAGATATTTCTAAACAAAAGTACTTACAAGAGATCTGTATGGCTCATCAAAACTTTCCCAGTAGAAGTACACCATTGACAGTTGAATCTCTTTAAAAAAAGATGGACTGGTTATTTTCGAACGCAGTTTGCATTACGCAACAATACTTTATCTATTTTGTTTTGTTTTTTTAAAGTGCTTGTTTGAGGACAATGTGTCTTTTGATAAAGAGAATAGTAACAATAATGTATCCTTTCTTTTTCGTCAAAATAATGATATTTCAATGAGCGGTGGATCTTTAACAGGTTGAAAAATGTAAATATGCATACTATAGAAGATGAGCTTATAACAAAATTGGATCTTCTGTTTTCTTACAAAGAACAATAATGTGAGAACATAACATGGAATGTGGATAATGTATATTGATATATTTATTATTTTGGATTGAGTAATATTCTGGAAGCTATTAAACTAAAATATCCAAATGCAACATAAAATATTTGCAGAGCTTGAGAACACACACAGACACACAAGTATATATATTTTATGTGTTATGCTTGCCTGTGAACTTCTTGGGCAACTTGATCTGGGAAAGGGTGTTGACCAGGAAGAGTGAAGTTGAGACTGGTCATAGTGATAGAGGCTGTGAATGAAGTATTTGAAGCAGCAACAATGCAAGCACTAAAGAGAATTGAGCTCATAACATTCATAACACTCACTCTCAACAAACTTTTGCAGTCCATCTCTGATAATGATGAGCAAGTTAGTACTGCTTGAGAGTATCTTTGAGAGTGAGCTACCAAAGATTCATATTGATTTCAGAACAGTCATAGTGATTTTCTAGTTTGAGAAAGAAAAAAAGGGGTTATATTGAGTGGAGAGAATGGTAAATATAATGATAAATCATGGCAAAAGACTTTTCTGTTGTATGTAATAGTATATTCACTCAACGAGGTAAAAGCGGAAAGAAACAAGGAGTGGAGAGAGAATCCACGCCTGTTTTCCGAGAGAGAAAAGGTGGTCGCTTTGTTGGAATCTGAGCAGATAAATGGTATAGTCAATGTTACTACTGCTATGCGTATACCTATATAGCTCGTATACAGCTATACCCACCGTAGTTATTATGATCAAGACAGAGCAAAGATTGGAAAAATAATTAAAATAATTTTCCTAAAACAACTCTAAATGGAACTGCTATGCTATATAAAGCCTTATTTTGTTTGACGTGGCAGGTTACAATTCGGCCCAAATACC
Organism: Urtica urens; assembly: GCA_958296335.1. Classification (NCBI taxonomy): domain Eukaryota; kingdom Viridiplantae; phylum Streptophyta; class Magnoliopsida; order Rosales; family Urticaceae; genus Urtica; species Urtica urens. The sequence continues at coordinate 3,602,383 of OY282521.1, forward strand.
GTTGTCCATGCAATAAAGCATAAAAAGTAGATTTTGTACGAGCGTTGTTTGTGTCTTTAACTTAAGAATGGTTATTGTATTAGGACTGGATTATTTTTAGAGATAGGACTATCGAGATTTAGTGTAAAAAATATCTTTAATTATTTTGTATTTTTCATACTAAATTACTAGTTTCATCGAGAAATAGCACATTTTGTGTCTAAGTCTAAGAATCAACATAGACCATGCCGAATATGAGATCGGTGCGCATAGGTGTTTTTAGTTAGAGAGTTCTTTTCTAATCTTGCAACGACATTTGCAATCCACCTCTACGTAGAGTTAGCGCCCAATAAACCTGGATTAACGGACCGGACATATCGGTCCGTTAAAGTCTGGTAATTATTAACGGACTGGACGGACCGGTTCGGTCCGTTCAAGGGAAAAAAAATTAAAAAGTACATTTAAAATTTTTTTGGGAAAATATAAATATTTTTTTTTGGCATTTGAATCTAAGATCTAACGGTCAGATTTAAAAAAAAAATTATATATATATTACCGGACCTTACCAAATCAAGGGATCCGTTCCGGTAACCTTAACGGACCACAAATGTCCGTTATTTCCAAGGGGTCTTGTCCGGTCCGTTAGGCCAGGATTAGCGCCCAATATCGACGACAAGTGAGTGAAAGTTCAAACCAACCACTTGAGAGTAGTCAAGGTGGTGTCTAAGAGAGGCGACAGAGTTTGGGAAGGTATTGCACCACATCTTCAGAGACGTGGGAGATTTAGACGAATTTACTATTATTTATATCGCGTCTTTGTAATGTTGAATCGCGACTCGAGTGAGACTTGTCCCTCTTTTTTCGAAGAAAGTTATTAGTGCCGGTGATCAAGAGTTATGATACTGCTTGGGGGTTTAAATCCTTAATTTTTTTAGATTGATTGTTTACGTACGCGTGGTTTCAGTTATCTTTGTTTATATTTCTTGTAATCATGATATTCGTCTGTCAAATGTGAAGGATTTTATGATATTTTCCGTGGTGTCGATATGCTTCAAAGAAATAAAAGCAAAACAAAAGGAAAGTTGAAAGATTAAACAGAGATGATAATATATCCTTATTAAATATTAGTATATTAAGACTAAAGGAGTCTTAAGAGTTTGGGAAGGTATTCCACCACATCTTCATAAGGTGGGAGATTTAGACGAATTTACTATTATTCATATATCGCGTATTTGTAATGTTAAATCGCGATTCGAGTGAGACTTTCCCTCCTTTTTTCGGAGAAAGTTATTAGAGCCGGTGATCAAGAATTATGATCGTTCTTGGGGGTTTAAATCTCTAAAAAAATTTAGATTGATTGTTTATTTAGGCGTGGTTTCAGTTATCTTTGTTTATATTTTTGTAATCATAATTCGTAATGTGAAGATTTTTATGATATTTTTCCGTGATGTCGATATGCTTCAAACAAATAAAAGCAAACAAAAGGAAAGTTGAAAGATTAAACGGAGATGATGATATATCCTTATTAAATACTAGTATATTAAGACTGAAGGAGTCTTAATTTTCTATAACACCTAAAATTAGGTGGTAGCTGTATAATTTTATTGTATAATGAAATGCAGAATTTATGTTGTGTTTTAATGAAGTGTCAAGTTCAATTTCAGTTTTTTAAAATGCGACCCTATATTTTTGTTTAATTAAAATGATAAAAAATATATACTATGATATAAATAAGCGTCACGTATCTTTTTCTATTCACTTTTAATTTAATTGATGTTAACTCTTATACAAAAAAAATCATATAAACTCAAAATAAGTGCGTTTACTTTAAGTACCAAAATTTGAAATAGAAAACATTTTTTAAATCGAAATAAATTACAAATTTGGTAAATTATTTTGGATATATTTCGCGTTTGGTAAATTATTAATAAATGACCAGTCTAAATCATTTACAATTTTTTTGAGATTATTTTAGCCCAAAAATTTACAACAAAAACGAAATTAACAAATCGATCATTTTTTTAAATAAATTGAGATAACGTTACTTATATTCAAATTCTTACATTTACATGGATTAATTATCCAATTTTTTGAATTAAAAAACACTTAACGATACTAAAGACGATTTAGCTTTTGTGCCATATGTAAATGGTTTAACAAATTTTAGAAAGAAAAAAATTGGTTCAGAATTTTTACAAGAAAATCAGGAATTTGGTCACAGCAGAGATCCCATATAATGCCTTGAAATGCTTGAATGAGGGGTCATGCAAAAGTTTACAGTTTTATATTTTGTATCTAAATTAATAATAGTTTTTCATTTTAGTTTTAAATAATATGTTTTATACTACAACAACTAATCAATTAAACCACGTGATTTTTATTGCAACCGGCGTTTCGAATTTATTAGCCTCTAGCCAACGTTTCGAATTTATTATCAATTTTTTTATTTAATTTAATTATATTAAATATATTATTAGCATACAAATAGGAGGGACACTGGATATAAGGGATATAAGGGTATGGATTAGTGTCTATTTGTACCAGTTATTCCAATGACTAATTTTTAATTATTTCATCAATTAGAACTATTATAAACTCACCATCAGAAAATGGCTTATTAACTATAACACCCTATATAAGATATAAAATCTAATTGCATGTTGCTACGACATTACAAGTTTACATGCATTATTCATTTGAATACGAAGAATAGCCAATAATGGAAACACGGAATTAAGATTGATGCTAATTATCCGGGGGAACAAACTCATCAATTCCCTCATTATCCATTCTTCCTTTTATCAACACAATGGTCCCATTAAAAATCACTAAAGAAAATAAGCTTAAATGTTAATCATACTTTTGAATTTCAATTACAAAGCTCAAAGCGCATTCATGAGTTTCGAACACGTCTAAATCCCAAAATTAACATCGAGGAATTGTTAAATCTTTATTATAATTTTTCACCCGAATATGTTATTATATTTACAAATTGGAGAAGTTGGGGTCCACTGCTTTATTTATTTATTTGAGGTCCACTTTGCAACTGTCTGTTTGAAGTTTGATATCCATAAATTAAGTGCTAAAATTAGTCACTTTCAGCTGAAACTTGAAACTCTTTGATTAAGTTTATTCATCCTAAACTAGGTTAATCTATTTTATCAACTAGTTTTTTTTCTTCTAAATAACTATTAACCGTTTTAACTAGTTTTCACAACTCATAGCCTCATTAATAAATATTAATAATGTAGCATACTATTAGACCATCTCCAACTAAACCTGGCGTACCGGGACGGGACAGGATGTGACTAAGAGGTCCGTCCCAGTAAGCAAAAAATCGATACCGGAACTCTCTATTTCAATTCCGGTACGGGACCGGGAGTCCCGTTTTATGGTTACCGGGACCCAGACTCCCAGTTGGGTCCCGGGTTTTTTTTTTAAAGAAAATGTTGGCCGTCGGGTGGAAGATCCGACGGCCATTTCATTAAAATTACATATATTTTTTTTTAATAAGATCGAGAGTTTTCTTCCGGTCTCTCCTCCCGGTTCCGGACCGCTAACTAACGGGACCGGAAGTCTCATTTTGTTTCTTACCAGGAGTTCACCGGTAGCGGTATCGAGACTTTCAGTAAATCAGGTTTATTTTCAACCATACTTTAAACACTAAATTTGGTTGGGAAAATGCTCTAATCATATTGCTTTTATCCACCAAATTTGATGTTATAAACAATAACACGCCATATTTGACGTAGTACTGTTTACATAACAAATGTTCTTTTTTAATACTTTTATACTTATAATTACTTAAAAGTATTTATTAATAATAAAATAATATAAGTTAAATAATATAATAATTATGAAATTTTTATTTTTTTGTAAAAGTCCAAATTTGATGTTAATTTAACACCAAATTTGATGTTATGAGTTGAAAATGGCTTCATGATTTTAAATTTAACGTCATACTTTGAAATGTGAGGTTTTTATTTAGCTTACCAATAATGCTAATTTGGAAATGTAACACACCCCTTTAAACGTCAAGTTATTGAGTTCCTCTTAAGGCTCTTGTTGCACTCTTCTATATCTCCTTTAGTGATTTATGCCACATAGATGACCTGGTTTTAGATTAGTGAAATAAGATAATATGATATACTTTACAAAGTGGTTTGTCAAGTTTCCAGATAAAATAATTGAAAAAGAAATGTTGTAGAGATTGACGCTCTTGTATATGTACAAAAGTCATTTCATATTCCTTTCCTATCAATCATGTAAAGTAGAAAAATACATGGGACCGTTTGGATATATAAAGCGTTTCAGAAGCACCATTATAATGGTCTACATATCTTTATTGGATTTGGTTCCTTCTTGCTAGCTTTTTCAAATTTTTGTCAGTGAAATCGGATATACCATAGAGTTACAAAAAAACATTTACAAGATGAAAATAGTCTTAGGAAAAACATATATCTGTAACTTTTCTAATATATATACACCTTTTTTATTTATGGATGATTTGGAAATATGCATATCACATTCGCATTATAGGATAAGGCACTGAGAGGTAGTCATAAAAGCGCTAAAAGTCGCAGTTTATTCTTACGGCGGATTAAGAATAATTGAACTGATACAAAGACTAATATTGATTAGTAAAATAAATTAGGTGTATTAATCAATAGTAACATGATTGGAGCATAATTTATGATAATGTACGACTGATCTAATTTTAAGCAAATAGTATGTCCAATACTAAACAAAGTCTCTTATCTTCTTTCCAAAAACATAAAAATAAAAATAAGAAATAAAGCGCCGGAAGTGTTTTATCAGTTTATGGAAATAATTGAATTAGAAAACTAATGGATATAATGTGCAATGCTTGTAAGAGTGTGCACGAGGTTAGCCACTTTGTTGACAATTGTGGTTCTTCTGTGTGGGTCCCACTTTCTTTGACTAAAGAGGAGACTCTATTGTCAGTCACTGTCAGGTAAGTCCTAACCGTGCCCCATCATATTCGGTGATCATGATGCTTCATTTGGTGGTTTATATTAAGATAATTAAGCGTGTTAGCTTCTATGATTTCGAAATATTTATGTATTATCGTAGTACATACTAACATTTGCTTTGGCTAGAAAATGTATGTTTAAGCTTGGTCCCAGTGCCGGCCAATATGCATCTGGTGTGTGGCTTAAGGCAACATTTAAAAATATGGCATAATCATCATGATGAGACATTTAAAAACACTTAGTTTTGTATGATAACATATGTCATCGTATTTAACAAATTTAATTAATACCTAAAGAAAAAATTAACATTAGTAACAAGACTTTTATACATTTTTTTAGTCGAGTAAGTAATTTTCAGAAATTTATAATAATTAGGCCGAATTTTAATTAGGTGGATTCAAAATATATAATTATAATTAATAGGCCGAATTTATGAGAAAATTGGAAATATTTATGGTGGAATATAATTGGACAGGAGAAATTAATTTTGGTAAATAATATATACGAAATCAGCATCCTTAAACCTCAGACACTTTTCTTTCGAAAAAAACTTTCTCTCACTAGACTCGATTCTCTCTGTATACTCCATTCTCTCTTCTCTATGTATACTCAATTCTCTCTATCATTTATCAAATTATGATTCTCACTCGATACTCTTGATTTTCGATTCTATCTCTAGTTTTCACTTGAAATCCTAATCAAACGAAAAATAAATCACGTCGACATGTATGATAATATACTCTGCTTAATAAGTGTTGTTCAATTTTTGGATGTTCATCTCTGTTAATTTATGTTCAATCGGATTTTTGGATGTTAGTTTGATTTTTTAAACATGTATCATAATATTGTGGTTATTTTTTATGAGGAATTTTGGATGTTAATTTCCATTGATTTAATGACGAATGCAAGTTATCATGTTACAGTAATCATCATGACTGTACATGTTAAAAAAACAAAATTAATGGTTGTTGAACCAAATGAATCTCCATAAATGAATAACAGTAAAGTAACTTCAAGAAATTCGAGAGAACGGATATCGACAAAACATACAATATATAAAAGAGATGAAGATTGAATTGTGGAGAAAATAATTAATCCTACCTAAGTTTAAATGTTTAATTGATTAAACATAATTAAAAAGTAAATCCCAAATTTTTGGACATCATTTGAGGAATATTTGTCGAAAACTTTTGTTTTTTTAAAATAATGTTGTATACTTTCACTCGAACAACATATAATCTGAAATCAATTTCAAAATTAAAATTAAAAAATGAATCCGATTAAGATTATATCAATTAAAACTGCAACAAGAAAGGCTACAATAAAAAATACGTAACTGTAAAATACATTATCATCACAGAAGCAAATTAACCAAAATTAACGCAAAAACGTATAAAATCGGAATATCTGTTACCATCATTGGATTACAAAATAAAAATTTCAAATTTCAAATTTCAAGAATATATCCAACTGAGTCGAATTTCAATTATTAGTAATAGATACCAAATATTTGGGCATCATTATACAAAAGATGAAGAAAAAAAAAATTAAATAAAAAAAATAGTATACTAACAGATTCGGAAATACTATAATCTTCGAATCAATTTTGAATTATTCACCTTAATAATTAAAATTAAAAAACAGTTTGAAATTAAAATTATATCAAATAAAATAAAGGCTATAATATAAGAAATTTGTAATTGTAAAACACATTATCATTAGAGAAACAAATTAATCAAAATTAACACAAAAACTACATAATTTACAGATTAGTTAGCAGAATTGAATTAGCAAAATCAAAATTTCAAATTTCAAGAATATATTCTAGTGATTTGAAATTCAATTATTGACGTTATTAATTATATTGAAAACGAAATATAAATTAAGTTTATAATCATTAACAACTCTCAAAATAAATCCAAAAAATTAGGAAATATGCATTCGTTTCTCGCTGTAAAGTGAAAATTAACATAAATTAATTAGCATTTCGTCTGTACTAATTTAAATCCAAAATTAAATACCACCAGATGAGTACCAGTTAAACGTTAATTATTATAAAAAATCGAAAAATTTATGAACATATTTATTATAAATAAAAAATTCAACCAAAAAATGTTAAGTGATCAGTTGATTATTTCAATTTAGGAAACTTAACAAATACAACAAAAATAACGGTTAATATACGTTAATTTATTATATTTAGCAACCTACAAAATTTTATTAAAACAAATATAAAAAGGACATACTTGTGAATGCACTCGCTATAAACATTGTCATGTTGGCCTGAATGAGTATTAATATAAGATATGCTAAATATTGGATAATTCACAATTGCAAGTGTAGTTTGGTTTAGATAGAGAAATTATTCAAAAGCTAATAATAATTATTTTACCATAAAAATAATAGAAAATCAAGTGTATCCAACTTAAATGGTAGATATTTCGTAATTTTCTTTTTGATTATTGAAAAAAAATAGTAGGAATTAAAACATTTAGATTAAATATCCCAAACAAAAAATAATAAAACCGGTATGGTTTATAAATTTAATGTTTTACCGATGACGTGATATGTACTATTCAATAGAATTTGCATGTAATCCTATGTTCTATTCTATTATTAGTTGTCGTAAAGAACTCCGATTGAACAACCTGGTCTTAGAGCCTTCGAGGCTCTAGAGATTTGTCATCCGTAGATTCCTGGCCCTACCACCCCAAATGGCGCAGTCTCGGCCTCCTCTTTCGCCGGTGGCAAACTAGTTTTGTATATTTTTGTTTTATAAATGTAATTGGTATGGTGACTAAGACAAAATAGTCCCACATAGGGTATGAATAAGGAGTATGGAGCCTTTATGTTCTATAAGTATGAGTACATTGTTTTTATGCTTTTCATCCAAAAAATTATAAACACTTAAACCTATGAGCTCTAATAAATTCAATATTATGTATAGTGTAGACGGGTTCAAGCAAAGTGCTAGCAAAGAATAGAAATATCTCTATGAATTAATACATATAAAAATAAGTTATAAGAGGGTGTATCTACTTATTCTTTGGGATGCTAGATACGTGGAATTCGATGATTGATATTTATAAAGAAACCAGAATACGCCGCGTCCTCTCCCTTCATTGATGGCACCGCCTGCACTGTAAATAGCGACGCCGACGTTGAGGTCTTCGCTTTGCACAAGAGTTATACAGCCGAAGCAACTTATTCATCACCGGCATAAGCATAGAAATTGCAAAAGAAAATGCAATATTTGTTTAAACAGTTTCAAGGAGAAATGGAGAAGGAGGATTTCAATGGGTATACTTGTTGCTACGAGGTTTTGCACTAGAAACATATTTTCTTTCTCTCCTATGTATTATATTATCGTTATCTTGAACATTAATTAAAAACGATTTTAGGGGTCTCAGTTCTCGTCTTTTTTCTTTCTCTCGTCATTTGATTTTTCGGACGTACCACCAATAGTATTTGAAGATATATCGTGACTTTGGTTTATAATAGTGATGTAAGAAAATAGAGACTTTAATTCACATTAAATGCTTAAATTAACGTTAAAGGAAATTGATGTAATTTTATACACATACAAACGTTTAGGGGTATATAAAAAACATTATAGAGTTTAGTGGGTAGTCATAAGAGTTAGTGGAATTTTTGGCTAAATTATACTTATAATAAAATAAAATAAAAAAGTAGATGAGGCATATTCTCTTTAAAAAAATAAGAAGCGAAAAGCAAGTTCGGCCGACTCAAAATCTTTAGAGAATAGGCATGTGCATGTCTGCCTCAAATTTCGAAATATACGTTCGATAGTACGCAAAAAACTATTTTTATGTGCGATAAAATTTTATTACAAAATATATGTGCCAAAAGACAAAAGAAAACGCTTAATAAATCGTTGCATTTGCGGTATGTTGCGATTGACTGTGTTATTTTGTAGAACTTAATGCCATTTGCGGTATGTTGCGGTCAAATTTTATAATTTTTTCTCTTTTAACATATATATTGTATAATAAAATATAATCGCAAATAGAAATACAAATTTACACTAGTGTAACACGTATATTTTAAAGTTAACATGGCCATTAATTTAAAGCCTAGTGGTCTAGGCCCGTTCAAAATGATTAGACTCGTTTGGCGGGAGTAAAAAAAATAACTTCCTCCTATTTTGGATATTACAAATTAGATAAGTACGATCATCTTCATCTCCATCTGTTACTCCATTTCTTTTACACCAAATTGATATATTAATTTATATTCAACTTCTCTTATTTATCTTTATACTCTTATATTTACTTAATATCTTTCAATTAGATCACTTATTTATTATTTAAACAAAATATAGTTACATAATATAATTAAATATATAAATAAATACAAATTTATATTTAAATTTATTTTAATAAAATGACAATACAACACAAATAAAATAAAATATACTACAATTATGAATTCTAATTTTGATGTTATTGCATTGTTTTAATTTCGGTATTAATATAAATGTTATTTTATTAGATATTAATAATATAAATAATTTCAAGAATAAATATGATATAATTTTATAAATCAATGCAAATATGTAAACTACATATTTTTATAAATACCAAAAAAATATTTGACGTAATAAACAGTGCCACGCTATATTTGGCGTGTTATTGTAGCAAAACATATTTTGAAGTCGAAAATGGAGGTGTGATGGAGTAATTCCCTATTGCATTTCAATGAAATGCAATAGTGATGAAGATGGTTTAACAATTGTGATTTAGGAAGAAAAACCCAAAAGGACATCTATTTATTTAATTACTAATCGTTATAAACTATCCAAAAAATTCAAAAAGAAAACCAATATTAAGAAAAGAAAAGATTTGTATAACAAATTCAGAGCCATCAAATTAATGCTTCGTAGAGCAAAAGATCTTGAATTTTACTTTGAGCAAATATATTTAGCACGTGGTAAACTTTATTCGTAAACTGCAGCGAGTGCGTAGCTAGGATAAATTAGTATTAATATCACATGATTTTCAATTAAGAGATTGTGAGTTCGAATCCCACCCGCAACAAATCTATCTTAAAAAAATTAGCGGTGCCAAATACATTTCGTTAATGACCAAAAAACAGCTGGGACCAACATCTTTCGGAAAACTTCCAAGAGAGTAATTTTACTTTTCAGGCATTACAATAATCGTGCTCTTCAAGATCTCCTCATCACGGATTATAAGACTTGAAAGCGTTCGAGCCCTAATACCCTTTCAAAATATAAAATATGGATCTATCTAGTTCTTGTGGATTTATTGTATAACGGAGCCATAACAATTTCAAAAAATTAGCTATATACCCAAATTTATGTTTACCAATTTCAATATACCCAACGTTTCGTTAATTTTGTGTAAATACCCACTGTAATTTGTTTAGAAAATATTAGGACTATTTTGTAAAAATAATTTATTTAAATTATTAAAATAAAATGGTCAAAATAGTCCGAAATTTATTGTAAACAATTTACACTGGGTATATACACAAAATTAACGTAACATTGGGTATATTGAAATTGATAAATATAAATATGGGTATATAGCTAAAAGACCTTAACAATTATGATATGGATTTTTTAATTAAAATATGGATAAAAATAGAAATTTCTTTAATTGGACCTAATAAT